>CM068368.1:834818702-836018702 GCA_034769895.1 Magicicada septendecula
TAAATAAATAGGTAATAATAGTTTTTTTGTTGCACTCCGCCTTAATTCTTTTTCCAATGATGTACAAAAACCGAGTATTTTCCTTTCCAGTGAAAAAACGAGTACTACTGGAAAACGAATTCTTTCACTTAACTAAATTATATGCGATATTCACTACATATCGATGACAGTAATCGCATAGTTGAAATATCAAAAATGAGTCCGGGTACAGTTATTGGGCCAGAACCCCTCTTTTTACTTATTTACAAATAAATACTAACTTTTTATATTTTTAAAGTATATAGGTCGAAAATCGTTTCCGTGTGATGGGGCCTGCCGATATGTTACTGAGTGTGAGACCCTCAGGCGCCGTTAAGTTGAAAACCAAGAGTCAGATTTTGAGGCAGTAGGCCTACTGTAGTTGCGATGGGGACTGTACTGCGAATCGATTGCTTCATGTCTAGGCCTCTGCTGCCGCACTGCTCCACCACGTGGTCTCACACGGATTTCCTTACCAAATATATATAATAATATGTATATTATTTTTTGCTGACTTTAGTAAAATTAGTAAGCGGTAAGTGATGCAAAGTTCAAACAATTTTTTTTTTTTTTTTTAATTAAAAGCGTTGTTTACTAAGATACTATATCTTTGAAAAAAAGAGAGAAGCGTGTTTCACTATGAGGTTTTCATTGTGATAAAATAAACCAATTTAACGAACGATTGTGTTCAAGTGTAATAACTATGAACCAAAAACTATAAACAACGAGGAGTGTGAAGTAAATTATTGCGAATGTTTGTAACAATTAAGGGTGAAGACTGAGGTAAAGGTCAGACGTACTTTACGGTTCAGCCGTTGAGAACGGCTTATCGTGGAGTCGGTGAAATGTATGGCGATTAAAAGAAGTTAAATGCGGATTAAAACAGTATTGTCATTTAGTAGTAGTAATGTTATGAGGAAATTATTGTTTCCTATACGTTGGATAATAGAGGTAAAGAAAATCCAAGGAACCGGGACTGACAGGCTTGGAAGAGAGTGGGCGGAAAAAGAACACTGATTAGATCCATTGGGGAGAGGAGAAACACTGGTTGGTCACCACCAAACCATAGTACGCCATTCAAACTGGTTCACCACCCTGATCGAGGGGCGTAGTGGAAAGGGAAGGCCCAGGTAGGAGTACACGGATAGGGTATGTGGTGATCAAGAGACTGTGCGGAAAGAAAGAAATTGCAAGCCCACCAACCTCTGGGTTGAAGAGGAGAAGACAACGTACAAGAGAGTGCCAAGAGAGCTTTGTAAATTGGCAAGCGACAGAGTAGGATCGAGAGACGGATAATATACTGCACAGCCTCAAGAAGACGGGTAACAGGAAGCGAAGATGAAGTAATTCGTATAAAATAAGCGATAATGTTTTCAATTTTTACCGTCTGCTACCGCGAACAAACACACAGTACGAGGTGTGATAAAAAATATTGTGCAATTTTGCAATTTCCACCGCTTCAAGTGTCCGATTAAAAAACTGTTTTTATGTGACGTCGGTACACAAGTTACTGACAATTGTCTAAAATTTTAGCCCGATTTGATGAATAGTTTAGATTTCACAGCTAATTGAGTAAGTCGTCCAAAGGCGTATTAGGCGATTTTTTGTCATTCTACAATGCAAGATTGAAGAACATGGATTAAATTTTGTGTAAACTGTGAGAGAACTCTGCTCCTGTGAGACTGCTCTGTCCTGGTAAACGTGTTCAGAAGGCTTCTGGCGAGACTGCTGTGCTTAAACAAACGGTTTACAAGCTTCAAAGACTACCGTAAATGAGTTGAAGATCGTGGTTGTCAGATCAAGATTATGTTTTTATGTTCCACGAAATTTCATCGCTAAACGGAAGAGTAAATAAAGAGTACTATTCAGATATTTTACGCCATTTATATTATATAAAGCTATTCGTAGAAACGGCCAGATTTATGGAAGAATAATTTGTAAAAATTGTAGCCCGATAATGCGCCTGGACGCACGGCATTGCTTGTTAAGACGTTTGCCAGGCTAGACAAAAGAAAACGTCACAATGATGACACGCCAACTGCCGTATTCACCAGATGTGTCCCAACGCGATCCTTCCTCCTCCCAGTAGTGATAATTTCCACGAAAAGACAACGTTTCGCGACCGTTGAAGACAAAACGAAAATCGCTAAGCGAGCTCAGTACTGTATATACCAAAAAGTGCATGTTAGAAATATTTTGAAGACTGCAAAATTAATCGTGTTACATTCGACTGAGACAACTTTGAAGGGGCAGTATAAGTGTCGTTGAATTAAGGCATAATTGTTAAAATAAACAAGAACTGCATGATCTTTTTGTTCAGACCTAGTATGTGTCATTAATCGTGTGATATAGAATAGAACATGGAGTGACGCGATATACAGGGTGTCCCGGGAGGAGAGGGAAATAATTTGAGAAATGGTTCTATAGTGTAAAAGAAGAAAAAAAGTCCATATAAACATGCAACTTTGTTAAATGACTGTTCATATAAACTTTGTTAAATGACTAATAAATGCATAAACGTTAAAAACAAAACTTGTAAAGAATTTAATTCTGAGAAAAATGGTTTAAATAAAGTCAATAAAAATCAACAAAAAATTCCAGTTTTTTCCAAAATTTGTTTTTAGGCAAACATTTTTCTGTTTTACGTCGGATATCATGAATCTTATGGGAGATACAGTTCTGCGACCTGTTTTATTCGATTTTTCAGGTCAAAAACCATAAGAAACAACAGAATTCGCCCCTTCCCAGAATTTCAGAAAGTCTTCATTTACCCGGGGGAACCAAAACCCTGGCGAAATCTTTCGCTAGCCGTAACTCGATTACAAAGCGTTTCCGGACATATGTTTATATATGAACTTTTTTTCTTCTTTTACACTATAGAACCATTTCTCAAATTATTTCCCTCTCCTCCCGGGACACTGTATATACACGTTCCACAGCGGCGAAGTCGCGTGACTGAAATACATCGATTTCATTCGATAACAATATATGCGGTAAATTGAATACTGTACTCTATGTATATAAGATATCGGAGTATTACACGGTCTTGTATTATAAATTGTTAGTGAAATATTACCTACTGTAGGCCATACAATCAAAATAACGATAACGTAAACAAATATACTTTGTTTTTTAGTTAGTTGCTATAGTAGGCCAGGGAAATAAGACCAAAAAAAGGCTGTGGTTCGAAATAATTAGAGGAAAGCTGGAAATTGTTTTAAATGCTTTGTTTTACTCCTAAATTGAATAGTTTAAGTTAGCCCCAATTTCCTAGGTCTGCGTTACCCGCAATCTCCAAAAAACTGCCAAATTTTCGGACTTTTTTCAGTTTTTTGCAAATAACTCGCAAAGTACGCTTCCTACAGAAAAGGTTGCATTTATAAACTGTAGAGCATTAAATTCTGCATTGATTAAGTACATCAAGTTTAAAAATTGGTGGAAATAAAGTGCTCAACAGCTGTTTTGAAAAACCGCCTTTTTTCAAGTTGGTGTGAAATACTCGAACGTTTTTTAGTTTTTCGCAAATAACTCGCAAAGTAAGCTTCCTACAGAAAACGTTACTCCTTTATTAATTGTAGAGCACTAAATTCTGCGTCGATTGAGTACCTAAACTTCGAAAGTCGGTTGACAAAATTGCTCAAAAGCTGCTTCGTAAAAGTTTCGAGAAACCATATTTTTTCCAAGTTGGTTTGAAATACTTGAACTTTCTTTAGTTTTTCGTTAATAAGTTTCAAAATACGCTTCTCATAGAAAAGTCATGCTCACGTAATATTTTTTACGGATTGGCCTTCCCAAGTGCAGAACAATAGTGGCCCTCCCAGTTATTAGGAACGTAGCAGGTTGCCGAAGAGGCCGGTGACCTTGAGGTTTCCTTGTTCTCGTCCCCTCCTTCCCTCCACTCTCATTGCCACCACTCCCCACACCCAAACCGGTTTTCAGTTTGAGATGTGCATTGTTCTGTGTTTACGTGGATGGTCCAGTTACATTTTTATTTATAGCCGCGGCAGTGTTACATGCTTAAGTTAGTTTTCTTTATGGTTAGTTGTGAAACTGTGATGAATGAAGTAAGATGACGTCTTCATTGTGTTTCATTTGTGACGAAAGTTTTTTCGACGAAGACAGTGTTATCGTGAAGGAACGGGGGATAAAAACTTTCATTGAAAGTAGCAATAGAAGAAGAGATGGTGAACACAGCCGTCTACAAGGGGTTTCCTCAGTGAAAGTGCATGAGAAGTGCCGAAAATCTTACAATAAGGAACACAATATAACTGCAGCGCTTTCTCAACACGCTACGTGTTCAGCAGTTCGACGATCCCATGTGGGAACATTCGATTTCAAGAATAAATGTGTGTTGTGCGCGGAAGATGCGTCTGATGATTTCAAAAAGAGCGAGTTGAAAAAAGCTGCCTCCAAGCGAGATTCTGTGCACGTAGTGGAAACAATAGGTTTCAAAACCAGCCTTAGTATAACTGCAAGCATAAGAAACGATGAATGGGGCAAAGAAGTGGTTTTATGAATTGGTGGAGTGTCCAACCTTGTTGCAGCAGAGGCTAGGTACCACGGCAGTTGCAGCAAAAAATATTTCAAACTTCTTCCAACACAAAGCGCCAGAGGACGGCCTGAATGTGACGAAGTGACAGCTGCTGTAGAGTTCATATGTGACTACATGGAGGAAAATGAAGAGCAGCGACATTTTGGAAGGCTACTCGGGGTATATTCCAACGGAACCAACGATCAGGAAAAGACTGAATGAAAGATATGGCGAAGACATAATTTGTGTGCCAGGTGGCAATCAATTTTAAGAAAACAACTATATGTTTCCGAAACACTGGCTATACCATTTTATCTGATCATTGGTATGAAGCCAGGAAACTAAACAAACAAGAAGAGCGTCTTCGAGTAGTGGAGGAGGCCGTAGCCATCATCCGTGAGGACATGAGGTCAAAAGTATACAACCTCGATTCATATCCTCCATCGGATGCTTTCCTTGATGATGCAAAAAATGATGTTCCAGACACACTGAAAGTGCTCCTAACAAGACTTTTCACATTTAAGACACAACAACATAAAGAGAAAATCACAACAAAAGTTTTGGCGATGGCACATGCAATGCTATCTGGAACTAGGCCACGATCCTTTACGTCTTCAATACAACTTGGTCTTGGGGCATTTCTGTTCAAAAAGTATGGATCAAAAGAGCTTATAGACTTGCTAGCGGCACTTGGCTTTTGCAGTTCATACCAAGAGGTCAAACGCTTTGAGGCAGCTTGCTTGCAGCAATCTCCCGACAGAGTTATGAATGATGCTTTCATCCAGATGGCATTTGATAATGCTGATGTCAACGTAGATACCATTGATGGGCTGAATACCTTCCACGCTATGGGTGGTATCCAGTGTGTTACACCAGGAACTTCAGTTACCCCAGGAAGCCCAATTGAGAAAGTGAAGCACGTTCCAAGTGCTTTAACCGTGGAGGAATTCGGGCACGTTCCTGTGATGACCTTCCAGAGAACAGTGAAGGACAGCCTGCGTACAATAAAGATAACTGATCTAAACCAATCTATGCTACCTGATACTAACACACTTTTGCCGAGTGACTTTTTATGGATCTACGGCAAGTGGAAAGGGCTAGCTAACATCCGGGGTTGGAATGGGTTCACTCGACATCTCGAGTGATATGCTTGCCATTCGTGAATTCCCCACCTACCAACTACGATACAATTTATACTGTCCTTAGTACTGCAGCTGAGAAATGCAAGACACATAATCAAAACTGTTGTTTTGTTACGTTTGACCAGCCACTTTTTATCAAAGCCCGCGACATTGTAGCATCAGTTGGTTCACAGTCTGATGTTGGTGCCGTTATAGTGAGGCTTGGCGGATTTCACCTACTGATGTCTTTTATGGGTGCCGTTGGATTCATAATGGACGGAAGTGGCGTACAAGACTTGTTCAGCTTAGTTTTTGCCGCAGCTTCAACTAAGAAGATGATGACAGGGCATGCTTACTCAAGAGCTCTTCGAGGTCACATTCTGGCTCACCTGGCATTGGCCAAATTAATTTTACCGATGGCAGATTTAACAGAAGATGAGCATGCCAAAATACTGGAAGTTCTTGTGATGTTAACCCAGGCATCCTGGAAAAACTTGAGGCTCCCGCTATTGCCACTGGATTGCAGAAGTTCAGAGAAAAATTGGATGAACTCCAGAACAATGGACCTACAGCAAAATTATGGGTACAATATTTCAATATGGTGACCCTTGTGAAGAAATTTGTACAAGCTGAAAGAAGTGGAGACTGGCAGTTACATCTCCAAACTATCAAAGGCATGTTGCCGTACTTCCACGCAAGTGGACATTATTTGTACGCCAAGTCTTGCCATTTATATTTACAAGATTACAATTTACAACTGGAATCAAAACTAACGCCTCAGGAGTATGAACTGTTCGTCTCAAAGGGATTCTTCACTATCCGGCGATCTGACAAATTTTGGGCTGGAATATGGTCTGATATGACCATAGAACAGACCCTCATGAGGTCCATGAAGAGTGCAGGCGGTCTGACTCATGGACGAGGAATAACAGACAGTACCCTTACAAAATGGATTGCTACAATGCCTACTTTCATGGACATTTGTCAGGAAATTGAGAAGTTTTGTGGTGTCTCGTTTGTTACCACTGAGCAGCATGTTGACTCAAGTGTGTCGATGATTGCTAGAGATGAGTCTGATGTCCATAAATTCGTGGAGTGGTTTACCATTCATAATCCATTCCCTGTTGGAGATTGCATTGTTTCTATAAGTACCGGATTAATGGGTGACGAAACAATTAATTGTCATTTAGCTGTAGAAGCAGGAATGTCCAGCATCTCTAAAATAATTGGTAACAATTTCAGCGATGTGAAGTTTCAAAGAAAAGAACGAGTGATGCCACTGAAAGGAATACAGTGTACCATTCGAGCTCACAATGAAGATGTTCTAGTGAACCCAGATACAATCTTTAGGCGAATTTCATTCCGCAAGCAATCAGTTGAAGAGTTAAAAAAGTATTTTGGATTCGAATTAGCACCATTTCCTTTGTCACTATTTGACATAATCGGAATGCGTAAAACACGCAAACCCATCTTTTACGAATTGTACAATCCATTACCTATTGAAAGAAACAATTTTAATAATGCTGTTTACATCATAGATGGAGGTTTCTTATTACATCGTGTTGTGTGGCAGACAAAAAAGAGAAATTTTCCTCAATTCTGACTAAATATGTTGAGTATGTAAAGCGGTACTATGGTCAAGGAGCTACAGTTGTTTTTGATGGATACCCGGAGGAGGCCAGCAGCAGAAGCATTAAGGCCGCTGAGCGCCTTCGCAGAAATAATAAAAACTGCGCTCCAGCTGTTCAGTTTGATGAGAGTATGTCCGCAACCATGTCTAAAGAACGTTTTCTCTCCAGTGAACAGAACAAACGCCGTCTTATCTCTTGCTTGATTGAGAAACTTCAGGTTGAGCAGATTTGTGTCAAGCAGGCTGTTGAGGATGCTGACACACACTCATTGTAAACAGTGCACTTGAGAAGGCTCAGAACTGCGGCTGTGTAGTTATTGTGGGTGAAGATACCGACCTCCTAGTGCTCTTGACTGCACTGACTCCTGCTTCCTCTAACTCCTCCAGCCTGTTCATGCTAAAGCCAGGGAAAGGAAAATTCCCTAATATACTGTACACCCCAAGAGAATTCAAACACACACAAGCTGTGAAAGAAAATATTTTATTCCTTCATGCTATCAGTGGGTGCGACACCACCTCCTCATTTTTCCGGCAAGGGAAACTCAAGTTTGTCAAGCTGCTGGAGAAGGATGAAAGGTTGCAAGAGATTGTGAAGGTTTTCAAAAAAAGTGATGCTACAGCTGATGAAGTGGGAAAAGCAGGGCAGCAATTCATTGCAGCTCTATATGGTGGCAGTTATGACCAATCATTAAGCAGCCTGAGGTTTGAACTGTTTGGGAAGTCTCTGATAAAAAAATAATTCAATCTTGCCGCTCTGCCACCTACTGAGGAAGCTGCTCGTCAGCATTCGTTTCGAGCATATTTCTAAATCCAACAGTGGATGGGCCACAACCTTAATCCACTCGATTGGGGTTGGAAGGCTTCGAACTTGTTAGTGGCCTTTTACCACTAACAACGATTGAGAAAGCAGCACCAGAGGAACTTCTCAACTCAGTTTCCTGCGCATGTGCCAAAGGTTGCCGAAGCTGTTGTAGTTGCCGGAAGAGTGGCATGAAATGCACAACCATTTGCAAGAACTGCAAAGGGAATTCTTGCCTTAACTCCGTTACTGACAATGACGACATTCTGCAGAACATCACCAGTAATTAGGATGAAGTAGACGTCGACGTGGATGAGCCTGATGATCCCAATGAAGCTGATCAAGAGTATGATTGTCAAAAAGAGGACTGTGAGGACAAGGACTCTGGTCTGCCAGCCCCCAAACGGCCTAGACGTTGTAATCAATTATTTTTCCAGCATATTTTGTTTGAGTAACTATTGCATACTATTGTACATATTAACTTTTCATCAATTATATCTTTTTTTCATACCTGCTGTATTGTTGTTCTGTACATATCCGTTGAACCTATCTGTTGAACAGTTGAACAATTTCAATTGATACCTACATAAAATGAATAGGTACTTTTACAGCATAAAATCGGATATCTTGCTGAAATTCATTGGGTAGGTATCTAAGACATGGTGGACACCTGGCTTTTTTTAACCAATTTTCAACCGATTTTCGAAGTTTAAGTACTCAATCGACGCAGACTTTAGTGCTCTACAATTAATAAAGGAGTAACGTTTTCTGTAGGAAGCTTACTTTACGAGTTATTTGCGAAAAACTAAAACACGTTCGAGTATTTCACACCAACTTGAAAAAAGGCGGTTTTTCAAAACAGCTGTTGAGCACTTTATTTCCACCAATTTTTAAACTTGAGGTACTCAATCGACGCAGAATTTAAAACTCTACAATTTATAAAAACGTAACTTTTTCTGTAGGAAGCGTACTTTGCGAGTTATTTGAAAAACACTGAAAATAGTCCGAAAATTTGGCAGTTTTTTGGAGATTGCGGGTAACGCAGACCTAGGAAATTGGGGCAAACTTAAACTATTCAATTTAGGAGTAAAACAAAGCATTTAAAACAATTTCCAGCTTTCCTCTAATTATTTCGAACCAAAAGTCTAATTTTCCTGGCCTATAGTGGAAGGAGTACAGAATAACTTAAAAACTGCAGCCTGCAGTATTAACTGAAATTTGTGAACTTTTAAATAAAATTGAGACTACACTTAATTATGAAAACTCTGTAACAACACTGTTATGTACTCAATACATATGGAATTGTTTATGTACTAAGGGGATTAACTACCGAAAAATCATGAAAAAATAAAAATTAAAATTTTGTTGTTGCCTGTAATCGTATATTACGTTGTTGTATATTGAAAAATACAACAGGAATAAAAAAAAGATTAGTCTAGGACAATTTCAAAGCCTAATATCAATAAAACGTTATTGAATTAGGTTGGGTTAGTGTGCAAAAATTAAATTACTTCAAAAGTAAATTTAGAAATTGGTTTGTACGAAGCTGTATATGAATTTAACACTGGAGTTACGAAGACTGTAGGCACTTCTCGAGAAGCTGCTGGTTTAAGGCCCGGGGAGTGGAATAGATTACGGCTTGCCAAAGCTCGGAAGTGTTGAAAATATGAAACTTACAGGAGAAAGGTAAAAGTTGTTCTGCTGCAAGACGAAGAGAGGAAAAAGAACAAGAGAGAGAGAGAGAGATAGAGACTGTCGCATGGATCAGAAGAATCTTAACATTAATTTCAGACTTTAATGTTCTGGGTGTTTCAGAACTGAAAACATAGGCGTATAGATTTCGTGTAGGCTATATATATATTGTAGAGTTAATGATTTTCGGATAAGACATATTCATACAACATATGATGTAGAGAAGTATTTTATCATGTGTAAGTGTAGTCAATAAGTGCAAATATTTACTTAATAGTGGTAAATAAAAAACGTGGTCAAAAGGTGTTGAAAATTTTAGTTTGTTGTTGTTGTGAGGTACACGTGATTGAAAAAAAGCTTTCTGGAGATTTCATGTTTCTCTGTTTGTCTTTATAATTTTTAATTCGATTATTTGTGTTCTGATTTATTCTGGGTAAGTATAATGAGAGTCAGATCCCGTTGAACGGGGACCCTCTTGTTCACCCTGATCTAAAAAAAAAAAAAAAAAAAAAAAAAAAAAAAAAAAAAAAAAGGGTACAGGAAAAAATTCGAAATAATTTTTACGTTAAGTTTTAGGCCTATCACAACCGGCAACAGGTATTATATACCCACGTAACGTCACTGGCAAAGAAGGAACATAAACAGATTAGAGCACAGACCATACATATATGTATTTTGTAGGTAAAAGTTTCGAGTTAAGCGTACAAACTGCAATTATAAAATAGAAACAACGATCGGTTTCGTGTTAACCAATCTATCGCGTTAACCGTTTTCGTGTTAAACGGTTTTCCAGAGTATATAGTGAATAGTAGAGGTGACATGGTGAAAGAAACCGCGGCGTGAAGCTCAGACTCTAAGCCAGCCCAACAGCTTATATAACACTTTGTACCTACTTGGTTTGCTGACAAAAAAACTCAGCATTGAAAACTAAATACGCGATGTCTCCTTGTTGGCGTGTCACGATAATATTTACAACACAATGAAACAATGTTCTGAAACGAGTCTACCTATGTCTGTTATCAAATTATTATTATCATCCCAATGCCATAACGACTTTGTGCCTAACACGTAATAATTTACGCGTATTTCTGTCTTATCTTAATTTTTTTTTCTCAAGCACTGCACAATTCTCGGACGCGCGTACTACGCCCCGCAATCTTGTGGAATGCAATCAACCGTTTGCTGTATACATCGCTAGGTAATTGATATATAGTCAAATCTTGACTTAACGAAAATTCTCGTCAACGTGATTCGTTTCACAATTTAGGCTATCCGTAAACACGTTGCTATACAGAAGACGTATGGTAGTCTACGGAAACTCAAAGGATAACGGAGATGTTTCAAGCCTCTCTTTATACAATCCCCGCCTCGCCATCGAGCTGGAGGTCTGCTGTACTGAACACTGACCAAGCGCCTGACGATGTTATAGTCAGTACCTTCGGGTTATAGACGTGCAGATCTAACCCTCCGCGGGTTCCGGAAATAACTGCTTTCTAGGATTTCACAGCAGATGGTAGTAACCGGTTCCACCACTCAAGGCGGACACAGAGCCAAAGCCCCACAGGCCAACCTCGAATCGAACCCAGTACGTCGGGGGTGAACTCAAGTCAGACTCGGGTTCATCCCCGATCCTGGCCGAGGCGCAGACAAGAAGTAGGGTACAGTAAAAGTACGAAGGAACCACAGTATCCGTTACGAAATAATTCCCTGACGTTCTAACAAGAAAAACTTGGAGTAGAGGCTCTCGGCCGATTAAAAGGCAAAATCCAGACCGCCCACGAGCTGACGTGTTCATGAGAGAGCGTGCAGCGAACGGGCCGGCGTGGACGGCGGAGCGCAAAATTCTCGATGAGACTTTGTCTTGTGGACCGCGTTCGACGGGGACCTCCGATGCCACTAGCCTGAGTGCCGTGGACGGTAGACACGCGTACTGGAAAGCGCACGCACTTCCATTAATTTCATAAACGGACTCGAATAGCGGACAATCGTCCGCATGACCTGCCGATGAAACCAGGACCAAATCCAGGGCCTTCTAGACAGCTCGATTAATGGTAAATCCTGTATACGGACCGATTCCATCGTAATATTTTTGTTGCTTGACATTTCGATTCCTAGAATCTGGGATCGTCCTCACAAGCTAAACAACATAAAACAACTTACAATAAATCGTTAAAAAAAATATTACCAAAATATACACAACTGCGATTTAAAACTTTTCATGACAGTATAAGTCTTAGCTGTCTTCTTTCGTCTTTAAACCCCCGCCTACCTGATAAAGACCACATCCGCTCCCCTACTTCTCACTCCTTCATGATACGAAAAATCCCACCCACACGGAAATTTTCGACCTACCAACATCTGTCCCCACCGTCACAGCCTTTCATCGCGTTCCTCGTAATATTGAACCAAATGTGAGGAATGTCTGCTTGCTTGGCTCGAACAGGTCTCATTAACCATGATGACCAAATCGTTCCTTTGGGACCGGAACAGGTGATTCCCCTAGTCCCTGACAGAAGAAGAAGACGCGAGCGGCGCATATGCGTACAGTATAGCAGCAGTTTGGGGAGGGAATATGAAAAGCTGGACCATTCTTTTTTTGAATGAGTGAAGATAAAAACAGTGTGTTATTATCCACGCAGTAAGTTTATTAACGTAGAAGTATAAAATCATATCCGTGATGCATTGTTAATTATTAATCGTTCTTTGAATAATATTCACTTACAGTTTAAAATGCAAACTTGGATAAAACAAGATACTGACAACAAGCTACCATTAAACGCAGCACTTCAAAACCTTGAATTAGGCACAAAAAAATATAGAGGCAGTAAAAGAGTTCATATATATTGGCTCCCAGGTAAACAACACTGACACCAACACTGAAATAAGAAGAAGAATACATCTCCCAAATAAAAAAATATTATGTATTAAAAAAAGCACCTGGCCTCTTGCTTCATCTCAAGAAGCACGAAATACAAAATTTACAAAACAATTATCAGGCCAGTGGTGACATATGCTTCAGAAACCTGGACAATGACAAAAAATAGCGAGAAGCTTCTAGGTTGCTGTGGCAGACGGATTCTAAGAACAATATTTAGAGGAGTACAAGAAAATGTAATGTGGCGCAGGCGCTATAATTATGAACTATACCATCTTTACAAAGAGCCGGACATTGCCAGGATAATCAAAATATACAGGCTAAGGTGGGTTGGACGCATAGAGAGAATGGAGGATGGACAGCCTACGAAACATATTTTCTACCAGAAACCAATGGGTAGTAGAAAAAAGGGGAAGACCTCGAAGTGGATTCAAAGACCAGATAGAGGAGGACTGCAGAAAGCCAGGGCACGCATTAGAGAGGAATGGAATCGACTCTTGGAGCAGGCCAAGAACCACCAAGGGTTGTAGAGCCATGGCTGATGATGATGTTGACAGTTTAAAACAGGGGTCTCCAAACTTTTTCGCTTGAGGGCCGAATTGAAAAATCGTGGAAGTAAGGCGGACCAACAACATACTATATATATAACTTATTTTTTTTTTAAGTTTACGAATTAATCAAGTCAATAAAATAGATATTTAAATAAAAATTAAGCAGACTTACCCAATGAAAACAAATTTATTTGTTCAAAATAATGTAATGTATTTATTCAAAGTAATGTATCTTTATTCAAAGATATTTCTTATGTATTATTTTTTTGGCTTTCTTATGTACGTATGGGATGTGTGGAGTTGCTTCTGAGATGTAATTTCTGTCCATTTTGGGTCAAATTTTGATGGTCCTATCACTAGAATGGATTTCAAGTGTTCGTCTGACAAGTTAGCCCTGTACTTTGATTTTATACTTATTTTTTGTGTAGTTATTTAGTAAAATGTTATAATATATGGAGTATTTTGACGATCTATTTAAAAACTGCACACAGCATCGCAGGGGTTGCCGCGGGCCGTAGTTTGGAGACCCCTGGTTTAAAATATACACTACTCATTTAAGTTATGTATCAAAGAAAAATTAACATGGTGATAAGGTGCAGTTACAGTTTAAACAAATTTTAGACTAAAACCATGAACCTACACGACGGGATATGAATTTTGTATCACATTCATAGTCTCAAAACCATTCTACAATCACAAGACGGTGACATAATTTTCATCTGAAATGACCATTGTGGCGGGGGATTTGCCCCTCCCCCTCTCGTGGATCCGCGTGTGATACAGTATGAATGACATGTACAGTGTGTCATATTATTGGAACCACGTGGGAAGGTGAGTCAGATGTCGCTTCTGTAAAACATACGGTGTCACTGTCAATTCCTGGTGTCGAAAAGTTACGTGCGCTCGTGGTGAAGTGTACGTGGGCGAAACGCGGAGACAGCTGTCAACCACAATAGAAGGACACAAAAAAAGCGATATAGAACAACGCTTCAGATCTTAACTGTCATAGCGAAACTACAGAAATATCACCAGAGTCCGTACTGAGAAAATTTGTGAATGACGTTTTCCTGACATTATGTGCTTGTATTGTATTTGCCATGCTGATTTCAGAAATGCACCTGAAATCGTTTTATCGCGTCATTTTTTACAATTAAATATTTTGTAAAATATTACATTAAATCGGATTTATTAATCTAGTTTTGATGTGTTTGTCTGAATAAATATTTTTTGAGCTCTTAGTTTTGTGTAAATGTGGGTCAAATAAGTATATCAGACGTAATATTTACTGTAATTTAAACAAGTGTTCATATATGGACCAGTCTTAAAGGCAAAAATTAATATAACATTTTACAAAATCAAAGTAGGGCTATTTTTATTAGTGCGTTTGAACTAAAGCTAGTTTTCAAAATCCTCATGATATCAAAAATATAAAGAAAACATTGTAAAGATATAATATAAGAACTTAATCTTTTTTTTTTCATTCTTTTTCTCTACCAGTAAGTTTTTTCAACTTCTTCTCTGGCGGGTTAAAACTCATATTTCTTGATTTCGAGCATTTTCTGCAGTTTTATTATAACGTTTCGACATGAACCATTAGTCTGCCATCATATTTGTGTTCCACTTTCCTTGGTATTTTTCTCTGTTCCGCGTATGTTTTGGTGAAACCTCTCTCATTGGTCTTTACTCACATTTCCATGGTCGTGTAGGAAGTGTCCATGTGAGGAAATGACTCTTTGTACTCATTTTGCAGCCTGATTGGTTCAGTTGCGGCTGTGCACTCGCCGAGTCGAATTTCCAAGGATTACGTATCACTTTGAAGAGCAAGGTGATATTCATTGTGTGTATGGTCACCAAGTTGCAATGGTTAATTTTAAATAGGTTAGATACCTGATAATCCTTCATGGAGCTTACTTGGTCGCTATGCACGACGCGTTTCGGGATCAAGGTCCCATCTTCAGGTGCTCACTCGGGTCTAGCTCGTCAATTCATAAAAACACACACATAAAACATAAAAAACACTGAATTTAAACACTCATACTGCGCGAGAGGGGACGATGCGCATCGTCGAGAAAGTAAACATGCACAAACACAAGACGGTGACATAATTTTCATCTGAAATGACCATTGGGGCGGGGGATTTGAGTGTATGTTTACTTTCTCGACTATGCGTATCGTCCCCTCTCGCGCAGTATGAGTGTTTAAATTCAGTGTTTTTTATGTTTTATGTGTGCGTTTTTATGAATTGACGAGCTCGACCCGAGTGAGCACCTGAAGATGGGACCTTGATCCCGAAACGCGTCGTGCATAGCGACCAAGTAAGTTGCATGAAGGATTATCAGATATCTAACCTATTTAAAATTAGCAAGGTCATAGCTTTTCATGGAACGGATCTCATGCGAGCGAAAACTGTTATAGATGGTACCGGTGAGCAGCATGTCAGAAGTTTTGAATATCTGGACAATAATGTGTCTTACATTTCACCGACATGGTGAATAAAGTATACAAGTTCAACCATATCTGTGGGATCATCAGGAGCACTCAAATCAACGAGTAAAGAAACACGCCTGAAGTGCAACAAGGCAGTAACCATCTCCATATTTCTCTATGGATCTTAGAATTGGAATTTTAACGAAATCCCAGGCGAGTGATATTCATGCGGCCGAAATGAGTTTTATCAGGCACGTGGCAGGACGTACTCTTCATGTTCGCAAAAGAAATGTCGATGTACGGCAGGAATTGAATATTATGAGTATAGCCTACTCGACAGGATTGGCCAGCATCGGCTAAAGTGGTTGGAACGTCTTAATCAAATGGACGACTGTCACATCCCCAAACAACTGCCATGATTAAACTGCTGCCCTAAACAAGTGTAAATCACCAGTTACAAGCCGAGAGGAAGGAGAGGTGTCGGACGTCCGAGAAACGTTGGAGTGACCAGCACTAGTCTATCTGCTTGGGACCGGAACAGACCAATTTTGGTGTAATCCTTGCTTATGATGACAATTACTGTGATTTCTAACAAACATACGCTGCATAATTAAAAATATAATGGAAAGAAACCTATCGCCGGGAAGCAAACAAAACTTGCGCCAACGTCACTACTAATCTGCGTTGACTTTATTTCGCAATCGCGTTCACCAACGGTCGGCTAAATTTTCTTAAATCATCAAGTGGTCAACGCCTCTCATCAACCCCCCCCCTCACTCTCTTCTCTCTTGTCCTTCTGCCACCGACGACCCACACACACCAAACCGTGTCTTTGATGTAGTCACGTGGCTCCGACACATTTTCCAGGCGACATGTCACACACGCTTCCCTATGCTTCCACTGAAATCTGCGGTTATACTGTTTTGTTGTAATTATTCACTTAGAAACCAACTTCAACGGATCGTCGAATGTGTCATCATACGATTTTATCATCCATTAGGAATAGATAATCTCTAGTCACATTTACAGTAAGCTCTCTGGCGTAACATTTTTCAAAGAAGCCCGACAATGATAATAACAACATGCCGCGCCGCTTACTTTTCTTTAGACCGATCGTTTCGCTCAAACCACGATGAGGATGAGCACAAAGTTTTTACCTTATTATACAGTAAGCCGCATACACAATTTTACCAACAGGCCCATAAATATAAAACAAATCCAATTAATTATGTATAAAAAGGAGCGCCTCACAACACGTTTTGTTAGATTTGTGAAAGCCGTTTACTGTAAAACAGACACGAGATATTAAAAGTTTGCAGATCGGTAACCAGCACAAAAATTGAAACCCTCATAAAGTTTGTCGGACCTCTGTCGAAACACTAAGATTATGGAGTTATGGGAAGAAAAAAGTTGTGTGTTTTGCTAGCCCCTCTGTGGAGGATTATTATTATTGTTTAAGGCTACAAAGCGAAAAGGAAGTAAATTATTGTGTTTCAGAACATCCTTAAGCTTGAAGCACGTGATAAAACGATTCCGATGCCCACCCCACCTTCATATTTAGAGAAAATAGTCATAGACAACAGTTCAGATCATGAAAATCGGTTGAATGTTGCCCGAGTCTTGATTCTACGCCTAAGATGTTCAATCAGTTCGAGACTTAAATCTTACTGACAAGAAACAGCTGAGCTGTTTGCTTCGCGACTCAGAGCAAACAGTTTCTTAACTCTAGTCAATTTCGTGGTACAGTCATAGGAAGAAGGACTTGACTAGGTTTTTTTTAGAAAAGGAAAGGTCTGTGGTTTATTGTAGTGACAAGGACAGCTTGATGAATTGTTTCGGTATTAACCAACGGGCGGGAGGCTCTTTATAGACTCCTCAAAGAGAATCCTAAATTGAGCCATACTGCACAATAGTACCTTGAATGGATCTATCCCAGTACCTCATTCTCTTCGTCGTAAGGAATCTTACGTAAACGTAAAATGTCTTGTAGAAAACGTAAATAGAATCTAATGTCAGTCATTTGCAGCTTGTAAACGATGAAATCAAGAAAAAACGGAAAAAGGAAGTGCTGTTTCACCAGGACAATGCACCATCCCACACGTCAATTATTGCGGTGGTTAAAATCAAAGAATTAAAGTTCGAATTGCTTCCTCACCCACCATACTCGCCCGGCTTAACCCCGAGCGACTTCTACCTCCTTCCTAATCTCAAAAGTAGCTCGGTGGAATAAGATTTATTGATGACAGTCACGTCAGCGATGCTGTAAACGGGTACTTTGAGAACCTCGACAAATCGGCTTACCAGTCTGGTATAACCGCTCTAGAACATCGCTGGGAAAAGTGTTTAGAGCTAAATAGAGATTATGTTGAGAAATAAATGCAAATTCATCCAAAAAAGTGTTGTTTTCTTATGCACACCCGGAACGTTTCATTCTACCGTCGTACATAGTCTGTTCTGAATTACAGCGCGCGAAGTTTCAGCGAACCTATGCTTCGACGACGTCAGAACGCGGTCATAATTAATTTATAATCGATTGGGTTGTTTTGTAATTGAAGAGAACTCAATGATCTCTCTCTCTCTCTCTCTCTCTCTCTCTCTCTCTCTCTCTCTCTCTCTCTCTCTCTCTCTCTCTCTCTCTCTCTCTCTGATATTTACAGTTCTCGCTGTGAACACAAGCGAGGAGTTTACCTTTCACGGTCGCGACGACCTTGCAAACAAACGTAATTTACTGCTAACGTAGAAGATTGTTAATTGCGGGCTTAAAACCACTTTGTAAAGGAAAACAAACGAAAAAATACGAAATCTAAACAAGTTTGTGAAAGAAGAGTATAACTTCGTTATTTACATTATGAAGTAAAAACAAATGTTTTGTCTAGGCTTGACTGAGTTCTTTCGTTTTATAATTCTTTAAGAACAGTCTATAATTCTTGATAATTGCTTATGAATCATAATTTTTCATGGTGAACTGTGGCGTGGCGTGGGTACATAACACCTGTTGCCTGTTGTGATAGGCCTAAAACGTAACTAAAAATTAATTCGAATTTTTTCTTGTACCAAGTGTTCTTTTTAGAGCATTTTCTATCATTCGGTGGGAGAAGAAGAGGGCCCCGGTTCAACGGGATTTGACTCTCATTATACTTACACAGAATAAATCGGAACACAAATAATCGAATTGAAAATAATAAAGACAAACAGAAAAATGCATTACTAGACGAACAAAACGCATATAGGTACGTAGTATCTGCTGCACGTCAGTTCCGAAAACGAATATCGCTGCAGACTGAGCGTTTTGACGGTTTATACAGCGGCAACATATTGGAGGGACGAGCGTGTACCCCTCCACAGTTTGTGCAGTGACAACTAATACGAGGTCAATGGCCGTACGCACTTAAACATTGTCGATGCCTGAGCCGGCAACACAAGACGGTGCAAGTGCCCAGCAGTTCGAAAGCAATGGTACGCTTTTCTTCAAGTTTCCCTACTAGTATTGTTCAGATTTCTAATTATTCAATAACTAAAGTACTTAGGCTGTGATAATTAATATTATTTTCTCTTATTTCCAATACTGTTGCCGCCGGCAACAGCGGTTACGTGGACGCCACGCTACTGAAGAACATTTCATTATACATTCTATACAGATTATTGACGTTCTATACTATCTTCTGACTTACAGTATATAAAAGCATATACAGAATGTTTTCGAAAGATGGTGCCAAAACGTCGTGAAACGATTCTTCTCATTACGCAGAGAGAAAAATGTCTAATAAACAGATTTCGAAAAATGCTTTGTTTTCCGCGTGTGTGCCTGAATTAAAAAAAAAAATCGATTACTGCTTAAAGGAATGAGATGTTGAGTCAAAATTTTTGTTTACTGTAAGTGCACAGTTTCTCAGAAGGACAGAATAAACCATAATGTTACCTTAAAGATGTACAAAATGTCGGCTGCTTGAAATGCTTAATTCTGAATTTCACAAAAATTAGTTTTTATAAAAAAAAAAGTCTTGCAAAATGAATCATTTTGGGATTTTTCATGATTCACCAACAAAATGATTCACCAACAAAATCAATCAAATTCGAATCGAAGGGGAGAAAGCCTCCTTTTTAATAGAATTTGGCATGTTGTGCTCCTAAGAGCACTTGAAGCTGATTGGTTGATGGTGCTTTCCAGCTTAGATTGTGCTGGCAGAAAAGTTTATATAAGTGGACCTTCCTACTCAAAAACACCACATCGCTGGGGCGAATTGGCGGACACCGTGCTAGTTGCTTCCGACACTGAACATGGCGTCCGATGGTGGAGCCGAAACGTCTGTAAACACAAACGATAAACCAAGAGCTAACAATCCGGCAAATAATGTTTCTAAAACTTTGTTGATGGCGGCTGTGAAAGACTTAGAAACTCTAATAAATGCCTTATTGCATAAAACATTAGACGTTTCATTCTCAGTCCAAATCCAAAGTAAGCAGACCAAACAACCACTATAACGGAAAAGGGCCAATGTTCTGTTATAAAATAAATGTAATATCTCCGTTATTTTTTATCCGAATTCTGTAAACAATCAATCATTGGATTACGAATCAAAGGGCTAATTTTTACGAAACAGTTTTTCGTTATAAGTATCGATTTTTGTGAAATCTAGAATTAACAATTCGATCAGTCGCTGTTTAAAAATCTTTAAGATATCCCGATTTTGGTTTGTTTAGTATTTTAAGAAAAGGTACACTCACCATGCATACCAAATTTGAACTGTACATCTAATTCCATAATTATTTTTTTCATAACTCGTACAGTCATGTGCAGACGGAAAACGAACCGTTTATCGACATAATGTGTTCATTGGATATTTTTCCTTCAATTTAATTACAAGAATCTCGAAGATTGGCACCATCTTTTCGAAACCCTGTGTATACGTGTTATTATTTAATAAGTACAGAAATAAACGGTTGTTGTAATATCGTTTATTGAATAAATATATAATTTCAACTATACACTTCTCCTGTTATTCAGCTAGCTTTTTACACCAGCAGTAAGGAATTCTTTGTCTTAATAGAGTTCGTAAGGCTTTCACGGCCAACGTCCACGTAGTTGGAAACATTATTGCCGGGCTGTTAGGCCGTGGTGTATGAGTCAGTGGCGCCTGGTGGTCGCAGTTGGGTTGGATGGTATTAAATTGTTTTATTCTCTAAATAGAAAATGTCCAAGTCTCCTCGCTTCCAAATAATACACAAGGAAAGCAAGCAAAATAATGAAATTTTAGTGTCACACCCACGTAACCACGAATATTTATTATATGAATCTTTTTTAAATTTATGACTAAATATTCTGTTACCTGATTTTACACTTCGATTAAAATTTGAAAGGTCTGTTGTAGGTCTACCTACTCTCTTTAATTACAATTTTTTTCTTTAATAGGACGTAAACTGAACAGCGTTTGTGCTAAGTTTACAGCAGAATTAATTGCGTCCTACCAGTTAACTATAATAAATATCTTACACTGTGACATCTTAATTCTTTATATGTACTATTATTTACATTTAACGATGAACTAGACCGACACTAACAACGAACTTCAAACTTCCAACCCGGCGCGCCACGTGTTATTTACCAACAAACAGACTGGTGGCGCCGTGAGGTACAAGCGGGGTTTGCAGTCCCTAATCACATCTAGCGAGCCTATACCGCTGTACTAGGAACAACCGAGTCTAGCCAGCCAGAGCACACTACGCCATTGTATTTCCCCATATAAAAAGCGCGTCACAGTTGGTGCATTGCCATGTACACCGCGACAAGTGCGTGTACGGTTTTTAGTAATTGCTCTGCGCTTTTCAATCGGCAAAGATTAATTACGATGATTTAGCTTCAAAACATTATTATTAGTTATGGTTTTATTCATAATTCTATAATTTAAAATACAATTCGGGAATTATTGGGGGTTGTACAACCGTGCAACCTAAGCACGGGCCGCCACTGGTTTGAGTTGAGAGACGTTTCGGGCTCATCATCAGTGTCGGAAACAGTTGGCACGGTGTCCGCCGATTCACCTCAGTGATGAGGTAGAGACTGTATTTTGGCCCACTGATGTAAACTTTCATGCCAGCACGATCTAAGCTGAGCATCAAGTGCTATCTAATTGGCTTGGGATTGCCAAATCCTATTTAATAGGAGGCTTTCTCCTCTTTGATCCGTAGCGACGGAACCATGTTTAAAGATCTGCACGGACTCCATGTCCAGCCGACGGTAGTAGGTATTTGTCTCGTCTGTTCCACTTCTGGGCTTTTTTCACATTTGATTTTGTGCTTCTAGTGCTCATAGCTACATAATTCATCATTAGTAACTGCTCTTCCTGGCCGCCAATCCGCAGATTAGTTGGTTGGCTACGGTGTCCCTTCCATACCTCTCAGTTCTCCGCCACTCTTTTCACTACCGCATCGTCGTCGTCTACGACTTGCTGCATGTTTTCTGTTCTTGATCTCTCTTGCAGTTTTTTCCTTCAGCTCCCCTTCCATTGTGGTGTTAGGCAATTGTTATTTCATGAAACGCGTCTACGACTATTTTTCGGAACTTCGTACACGTTAAGGCCGATTCGTACTGAATGCTAAGTGTACTATGCCGCGCTATGGTACACCATTTTGGTTTCACACTGATTGGTAAGCTACGGTTACTACTTTCTCTCATGCATTCGGTATTGTATCTGGTCTGCTTCGGTGAAGTTTAGTAATGTCGGTCCCTGAGCGTCTTGTTGAAGTTCAGCCTCCTGATACCATTAAGGGACTAGACACAGTTTCATATTGGGTAGGCGTTATTTTTTCCGAGAATATAATATAGTAATATAGTATTGACCCAGTGGTAGTAATTTATTTGTTGAGATTTATTTTGAAAGTAGAAATACATTTTGATTGCAACTGACTTTATTTTTAAGAGCCCAATGATAAACAATGAAACAATATACGAAGGAACCAGTAGGACTTAAATACTAAAATAGATATTAGACTAAATGTTAACAATTTTAAAACGGTATTACAATGAACAGTAAAATGGTAAATATCGCACTATCGGGGGGGGGGGGATTATGAAAAGTTAGGCTATTCTTTAAAGGTCTAAAGTATAAATTATAGGAATTAGTGAACGAAAATACAGAGTGTTACTTATCAGTACAATATTTTTATTAACATACAAGTATACAATCATGTCTGTGTTTATCAGTTCATTATTCTTTTAATAATATCCACTTACAGTTTAAAATACATACTACTCGTTTCTGATATGTATGAAGCAAAAAGTAACAAACTGATAAGGTACAGTTACAATTTAGAGCAATCTTGTAGTAAAAACAAATTGCTAGAGACGTAACGTGAAATAAATTTTGTAAAATATGCACAATCGCAAACCCATTCGACAGTCGCCAAACAACGACAAAATTTCGTCTGAAGTGGCCATTTCGGAAGGGGGAAATTTACCTCATCCCCCCTCCGTGGATCCGCGCCTGAGTGAATGTGGGTTGTTCGTAAATGTTTTTCCTCATTAGGAACAGCTTGGCGGGAGGTGATTTAAGCCATTCTTTCATTCAAGTGTTCTAAAAGTTTTAAGTGAACTGTTTTTTCAATCGTTGTGAGATACTTTATGAGGGTGATATTGACTCGACGTAGCAGTTTTGTAGCTGTGTCAGCCAGTTCGTTGCCCTCGATTCCGGTGTGCGATGGTATCCAACTGAAAATCGATGGTATCCTTGCACTGTTTGGTTGAGATATCAAGTGTTATATTATTTACGTTTTGAATAATGGGCTCGTTAATGTCCATGGCTTGCTGCAGCACTGTCTAAAACACTTCTAGAATCTGAGGAGATGATGTACCTGGAACCGGTGGAATTTTTTATTATTTCCAATGCTAAACGGATTACCGAGCAGACCGCGTCCAACCTAAAGGAACGCGTCGTGCAAGGTATAATTTACGGTAGTTCTCTTTGTCGTGAATAACCGAGTGAACTGTTCAGCAAGTTTGTGTACTGTAACTCGCTGTCTCCTCGCGTAAGTACATTCACATTCACAGCCGGCATTGAAGTTATCCTTGAAAGCGAGATTCCAGAGTTGCTGTTGAAGTGCAGGGTAGTGCTTCGATTGGTGTAAGTTTTTTTTTGCGTAAGTTACACATGGTTTTTGTTACCCTCAAGCAAATGGAATCTTATTACTGAACCTTGTTCTTCGATAGCACACCTGTTAAAACGATTACACACACACACACACACGTTCACTCAAATAATTGTTCTGTTGTGTTTGACATTTCTTTTGTATTCATACACAGGTCCTGATGATTACAGTAAATATTGTCGAAACGTCGACACAAATAATTTAAAATTTGTGTTATTTTTTTACCAATCCTCACAAACCCTTCACCGGAAAAATTAACGAATAACACAAACAACATAGTTTTTAATAAAACCTAAAACTAAATCCAACGTTCACAATAAAAATAGAATAAACAAAACAGAATGTACGGATTGCAATAAACTTTATGTAAGCCACACGAAGAAAAAGCTACTTGATAGGTTCCTTCAACACCGCAGTGCGTTTTTGAAGGTCTAATTTAGCCACACGCTGTGTCAATAATAAACATAAATTTCCAAACTGTCAAAATGTTAAATGTATTAAAAACGTACCAAAAGGTCACGAAATGAATATTTGGGGAAATTTTGATATTTACAAATTCAATAATAATAATTTGCTAATTAAAGAAAAATTCAAATAAAAAGAAAACAACAGGATGTATCTAAAATTATAAATTTGTCATTTCTTTATAAGTTACTCTATGAGTTTCTGACAGTGTTCTTGAACAGTAGTCTATTATTTATTATCAAATATAATTACTTCTACAAGTCGTTGATATTTTTGTATTATTGTATTGTAAGTAACTCAAATTAATTAAAAACGTACAGAAAAGTAACAAAATGAATATCTGGGAAAAACTTAATATTTACAAACACAATAATAATAATAATCTACTAATTAAAGAACAAATTCAAGACAAAACAAGACGATTTATTTAAAATCATACATTTATTATAATAATAAAATAAAACATTAAGTATATAATAAATAGCTGACTTCATAAACATTACAACAATCGAAAATAGAATCGAAGTAAAATCGATTATCCGTTAACTATATTGTATGCGAAACATGCAATTACAATTCGAACAAACCTCTGAAGATACAGCATAATTTCTGTGAAACGTAAGTCAGGTGAAAATAAACCTACTTGCAGTGTATTTATTTGAAGTTATTATTTTATATATCATTTTCTATATAGGTAACTAGAAAGTTCCTTGCAGCAGCTATATAAAGTATAATATTTTAAAATTTAATAATAATTTTTCACTTACAAACATCTGTGACACTGATATTTTTCAGTGAAACGTGCGTCAGGTGTTGAAACGACAAAAACGTAATACACTACTTGCAGAAGAAACTATATTGAATAATATAACAGTCAGTGGCGAAGCTAGTAGTTAATGAATGGGTAGACACAAATCTTGTCTTAAATTTTTTTTAAGGAATCACTAAAAGGATGGTGGTTCAAATCGGACGCTGAGGTAGAGTTTGCTGTAAGCGAATGGTTCCACAAACAGCCGTAAGAATTTTACTAGCAGGGTAAAATTACAGGTTGGTGCAACAGTGGAACTCATGTGTTAATGTTAATGGAGACTTCTTTTAAAATCGTTGAATAAAAAATGCTTTACAGCTCTATACGTGTTTCTATTGAACAATCCTTGTATTAGTCATACACAATAATACAACTGATTGAACTTCAAATTTTTAAACTTGATTAGTTTCTATATATATGTTTAATGTTACAAATAATTCAAATAACAATCTTGATCATCTGTTAGTTCAGCGGAATAACAGGGACACTTTTAATAACCGCATAAAATAAACACACTTATAAACAACACAGCGCACTTTTAACTTGAATGTTTGGACCACAGAAGTGAGGCATGCCTCGACGCTCTATGTGTACAGCACGGGACAATCCCCCCTCCCTTCACTTCCCTATCACTCCTGCACATCGCTTACATACGATGTATACAAAAAACGCTGAGGCAAGTTCAGGTTGCCTCATTCGCTTTAAACGAGCTATGCCGAGTCTCACCTGTCACCATCTAGCGGTCGCTCAGTAAAGCACGTTTCGGCCCTAATAAATTCGACAGTCGCGGTAACGATGTATAAGCTTTACGTTATGTAGTTCATACGTATTTATAATTTTTATTCTACAGCATTTTTTAGGGTAGGCATTGCCTCAATTGCCTCCATGTAACTTCGCCACTGAAATAACAGTATTATATTTTATATATGTGTCTATATATATTTTTTTTAAATTCGCCTGACGTACTTTTAACTAATAGAAACAGCATCTTCAGATGTTTATAAATGAATTAATAAATAATCGAAAAATTATGGGTAATTTTATGCAAGGTACTCTGAGATAGGCCTATTATAAAGTTTAATATTATTTCATTAGAACTTTATTAAAATGAATAAAATATACACGTTAAATACATATTTTCAGTATAGCCAACAAAACAGCTGACTAAGTAAACAAGCGTTACAACAATCGAAAATTTAAATCGAAAGAAAAATCGATTATTCGTAAATTTGTACAGAAACCTTTGGTGATATGGATTTGATTCTGTTAAGAGACGCAGAAGTATTTATTGTTTGAAAACGTATATATTATATACAAAGCCTGCAACAAATAAAAGTTAATTGCAAGAAAAAAATAAGAATAAAAAAGTGTATTAAAAAAAAATGTGTCCACCCGCCCCAAGAATGCGTGTTTACAACTTGTAGGACAACAAAGTTGGACAGTTGTGTTGTAGTCCATTACAAGAGTTGTATTTCACAGTACTGAAGTTGTCCTCTTTACTTACGCCGCAAAGGTCAGTAACCACGATGCTGTGTAATGCCCGCCTGGTTGGCCCCGAACCGTAGAGGCGAGTAAGCACGTGCCTGTGTTTACGTTGTGTACACAATTTCGGGGGGGGGGGGGAGTTTACTGCAGTGTCGACCGTGTCTGGTCTGGCCGGCTAATAAGCACCACACCACGCGTCGTTCCGACATACCGTATCGACTGATGATGCACTCTTTACGGTTGATTACATAACAAACAAACGTGTTGTGTGTGGGGTTACAACGTTATCCAAGGATTGTGTGTCTAGTAGGTACAGGAAAGTCTTTTTTTTTCTTGAGTGTACATTGATTAAAAATACCTCCATCAGAATGCCTACCTGGAGCACCAATATCAACACACCTAAAGCAATAGTTGTCATCTACCATGGCTAGTAAGACTATACTGAAGTTCTGTTTATAGTTAAATATTCACTTCCACTGAACATTGGTGCACGAATAACAACGTGTTTCCCGTTGATGGACCCACAGCAACCAGGGAAATTTCACTTCTCTGCAAAACCTCTTTCTATTGCCTTCCACTGCTCGGCAGAATTTGGGATAGTAGTACATTCTCCCAATGCGTCGTAAATGGCATCCAACATTTCTGGAATAAATTTACTAAGAGAATAGGAATAGTGTAGGTATCCTAAACAAATACTGGAGACTACTGTAGGATTCGCCTGAAGCCAAGTAACGTCGAGTTTCAGCAGGGGTTGCTTTCCGCATGTACGGATCAACTTTTTGTATTCGCATTCTCACTTTATTCAGTAGCCACATGTATTGGTTTCTATTTAATCTATAAAAATTTGTATGATCCAGTTCATCCTCCTCTCTAAGTTCACGACACAGTGCACTTTGAAGCTCCCAGCGTTTCACGTCTTTGTACCCACTCGCGAATCCAAACTTTTCTTTTCTTCCTTGGTTTCCATTTTTTAATAACCTCGTACGTCAGTATGTCACACACAGTGGATATTGCTTCTCCGACTAGCGTTGTTGGCATGGCAAAAGCATCCACTCGACTGAAAGGATTCGTTGTGGGAACACTTATGGTAGTGCACTACACGGCAAGTACAAATGCTTTCAAGTAACAAGTCGTGGAGGTAGTCGTCCACTTTACCTTGTGGAAACCCGGCTTTATAACCAGACACTATTTGAGCTGCAGAACTCGCTCATACTTTTTGAATTAAATACATTATTATTATTTTTTTTTTGAACTTCAAAACTTTTGGACTCTAGAGGCAAAAAAAAAATATTAGTATTTTGAAAAATTGTAAAAATCCACAAGGGAGTATCAAATTAAATATCTCTTTAACAAAAGTCGTAATATAAGTTTTCAATTTTGGAAATTTCAGTATTTTGGACTAAGACCCCCTCCCCCAAAGAGATCAAATTTTGATAAAAATTGTATAATCCGTGCCGGCTGCCAGACTAAACACAGTTTCAACCAAAACGCGAATGTAGTGTTTACTTCAACTTTTTTAATTTTAGGGTCACCTCGGGCCAAAGTGGAAGTCAAGATTACGAAAAAACTAAGTGTCTACGTGGGGCATTTATAAGACGACAGTCCGTTACGGCCCCCACGACCCGAAAAGTGGGGCAAACGTTTGATAAACGTCTGTGTGGCATAAATGGAAGACAATTTAACCCCAAAATCTGAATATTGTGTACAGTTTTGGAAATTTCAAAATTTTTCGGCCCGCGGTGCCTAAAAATGGGATAATAGATTTGATAAAATTATGAAAATCCAGCCAAGTGTGAGTGCTAATGGAATTTTTAGCACAAATCGGATTGTTTAAAATTTTTAGCCTTTATTATATTATTATTCTACAATTGTTACTGTACTAAACTTAGTAGGGTAATCGGGATTTTCGTAATTTTCCTGATAATTGAAAAATTGTCTGATATCAAAATTTATCCAATAGTAAATGTGCATAGTTGAAAATAGCGAGCGAGTTCTGCAGCTCAGGGAGCTAACTAGTTTTTAATGTTTTTACTTCCATGTTCCGTAAGGAAATGGAAGTATGGTGATCGCGAAAAAATCGTGTTCCAGATAAGGGCTGATTCTGATTGTACTACCCTCAAAAATGAAGAAAACTAATTTTCCGAAAATTGTGTGTGTGTGTGTGTGTAATTTTTTTCTATGGCGAACGATAACTGCCGCAGATTCAAACAGAATCAGATAATTGTTTGCATATGTGCTTGAATCGTAGAGGACTCAAGGCCTATTGATTTTGGTGAACATCGGATCAGGGGGACTGGTAGTTTACCTGCAACGTTTTACGTTTAACAAGAGTAAAGAACTTAAAATATCGGTATGGAGAACCATACATGACTTCCATATTCTAAGATTTATATTTAAAATCATTTTCGAAATGAAATATTACCATAGAAACTACTTCTTTCTACTTACTGCTTCAGCCTTAACCACAGTACTGTGGTCACTAACGTATACCACCTCACGTTATCGCACTCGATTTTCACTGATGATGGAAGTCGATGGCATTGCCGAAATGTCTGGTTTTGTAGAAAACATTGGACTACGGCCAAATATCCCGGGAAGGAATTTTAACAAAAACTACTTCTTTGTTGCCGATAACGTTGTTCACATATATATCAGTGGCGAAGTTACATGGAGGCAATTGAGGCAATGCCTACCCTAAAAAATTCTGTAGAATAAAAATTATAAATACGTATGAACTACATAACGTAAAGATTATACATTGTTACTGCGACTGTCAAATTTATTAAACCGAAACGTGCTTTATTGAGCGACCGCTAGATGGTGACAGATGAGATTCGGCATAGTTCGTTTAAAGCGAATGAGGCAACCTGCCCTTGCCTCAGCGTTTTTTGTATACATCGTATGTAAGCAATGTAGTGGTGTGATAGGGAAGTGTAGGGAGGGGGGATTGTCCCGCGCTGTACACATAGAGCGTTGAGGCATGCCTCACTTCTGTGGTCCAAACAGTTAAGTTAAAGCGCCTGTGTTGTCTCTAAGTGTTTATTTTATGCGGTTATTAAAAGTGTCACTGTTATTCCGCTGAACTAACAGATGATCAAGATTGTTATTTGAATTATTTGTAACATTAAACATATATATAGAAACTAATCAAGTTTAAAAATTTGAAGTTCAATCAGTTGTATTATTGTGTATGACTAATACAAGGATTGTTCAATAGACACACGTATAGAGCTGTAAAGCATTTTTTATTCAACGATTTTAAAAGAAGTCTCCAATAACATTAAGACATGAGTTCCACTGTTGCGCTAACCTGTAGATTCCCTGCTAGTAAAATTCTTACGGCTGTTTGTGGAACCATTCGGTTACAGCAAACTCTACCTCAGCGTCCGATTTGACACACCGTCCTTTTAGTGATTCCTTAAAAAAAATTTAAGATAAGATTTTTGCCTACCCATTCATTAACTACTAGCTTCGCCAGTAAGCAAATTGATGTCCATTTTTTCGGCTTGCATGCGTTATGTTGGTGTGGGTTTCGGCACTTTCCATTTAAAAAGCGTGCAAACGTAAGAAAATAAACATCAGTGAGGCCAGAAATAACGTGAATTTTGTGTGTGTGTGTGTGTGTGTGTGTGTGTGTGTGTGTGTGTGTGTGTGTGTGTGTGTGTGTGTGTGTGTGTGTGTCTTACCTGCCTTTTTATTGCCGTATTAAATGAAAAATATTATATTACATTAAAATGAAAAAATTATAATTTTATTGCCTGGCAACAAAATTATTTTATTTTTAACAATTACCATTGTTTCAAAAAGTTTAAATAAATTTTCAAGTACTTTACTCTTGTTAAAACGTAAAAGGCTGCAGGTAAACTACCCCTTCCCCTTAACCGATCTTCACCAAAATCGAAAGTCCTTGAGACCTCTACAATTCAGGGACGTATGCAAAAAATTATTTGATTCTGTTTGAATTTGCGGCTGTTATCGTTTGCCATAGAAAATACGCTTGATAAAAAAAACGTTGCAGGTAAACTACCCCTTCCCCTTAACCGATCTTCACCAAAAACAATAGGTCTTGAGTACTCTACAAATCAGGGCTGTATGCAAAACATTATTTGATTCTGTTTGAATTTGCGGCTGTTATCGTTTGCCATAGAAAATACCCTTGTTAAAAAAACGTTGCAGGTAAACTACCCCTTTCCCTCAACCGATCTTCACCAAAAACAATAGGTCCTGAGTACTCTACAAATCAGGGCTGTATGCAAAACATTATTTGATTCTGTTTGAATTTGCGGCTGTTATCGTTTGCCATAGAAAATACCCTTGATAAAAAAAACGCTACAGGTAAACTACCCCTTTCCCTTAACCGATCTTCACCAAAAACAATAGGTCTTGAGAACTCTACAATTCAGGGCTGTATACGAAACATTATTTAATTCTGTTTGAATTTGCGGCTGTTATCGTTTGCCAGAAAAACAAAATTTCCCTTGATAAAAAAAAACCGTTACAGGTAAACTACCCCTTTCCCTCAACCGATCTTTACCAAAAACAATAGGTCGTGAGTACTCTACAAATCAGGGCTGTATGCAAAAAATTATTTGATTCTGTTTGTATTTGCGGCAGTTATCGTTTGCCATAGAAAAAAAATCTACAGACACACACACACACACACACAGAGACACTTTTCGGAAAACGACTTTTTTTCATGTTTTGAGTGTAGTAGAATCAGAATCTGCAATAATCTCGAACACGATTTTTTTTGCCATCACCATACTTCCATTCCTTAAGGAATATGGAAGTAAAATTCATTTAAACTTTTTCAAACAATGGTAATTGTTAAAAATAAAATAATTTTGTTGCCAGGCAACCAGCTTGTTCGGTTAGGAAGGAGGGGTAGTTTACCTGCATTGTTTTGTGTTTTAACAAGAGTAAAGACTTAATTTTAATAAATAAGTGTCCCGAAAATAAAATCATATTAATCCACTGTAGAATGGTAAATGACATAATTATAAATGGAGTGGGTAGTTGAAGGGGGAGGGGTGATTTTTTTGAAAATTGGTGTGCTGAAATCAAGTAAAGTACGAATATTTAATTTTGAAGGATAAGATGTCTTACAAATTACATATGATAAAACTATTACTCAGTGAAAATGTAAATATCATTAATGGTGGGGATCGGTTGAGGAGGAAGGATGATTTTCTGCGTAGTTCAGTTTCTTGATAAGAATAAAGTACCTGTTATGGTATAACTAAAGATATTTACAATAAAAAGTGCATATCTAAAAATGCGAAAATAAGGCATTACAGTACACAGTAGTGAAGCCAGAATGCCTATATACAAGTGAATGTCTAGCACTGAATTATAATTTAGACAAACTAGAAATGTTGGAAAGACGAATTATTAGGAAAATGTTAGGCCCACGTAAAACTTTATAAGGTTGAAAATTAAGAAGTAATGATGAAATATATCAAAGTATAGAAAATATAACAGAAACAATTAGAAAAAGAAGACTATTATTTTTTGGACATTTATATAGAATGGACGACAATAGGTTAACAAAGGAGATCTTCAAATATCTGTGGGGAAAGAAGTCAACATCAAGTTGGATTAAAGGATTTAGAAATAATTATAAATAAATAATATACACGCTGAAGAAGCAATTGAAAGAGACGTTTGTCGGTCAAAAGTGTTAAAAATGAAAGGAGTCCAAGGTAGGAGAGATGAAAACGCAGGTTCAGAGTGGACTGAAGACAGGAAGAAGAGACACAGTGAAAAGATGAAAGAATATTGGAGAAAAATAAAAGAACAAAGAATAAAAAATTGAAATTGTAATGTGGTCCTTAGATGGCCGATACGAAAAAAAATTACATGTTTTTATAGATAAAGTGGATTGAAAATAACATTATATTAAACGACTACCCCGTAATAACAATAAATAGTGAAAATAGTTTGAGGGTAAGCGATATTTTTTAAGAAATTATCGAACCAAATTCAGGTAAGTGATTTTAAATATAAAACTTAGAACATGGAAGTCATGTATATAGTTCACCATACCGATATATATATATATATTTTTTCTAGTGTGTCTAAGTAATGTTTTCCATGGTAATTGAGATGGTTCTTAAACCTTGATCAGCTACACTAATGAAGCGCGTACGCCTTGAAGGTAGGGCACCACTCCCTTCTTATTAACAAAACCATTCGGCGGACGCTATGTGTGTTTTAACGGTGGTAATTTATTCCTGGATCGGGTAAACACCAGTAGCTCAACTGTAATAGAATTTTGCATACGGTAGGTACGACTGACTGCCTTTAGCAAAACACCAGACGTTATATAATAAATGTGAGCGCGCAGCAACAGGTGGCGAAAGTAGTTTAACGTAGTTTGGACCGGACCGTAATTAAGTGAGCAGTGAACGGCACCTAACAGGACTTTGGCGGAGCCAGCAGGCCTAACCGTGCGTCGTTGGTTAAACATTGACAAACGTTGTGTATTGACGGAATTGCGCAATGCTATCGATCTTATTACAGCCTCTTTTTGTCTGCGGTTTGTTAAACACATTAGTTGTGTAATTTCGCGCGGGTTTTCATTGCAGTAAAACCTTGGAAATCCCCCGTACTAATGTGGACGAAGGGGTGCTTCGGATATCGATCGGATTATCAAATATATTGTAGTAAAAGCACCTGCCGGTCTACTTCCATCGTAGTGATTGTTTTGTAATAATTATGTTCACAGAGTCCGATGCTGCTTGTTGAGAGAAAAAATTGTACGGAATTCTGGTTAAAAATCAGTTTATTCCCACAAACTACACTAAATAATCAGTCGTATTAGTCATTGATTCTTTGTGATTCTAAGGCCTCTATTATACTACGCAACTGATTGCATGCAACTGATTTCAAGCCTACATGAAACTAGTTGCAGGTTACAGTATGTAAAATGGATGGTGGCGGTTGGGACCGGCCACACTGCGTGAATTGCCCTCACTGACACACGCACACTCACAGCCAGCCTGCGCGCCACAGGTATGATTTGCAAAGTGTGCCGTCCACTCCATAATTACAACTTTTTAAATTTGATTGTAATGCCAAACGAAATTACCATTTTTGTAACCTCTACGAAATTTTAAGAAAAATTAGTCTAAACACGACATAATTGCGACAAATCTGTTTTCAACAGTATAAAAATCTGATCAAGCGACTAATGTTGAGATGCGAAAATAAAAAAAATAAAATATTGTTACACTCAAATTTTATTCTTTCGTATTCATACAATAATATACATGGTAATCTTCAGTAAAATATAAATAACTAAATATCTACACAAATTAGACATACATGCTATTATAGGTCTAAATAAGTAACAATAAATCCTACTTCCTACAGCCGAAATTATTCATGTTACCAACAGTCTTAATCTTAGTAATAATAGCTTTAACCTTTCCTTGTATGACATTTATCGTCAATGCAAACAAACCTATAATAATTTTTAAAATGATTTTGAGAATATATTACAGAACGGGGGTCACCAAGGGCCAGGTATAATCCGCTGCGTGTGTGTTAGTGAGGGTGAAAGTCGGTCTGGCCTGTCCCAGCCGCCACCGTTCGTTTTACAGGCTTTAGTAAAGACAGGCTGCAACTGTTCTGCAATCGGTTGCAGAGTAAACATGGCGTACATACTACTGTTATAAAGAGGTAAAATTTGTTTGTATCGTTGTCGCTGGACTAACCTCAGAAACTACGTACTGATTCGATAAAAAATTTCTTTCACCACCGTGTTCCTTCAAGTTTCATGATGGTTTTAGCTTTAAATTTGAACCAATAACTTTAATAATTTTCAAGAACAGAGATTTAAAACGGTCCCAAGTCACGAAAGTTTTGTTAATTTGCATGTAGTGAAATATTTGGCATGCGATAATCTTTCATTCTATAAGAGATAGCTATGTGGTGTCAGGGAGTGAAATTTATAAAAAATTACAATTTTATTTTGGTTTTTTGTTTCAGTAAAATCTCCGTTTTCATTTTTGAGATATTGGCGGTTTGTAAAAAATTGTGTATGTTGTGTCGGTTCCATGTCATGAAATTTCTTCGTTGTCTACAGAATGCGCGCGCAGGCGAATTGCATGCAATCGGTTGCGTAGTGTAATAGGCTACATTTGAGTTTCAATGCCCCACAACGAGTGCGTGAAACTAAAAGCTGCACGAGCAGTTGCAAGGGTTGCAACTGTCTTGCAATCGATTGCAGACTGTGCGACTAATTGCAGAAAATGTAATACGCTACATTTAAACCAATACCCCACAATTGTTTTTGCAATCAGTTGCATGCAATCAGTCGCGTAGTGTAGGCCTAACAGTAAATGTAGCATAATCGCAACTCGTTGGATCTGAGGACGACCACAGGTTTTTGTTCAGCACAATGATTTCGTTTGCGACGTATAATCGCATCGGATGTCCTGGTGTCGTGGAATCGAGTCAAAGTGACGGTTTCGCCTGGCTGCCCGCACCTATCGTTATGGGCGATAATATAGCGGTGTCATCTGCCCTGTCTGGGATAGATATACTGTATAACAAAGGCGTGCGCGCGTACACACTCAAGGCTCGCTACCGTACGTGGTTTTAACAGCGGATGATTTCTCTCAGGCGGTGGTGGCTCAAGAATTGTATCACGGCCAGGGACGCAACCTGGGCCAGCCCATAGACCTAATGCCTGAAGGGAGAAGAAGAAGAAGAAGAAGGAAAAGAACCTTAAGGAAACATTACTCTAACCGATAGGTATTCAGCAGAAGGTTTCACCAGATGGTTTAAAGTTCAGCCACCGTTTAGGTGTTTTATATAGCAAACATTTTCTGTCCGCGGACAATCAGTTTTTTCGGGATGTAAAATAATGGAAAACAAATATTAAAGTACTAAAATAATGGAAAACAAATATTAAAGTACTAAAATAATGGAAAACAAATATTAAAGTACTTTCATGTACGTTACTAAATTAAAGTTCAAATAAATAAACTGAAAAGTGTATTAACTCAAAAACAATTTATTTTGTTAATCATGATACGGTAGTTAGATTAGCCTATGTAAGAAACACACTTCAAAACACCTAAGCTAATATATCAACTAATGAAACCAATTCACAGTGAACAAACATGACTTCCTCACTATCTGTAAAAAATAATGATGATGATGATAATAATAATAATAATAGTTCATATCATGTTACGTATCAGTGTCGATCATACGTTGGTGTTCTCTTGTGTTTAAGAGGATAACTGGCATTGATTCGTTTTAAGTTCACATTTTTTACCCTTTACGCAATTTATGGTAGTTTTTATTTTAGCGATTAATTTAAGGCTAGATTGTTCTAACTTTACCGATTTATACATGTCTGTTTCAATTTTATTTTTAACTCTCGTAAAATTTAGTATAAGTAAATTTACGTAACGCACGTTGCGATATCAGACGTTTGGATTACTGCCATCGTACCGTCAAGGTTTTTCGCATCGTATTATCAATGACAGCTTGTGTTATGGTTGCAGAGTTGCACAACCACCAATATAGAATAACTAAACTGTCAAATAGTATATGAACACATTAAACAGTTAAAAGTGGCATCAATTTCAACTGAAAACGTATCAGTTTCCATGCGGCTGTGTTCACGTACAATAATTCAAATATGGCCCGCAGGCTGGTGGTTGTACCCCGATTGCAACTTCCAGACTAAATGGCAGAGGTTACTACACAAATATATGGGAGTACAGTACGTCCGTTACTCTTCATGATTCTCCAGCGCTTCGTATCTGAGCTCGGTGGTTGCGAAACTTTGCAACGATCCAGTAGGACATTAGCTGTGTTATGAAATCAGCTGTGCCCGGTTGTGTTTATGTTAGTTGTAAACGTTACCCGACATTTGAAGTTACAAAATAGGAATAATTTTGTATTACTGTGATTTTGATACTAAAGTGTATATCAATAGTGTATTAATTAATATTTTAAGTATATTTTTTTTCTTTTGTTTACTGCTGGTGCGGGTTTCAAACACATGTAATTCGTAAGAAGCACGATACTGTTTAACTTTTGCCTTTTGTTGCATATTTAGTATTTGGTTACTAATCAGTGATGCTTTTAGCAACCATTGATGAGTATGTGGGAATCTAGCATAGTTAGACATACCTTTAGAAGTGTGGTCATGCATTATCAATGGCAGCTCTGTTCCTGGGAGAAACATTAATTTCTATTTTTTCCACGTGACAGCACTATGTATGACGCAGGTATGTAGGTCTGCCTACTGTTTAAATGTGTTCTTTGGACTCCCCCACTCCTCACCCAACCACCTACTACAACCACCAAAATTCGGAACCGCCAGCCGCCATTGCGTATTATGCTGTTTTTAAGTTTAACACTACTTATCCTTTTTTCTTTATTGAGGGCAAAAAACGGCATATATTTAAGTCTAAACGGCAAAGTAAATTAGTATATATTTTTGTTTTTAATTATAATTTTTTTTTGAACTGTCCTTTTTACAGTGATGTATAACGTGAAATATCGTGAAATGTTTCTGACTGTAAACAAATTATTTTCCTGAAGTTTGCCTTGCTTTTAGATCAGAATTCACACTTTCTTCCTTTACTTTTACCTCTCATTTCCCGAAAATTTGTTTTTTTTTAGCTTTGATTAAAGATATTTTGTTTATCTTGCAAGATATCTTCACCAAATTTGTATGACTTTTATGTAGTAACCAACACTAGTCCCTCACACAGAACACTTGCATTTCAGACAGAATACAAAAAATTTATATCTGCTCAGAAAAAAATTTTAAGTTATATGAGAAAAATTACAAAAATATTAATTTTAGTCTGAATAAGGAGACTCTGTGTAAGGAACTAGGAAAAGATACGTCAGAATACAAAAGGAATTAGCAGCCTGTCTTAAGAAGGATTGGAGATGTTTAGTAATATAGTTAACACTGATGTTAAATGGTGTTCGGACTGCTTTTAACATACACGATTCCATAATGGCTCGATTGAGTTGTTTTATGTGTGACCCCACAACCTATAATAGGTACAGCAGCAGTCCCCCCCCAACAAACAAGCCTGTGGATTTAGCGCACGCTGGTTGCTGCCCAAACACCCTGTGGATTTATGACACGTATAAATTCTATTACGTCTTCTCCTTTGCTGTTGTCTGTTTCAATCGAATTATGAGTTTTCTTGCAGCCTCTAGATCTACTTATTAATGGTGATTTACTTCTGGCAATGTTTACCCATGCCTTGAGAACTGTGATCGTTCAGGATTGCCTTCTTACTGTGTTGTATCGTTTTTTAATGTTCTGTCACCGGGTTCTTCGGTTTTGTTATTTATGCAGCGATGCATCCTAATCTTCATGTTGGACCATTAGAAGCTCTTGTGACTTTCGAGTAGGATAAGTTCCCTCAAAGGACATTACCAGCGTCCTGTAGTGTAACACCGTTGTAGGAGCGCCACTGAGCCTTCGGAGACTCAGAATATGAGTGGATCCGGGAATAAAAATAAATCGTAAAACATACATGAATACAGTGCTGTTTGCGGTTGATCAAATAATCATTCAAAACAGTGAACGCGAGCTCCAGAGATCAATGTTCCAGTTACAGCAGATCTGTTCGAATTACAACTTGAATAGTTCTGTGCAGAAGACAAAAACTATGAGCCAACTTCCCTTGCTGGTTCTGATTTCATCCACTTTAAAGACAGTAGTGTTGATTAGGGTCTTAACTTGTTTTTTCTTTTGTATAAAGCCGGCCCCCTAGATACGCCACTGGACATGTAGGATCATGTAGCCCATTGGTGAGACGCATTGAAGTTCCCAACCTCTGTGTTGATATTCTCGACTTGTTTTAGTGACAAAAAGAAGTTTCGACGGGCCGTGAGGGATGGAATTTGTTAGACCTACCACAGTCATTTAGTTGCGTGACTTGTCAGAGGTGTAGTGCTATGAATTTACTGTCTTCTGTTCTTTCTTGTCACAGTAGTCTTTTTCTTACTTAACACACTAAATCTCTCATATTTATGTCTTTCTCAGGTGTGATATACTAACTTTGTAATGAACCGTTATATCATTCGTGTCCCCTGTTCCTCTATTGGATGTTCTTCTGTCCCAGCGGGGGGCGGATCGGCAGACTGTCCTGTGTGGGAGTTTTGCTAAAAAAAACGTATTATTACTAGTATTTATAATATTACAGTGATGCATAGTACAGGTTGATACGGCATTTCAATTTACGCCCATTTTTAAACGTTATTTTAGTTTGTAGCCGTTTTTTAACGACGAGGCTGGCCGAGCGGTACGTACTTCACTGAAATTTATGTGTATCTCGTAAAACGTGTGTTTGTGCCAAGTGTAATGACGTGGTATATGATATAGGCCACTTCAGTTTGTATTCAGACTATTATGTCAGGGAAGTGCGTTGTTTTGCAGTTTGTGAGTATTTCCAGTTTATCTTGTACAGGAAGGAGTCGAGGTTTGGGAAAAGTTAGTTGAGTGCATACAGAGCGCTATTGGAGGTTTTTAAGGGAGACTGCCGGATGATTTGTCGAAGAGCTTGGCGTTCGGTGATTTGGTAGGGTTTGAGGCGGGCAGGGTCGGCAGCTAGAAGTATGGGATGGGAATATATCATGATCGGGCTGATACAGGCCGTGTAGATTCGACTAATAGTTCGCTGGAGTAATATACATTATATATGTATAATTTAATATACAGTATTAACAAACATGAAGTCTACATATTTAACTCTACGACGCAAGCTTTTCTGCTTCAGCGATTTAGTAAATATTTTGCAAGCAAACGTTTCTCTTTGCTAAGTAATTGTTTTATCACAGTATAATGTGTTTGTGGAGTACAAAATCGAACTGTTATTAAACAAAAGTCCTCAGTTTACCTGTTGCTGCAGACAGGTATGGAGGCAGAAACGTAACAGTGGTCTTACAAGTAGCTTTGGGTAACAGGCCAATACTTTTCCAAAAGTGCCTTCAAAGAACTTCTGCCAGTGTGTAAACAAAATAGTCTTCAATTACGGAGTTCAATAAATTGTAGCATATACGTTAACTGTACGTTTATAATAACAGTGGGAAAAACCACTTGGATTCGCCGTGGTGGTACAGACTTAGCAAGGAATTCACACACTCAGTTTGTCCGATTGGAATCTATTGACTTGACGGCTTCAGTTGAATCTAGTGGCTTTGGTATTTGCAAGATTGCTGCGGTGGGATAATATTTTTACCACAAAATCGGAAAATCAACGTTACTGTAGTGAAACAAACTTACGTATACTATAATGCGGGGCAAAGTATATCCAAAACACAATAAATATGAAATATCCCAGGTTAGGGCCTGTGGGCAGTTTTACATGCGCTGGCCCTTTGAATAGACTTTCAATGTTCCTATTTTGGCAGCCCGTTTATTTAGCGATTCATTCGACCGTTTGGTACTTACCATAGAGACATTCTCGTCTGTAACTTCTTGTCCCAGTCCTGGAGTTAACCACTGAAAACTGCCCTTTCTTCCTTCCTCGCACGCTGGTTGCTGCTGTTGTTACCCCTGTCACCGCCACGGAGAGCGACCGATGCCCCAAGGCGTCTACTTGCTGAGCTTGAGACAGGTGACAACTGACCCCTGAATCGATTCCGCCGCCATCTAGCGAATGATCGTGTTGGCGGCCTCCAGTCCAGTATTAGGCAGCCGACTACTGTACCAGCAATATGTTTATCATTGGCCTCGAACCAGATGCTGCAGTCCTCAAAGACACCCCGCTACAACGACGCAGCGCAACAACCGTTTGGCATTTATCTATCTGTCTGCAGTTTGGGGGGTACGTCTCACGGTAAATTTTGGAGACATCAACCGATTTTCGCAAAACGTATTTTAAGTTAATGCAGTTAACCTATTTTATTTTCGTATCCTATTGTTTTTGAGATCGATCTCCCTCCCAACAAAAAAATAATGGCGAGGGAGACAAAAATGTGAATGTTCAAAATTTTGAAAAAAAGTCACCCAGATCCGTGTTTGGTAAAAAATTAACCATAATTTTAAACAGAACATCATTGGAATATTAAACAGAATATTCCAAGGAACATGATAATAATGGCTCCCGTGTGTACCATCTGAAGTAGTGTAGGAGAAGGCAGGATAGGCTGCCTTATGTGAGCCGTACGGCATACAAGGAAGGCAGTGTGGCCAGCATTACGCTTTCAAGGAACATCCTTGGAATATACGACCTAAAAGATTGGACAGACCATGCTGAAAGGATGCATAAGAACAGGATACCAAAACAAATTTTGGGTTATAATCCGAAAGGACTGCGGAATATTGGAAGACCAAAGAATAGATGATCGGACCAAGGAGTGTGCAGCGGATCGTAAGGTCCACAACCTGAAGAAGAAGAGGAAGAATTGTAAACAGAATCTGAATATAGCGTACAGTTTTGACAATTTCAAAATTGGAGGACACGCAGCCCAAAAAAGCGATATTTTTTTTTATTCTATGCCGGTTATCAGACTAATGACAATTTAAACCCAAATCTGAATGTAATGTACACTCTGAAAAGTTTTTTTTTAAGTTTAGGGACATCTCGGGCAAAAAATCAAGTAAACATTTTAATAAACTTGTAAAAATATATGTGGGACCTCCACGTCAATAGTAATTTTATTCAAAATACAAACTCTATATCTTTAATAATTATTATTTGTTATTAATTAATAAATAATCTTTATTATAATAAATATCTTTATTAATAATACCAAACAGATTTATCACTTTTTATTAACAAATTAATTAAACTTTTTATTAATAATAAATTATAATTTGACAAATTTATTATCTCTTAGCTCCCCTTCCAAACTCTGGCCGTTTTTAAAACGTTTGAAAGCTAAGATACACAAACCTATATACACCACTGAAAGTGTAATTATCCAGCTCTAAGTTATAGCGCAAAAGTGTAATTATCCAGCTCTAAGTTATAGCGCTCCCTTTTTGTCTGTTTTGCTGTCATTTTTAAATAGTGCGTTTTCTATTCATTAACAACAAGTCCCAAAGGACAACAACATATCTTCTCCACTACACGGCGTAGGTAATGTGCTGCCTGTTCCGCCGTCAAAGATCCTCCAGCCATCTCTACCCACACACCAGTGTCCTAGGTTTGCATTTCCAGATTTCCAGACTTGTTTAGCCAGTCTGGAATCTGCAATTCATTCTGAGAGTTCTTTCCACCGTTGTTTGTAATCTTTTAATGTTTCGTTCGAGTTAAAAACTTGAAACTCTTCTCTTATGGCGTCATTCTTTATACGGTCAAGTTAAGAACACCTTTTAACTCCTCTTAAGAACGCCTTTTCCGAGGCCCGTATTTGCCTATGTTGTTTCTTGGGTGTTGTCCATGATTCACATCCGTAGGTCAGTATAGAGACTGCCATAACTTTGTAAAATTTTAATTTTGTGTCTTGACGGACTTCTTCGTCGAGGACCTCAAACATTTCTCTAAGAGCTGAGACGTCCGGCCACCAAGGCTGCATCATCTGCATAGGTGTTTGAGTTAGCGTAAACGTTAAATGGCCTCTTAAGTCTAATCTGCTCATTGCTTTCCATTTTCATATCTACTGTATTGTAAAGTGTGTGTGTGTGTGTGTGTGTGTGTGTGTGTGTGTGTGTGTGTGTGTGTGTGTGTGTGTGTGTGTGTGTGTGTGTGTGTGTGTGTGTGTGTGTGTGTGTGTGTGTGTGTGTGTGTGTGTGTGTGTGTGTGTGTGTTGATCCTATAAAACATTGTTCGGTAGGGCAATGGTAACAATAAAATACGGCCGGTTAGGGAGTCACAGCGTGTGGTAGGCCAACAATACGATAGACACACGGGCAGCAGTCAGGTCAGGTGAGAGCACTAGAGGTGGGCTAAACTGTTATTTTAAAATACTAGGTATGAAAATACCGTTCAAAAAAATAACAGGTACAAATACCTGTTATTATATACTATATATACATAACCTATATTATCCGTTGTAAGTAACTCGTTTTGAGGTTCCTGCAGGTCTCCTATGTAATATCTTCAAATAAATACACTCCAAGTAGGTTTATTTTCACCTAGGTAAACCTATTAATATATTAATAAACCTACTTGCTGTGTATTTTTTTGAAGATATTATATAACCTATACTATACAATTTGTTATAAGAAATAAATTGAAACTAAAAGTATGAACAGTGTTACTTTACACTGTGACTTTATTAAACTATTACTGTTTAAATGAAAATAAGAAACAAGAGAATTTATAGGCCTATCTCCCTTTGGGAATACCAATTTAAGTTTTCACTAGTAGTAAACAAACTAACATTGGTTAGACAAATCAGTTGCGAAACTCGGGGCAATTAAATAATTTAGAGTAGGCCTACACGTAATACCACAAAAAATAATGTGAAAAAACATCAGAAACGTATAATAAAAACATAACAGTAAGCCACAAGAGTGAATGAGAATAAACAAAATTTTACAAATAAAAATAAAAAACAAACTGTAATAAAATAAATATAAATACATAAATAAAAACTTATAAATAATAAGCAACAACAAAAGTAAATTAAATGCATTACAGATATTTAAGGAAAGGACTAGATAAAGTGCATAAATGTCCATTACAACAATCTCATCATTTACGTGAGATGTGTAGTGAAGTTAAAATCACATTAATAAAAAGTATAATATAGCTTATCAACATCAGCCACTCTATAGGTTATAACTCAATATAATTAAATACAACTATTTCTAAATATCACTATAATATTGACGACTCGGAACACTAAGTTTTTTATAAGTAAAAACGTAAAGTTTTACCTTACAGCCTAAACCGGCTTTCACCTATAGAAGGCTTCATCAGAGGCTGTCGTAAGTAGCGCTGTTCGTCTTGTTGTTGGCGACGCGATAGTTTTTCGAAAGATCGAAGCTGTGTGTGTGTGGTGAGATGTGTTCGAATAATGCGTGCGATTTGAATTGTGTCTGTTCGTTTAGGATGTCGTTTTTATTTGTTTTTGTGTGTTTGTATATTTCTTATTGTTCTAGAGTGTCTAGTTTTCGGCCTTTTGTGTGTACGTGTATATTATATGTGTGTGTCGTCAATATTATAGTGATATTTAGTTAAGTAACGGACACGTCATGGACAACGAAATCCAAGAATACAACTATTTCACTAACGACTCGGAACACAAAGTGTTTTCGAGTAAAAACATAAAGTTTTACCAACCGATTTTAGTTACAAGTTGGTGACTAGTATAATATATAATTTATTAGTATATAATCTGTATTATATATCTGCATATCACACGAGAATAAATGTAACAGCAGGATGAATTATTTCCTTTATTAAAAACAGCTTCGTCTCTTTGCGCAGAATGAAGTATACAGGACGAAAAAGTGGCTCGTACTATAGTTCCTACTCGAAATATGCTTGATACTACCTGTTCCTAAAATACTAGGTGTTCCTAAAATACTACTGTTCCTCTGATACGCTTAGTATTTTGTGTAACGGTGATACCCCTAGTATTTTAAATACGCGTTACTGGCTGTTCCTTGCGTTCCAGCGATATTTTTGTACGCCTAGTATTTGGCCTTGGCGTATTCGTTTACGTGATCTTGCGTACTTTTTGTGTGTGTGTGTATGTGTGTGTCTGTGTAGGTGCGTAGGGGGTGTGCCTCGACTCGGAACAGCGAGGGCGGCGTGTCGACTTGGAACAGCGTCGCCGCGAATAACAGGTATTTCAATTTTTCAGTCACTGTTACATCCGTTCCACAAAAATATCGTTCCAAAATACCTGTTACAGGTATATCGGCCCACCTCTAGCACCACACGTAGCGTCGAGGCGCTGTCAACTCCGCCTCCCCCCCACACACACCTCATCATAGCTCTACTGTACTATACTCATTCAGTCCTTAAACATGACTCACGGAAACGCACATTCATACAAATATGTCACAGCTGTGATAATACTAAACGATATCTTGTGGAAGTGTATTTTTTCTTATGCACTTTTCGCGGATTATATCTGCACCATCAGACGATAAAATGCTTTAACTAATAATCGATTTGTATTTTATCTTTTTTGTTTAGTCAGTATCGACTTAAGCGCGGTACTTCGATCGTCATTATGTTTCTTTATACACTCTGGTGACCTCACTGTTACGCGTATATCAGTTATTTATTTGAACTGACAATAGATGAACGAACGTTTTCCAAACCACACGTAAATAAAAAAAACGATACAAGACATGATAGTTTTACAAAATTGCTTAGTGACGCTTTTCTTCAGTGCGACGCACTGTTTGTATCCACAACTACGTGATTCGACCAGGGAGGAAGGTCCCAGAACACACGCCTGAAGTTCTACAAGGTCATGGACCCTCCCCACAATTTTCTATGGGTGTGGGAACTGGACTTTAACGAAATTCCAGGCGAGTCATATTCAAGCGGCCAAAATGAGATTTCTCAGGCACGTGGTGGCAGGATATAATCTTCAAGATCGCAGAAGAAATGTCGATGTAAGGCAGTAACTAGATATTATTTAGTACACTCTATAGGATTGCCCAATATCTGTTAAAACGGTCGGAATATCTTAACCGAATGGCTAACTGCCGCATCCCCAGACAACTATTGAATTATAAGCCGAGAGGTATGGGATGTCCGAAGAAGCGTTGCAGTGACTAGAGGTGTGCGAAAGTAGTATTTGAAAATAACAGGTACAAACGAAACCGTTCCAAAAAATAACACGTACAAATAACTGTATTATATGCCTATTATACGTATACCTGTATTATATAATTTGTTAAAAGAAATAAATTAAAAATAATACTATTAACAGTGTTACTTTACACTGTGACTTTATTAAGCTGGTACTGTTTAAAAGAAAATAAGAAACAAGAGAATTTATAGGCCTGCCACCCTTTGGGAATACTAATTTAAGTTTTCACTAGGAGTAAAAAGCTGACATTGGTTTAATATTAAATTATTGATTCCATTTTGGTTAGACAAATCAGTTGCGAAAATCAGGCAATGAAATTTAGAGTGCACGTAATAGCACAACAAATAATGTCAAAAAAACACTAGAAACATATAATAAAAACATAACAGTAAGCCACAAGAGTTACAACAATCTCATCATTTACGTGAGATGTGCAGTGAAGTTAAAATCATCTCCGAAATCACATTAACAAAAAGTACTATATGGTCTATCAGCCACTCTTTAGGTTATAACACAATATAATTCGCTTTTTCAAAATTGACCAGGTTAGTGACTAGTATAATACATAATTTCTTATTATAATGTGTATTGTATATCTGCATAACACACGAGAATAAATGTAACGTCAGTAATTTTTTTTTCATTTATTAAAAACAGCTTCGTCTCTTTGTCATAGAGATATTCTGAACCTCACTGGTTTGCTTCGTTTCGTACTTGTATGCCAATCGGCACATGCGTAGATTGAAGTATTTAGCGCCAAAAAGTGACTTTGTACTCGTGTACTCCTAATACTCGTAGTATTCGTTTATTCGTTAGTTGCGTAGGGGGTCCAATCAACTCGCGCCCAATCGATTCGTTCATGTGATAACACCAATATAACCGTATGTTGTGACAGTGATAACAAATCTACCACATATGGTACAGCGTAAAGCTTAAGCATCAGTGTTTTGTCAGTACTGTGAGGCCAGCAGAAAGGATTTGGTAAGTGGCAACATAATGTCGCTAACGAAAAAAAATTTCACGCTGCGGCTTCAACACTGAAACTATTTTCGCGATGTAAATAATTGCCATTGATATTTGGTTGAAGGAACTGTCAGTAAATTATTTTCGATTAAGTTAGGAATAGCATACCATTAGCTGTTACTGATGGTCCAGACATTTTTTTTTTACAATTTCCAAGTATTTATTTATGGTGTGATATTTTCTTTATTAAGTTTCTAATAAAAATTTATACCGGAATGAATGTTATTTTTTAGAGTACAACTTAAGAAGAAATGTCAGTGGCTCTATTCCCATAAGAAATACATATAATATTAAGGAACACTCATCTCAGTATTGGAATGAAATAACTTAACCAAATTTTTACCACAGTTATACTGGAAATATAACGTTTAAATTTCAATATTAAATTATTATTTATTATTATTAATTGTTATTTAAATTTATGTTTCAATTTCAGTATTATTTCAATGTTTATGTTTAAATTTCAATAAATTTATAATTTTAAATTGTTACGACACAATTAAGCCAAATCCCGTACCAGTGATAAAAAAGATAATTCTTAATATAAAAATACTTCATATAAAATAAAATGTTTAAAAATGTATAAAATGTAAATATTATGACACGACGAACGACGATATTACCCAACCCAAGTGATTGATCCAACAACATAAACACAAAGAAGGGAAGCACGAACCATACTCAAGAAAAAAGGTGATGGACCAAACAATTATGAACTAACAAAGGAAGATATGAACCCAGAACTAAAGAAGAATCAAAGGAAGAGAACAAATCCCTACGATTAAACAGAAAGCAAACCAGATGAGAAGAGGAGAACCGAACCAAGGTGAAGACTATTGAAGATGAAGATAACGAAGAAGAGGAAGAATGAAAAGGAGACAGATTAAACCCAAGGGGAAACTAACACACATATAAAAGGGGAAAAATAGTATACTCAGGAATAGAATACGGTAAATAAACCCCAAATAATTATTTATTGATGAAACAAATATTACTGTTATAATTGAATTAGCTTATATACCCATTTTAAAGACAATACGATTGTAAAGTAATGTAGTGTAGAAAAAGTACACTAACACAGTTATAAAGGTTAGATTTCACAAAAAAATAACTAACCTTATATTATTAATAATAAATATTATTCTAGAAAGAAATAGTGAGAAATAATAGGAGAAAGTATAGGGATTACCCATTAAATAACACTCAATACAAACAGTGAACCAAAGTGAAGTGCCATAGTGAAGTGTAAGTACCCTAAAAAAAGTGAAAGTGTGTGTTAAGCATTAAAAATGTAATGATAAGTAAGAAAACACTTTATAAAACATTGATGAACAATCAATGATTGGAGTGACCTTGTACACATTTATATAACTAAAAATAATTAAAAATAATATTCCAAATAAATATAAAAGAAGCATGTAATGTTATTCAGGGAGAAAGCCCAGACAAAAGCAATTTGTGTTAACATGGTATGGAGGAGATAGTAGAATAGAAATAAAGTTTTGTGGTTAAAATTAAGACTACAATGAATAAAACACCCCATGTTGAAAGGGGAATTAACTTTCATAATTTTGCAAGAAGTGATGATGTTTATCACTTTAGGTAGTAACAAAAGAAAGGAATCAATGTTAGAACTAACAATAACTAGTAACTTATAAAAAATAGTTTGGTTTAATGTTATGAAGGGGATATGGCTGAAGGGAACCTACAGTCCATAAACCTAATTATTATATTTTGAAATATGTGTAATGAAAATGTATGTTGAATAATAGTTAAAATACAAACAAATATGATAACTAAGTGAAGCCCATCAGGCTGAATTCAAAATGTAATTTAAAAGAAATACACCAAAAAACCATCATGGCTAATCTTGGCTATGAAAACATCTAACTGTCAAAGACACTCAAATGTAAATTGTAGCAATTTCACAAGAAACCTTACTAATCTAAGACCAGTAAATGGCCAGTAATTATATGTCAATCATTTTAAAACAGAAATGTTATTATAAAAGTTTAATTTAAGAAAGATATGTAATTTATCAAATGTCAAATATTTAGACTAAAGTTAATGTACAACAGAATATGACCTTATGAGGTATCATTGTAAACTTTGAAAGGAAAGAAAGATAATAGTGATATCATTTATTACCCCAAAGGAACTATAAAGGAATAAAACCATTAGGAAAATACTTAATAAATTTGAATAAAAATTCAAATATCTTAACAATGTCTTTGAAAGAGTAATTAACCAATCCCAGGATTGCTGTTACCATAGTAACGAGCCGTTGAAGGCTTATTTTCCGTTAAATATAGGAGACTCGAAAAAACGACGCGTGGGTAAGCGGCACGCAAAATTGGAATGATTGAAATTTTAATATAAATAGTTACGAAAAGTTTCGAAAGTGAACCAAGATGACCAAAGACGAATAGATGTCGACCTACCAAGAATTAACGATGTCCTGGAACCAAATTAAATAAATTAATTATCAAAAACTCAAGACGAGATTGAAAAAGATGTTCGAAGCTTAAAACCAGCCCAAATTTGAAGAATATCCACTACCCCGATGACTACACATCAACGCTATCTGAACTGATAAGTATCGAATAAATTCCTTAATCCCAAAAAAACCAAATTACCTTAATTATTTTCCAAATGATAAAATTTCTCACTATTGAACAAATATTATTTTCTTTCAAAGGTGTTAATGCATAATTTACTTACATAAAAACATTTTATTAGTCAAAATATAACCTCGCTTAAGAGCACAATTTTGTAACAGAAATACGACACTACCGAACAATTTGTAAAAATACACAATACTTTCTAAGTACGTATAATGTATGGTAGTGTACTTTTTTAATGTAACCAACGTTTATGTCTTATTTCATAATCTAAAGAACCCCAGATTTTAAATTTATTACTATATTGTATGTAAACTATCGCAATCTCAGTAACGAAAAGTGTTTTAAAATCAATTTTGCCAACTCTGAGATATTTTTGTGTTTCATGCTATAAGCCGGAGCAAACTGTTATCAAAACATTCATAATCCTTTTGTAATATTAATTAATGATTGGATTTGTATTAAACTCACAGTACAGAGTATTACTATCTTTTTATTTCATAGGACGTTGTAGAGTATATGTGTGTTAGCAAGTTTTATTCAATAACCAACTAGCGCTCATCACGAGTGGTCGAGACGGCAACCTGTATAGCGGCGGGAACCATTCGAACGCTCCAGCTGTCCATGCTAACAACACGTATCATCTTAGAATTTAACTATTTTAATTGTTTTAATAGAAACAATTTGGCGCCACCCGGGATTCGCAACCCCTATGAATTAACAGGTAGGTTGTACTGGTAATATTGACAACGCTACGGACTCCAGTAGTGACGTCGATTTATGTAACGACCGGTGTGAGGCAAACACTACTAATACACAAAATAAACAAGTGTGAACACATTTTAACAGGTACGACCTCAATTAGCGTTACAAAATATATCATCTTGTTTTCTTTTTATTTGAGTTTGTTCTTTAATTAATAAGTTATTGTTATTGTGTTTGTAAATATTAAGATTTTCCCAAATATTCGTTTTTTGACCTTTTTGTATGTTTTAATTAATTTCGGTGTCTAAATTAAATTATTTAGACATAACAATGAAGACAAATGAAACAGATTTAGAATAATCGATGTACAGGAAACCTTCTCAAACTGATTTAGTAATACTAAATAATTCTAACCATCCTCCCCAACATAAAATGGCAGTATTTAATTCCATGATTTACCGAATGCGTAGGATCCCACTAAATGACAAAGAAAGAAATATTGTGCAACAAATAGCAATTAAAAATGGATAACAAATAAAAACTATCAACAAATTGGAAAATAAAATAAAACAAACTCACCAACCAAATTCCCAATAACACAACATCTAAAAAATTCACCTACTAATAATAATATCAAATATACAACCTTTACTTATTATGGAAATATAACTCAAAAACTAAATAAAATATTAAAGATACAAATTAAAAAATATCTAATAACACACATAATATAATTTTTAATCAAATAAAGCGTAAAACTAAATTCAGTATTCACAATAAAAATGGAATATACGAAATAGAATGTCCCGATTGCAATAAATTTTACGTAGGCCAAATAAAGAAAAAAATACTCTATAGATTCCTTCGACACCGCATTGTCTAAATAATAACCACCAATTTCCAGGCATTAAAAATATAAAATTAATAAAACCTACAAAAACGTCAAAAAATGAATATTTGGGAAAATCTTAATATTTTGGAAACATAATAACATTAATTTTTAATTAAAGAACTAACTTAAATAAAAACAAAACAAGATGATCTATTTAAAATTATAAATTTCGTGAAATAAATAAAATATAAATATTAAATATTTCCAGTATAACTGACAAAACAGTGCTTAAGTAAATAAACATTAAAACAATCGTTAACTAATCGACTTAAATCGATTATCCCTTATTTTATATTAAAATCAAAACACACTCGATTATTCGTTAGTGTCCTATATTAACATAGAATTATTTCTATTGTTATTGAATTACTTAAAGCCTCTGATGATGCTGATTTTTCCAGTGACGTACGCAAGGTATTGAAACAACAAAAACGCAATACACTACTTGCAGAAGAAACCATATTCAACAATATCACAATATTATATATATATATATATATATATATATATATATATATATAGTTTAATCATATTAAAGATTTTGAAATATATTCATTTTAGTATTCATTTTAATTTGTTAATTAATTATTACTTATTTTGCGTCTATATGTTTCAAAATTTTCCCAAAGGTTCGTTTTGTGCCCATCGGATATTTTATTTTTAATCAAGTTGTTGCCTATTTTCTGAATCTGCGAATAGAATATTTGATCATAATTTTATATCATTCTACTGTGACGATGGTGACACATTGTTTTCCTGTGAAACGTTCCTAGCGTATATAATAAGAGAGTACAAAAGAATAAATGTAATATAAAGAAATAGGCTGTGGGCACTTGACATGCATGCATGCAGTGCAGTAGAGAGAGGTAAGGTATTGACCAGAAATAAAGCAAAGCTGTGTGTCTGACGCTGTAGTCGGCAGTCGGCAGTTTGGCCATGTGCCCACCTAACGGAAACACTTCCCTGCAGCTAGCCATTATGTCATTATACGTACTGGCTGTAGCTGCTGCAGTTGTGTCGTCAATGTGGCGATTTTTTTTTCTTTTTTTTTAACGTTTTAGAATCATAGCCAACGTGTGTTGACGTTTTCAGGTTTTGTTGTTATTCTTTTTACTTCCATATTCCTTAAGGAATGGAAGTATGGTGATGGCAAAAAAAATCGTGTTCGAGATTATTGCAGATTCTGATTCTACTACACTCAAAACATGAAAAAAAGTCGTTTTCCGAAAAGTGTCTGTCTGTGTGTCTGTCTGTGTGTCTGTCTGTCTGTAGATTTTTTTTCTATGGCAAACGATAACAGCCGCAAATTCAAACAGAATCAAATAATTTTTTGCATACAGCCCGGTTTTGCAGAGTTCTCGCGACCTATTGTTTTTGGTGAAGATCGGTTGAGGGAAAGGGGTAGTTTACCTGCAACGGTTTTTTTTTAGCAAGGGAAATTTTGTTTGTTTGGCAAACGATAACAGCCGCAAATTCAAACAGAATCAAATAATGTTTCGCATACAGCCCTGAATTGTAGAGTTCTCAAGACCTATTGTTTTTGGTGAAGATCGGTTAAGGGAAAGGGGTAGTTTACCTGTAACGTTTTATGTTTTAACAAGGGTATTTCCTATGGCAAACGATAACAGCCGCAAATTCAAACAGAATCAAATAATTTTTTGCATACGTCCCTGAATTGTAGAGGTCTCAATGACTTTCGATTTTGGTGAAGATCGGTTAAGGGGAAGGGGTAGTTTACCTGCAACCTTTTACGTTTTAACAAGAGTAAAGTACTTGAAAATTTATTTAAACTTTTTGAAACAATGGTAATTGTTAAAAATAAAATAATTTTGTTGCCAGGCAATAAAATTATAATTTTTTCATTTTAATGTAATATAATATTTTTCATTTAATACAGCAATAAAAAGGCAGGTAAGACACAGCCTGGCTGTTTGGCTGAAAATGATTTTAAATATAAATCTTAGAATATGGAAGTCATGTATGGTTCTCCATACCGATATTTTAAATTGTAGTACATTTTTGAATGGCCTGATGGAACTACTGTCGAAATGTGAACGTCGGTACTTGTTACAGTGACGTATCTAGAATTTAGCTTGGCGGGTTCGGGTCGGCTTCATACAAAAAATAATAAGACTAATCAGCATTATTATCTTTAAAGTGGCTCTGAAAAACGCGTGATAACATCCTGAAATTAGTCCCATTAAAGTAAACGGTAACAATACAATAGAAACACGTGTTATTGAAACATCCTTTACAAGGTACTTATTGACTGAATTGATTTTCCTACATTTCATAATTCAAACGTAGTACACCCTAATGCTGTGTAATAAACCTGTTTGTATATTTAAAAAAGAGTAACACTACATTAGCTTACACAGCTGGAAAAAGTAAAATAAAACAGCCTCAAAATTAAGATATTAACAAGATTCGTCAACTTCTTCGACCCTCTTGGGGGGAGTCCGGTTCCGTTCGTCTCCCCTTCAGAAATACCCCCCTGATTTGTCATTTTCCTTGTTTTACGTACGCTGCCACCGTGTTTTGTTTTTTACAGCTTTGCAAGGTCGAGAACATAATGAAACAGGCTAAACGATATTGCTATATTTTATGTCAAATATAGACAAAAATCTGTACTAAAAATTAATTTATGCCAAACGCAAAATATAGGTCTACATAACTTCTATAATTATTTCTTTATAAATAACTCGATGAGTTTCCTGCAGTATTCTTGAATAATATTATTAATTATCAAATTAATAATTTGATAATTAATAACTTCTATATCGTTTAACTAAATATTTAAAAAATTATAGTATAATAGGTATTATCATTAACTATGATAGGAATTATGATGTTGGTGTTAAGTTAGGTAAGTTCCAGACGACGCGTGTGGGACAATCAGTCGTATATTTAGAAACAAGGTACGTCGAGATTCAGAGTTAAAGTTTTACAAAGTTATGGCAGCCCCTGTACTGTCCTATGGGCGTGAACTATGGACAGAAACAAGACAGTAAAGTACAGGCCTCGGAAATTGCGTTCTTAAGAGGAATTAAAAGGTGTTCTATAGGCCTACTTGACTGTATAAAGAAATAGACCATAAGAGAAGAGTTACAAGGTTTTTAACTCCAATTTGAAATTAAAAGATTACAAACGATGGTGGGAAGAACACTAACAAAGTATCTCAGATTCCACACTGGCCAAACAAGTCTGGAAGTAGAAACAGGTGGTGTGTACCCAGGAAGAGATGGCTGGAGGATCTTTGAAGGCGGAACAGGCATCACCTTGCCTATGCCGTGTTGCGAAAATGATGATGATGAAGATGACGATGATTTAAAAAAACTGTTTGTTCTTTTTTAATTTTTAATGTATTTTCAATACCTATGTTAAACAGCCAAGTATTAAAATTAAGCTCTATTTGAAATGTGTCTTACATTTGTATATTCATTCCGTAGTATTTCATAATTTGTCTTTCATGTCTCTGAGACAATTATTCTTACTGACTGTGGTGATATTGCGCAGGTAAATTTTAAATCCTCAAATGACCTGAGATTAACGGTAGATCGTTGAGATTATTGTAGTATATCAAAAAGAAACAGGAAGAGATTACGAGCGGTTGAAACGGAGTACTGGAGGAGACGTTGAAATTTAACGAGATTAGAAGCGACGGAATAAGAAGACAGGCTGGAATTGCGTAGATCACAGAATCCATCGAGGTGAAACAATTGAATTCATTTGGCCGTCTAAATGGACTATCGGAAACAAGGTGGCTGAAGAAACATATATGGAAATGGGCACTTGTATTGTTTGGCATGTTTTGTTGTAAAAGAAATGTAATATACCAACTGTTTTTTATCCGAATTCCGTAAACAAGGTTCCATTGTATTACGAATAAAAGGACTGATTTTTGTATGCAATAAGATTTTTTTAATTAAAAGTACTGATTTTTGTATGCAATAAGATTTTTTTAATTAAAAGTACTGATTTTTGTGAAGTTTAACATTAAAATTTTAAATCGGCCGTTGAAAGTTTTCAACATAGTGGGCCTACTTTGGTTTGGTTGTACTTCTAAGGTATCGTAAACGCACTGTGTATACCGAATTTCAATCCCAAATCTTATTTCGTTCGGCTGTAATTAAAGTTTCTTTTGGAATACACACACAAACGAAAACGAAATGTCGTGTGGTAGGTTTAAGGAGTATTAGGTTGACCTGGTATTAATTTGTCTTGTGTCTTATGTTTATGTATCTGCACGTTTCTCATATATTCACTGTAGTGCCTTTCTGTGGTGTACGTTTTATTAGTGCCATGTTGCTGATGTCTGGGTATTAGTGCTCTGTATTTACTGCGAGTGTGGTTAAATTGCAGTTATAAATGTTTGGGGTTTTCAAATTAACCGCATTTTGGTGTTCAAATTAACGATTTTTCAATTTCCTTTCGTCCGGCCTATGCAACTTATTTATGAAGAAAACATTTTTACTTATCAAGAAAAGAACTGTAGCTACAAGTGTTCGAAAAAGTGTGTGTGTGTGTGCGCGCGCGCCAAAAACCATCTGTCCCAGAAAAAGGTGTAGCAGAAGCATTAAGCATTCTCCTATTGACGTTTCAAGAAGAAATAGTGGTTTTGTGTTTTGCACTCAGAAGTACTGTAACAAGGTTATAGAAATTACTTAAACTTCTTGCAGTACAAATTCTAAACCATTAATAACACTGGTAAGCAATGAAACTAATCCGTCAGAGGCGAATAGAACAAGTGATATGTAGAATGGTGAGACAGTTTTGGTATGTTTGGTAACCTGATGTAATATCTTTCACTGCTTTTAACGATTAACAGGTATTTTTGATTAGATAAGATACAGGGCGCGTACAAAACGAGTCAGACGTATTAGGTTTTGCGATGTCATGCCCTATTACGCCAGAACCGCTAAAGAGAGTAGCTAAGTCTGCTAAGCGTTTGTTTAGACTAGTTTACACTGGTAACGTTTACCAACAGGCTCTCAAGCTAGCGATACTGTTGAGTTGACTGTAAGGTTTTTTTTATAGCACTTGCAGATCGCCGTTGAATACTTACCGCATTAGAACAATGTACAATTTTAGATTACTTCGTAGGCTTGCACGGCCCTAGTAATCCATTCGAGTAAGGCATTACCACAGTACTGTGGTCTCTAACGTAAACACCCTACGTTAGCGCAAACTCAAATTTTGCGCTGACGATAGCACGCCGAAACGTCTGCTATGGATTTTAGCATTGGCCAGACAGCCAGGGAAATCTTACCATTGGACCACGGCCAGACAGCCAGGGAACTCTTAGCATTGGACCACGGCCAGACAGCCAGGGAACTCTTAGCATTGGACCACGGCCAGACAGCCAGGGAACCCTTAGCATTGGACCACGGCCAGACAGCCAGGGAACTCTTAGCATTGGACCACGGCCAGACAGCCAGGGAACTCTTAGCATTGGACCACGGCCAGACAGCCAGGGAACCCTTAGCATTGGACCACGGCCAGACAGCCAGGGAACTCTTAGCATTGGACCACGGCCAGACAGCCAGGGAACTCTTAGCATTGGACCACGGCCAGACAGCCAGGGAACTCTTAGCATTGGACCACGGCCAGACAGCCAGGGAACCCTTAGCATTGGACCACGGCCAGACAGCCAGGGAACTCTTAGCATTGGACCACGGCCAGACAGCCAGGGAACTCTTAGCATTGGACCACGGCCAGACAGCCAGGGAACTCTTAGCATTGGACCACGGCCAGACAGCCAGGGAACTCTTAGCATTGGACCACGGCCAGACAGCCAGGGAACCCTTAGCATTGGACCACGGCCAGACAGCCAGGGAACTCTTAGCATTGGACCACGGCCAAACAGCCAGGGAACTCTTAGCATTGGACCACGACCAGACAGCCAGGGAACTCTTAGCATTGGACCACGACCAGACAGCCAGGGAACTCAGTTTATACAATTTTGTTAATATTATTTTGACTATGGTACGAAGGCTTACACGTCCGGAGTCAATTACTCCCCGGGCCGTATGGCCTTGGTCCAAAGTTTATGACAAAATTAGACGTTTCGGCAGTGCCACCGACTGCCATCTTCAGTGGAAACAAATAAACGCTAACGTGTGGTGATATACGACTGCCGTCTTCAGTGAAAACGAGTAAACGCTAACGTGAGATGGTGTGGACCACAGTACTGCACTGCCGCAACGTCTGGTTTTTTACATAAACTTTGGATCACGGCCAAACAGCCCGGGGAGTAATTTCAATCATAATTTTGACTAATCATCGAGGTATTATGCCGTGGTTTAATGGTGCCGCATAAATCAGGTTTTTTGCCACAGTACTGTGGAAACTGGTAAAGAGCGTATCAAGTCGTAACACTGAAGATGGCCTCCAGTGGTGGGGCCATCCGTCCAATGCGGCAGTATTAAACCATGTCGTAATAGCCCAGCGAATAGTCAAAACGATATTAACAGAGTTGGCGCCGGCGTAAGAGCCTAAGGTACCAATATACAATATACAATTTTATTTAATAGTGTGTTCAGTTTGCCATCGTATTTTCGCCGCGTAGTTCCAAGTTTCCGACAACTCACGAAAGGACAACACTTAGAATTTGACGGCTGTTAAATCTTTCTTCATCTTGTTATTTGAATTAGCGGTCTCTGTAATTCCAACTTTGTCGTGTTTACTTGCTGAACTGTTACTTGTCATGTTCCGGACGAGGTCTTTCAGTGTTACCACCAGTTTCAAGTTTTAAACCACGACTTTAAAGACGTCGTGGTTTAGGACTTAAAATGGTGGGAACGCTGAAAGACCTAAACCACGACGTCTTTAAAGTCGTGGTTTAAAACTTGAAACTGGTGGTAACACTGAAAGACCTCGTCCGGAACATGACAAGTAGCAGTTCAGCGAGTAAACACGACAAAGTTGGAGTTAAATCTTTCGTTAAAGCTGTTATGGGTGGTAAAATCTTCTTCTCCTCCGGCATTACAGGCCAACGTGGGCCCTGGCTTGCAACACCAATCTTCTCCAGTGTCTCCTGCCCGTACCGTCTCAGCGTAACCCATCGCGTCCGTTCTTTTGAGATCTTCCAGCACATCACCCAACCGTCTTATCCTGGGTCGATCCCTCTTTCTTCTTTTATACGTCTGGACCCGAAACAGGTATGAAAAATTCGAAAAAATCGTGGAAGTCCAGCAGAGTGTCGGAATAAAAAGAATGGTAACCCAAATACGAATGTTTCGAATTGTAAGTACTTATTGTATGATTGTGTGCTTTACAATTGTTATATTCCCGAGTAATCTGGATGTTTGTAATTTTTCCCATGATTAAGAATTATCTCATCATCATCATCGTCGTTGTCATCATCTTCACAACACGGCATAGGCAAGGTGCTGCCTGTTCCATCTTCAAAGATCCTCCAGCCATCTGTTTCTGCGTCTACCCACACAGCTATAGGTTTGTATTTCCAGACTTGTTTGGCCAGTCTCGAATCTGACATTCTTTCTAAGCGTTCTTTCCACCGTTGTTTGTTATCTTTTAATTTTTAATTCAAATTAAAATCGTATAACTCTTCTCGTATGGTCTCATTTCTTATACGGTCAAGTTTAGAATATCTTTTAACTCCTCTTAAGAACGCCATTTCCGAGGCCTGTAGTTTACTGTCTTGTTTCTTGGTTGTTGTCCATAGTTCACGCCCATAGGACAGTATAGAAACTCCCATAACTTTGTAGTACTTTAATTTTGTGTGTCGACGTACCTTGTTTCTAAAATACGGTTAATTGTCCCACAGATCGGCTGGAACTTATCTATCTTAATATCAGTATCATAGTTCCTATCATAGCCAAAAAAAAATATCTAATATCGAAATTTATGAAATAACAAATAGACAGTGGAACTTGCTAGTAACGAGATTCAAGGGACCTGACAACCGGGTGCTCGCTACAGCCGAGTTGTCGATACGTAAGCCTAAAGTTGTATACCGTGATTATCGAACACACAACAAAAAAAAAGCCCACTACAGAAGAGGCTTTGCACAATGAAATTTTGGCATATTTACATCCTACGCTTAAAAGTGAAATTTAGACTTTAAACATTTTTTAGACGCTAACATTCTTTGCTGAATATTGGCGTACAGTGCATTCGCGAAGTATAGTAAAAGTAACTGTGTACCAATAACTTACCAAAAATCAGCCGGCTATCTGGCAAAAAAACGCAGAACTTTCCACGCCACATGTACAATATTTATTTTTAAATTACAAGATAATTCACTCTAATTTATTTGTCTTTTTGTTGTTCATTCTAACTGGAAACCTAAAAATTATATTTCGCACATAGAACTTAATTAAACGTAAAAAGTCATCTACTTTTTTTTGTTTAGGAATTTTGTATCTGTAGATATCAAAACAGTTTTGTAATTTATTTAAATATTCCACGAATTCATGACTTACATTATAAGTTTCACTAAATTGCGTTAATGATTTTAAACGAATGTTTAAAATGCTGTATTGTTAGACCTTAACCCACGAACAAGCCTGCGATAAAATGCTCGTTATAACCAAGTCTCTAATGTGTTCCTACTCGTTAAAAGCGAGTTTAAGCATCATTACTAACATATAAAACCAAACAAATCTCATACTTTTGCTCGTTACATCCGAATTCCCGTTATAAGCGAGCTCGTTATTCGCGAGTTCCACTGTATTTCGTTGAGTTGTGCAGCTCAGGGAGCGTACTAGTCTAATGTTATGTAACGGGAACTGGTAAACCGTTCTCGTGGTGCGGTAACCATTCCGTAGCGTAGGTTTGTTAAACGCACTTCTGGTTTACTGAGCGAGTAACACGTTGGAACTATTTACGGATATGCTGAAATATTCGAAAAAAAAAACTTCATTCCAGCATAAAAATTAATACATTGCAACTTTCTCTCTTTTAATTCTTTTGGCTTTCTCTTTTCTTCCACGCTTCGTGACGCCTGTTTCTTCGCTCGATGCACTTCCTCATCAGTTTGGCCGTCTCGAGAAGCGTTGATTTAACGTTATCAGGACGAGTCACAGTACTCGTTTTGCAACCGGGTGGAGTTATGGCCAGTGGCGTGACTACTGTCGGCGCAGGAACTATGTGCACTAGAGTTTGAACCTTAATACCACGTTAATGGTCACACTAATCTTAAATCAAATCACACCAGTTTTTAGCTTATTTCATTGCGGATGGTCTACCCGCTTTACCTAGTTTGTCCCTAGAGTGACAATGATGTTTACTAAACTGCCATGAATTCACCTTACCTGCCCAGACTGTACTACCCTACGCGGGCGCTCGTTGACTTCACGGCTGACCGCGCACTGCCTCACTATCAAATAAAAATCGTTATAAATTACAATTATCACTTTACGGTTTTTGTAATTTATGAATTCATACAGAAAACTAAAGAACTTTCAAATGAGTCCAAGCGCAATTTATTCCGATTATTCGGTAATGAGAAAAAGATGTTTTACAAAATTGATAACAATTTCTTTTCTAAAACAGATAACTTCTAACTTTACACGCGTGTTGAAGACATTCCATTCTATAACATCTCCATATTTCGTTGCAGTCGGACGCCTCGGTACTTCTGTTTTAAAGTTGATGTTTCTCTAGAATAGGTTAAAAACGGGCACTTTTTTATTCCGATCCACGCAACTCTGACAAAAAAAAATAACGAAAAAATTTTGGTTAACACCATTCAACGCGCAATGAAATAAGCTAAAAATTGGTGTGAATTGATTTAAGATTAGTGTAACCGTTAACGTGGTATTAAGGTTCAAACTCGAGTGCACATAGTTTCTGCGCTGCTTCTGGGCGGGCGGGGGGATGACACTTGTTTCTGAAGGGAGTCTTGCTGACTTTCTGAATAGGAGGGTTGGACTTCTATTTTTCTCAGGACAAAGAGAAATCCAGTGTTCTTTCTATATATAATTTTACAAATAATACATTTTATAAATTCTTTGCTGTTCAAAGTTCTCGAGGTAACCGACGTGAAGTATGTTACAAATTCGTACGTTATTTACCAAATCCTGAGGGATTGTCATTATTAGGAAAACTCTAACTTTATTTTATTAATTTACAAATATTGTAATTCCGTTGTTTCTTCAGTAAGCTTTAACACACAACTCCTTAAACGTAGAACTGCGTTAAGTGATTATGAAATTTTTAATAGCTCGTGAGGAGGGGGGGGAATTTATCCACCTGATCAACAGATTGGACGGAGGCAGCACCGTTGAACGACCTGGCCCTTTAAATGACGAGGAAGTATCTCCGCTATTACTCGAGCGCGTCACCGCTGGTTCAGGACATTAGACCAAACCAAACGCAAAGAGCTGAGCACTTCTTTTGCTGAGATCCTCTCCGCCAGCCGACAAAATCATAGGAGCACACCCAGCACATAATACATACATAATGAGAATTTGGTGGCCCAAGACCATCTCGAACAGAGATCTATGGGAGGCCATATGTCAAGAGTCCCATCCAAATACAGATAAAGAGAAGAAAACGGAGGTGGATCGGTCACACCCTGAGAAGACCATCGCTAGACAGGCACTGCATTGGAATCCGCAAGGTAGCCGCAGACGTGGAAGACCAAGGAGCACATGGAAGAGAGGACTATGGAAAGAGAGCTGGCTGGTGTCAACAAGACATGGAGGAAGGTGAAGGCCCTGGCAATGGACAGAACACTCTGGAGAAATTTCATCGAGGCCCTGTGTTCCACCTAGGAATTTAAGGACGTAACTTGCTAACTAAACAAACTGACATAGATTTAATATTAAATTATTGATTTCATTTTGGTTAGACAAATCAGTTGCGAAACTCAGGCAATGAAATGTAGAGTGCACGTAATAGCACAAGAAAGAATGACAAAGAATTTACGGAGATGTGCAGTGAAGTTAAAATCATCTCCGAAATCACATTAACAAAAAGTACTGCATGGCCTATCACCCACTCTGTAGGTTATAGGAGAATATAATTTGTTATTATAATCTGTATTATATATCTGCATAACACGCGAGAATAAATGTAACATCAGTATAATTTTTTTTTTTTTTTTTCATTTATTAAAAACAGCTTAGTCTCTGGCGTAGAGATATTGTGAGCCTCGCTGTTTTTCTTCGTTTCGTACTTGTATGGCAATCGGCACATCCGCAGAATCAAGTATTCAGCACCAATAACTGTGACTTTGTACTCGTTTATTCGTTAGTTCGGTAAGGGGCTCCCGCGAATAATCGGAAGTTCCGATTCGGAACGGGTATGTCGACTTTTCAGTTATCGTCAAAGTCGAGTCAAGTCACACCCAGCCCAGCCTCTACCAAACACCCTCGAGAGAGCTTGATATTTGCAGTCATCGGAGGAGTCACTCCGGGCGCTGCTACAGCACCCGTCCCCCCATGAGCTACAGCTGCAGCTGCTATTGACCATCACAACACAGATAGGTTAGAGAAAGTTAACACGATCTATAACAGAAGCGCATATCCAATATTTAAGACATTCTCTGTTGGTGGATTGGGGAGAGCATGAGAGCGGATGACAAGCATCTGACACAGTGCCTACGCAGGCTTTGTTTACGTCTGTGTAGATATCCACTCAATTATTATTCGCATTGTCCACCTACCTGCCGTCCGTTAATCTTGTCACATGACAGGTCCGATGCCACCTGAACTGTTATCCCAGCAGTAATCGTTCCATTGCTGTGTGTGGGCTACACACAGTTTCTGTACTCCTACCGCTTCGGAGCCATGTTGCTTATTATACATATAGGAGCTATGATAAAAAAATGATGAAAACTTATTGTTGTTTTTAGTAGGCCTAGGTATTTATTCTTCAATATTAATATTGCCCCCCTCCAAAGCAGTCTCCATCAGATACAATCCACTCATGAAACATTCTTTCCAGTCCGTAAAGCATTTGAGAAATTCTCGTTTTTATATAGCCTGCAGTTAACTCAGCGATCTTGCGTGTTTCTCCTCTGTGGTTGGGTCTTCTCTATGGCAAAACGTTGTCCTTTCATTGTGCTCTCCGTTTTTGGGAACAGGTAGAAGTCACGTGCGGCCGTATCTGGTGAATATGGTGGCTGCGCCATTCTTCTACTTCTATGGCGTCACAGTTCGAAGTCGAACCTTAGCCTCCATAATCATCCATAATCTCTCTCTCTCTCTCTCTCTCTCTCTCTCTCTCTCTCTCTCTCTCTCTCTCTCTCTCTCTCTCTCTCTCTCTCTCTCTCTCCCTCTCCCTCTCCCTCTCCCTCTCCCTCTCCCTCTCTCTCAGTAATTATGATTGCTTGTTTTAAATTGTTACCTTACTAAAAAATAGTAGAGGAGTTGGGGTTTTCGTAATGTTCCTTTTACTTTTAGGGTACAGCAAAACCGTGGTAACTACAGATGGTCACGTCGGGGCGGTGTTTCTCACCTGACGCCAAGAATCATACTCGTGAACTCTATTCATTGCTTTAAAATACATAAAATTTATTAATCATTTGATTTTCTCTATTAATAAATTATTTCGTTCAAAATAGTAAACGAGTTTCTTTTTCAGCTCGGACAGCTTGATAGCGCGCGCGCACACAATTTCCGTACATAAATTACATGTCAGTTACATAAATTATTTAATATTTATAAACTGTTATACAATAAAGATATATTGTTTCCTTACTTGGAATTAGTCTCGGGAATTAAATATTTTCCCATCCTCAGTCATCTTTATTTTTGTTCTCGTGGCTGAGATCACAAACATCAAAAACACAGAAGATCCACAACTAAGATGGCTGAGGATGGGAAAATATTTAATTTCCGAAACATGTTCCAAGAAAGGAAATAATATATCTTGATCATAAAATAGTAATAAAGATTAAATTATATACATAAACGAGTTCTCAGCATTATTTCCGTTGTGAGTTCAATATTATGTACTGTTAGAATGCCTTAGTTTTTAATTCATATTCTGGCAAGCCGGCAGCCATGAAATTGCAAAGAGGTTTCATTCAAAGAGAATTGTAGATATTGGAGCGGTGTCCGTCCGTTGAGAAGAGTGGCGTCGGGTCGCGGGACACATGCCAACACACGTCAGCCGCTTGCATGTCTGGCCAGCAGACCGGTTTATTTCTGTGTGCGTGTGTGTATGTGTACAGCGGTTTCCGTAAATTCGTCTGGTTGGCCGTCCTTGTCTTGTCTTGTGTTGTGGCACCGACACCCAGCGATAGTTTTGCAATTTTTTGGCAACCCAAATAACGCGTGTTTATTTATGCACAATTGCTTCTTTTTAGGTGTAAAATTGTTTCTGATGTAAAATTATTCAACACTAAAGAAATATTATTAATTGAATCTAAGGATAAACGTATACGAATTAGAGGTGGGCCGATATACCTATAACAGCTATTTTGGAACGATTATTTTTGTGTAACGGATATAACACTGACTGAAAAGTTGAAATACCTGTTTCTATTCAACGATAATTGAAAACTGGAAAGTCGAAATACTCGTTCCGATTACACGCGGTTCCCCCGTACGCAAATAACAAATAAACGAGTACTACGAGTACAAAGTCACTTTTTGGTGCTGAATACTTCATTCTGCGCATATGCCGATTGCCATACAGTACGAAACGAAGCAAAACAGCGAGGTTCAGAATATCCCTATGTCAAAGAGACGAAGCTGTTTTTAATAAATGAAAAATATTCATAGTGATGTTACATTTATTCTCGTGTGTTATGCAGATATATAATACAGATTAAAATAACAAATTACATTTTCTACTAGTCACCAACTTGGTAAATTCTGAAAAAGCGAATTATATTGCGTTATAACCTACAGAATGGCTGATAGGCGATATAGTAGCTACTTTTTGTTAATGTGATTTCGGAGATTATTTTAACTACACTACACATCTCATGTAAAGTTTTTTGACATTATTTGTTGTGCTATTACATGAACTCTAAATTTCATTGTTTCAGTTTCGCAACTGATTTGTCTAACCAAAATGGAGTTAATAATTTAATATTAAATTTATATAAGTTTGTTTACTCCTAGTAAAAACTTAAATTAGTATTCCCAAAGGGAGATAGGCCTATAAATTCTCTTGTTTCTTATTTTCTTTTAAACAGTAACAGCTTAATAAACTCACAGTGTAAAGTAACACCGTAAATACTTTTAGTTTCAATTTATTTCTTATAAAAAATTATATAATACAGGTATATGTATAATTTGTGTATAATAACAGGTATTTGTACGTGATATTTTTTTGGAACGGTTTCATTTATACCTGTGATTTTCAAATACTAGTTTAGCACACCTCTAATACGAATGTAAGAAACAGAATAAAGTAAAATCGATGTTTTAATCTACCGTTAGGAAGAGAATCAGTTTTTCTTTGGACCTCAGTCTTAAAGGATTTGTATATATGAAGTAAATGATGAGTGGGAAATTGAAACTGACACAGAAGGCATCCACCAAATATAGGCTATATGTAAGCGAGTTAATGTAGGCCTACGTCTCTTGCATCCTAGTTTCCACTGCTTTTTATCCTGATGTATTTGTTTGTTTAATCCCCTTCTAATCACCGGTGGCGTATCTAGAATTTCGCCTGGGGGGGGGGCTCCGGTCGGCTTCGTACAAAAGAAAAAACAAGTTACGAGTATGCCTAATCAACATTACTATCTTTAAAGTGGCTGTAATCAGTCTCATTAAAGTATACGGAATGACAGAGTCTAAATGTGCGTTATTGAAACATTGTTTTTACGATACTTATTGGCTGAATTGATTTTCCAATATTTCATATTTCAAACTTGTGCGCTGATGCTGTGTAATAAACCTGTTTGTATTGTTTGAAAAGAGCTACTACAGTACTATATTAGCGTACACAGCTGAACAAAATAATATGACAGCCTAAAAATTATGAGATTAACAAAATTCGTCAACTTATTCGACCCTCTGGGAGGGGAGGGGCGTCCGGTCCCGTCCGTCGTCCCCCCGTAAATACGCCCCTGCTAACCATTGCCTCTTTCACCTCTGTTTCCCAAGTGCGTTTTGGTCTTCTCTTCTGTCTTCTGTTGTGGTGTCCATTCGGGGATACCTTCTTTGGTAATCTATTTCTGGCATTCTTTGAAAAATCATTTCAAACGTTTTGCTCCTATTTTCTTTATAATAATATCAGTGCCAATGCCCATTTCTTCCCGAATATCTGCGTTCCTTACTCTACCTAATCTGGTTTTCCCACGACATCGTCTTCAGAAATCCGTTTCCATCGCTGTAATACGTGAGCTATTTCTTTGACTAGTTTCCACACTTCGGCTCCATAGGTTGTTACGCTTTCTATGATGGTTTCATATATTCTTGTCTTGTTGTTTTTTGAAATGTTTTGCAACGTCCGGTTTGTGTCATTTTTACTCCCAGATGTTTATACTCTGTGGTGTTGCCCCCCAAATTTAGATCACTACCCGTTCCACCCATCGCTAGGTATTCCGTTTTTTGGAGGATTTATTGTGAGGCTTCATTTTTCCTATTCCACATGTAGTTTCCTTAGCATGTAGTCAGTCAGTTCTTTCGATTTTTGGTAATTGCCAGGTGGTACTTCCTCCATTACACCATGCATAAACTGTCTCTTTGACGTGCCTCATGATGCTTTTTCGCCTAGTCCATCTCTTGTGTATAAAAAACCTCTGCTCAGCAGTCCCTAAAGGACCAAGGCATCCAACCCAATCTCTTGTGTATGGCTAGGACAATTTTTTAAAATTCTGAAAAGATAAAAACAGTCGACGTCAACAAAATTACCTACCTATCACCAAAATAACGCTAAGTGAAAAAAAAAACTGATCATTAGGGTTGACGATCAGATGAACATGCCGTTTAATCGGCTTACAATCGTGGAGAAAGCAAGAAGCGTTTTTGCTTACATTCATGGCGAAATAGGAGACAAATCAGAAACATTTGGAGCTAGTAAAGGACGGTTTGATAGTTTTAAGAAATGTTAAAATTTTCACAACTTTGAATAACAAGTGAAGCAGCTGGCGCGGACTATCAGGCTGCGCTGGAATTTTCCATGTTTTTTCATTACGTTTAAGGTTTTCATGATTTACGTATTATGTACTGTTTAAGTAACTAAATTAAATTTATTTGTATTAATGTGTACAGTAAAGTGTATAATAAAGCAAATATTTAGTACCTAGAAGAAGCAAATAAATTAAAGTATAAATAAATAAAAGTAAAACAATAAATATAACAGAAATAGTGAGAAAAAGAAGACTATTATTTTTGGGACATTTATATAGAATGGACGACAGTAGGTTAACAAAGCAGATCTACAAATATCTGTGGAGGAAGACGTCAACATCAAGTTGGATTAAAGAAGTCCAAAAGAGTTTAGAAACAAATAATATAAACGCAGAAGAAGCAACTGAAAGAGAAGTTTTTCGGTCAAAGTGTTAAAAATGGAAGGAGTCCAGGGTAGGAGAGAGAAAAACGCAGGTTCAAAGTGGACTGAAGACAGGAAGAAGAGACACAGTGAAAAGGTGAAAGAATGTTGGAGAAAAAGAAAAGAACAAAGAATAAAGTAAAGAATTGAAATTGACATGTGGCCCTTAGATGGCTGATACAAAAAAAAAACAATAAAGAAAACAAAACAAGTAGTAAACTATAATCATTGAAAATATCGGTATGGAGAATCATACGTGACTTCCATGTTCTAAAATTCATATTTAAAATCATTTTCGAAATGAAATATTTCCATAGAAACTACTTCTTTCTACTTACTGTTTCAACCTTAACCACAGTACTGTGGTCACTAACGTATACCACCGCACGTTATCGCACTCGATTTTCACTGATGATGGAAGTCGATGGCACTGCCGAAACGTCTGGTGTAGCAGAAAAGATTGGACTACGGCCAAAGAGCCCGGGAAGGAATTTTAACAACAAAATACTTCTTTGTTGCCGATAACGTATAAAAAATTATCCCATCCCCTTCAACTATAATTTTCATTTATAAAAAATTACCCCCACTCCGTTCAACTACCCTCTTCATTTATAGATATTTCATCTACGTTTCTACAGTGGATTATTATGATCTTCTTATCAGGATACTTTATTTATCAAAATTAAGTACTTTACTCTTGTTAAAACATAAAACGTTGCAGGTAAACTACCATTTCCCTTAACCGATCTTCACCAATATCAATAGGCTTTCAGTCCTCTACAATTCAGGCACATATGTAAAAAATTATTTGATTCTGTTTGAATTTATGGCAGTTATCGTTCGTCATGAAAAAATTACTCTTGTTAAAACATAAAATGTTGCAGGTAAACTACCCCTTTCTGTTAACCGATCTTCACCAAAATCAAAAGACCTTGAGTTCTCTACAATTTAGTAATGTATGCAAAACATTATTTGATTATGTTTCGACTTTACGGCAGTTATCGTTCGTCATAGAAAAAATTACCCTGGTTAAAACATAAAACGTTCCAGGTAAACTACCCCTTTCCCTAAACCAATCTTCACCAAAAACAATAGGCCTTGAGTACTCTACAATTCAGGGCTGTATGCAAAAAATTATTTGATTCTCTTTTAATTTGCAGCTGTTATCGTTTGCCTTAGAAACAATTCTACACAAGATAGACACACAGACACTTTTCGAAAAATGACTTTTCTTCATGTTTTGAGGGTAGTACAATCAGAATCAGCCGTTATCTCGAACACGATTTTTTTCTCCATGACCATACTTCCATTTCCTTATGGAACATGGAAGTAAAAAATCGACCCCGTGATCGCGGAACGAATCTCGAGCGCCAAGCGGGGTAACACTGTATATAATAATATGATCACAACAATATGTAACAATTGTGATTTCGTTATAATTATTGTGCTTACGTTTTTTTTCTTATTCTGTTTCAGGTAAATATTATGCAGCAATGTGTAGTGAAGCGACCGTAGTGGGTAAGTCATAGTGCAGTATGCATTAATGTGAGACTTCCGTACGCCTCTGTATATCTTTCCTGCCTGACTTAAATATACTAAACGGCATATGTGTAATGTGTATATGTTTTGGGTTGAGGACGTTAAAGCTTTAGGGCAGTATTAGCCTGCGAGAGTGGTGTTTAGAAATAGAATGTGGCTTTCAAACATAGAATGCCAAGTCAACAAGCGATATTCCTGTCTGTTAATCACAGTCTTGGCAAAAATGATGACAGTCGGAAGCTGTTAACGACACTCAATGTTTCCATAAAAACTACCTTGGACCAGGACGATTAGAGGCGATGGTCCTCTTCTAATGTGTTCTTAATTGCGCGGCAGTTACCGACACCGTCCCTACGCACCAATCGGATTGCGACACCGTTAGTAACATAATACAGTATTACCGTTTTGCGTCCACGTTGACGCAGCGTTGCCAGAGTTGGTGTTCGTCGGCCGCAGTCTGTCACTCTCGACGTCACCGGCCCGTCGTGTCTTTGTCATTCTTCTGTCGGTATGGCTGCTGTTTAATGATGTGCAGAAATATGTCAAGTACATTAATGCGAGATAAAAAATTAACGTTGACTGATAACAGATGGTTTAAATGAAGTACAGTAGTTATAATTCCTGTATACTTAGCCGTTATAAGCCGTCGTTAAAGTTAAGCCCCATGTACGTGTCAGACAATCGGTAAACACTCAGAGAGGAAGTTGTATATTCAGTCGACGATTTCACGTTATATCATATAATTACTTAAATGACGTTATCGTAACGAAAGTTACATAACTGTATGTTAATTATGTTCCCTGTAGGACATTGTAACATTCATAAAGGCCCAACGAATACAATGGCTAGATCACGTAAAGCGCTTGGTTAATCAGCGTATGCCAAAGAAAATCCTGAGGGTGCAAGTCTATGAAAGAAGGAAAAGGGGCCGACCTAGGATAAGATGGTTGGATGATGTGTTAGAACACAAGTCTTAAGAAGAATCGATGTGAGAGGTTACACTGAGGTGGCAATGGACAGGAGAGTTTGGAGAAGATTGGTGTTGGAAGGGCTGTAGTGCTGAAGAAGAAGAATTATGTTCCCTGTGTACTTAATTCTCCATAAATTTTAAGTTATTGTTCATTTTTCTGTATATTTATAAATATTTTATATTATTTCTCCCGGTTCATTATTATTATGCTCTGTATGACGACGGTTGGCGTGTGGACCCTTAGCCTACCTGCTGCCTCTTCCCCATTGTAATACTTCGCCCGGGTTCGACAGCAGCTAATTCCCGCGTGAGTCACCTCACTTTGCGTCCAGTATGAAACAATTTTTTTTTTGCCTCGCCCAATACTGGTAAAATTTTGATATATTTGAAATCAGCGAAATAATACGATGAAAATGATACCAAACACGACTAAAAAATATTAAATTTTAAGGTGTTTGAAGGTAAAAGCTCAACAACTACTTTAATACACATCTTCAGTGCATAGTGCTTTATAACGCCCAATTTCTAATATTCCTTAGTCGTGTTTGGTATCATTTTCATCGTATTATTTCGCTGATTTCAAATATAACAAAATTTTACCAGTATTGGGCGAGGCAAAAAAAAATTGTTTCATACTGGACGCACAGTGGGGTGACTCACGCGGCAATTAGCTGCTGTCGAGCCCGGGCGGAAGTATTACAATGGGGAAGAGGCAGCAGGTAGGCTAAGGGTCCACACGCCAACCATCGTCATACAGAGCATAGTATTAATTGAGCCAGCCAACCGAGTTCTAAATTTTTACTCGAGTGTTTGCCGTTTGTCTGTCTGTCTGTTTGGGTAGTCTACGGCAGAACTATCGTGGTAAGGCTATTTGAGAAAGTAGTTCTAACCTGCAAACAATTTGGACGGGAGTTTGAGTGATGTAGGTTGTATACAGACGTCGTCCAAGCCCCCTCCTCCTAACATCTGATAAGTCAGACAGAGATGAATCCATCCTAGAGTTCTAATAGAAGCAGTAAAGCTTATTTATGAAATCCAAATGTTAGTATGGGAAAACCCAAAATTGCAGTAATTCGTTTATAATATAATTAGGTATAGGATCTCAAAAAAAAATGTTTTTGGGACAGAAGGACATTACAGTTGAACGTAGAAGATGCAGTTGTAAGATTTAATGATGGAAATGTAACAAGGAGTGTGGTGTTTAAACAACGAGGAACTTATCATTGATTTTCTGTCTCCATCCTCTCACTTTCGTCGTCTTCAAATCCCCAATACACATTTCATAAATCGCATACGCGATTTTCCTCTTTTCTTAAATAAAACCTTTAACCTACCAAATCCTTTTAGGCATAAAAGAAACATCCCTTCTGTTCCTTTCCCGGCCATTGTAGCCTTTGAACTTTTACAGATCTGTTCCTTTATTAACTGATTTAACTTTGGATTAGAATGACTTCTCCATTTTCATAAATTGGTTCAAAATCTTTCGCAAAATTTTCCTTTCAAACGTTCTTGACCCTTGTTGGTCATTTTTGGTCGATGTCGTACACCCGTAGCTGACCAAGGGCCATGATTCTATAAATTTGTATTTTTGAACCACTAGTTAATGTTTTGATTTTTGGCATTCTTATATTTACAAAATAGGCCTAACTCTAAGCCTATATTATTTCCATAATTAGGTTCCTTATTTTACCGCCATTATCAAGAATATTTCCCAAATACTTGAAGTGATTTACGTTATCAGATATTTTATTTCGTATCTTTAGTTCGTGCAATTGTCTTTCTGGACGTTAACATAACAGTATACGTTGTTTTTCTTTCTTTGACACTTAACACAGCCTTCTCAGCTCATCTTTCACTTAATCTCATCATCATTATTAGCCGTGGCTCTACAACCCTTGATGGGTCTTGGCCTGCTCCAAGAGTCGATTCCATTCCTCCCTATTGCGTGTCCTGGCTTTCCAGTTTCCTACGTTCAGCTTACCGAGGTTCTCCTCTATTTGGTCTTTCAATCTACTTTGGGGTCTTCCCCTTTTTCTACTACCCATTAGTTTCTGATAGAAAATATGTTTCGTAGGCTGTCCTTCCTCCATTCTCTCTATGTGTGCAACCCACCTTAGCCTGTATATTTTGATTATCCTGACAATGTCCGGCTCTTTGTAAAGATGGTATAGTTCATAATTATAGCGCCCTCGCCGCATTCTGTTTTCTTGTACTCCTCTGAATATTGTTCTGAGAATCCGTCTTTCACAGCAGCCTAGACGTCTCTCGCTATTTTTTGTCATTGTCCAGGTTTCTGAAGCATATGCCAGCACTGGCCGGATGAGTGTTTTGTAAATCTTGCATTTCGTGCTTCTTGAGATGAAGCTAGATGTCAGGAGCTGTTTTAATCCATAATATGTTTTATTTGCTAGATACATTCTTTTTCTTATTTCAGTGTTGATGTCGTTAGTGCTGGTTATTTGGTATCCAAGATATATGAACTCTTTTACTGCATCTATATTTTTTGTGCCTATTTCATCACTTAATCTCATAATGATGTATTTTGTGAGATGTGAGATATTGTACTGCCGGAGTTTTTTTTTTTTTTTTTTTAGTAAAGGAAAAGCACAATTGATAATGAACTTGATCCTGTAACAAATTAATGATGTGTGAGCAGAGGGCAAACAAACAACATTACGTTTTATCGAGACCGTGTAAGACTGGTTAGGTTGTTGGATCAGCCGCGCTTCTCACTTAATTAGGAGAGTGTACACAATCACAAACGACCTTGCAAGGACCAAACAACATTCAGCGACATCGCCCGTGGCCGGCCTCTCACTCTGGGGTGTATCACTTTACAATGGTGTTACAATAAGTCCTTCAAATTCTCCGCTCCACGATGGAATCCGTGTCCAGAAAAATTCAGCGATACGCGTACTTTTAGCGAAAACGTAATCCCATATTTAACCTACAAAACCCGTTTTTCCGTATTCTTTGTCATCCTTGTCATTATGGCTGTCCTCATTTGGTCGTATTATTCTACACACTTTTCATTCTTTCAGTGACTTTGGCAGTGTTGGACGGGCGAAGCGAGCTCTCAGTTTTTACTCGACCGTTTGGCATTTGTCTGTCTGTCATACGATAACTTTTGGACGCATCAACCGATTTTCGTAAAACGTGGCATGTGTGTCCATACTTTTACCGTACATGTGAGGGGTCAAAATCGTCAATCACAAATATACATACGGTGTATCAAATTGAAGGGAATTTTTAACTAATATCTGAATACAGTAGAAACTCCAAAATTTTGGGATGCCAGGTTAAAAAAATATGGACCTATTGAAATAATTTCAAAGGAACATTGTCAAAGCTTTATGGAGATCAATAAATATCAAATGAGTTTCAAGGTCATGAGTTTAACATTTTTCAGTAAGCTGACGGACACAAAATATACCATCAATACAAGAACAGCCTGGCTGAAAGCTGTTTTGCTCTTCCTGTCGTCGAAATTTTCCTCAACATACTCTTTTAATATTTTTCCGTATATCTGTCCTATAGAGTTCAATACAGTAAGACCCCTATAATTCTTACATAATATTCCAGCCAGGTATCAACTCATAATGAATTTTATTCACAATAAAACAGGGTATCGTTAATAATTTGACAGAATTAATATCTCTCAGCACTGAGACATCAGATATTGAAATTCACCTAATAATAAATGTATTCGTTTAAAAAACTTGTCCATAATTTTACCCTATAGAACCGTATTGTTTTTTAGATGAGTACCCCCAAAAATAGGGGGTGGAAGGCAGAAATGAGGGGGTCCGTATTTTGAAAAAATCTCAAAATTTAAGGGAATTTTAACGATAATATAAATTTAGTATTCATTTTTTAAGATTTAGAAAATTTGAAACGCCGGAGGCTAAAAAGTGGGTGAAAATTGTGATAAAATCACTAAAATTCGTGTGGCGTATCTAAAATTTTGAATTAAAATTTTACCGTTTGAAATTTTCTGTAACTCTGTCACAAATAAATATTTGGGTATCTCTGAAACAGGTGAATGTAGAAGACATTTTATTTTGAAGGCATATTTATGATTTTCTGCAAACCTTAGCAAACTCAATTCTCTATAAACGAAGTATCCCGTCTATGTTCTGCTGATCCGGCGGTTAAACTGTGACAAAATAATTGTGGTATCAAAAATCTGCTTGTATGTCAAAAAACAATGAACTTATAGAGATCAAGTGACAAAAAAAATTGCAAATTTTTTAATTTGGAAAATTGTATTCTTTGCTGTTTTATTTGCTATATAATACGTTGTTATTATAGTATTTTGTGGTAAGTGTACTAAAAAAAATATTATTATGAAGGTGTCAAGCTTCAACGTAAACACCAAGCAGCTTCATATACATATTATAATTTGATACATATACCCATTTACAATAGCTGGCTCAAACAAAAGGTGAGGAATACAAACACAGTGGCCATTTTCACCTCCCCATACTAGTAATGATGAAGAGAACAACGACGATAACTTCATGTTTTCATCCAAACTAACACTAAAACTCGATAACAGATGCTCAAATAATCAAGCTGAACAACTTGCAATTCTAAAGGCATTAGAAGAGATTCACGGAGACTTAAAACATGTAAAAGAAGTAAACCCAAAAAAAGCAACAATATATACGGACTGCAGAATAACAATAGGTTCAATTAACAATCCCAGCAACCATAACTACCTTATAGAAGAAATAAGGAAAGCCACAGCGATGCTAAATAGCAATAACTGGAGAATAAACTTCAAATGGATCAAGGTTCATGTAGGAGTTTATAGTAACTAACTGGCAGACCGGCCAGCAAAAGCAGCTGCACGGAATAATGAACTGGCAATCTTTTTTGACAAAATACCCAAAAGTGCAGTGATTCAAGAATTAATCGAAGAAACTACACGTAAGTAGGAATATGAATGGGAGGAAACAACGAAAAGTACAGTAACTAAAATGTTCTTCCCTAATATCAAAGACAGATTACAAACAAAACTCAAAGTGACTCCCAGCTTCACGCCATTAGTGACTCGTCACGGAAAAACGAAAAATAGTAATGTGAAAAACGTTTACGAGGGGGAATGAGTTTCCTCCTCCTCCTCTCCCTCCCCCTCCCTTTTCCACCTCTTCTTCTTCTTCTTCTTCTTCTTCTTCTTCTTCTTCTTCTTCTTCTTCTTCTTCTTCTTCTTCTTCTTCTTCTTCTTCTTCGGATGTTGGATATCATACAGACTATTTTAACTTTCTGTACTGCTGCACGGAATAAGTCAGTTGTATTCATCCCAAACCAGGTCCTAAAGTTTCTCGGCCATGACATTCTCGGTCGCCCAACTCCTCCTTTTCCAAGTACTTTTTCGTCGTAGTATGGACTGCAATAAGTAAAATCTCTGTTCATTTCTCATGAGATGTTCCAGAGACTGAAACTTTCTTCTCTTCACTGTGTTAATAACTTCCCTTTCTTTCTTCATCTTTCTAAGAACTTCAACATTAGTTATATGTGCTGTCCATGAAATGCTCAGTATTCTACGGTAAAGCCACATTTCGAAAGATTCCAATTTTTTAGTTGTGGCTGTGGCTTCAAAGTCCAAGATTCTACACCGTAGAAGAGGGCCGAGAATACGTAGCAGAGTAAAAGTCACATCTTTGTGTTTATTGTTAAATCGAGACTTTTGAATAAACTGATCATTCTAGTGTACACTGCTCTTGCCTTTTCAATTCTGCTCGTTATTTCTTGAGAGTGGTCCCATTGTTCATTGACTATATTACCAAGATATGTAAATTTGCTTACACGTTCTTCAACTGGCCTTGGGGTACAGTTTGTGAACTTGTTATTATTAACGATCGTATTCGTAAGGTAGTGTTAGAAACTCTTAGTTCTGATAGTTATAATTCAGTCTAAGTGTAGGTAAAGGTGTCATATGAATTGTGTGCGAGATCAAAGTTACATTCTCTCGTTAAATCATTTGCTTTATTGAATCAGCGTTGCTCTGTTTATGTTGCATAGTACCGTAGGCCAATAGGATAATTCGTTTTTTTCTGTTATGCGTAACATCGTATGCAGATTGCATCATGTGTTATCGATATGTAGATCAGTTCGACACGATGCATATCGAGAATCTGATAAAGCGTGCGAAATGTGGCTTCTGTTTGCACTGTATACACGTGTTTTGTGGATGTAGGTGAGTGTACGTGAAATCCGTCGTCGGCCTTGTCGATAGAACCGGTGTCTCAGGAGTCGGCAACCCGGCGCCCGCGAACTAATTTGTAATTTTCTTTTCTTTTGAACGAAGGAACGCTCCTGCATTATACCTGCTTCGAAGAACCGTATTATAAAATAGTACCAGCCATTTACCGAACCGCGTTACGTCTTCCCTCAATGCGGCCCGCGGGCCGGACAAGGGGCATTGTCCGGCCCGCGGCAACCCGGCCGATGCTATGTGCAGTTTTTAAATATATCGTCAAAATACTTCAAATATTATAACATTTACTAAATAACTAAACAAGAAATAAATATAAAATCAAAGTACAGGGCTAACTTGTCAGACGAACACTTGAAATCTATTATAGTGATAGGAGCATCAAAATTTGACCAAAAATGGACAGACATTATATAATTTTATAAAGAAAACTACAAACTTGTTTTCGTGATTTTCACTCGTCATATATTTAAAAACTATAATAACCACCAAATATATGACGAGTGAAAATCACGAAAACAAGTTTGTAGTTTTCTTTATAAAATTATAAAAATGGATTTTCATCAAGTAAAGGCCTCCAGTATAAATTATCAGACATTATATGTCAGAAGCAACTCCACACATCCCATACGTACATAAAAAAGCCAAAAAATAATACATAAGGAATATCTTTAAATGTTATATTTTCCGTATTTTTATTTAAATTATTTGGAATAAATAAATTTGTTTTCTTTGGATAAGTCTGCTTAATTTTTATATGTAAATACCTATTTTATTGACTTGATTATTTCGTAAACTTAAAAGAAATAAGTTTGCGGTGTGTGTGTGTGTGTGTGTGTGTGTGTGTTGTTGTTGTTGTTGTTGTTGTTGTTGTTGTTGTTGTTGTTGGCCCGCCTGACTTCCAAGATTTTTTCAAATCGGCCCGCAAGTGAAAAAGTTCGGAGACCCCTGCTCTAGCTAGTCGCCTAGAGCCTGTAAACACCTTTCTCCGCAAAGTGATTTTTTCAAATTTTAAATTTCTGTGCACTTTATAAAAATAAATAGTCCACTTGTGGTAAGTTCTTTAATTTAGTTTTATTAAAATGTTTTCTTGTTTAGCCATTTTTTCGTTTAAAGTTTTGTTAGTTTTAACGTGCGTGTGTATGATGACAGATTGCTGATGACGTACTCGTAATGTGGAAAATTTTCACAAAATATTAAAAATACTGCAAAGCTTTTTTTGATTCGGTGTTCCACGTTGCTAAACATAAGCTCAAGGGTATTATTAAGTGACAGTTAATGTTTGTAATGTCCAACTATTGAACTCTGTAGCTTTCTATTTTCCGTTGATGGCTGGGGAGGAGTGCGTTCATCGAACTGGCCCTCAGTTATATACGCGCCCCCTTAAATTCAAATTTTGCCTATGACTGGCTTAGATTAGCTGCCAGTTTATTAGTCGGAAGGACCAGTTACCCTTCGGCCCATTTTCGTTTAGTTAAAAGACTTTTTGGGAGGAAAGCTTTTGAGAGTGATGAAAACTTATAGAAAACCGTGACTATTTATCTTAATGAACTGGCAGTAAAAAAATAAATGAACTAGTGAGCTCCCTGAGGTACAGAACTCGCTCACTATTTTGAACAGAGTATATTTATTATTGGATAAATTTCGATGTTAGATAATTTTTCAGTTGTGGAAAAAATAATAAAAACCTCGATTACTGTACTAGTAATGTAACAATTATAGAGCACACGATCATACAATAAACACTAAAAATTCGGAACATTCGGTTTTGGGTTACAGTCCCTTTTACTCTGACATTCTGCTGGTGTTTCACAATTTTTTTCAAAGTTTTGATCTCTTTTTTGGGGCCTTGGGGTCCCAAAATTCTGAACACTTAACACTGCTTTCAGATGTTAGTTAAAATTCTCTTTAATTTGATATCACACATGAAATTTTACGATTTTATCAAAACTTTTCATCCACTTTTTAGGCCTTGACATTCACAAATTTTTTAAATTTCTCAAACGAACACTATATTAAGATTGTAGTTAAAATTCTCATCATTTGATACTTCGTATGGGCTTTTGCGATTTTTTCATAATTTTGACCCCTCACAATTTTGCCCCTTACAAAAATCGGTTGATGCGTCAATAATTATCGTGAGACATAGGCCTACCACAAACAGATAGACAGACAAACAAATGCCAAACGGTCGATTTAAAACTCAGAACTCTCTTCGCTCGTTCATTAAAACAATTTGTCCAGGAGACGAAACAGCGTATGGGTTTTAATAAAAGACGATTAGTCAAGTTGAAAGAAGGAACGCAAGTCGTACATTTATTTATTACCATGTTGTGATAAAAGCAAAAAACTTGGGTTCGCAGGTTTTCTATTTTAAAAACGCTGTGTATCAGTGACACGTTTTTATGCGGCCCGCGATTGTGCTTTGGGAAAGTAATTTAATAATTATCCGTACTTAATTAAAAAAAATTACATTATTTCTTTAAAAAAACTTACAATTTTGAATTGTTTAAAAAAAAATGAATTGGCTCATTTTGCAAGCTGTCGGCAAACGGCAGAAGAATTTAATAATGATGGAATACATGATTTTTTCGAAAGTGGTGAAAATATTCAAGAAATACAAACGAGTTTAACATAAGATTTACTGAATGTGAAATGCTGAAAAATTGTCTCGAATTTAATTACTCTTGGTACTGTAATTGAAGAACAGCCAACCTATATTCGTTTGATTTTGGGAGGGGGATCTTTATTCTCTAAACTGGGTTTAGATGTAAAAGCATTATGTCGGTTTATATAAATATACTGTTCGTGTGTTGTATCCTATGTATTGTTGGTTGTACAGATTATGACTCCTTCTGAACGTGCTAACGACTGCCATTCGCTTCTCTTCGATTTGTTTGTTACAAGAACATAGTTTATTAAGTATAAAAATTTTAATTATGCCTTTTTTGTGTACAGTGAATAAAATCTAATAATATCAGCTGTTATCAGCGGATTACGTGTCGTCTCCACGTGGCAGCGTTTTCACCGATGCACGTCAATTGAATTAATGCAAGAAAACAATGGTAATTCTTTTTTTGGAATCAACAGAACCTATATCAGCGGCATTAAATTTCTTTCACGTATCGTCGTCCGGGGATCACGCCTAAATATAGCAGTGACAGCGTGTGATAATAAGGAAGATTTAGCAATTTTCACATAAAAACCCTTGTTTCCGTGTCAACAAAAACGAGACAGCTGATAAATAACTTGATACGGACAGTGATATGAGTATCTGTGAATAGTAACTGAACGTTTATTTTTATTTTAGACCGTATTACTGGCAGTAGGGTAGTCAAAGCGATGCATACTTTAATTCTCTATTTCGCTTGGCGAGCGTACGACCTTGCAAGGACCAAACAACATTCACCGACAGTGCCGTCTACCGTGCACATTACTTAGTTCCGATACATACCTCCGCTGCCTAACTATTTCTAGTGAACAAAGTGTCACAAGCTTTCTCTCTCTCTCTCTCTCTCTCTCTCTCTCTCTCTCTCTCTCTCTCTCTCTCTCTCTCTCTCTCTCACACACACACACACACACACACACACAGTCCAGGCAATACCTCTTAGCACAACCACTTCAAACGATTGAATTCGTACCTATCACTGCATTAAATTTGAATCATTAAAACATCTGCTCATGTTTACTGCAAGACGCCCCTCACGTGGGAGGGGGGGACGGTACCGTCTGCCGATGCCCGTGGAAACCTAGAAAACCGTATAAAACCCGCGACAAACTACGGAAGATGGGTACTACTTTCCCAATAACCTTTCCGATACTAATTTTCGACATTACGGTTATGCGGTAGTCGGTTATAGATATGTAGTGAACATCGCGTATAACTTTATTAAAACAATACAAACCGTGTTAATTTATTGCTTTAGCTTATAGAATTGTTTGTTTTCGGTTGTAATTGTTTTTCATTGTCATATGAGGTATGCCTAAAAAGTAATGAGACTGGTAGTATAAAATTATTTATTGATGCATTAACTACAAAACAATTTTATCTCCTTCAAAGTAGTTCTCTTGGGAAGACACACTCTTCCGGAGACGTTGTTCCCATTGATTGAAACAGTGCTGGAAGTCTTCAACTGTCAGTGCCTTTAGCTGGTCCGTCACGATCTTCTGGATGTTCTCCACACTTCCAAAATAGCACCCCGTCTTCGAAATAGAAAGTAATCACATGGACTAAGATCAGGGGAGTAAGGGGCCTGGGGTACCACAGGAATGCCCTTTTTGATCAAATACTCGTTCACAGAAAGTGCAGTGTGACATAGAGCGTTATCGTGATGAAGCATCCAAGAGTCAAAAATCTCTGGCAGGACACGAATGACCCTTTTTTTCTGAGTCTCTCAAGAACCTGACGGTAGTAAGTTTGATTGATGTTCTGTCCTTGAGGCACAAATTCCTTATGCACAATACCTCTAATGTCGAAGAAAGTAATTAACATTGACTTGATCTTGGAATTTTTTTTTTTTTTTTTTTTGCGTGGCGAGTCTTTTGTTTGCCACTCTTCACTTTGCCGTTTTGTTTTTGGATCATACTAAAAAATCCACGATTCATCACCTGTTTGACACTTTCTATAAAATCTGTGTCATTTCCAATGCGCTCAAGAACATTTTTTCGGTTGTCCTGTTCCTGAGTGAGATTATTTTGGAACCAATTTTGAGCAGATTTTGCGCATGTTCAAATTGCATCAAAATTTCCTGAGCGGAAAAGAAGGAGCGCCCCGAAGTCACTCATGGACCCTCAGCATCTTGCAGAGGGTTCATTCCCTAAAGACGAAAAGTCTGTCTATGAATCGTTCCTCTGTAAACACGTGCAGTTACACTGCCCAGCGATCCACAGGAAGCAAATCGCTATCCACGCTGGACACTTTTTCGGCTTGCACGCGTTATATTGGTATGGGTTTCGGCACTTTCCATTTAAAAAGCATGCAAATGTAAGAAAATAAACATGAATGAGGCCAGAAATAACGCGAATTGTGTGTGTGTGTGTGTGTGTGTGTCTTCCCTGCCTTTTTATTGCGGTAGTCATAATAATAAAATGGAAACGTAAACATTACATAACTGAGATATGCTTGCCTGCCACGAACGATATATTTTCTCTCATACATGATTTACATTAAAATGAAAAAATTATAATTTGATTGCCTAGCAACAAAATTATTTTATTTTTAACAATTACCATTTTTTGAAAAAATTTAAATGAATTTTCAAGTACTTTACTGTTGTTAAAACGTAAAAGGTTGCAGGTAAACTACCCCTTCCCCTTAACCGATCTTCAGCAAAATCAAAAGGCCTTGAGTTCTCTACAATTCAGGGACGTATGCAAAAAATTATTTGATTCTGTTTGAATATGCGGCAGTTATCGTTCGTCATAGAAAATATTACCCTTGTTAAAACATAAAATGTACCAGGTAACCTACCCCTTTCCCTTAACCGATCTTCACCAAAAACAGTAGGTCTTGAGAACTCTACAAATCAGGGCTGTATGCAAAAAATTATTTGATTCTGTTTGAATTTTCGGCTGTTATCGTTTGCCATAGAAAATACCCTTGTTAAAACATAAAACGTTGCAGGTAAACTACCCCTTTCCCTTAACCGATCTTCACCAAAAACAATAGGTCGTGAGTACTCTACAAATCAGGGCTGTATGCAAAAATTATTTGATTCTGTTTGAATTTGCGGCTGTTATCGTTTGCCATAGAAAAAAAATCTACAGATAGACAGACAGACACACACACAGACACTTTTCGAAATTTTTCATGTTTTGAGTGTAGTACAATCAGAATCTTCAATAATCTCGAACACAATTTTTTTTGCCATCACCATACTTCCATTTCCTTAAGGAATATGGAAGTAAAAATATCGGTATGGAGAACCATACACGACTTCCATATTCTAAGATTTATATTTAAAATCATTTTCGAAATGAAATATTACCATAGAAACTACTTCTTTCTACTTACTGGTTCAGCCTTAACCACAGTACTGTGGTCACTAACGTATACCACCTCACGTTATCGCACTCGATTTTCACTGATGATGGAAGTCGATGGCATTGCAAAAACGTCTGGTTTTGTAGAAAACATTGGACTACGGCCAAATATCCCGGGAAGGAATTTTAACAAAAACTACTTCTTTGTTGCCGATAACGTTGTACACATATATATACAAAATATGCATAAAATTAATGGCTTGTATAAGTTAATGATTGATCTCCATTAAGTAGTGCTCAAGTTTCCAAAGTTTTAATATTATGATGACCGTAATTAAAACATCAGAGCAGGTTTAGTGTGAATGAGGGTACACCGTGGACAAAAATTTTCATCATTTCCTATTGAGCGTTGCTTAGAGTAAAGCTGCGAATCTACAGTGTATGTTTCACAGAACAGACACGCGAAAAAGAAGGAGCGCTCCGAAGTCACTCATGGACCCTCAGCATCTTGCAGAGGGTTCATTCCCTAAAGACGAAAAGTCTGTCTATGAATCGTTCCTCTGTAAACACATGCAGTTACACTGCCCAGCGATCCACAGGAAGCAAATTGATGTCCATTTTTTCGGCTTGCACGCGTTATGTTGTTGTGGGTTTCGGCACTTTCCATTTAAAAAGCGTGCAAATGTAAGAAAATAGACATGAGTGAGGCCAGAAATAACGCGAATTGTGTGTGTGTGTGTGTGTGTGTGTGTGTGTGTGTGTGTGTGTGTGTGTGTGTGTGTGTGTGTGTGTGTGTGTGTGTGTGTGTGTGTGTGTGTGTGTGTGTGTGTGTCTTCCCTGCCTTTTTATTGCGGTAGTCATAATAATAAAATGGAAACGTAAACATTACATAACTGAGATATGCTTGCCTGCCACGAACGATATATTTTCTCTCATACATGATTTACATTAAAATGAAAAAATTGTAAGTTTATTGCCTGGCAACAAAATTATTTTATTTTTAACAATAACATTGTTTGAAAAAGTTTAAATGAATTTTCAAGTACTTTACTGTTGTTAAAACGTAAAAGGTTGCAGGTAAACTACCCCTTCCCCTTAACCGATCTTCACCAAAAACAATAGGTCTTGAGAACTCTACAATCCAGGGCTGTATGCGAAACATTATTTGATTCTGTTTGAATTTGCGGCTGTTATCGTTTGCCAAAAAAAAAAATTTCCCTTGATAAAAAAACCGTTGCAGGTAAACTACCCCTTTCCCTCAACCGACCTTCACCAAAAACAATAGGTCGTGAGTACTCTACAAATCAGGGCTGTACGCAAAAAATTATTTGATTCTGTTTGAATTTGCGGCAGTTATCGTTTGCCATAGAAAAAAATCTACACACAGACAGACACACACACAGACACTTTTCGAAAAACGACTTTTTTTCATGTTTTGAGTGTGGTACAATCAGAATCTGCAATAATCTCGAACACGATTTTTTTTTGCCATCACCATACTTCCATTTCCGTAAGGAACATGGAAGTAAAAACTATTAAACCGATGGGCGAAGTTTTAATTATAGCTACGGATTAGTTGAAAAATATGTAACTTGTAATGGAATATGCCTTATTGAACAACAATCATTTGTCTCTTTGTCTCCTTGCAATAAGCGACTATGGTAACGGCATGTCAGTATAACTGTCGCGCCGATTGGCAGACATAAAATCTAAAATACCGGATAGAAATCTGTTGTTGACGCAACAGCATTAAGTGAAACCACATTTGAAGACTGATGTTTTGTAGCCGAATATTCTTGCGGTACTTTCGACCGTAAAGGGTTTAGCTAGCAGAATTCGCGTGTCTCCAGATTGGTCTGGCAGACAGCGAGAAAGTTGTACGTACTAAAGCCAAGGCATAGGCGTGCGTCGTCGGATCGATAGCCCCAGCTGTTGATGAAATCCGCCGTTAAGGCGGAAAATTAAATTCCCAAGAAAAACGAGGCGGAATAGATGAAAATCGTATCGATTTCTCGCTTTGAAACTTTCGTGGTTTTCAATATTAGAATCGTAGTCGAGCCAGTGGGTGTGTGCTGTTTATAGAATGGGCGAAAAGTTTCCATAATTAAACAATTTAATTTGTCACCGTTGTTGATACAGATTTGGTGTTATGACTTGGTCATCCTAATTCGGTCTTTTCCGGTTGTATCGGACAACAGTTTTAGGTATTATGTTATTGCACATTCGATGGACATGTTCTTCTAACCTTTTTTTGTTCTCTCAACATTTTCACGTCCATCTATAAAACGCTTAAACCACTCATAAACCTGTTTACGACTCATACAATCTTCCTCATAAACTTTTTGTAACTTTTCAAATGTATCTTTAATGTTTCGCCAACTTTTGACAACTGATAAAAATTCCCTGATAAATTTTTTCTGACATGGTAAATGCGTCAAATTAAATTAGCACACAACATAACAATGGGGATTTGTAAACAAACCAGATCAGCTGTTATTATAAAACTTATACTGAGAATATAGTATACTGTAAAGTAAATATATGTATCGCTTTTTTGGAACCAACCCACCTGACTTAGCATTGACAGTACCAATCGGATACTTTTTGATCACACCTAGTAAAATAATGGTATAGGTTATTGGGGTGCATTACATTCCATGCAGTTCATAGCTATAGGAATTGTTGATAGTATGTCGTGTCATCTAGTGACACCATTACTAAGGGCTCTGAGCGTTTAAATTCCGTGCACATTGAATAAACTATTTAATCTTGTTATTTAAATTAGCAGTTGCCTTAAGGCACGTAGCATACTGGATCCGCTCCGCTCAGAACTTCCGCTTCGCTCAGATTAGAAAAATTCAGAAGCCATGTATTTAAATTAGCAGTCTCCTTAAGGCACGTAGCACACTGGATCTGCTCCTCTCAGAACATCCGCTTCGCTCAGATTAGAAAAATTCGGAAGCCATGTATTTAAATTAGCAGTCTCCTTAAGGCACGTAGCACACTGGATCTGCTCCGCTCAGAACATCCGCTTCGCTCAGATTAGAAAAATTCGGAAGCCATGTATTTAAATTAGCAGTCTCCTTAAGGCACGTAGCACACTGGATCTGCTCCGCTCAGAACATCCGCTTCGCTCAGATTAGAAAAATTCGGAAGCCATGTATTTAAATTAGCAGTCTCCTTAAGGCACGTAGCACACTGGATCTGCTCCGCTCAGAACATCCGCTTCGCTCAGATTAGAAAAATTCGGAAGCCATGTATTTAAATTAGCAGCCTCCTTAAGGCACGTAGCACACTGGATCTGCTCCGCTCAGAAAAATTCGGAAGCCATGTATTTAAATGAAATTCCACACACTGCTTCCGCTCAGATCAGAACCGGCGTCTCCGCTCAGACTGCGTCAGAAGTTTTTGCTCGGCGAGCAATTTTGTTCGGATTCGGAAGCGTTCTGAAGGGTCACGCATGCGCACTAAGCTCCTCAGCAGTACCCCGCCACGCAGTGTGTTGTGTGTTTGGGTTTGTTTGGCATTTTGATATAGTGGATTGCATCAGTATGGGATGTGGAGACGAAAAACTAATCGTTATGGTAGAACAATATCCTGTACTCTATGACTTAAGTCATAAAGATTATTATAATATAACAATGAAGGAATCAGTCTGGGAAGAAATATCATTTCCACATTTGTCACATTTGAATGAAAGTGGTAATTAAAATAATATTTAAATTTTATTAATAATAATTATAATAGTTTAATAATAGTGTGCGTCTGCGTGCAATTAATTAATCACATAACATAATTATTAATAATATTTATTCATTAATATAATAATTGATAAAATCAATATTAATTAGATAACCATAATGTATTTTGAAACAATTCCAAGAAATCAGTTTATTTATCGTTACAGCGCTTGAAAGATAAGAAAAGATTTTTTTGTGTACAGAGGTAAGACTATAGATAAGCCTAATTAACATATTAATTCCCAAAACGCAAGAAAAGTAGACAGAAATCTAAACAGACGATAGTGTACGTAGACATAAGCTGTTATAATTTTGTTACAAATATAAACTCAACCATCTGTTATTAAATCATGAGAAAACCATTTTCTACAGAAACTAACGTATGCAACCTTCAATTATTGTATACACAACTACACTCCTAAAATTAACGGAACGTATAAAAAAGTAACAAAAGGTGTAAAACACTTTTGTGTTATTTTCATTGAAAGAATTTTCTATTCGTTATCGTAAAACATAACGTCATAACGTCGTACGGAATTTTAACTAACGAAATATAAAATATATAACTACCACTAAATACATAAACATCGCTTAATTACTAATAGTACTACGTCAGGTTTTTTCTGATATCGTTGAGTGGCTTCAAAACGCCGTTAAGTGTCCTTCCTGCCTATATTTATCATATCTTCCTCCCAAGATACTTTACCCTCTCGTGAGTTAAAATACTTTCTGAATCCATCCCTTATTTCAAATGCCTCTAATGTCGCATTCCCACCGGTCTTAGTCATACGCTGCAACCCACAAAATTCCTCATGCTTTTCAGGCTCACCAGGTCACCATAAATTTTCATCATCTCCTCGCAGGAAATTATGTAGACATGTCGTTGCTAACACAATGATGTCAGCGTGAGCTGGATTAACTTGGAGCTTTTAGGAATACACCCTGAACTTTTTTGCTAAAATACCAAAAACACTTTCTACAACACGGCGAACACGATAATGTCTGTAGTTGTATACTTTACTTGGAGTATCATTAGCGACCTGAGTTCCAGGGCAACCGACAACCGACAACCGACAATTGTACAAGTCACAACTTTTAACGAAACCACTTCAACCGGACAGCGTAGCCTTGAGGTCGACAGACATTCTGTTCTGAGAGGAGCGGATGCAGTTTGTGAGAAAAGTGCCGGACGCGTTCTGAGCGGAGACGCCGGTTCTGATGTGAGCGGACCGGAGCGGATCCAGTGTGCGATCTGCCAACTCCAGCTTCGTCGTGCTTATTTGCTAAACTGCTAAGTGCCATGTTCTGCACAAGGCCTTTCAGTGTTTCCACCGTTTTCAAGTCCTAAATCACGACCAGGTCACTTAGCAGTTTAACAAATAAGCACGATAAACTATTTAAATATCTTTATCTTCCATTAACCATTTGCGTATAAAAACTGGGCAAAATTTACACAGGAAAGACATTAACATAAATTTATGGGGGAGGGGGTAAGCTTTTATGTTTGAAAAAATAGTTTCGAGTAAATCGGATTCAAATCAAACATTTACATATGAAAACTCACCTACGTCAGAAGAAATATTTCAGACTATGTTTTAAACATTTAAACTATACTTTTAAAAAAGTATACTTTAACCCTAGCCCTAACCTAAACTAACCCTACCATCAGATAAGCCCTTTTTTATGCATCAAAGACCATAGAAGTACCTCAGACTTCAATAAGAGCATTTTTTATACTCTTTTCAGAAGTCTAAAAAATCTTTGTGCTGTTGCAGTTCGTAGATTTTATTGTCAGATTACATATCAGACCGTTACGTTGACGCACATTTTCACAAATAGTAATTTTCCCCCATACACATTGCAACACACTTTATTACACAAAATTTTAAATACAAAATTAATAAGTATATTGATATTTGTTTCACTTTCACGTGCTTCAGAGTAGGTATTTTTGTTTGTGTTTTCTGTAGTTTTGTTTTTCTTAAGCACTTGGAGGAGTTGTAACAATTTCACTGTTTACAACTAAATCATTGTTCTGTTCCACACTAAGCTCACTGTCCACCGTCACTGTACGGATTGTGTACTTTTTTTTCCCCCTTTGGTGTAGTCATTGTAAAAATGTATCAGAAGGATCAAAATAAATCAACAGACACGGGTGTACATCACATAGTGTTTTGAAAAATTGTCTTTTGTGTACAAAAGTACGCTTATTTACACGTCACTGATTTTCAGTGTGAACTGTCTTCTTCTATCTGGGACTAGGCGAATCACCTGTTCCGGTCCCAGAGGAATATATAGGCCTACACTTCACCAACGCTTCCTAGGTCTTCCTATTCTTCGCTGTTCAAAAGGTTTGTGTTGCGAAATTCCCTAGGCAACCTGCCACTAGCATATCCTATTCAGATGAGCTGTCCATCGACTTTCGAGAAGGATAAATAGAACGTTATCAGCGGCCTGTAAAGTAAGACCAATGGTAGGAGTGCTACCTTTGAGCCTCGAATTGCTCTGGGTTTCATTTGAAGACCCACCTCCTAGATTCTTCCGTCCCTGGTACCGTTGAGAAACCTTCCTCTTCCGCAGTTAGGACCGCTGACCGTTTGACACCTTTAACCCTGGCCGGGCCCTTACAGGGTAATGCGAAAGGAAAACAAGAATTACATAGTAAATCTGAAGTATGAAAACAATGAAAGACTCCTTAGCCCTCGAAAACCTAATAGCGTCAAGTGAGATCGGACAGGAAAGACAAAAGAAAGGGATTCCACCCAAGACAGGTTCAAAACAAGGCGAGAATCCAGCTAGGGTAGCTAAACTCGTATATACCAGCTGTGATCCCCTGATGTCATGTGAATCGGTAAGCAGCCGAAATATAAATCGAAAATTTCTCTACAAAACAAACAAAATTGCGGCCCCCTAGGTTACCTGTTTCTTGAGATATGTTGTATTTTGTAAAATAATACTTGCAATTCATTGACCTAGATATAATCGGGAGGTCCCTTCGAGCAGTCACTGAAGCCTTTCTTGCTCTTAAAGGTCCCGCAAGGAGGTTAGGTGTCATAATAAACGAAAGCAAGACAAATTACATGGTCGCAGGACAGAAAGCTAGAGAAGGAGAGCACGTCCAAATTGGTATCTGTTCCTTCGAAAAAGTAAACAATTTTATTTATTTACAATGCCAAGTTAATTCCGATGGGGAAATGACAGAAGAAATAAAGCGAAGAATCACCTCAGCTAATAGGGTGCTTTTTTGGACTCAGACTCCTGTTCCAGAGCAGAAAAATTGCCAGGAGCATCAAGCTGCTTCTGCATAAAACACTGATCCGCCCAGTTCTCACCTATGGTTCTGAGACCTGGACTATTTCTAGAAAGTTTTAGTCAAGCCTGCTAGTTCATGAACGCAAAATCCTCCTCAGTATTTTTGGTCCAATGTATGTGGAAGGTGAATGGAGGAAAAGGGCCAACCAAGAACTAAACACTCTTGTGAACGAACCAGATATTGTGAAAGTTATAAAAATTTGGTAGACTCAGGTGGGCTGGACACGTGATCAGATTGGGGGAGAATGAAATACCAGAAAGGTACTCACAGAACAGACCTATGGCACCAGGAGAGTTGGTAGACCCAAACTACGTTGGTAAGACGGCATGAATTATGATGAGCGCCATATCCTTGGGACCCGGAACCGGAGAGCAGCTGCACTTGACCGGGACAACTAGCGGAGGCTGTTAAAGGAGGCCTTGACTCAGTAATGGGTTGTTGTGCCGCTGTAAGTAAGTAAGGTATCTTGTAAAATGATACTTGTAATTCCCCTTTCAAGATGCATCAAGATTTATAAAAATTCATTAAAAATTGTAAATATTTGAAAATTTTAATAAAACAAACGTCAGATTAAACAGAAATATTCACACATTCTTAAAATGTGAAATCCAGAAATGTTAAAATTTCCTATTTTCGACCTTTATGACTCCCCTTAATCTTGAGTGTAAAAGGATCTCTAGTAACACGTCAGATGCGAATTTTTACCAAGTTATGCGGTCCGTAGACGAGATTTATGTCCTCCCGCTTTGCGTCTGGCCTCGCCATTGTTTTTACCGTACATTAACTCACAAAGCGTACACTGTCGTTTGTGCCAGTACGGTTCCATTACCACATTGTTTGCCGTGAACACACCGCCCACGTCAGAACGTGCGACCGCGACCGGAAAGGTAATGGAGTCCTTGTCGCTCGCGTGACGTCATGTATTGAGGCGACCGGCCGGCCACGTGGAAGAGTCCCTTTATCCTTGGCGACAGAAATAACCCACTTCCGTCGCTACAGTGGTGGGTGACGGTAGATATTTATAGGATTCGGAAATTCCACGCGCAGAGGGTAACAACCTTGAACTCGAGTGGGCGGACGAGGATCATATCTGGGCCACTTACAGGGATCATATCTGTGGCGGCTTAATGATTTTTTAAGCGTACGGATAAAAAAGCGTATAGGCCTAAGGTGTGTGTTTGTATTCATGTAGCGAGACGTCAAGGCGATACTATAAATCTGTTCGGATCACGTCCTTAAAACTTTTACCCGAAACTTCTGCTCCTACAGTGAATCAGTAATTCTACTGCCATCGATATTCCCGACATCGTTTTTATAAATTTGTCTGGGCTTTTGGGCTTCAAAATCTATGGACGTGTAGAGAGAGAATAACCGTATGATAATCAAATCTCACCACAAAGCATAGCATACAGTAATACTGACATAAAAAATGAACAATTAAAGCCACACCGAGTTTTATCGTTTGTAAATACGTAAACAAATTAATAATTAGCATTTTTTTGTAAACAGTTTTTTGTGCTGTAGACGCTAGCTCTTGTTATGTATTCGTACGTGACAAAACCATGTTTTTATTTTTATTTTTTTTTTTATTCTGTTATTTTATACTATGTTTTGGAATGAACTTTCCGCATATGTGTTATGCTTGTGATTTGTACGAGGGTCATTCAGTAAATAAAGAGACAAACAGCTGTAGAGGAAAAACGGTTTATTTAATCAATGTGACAATTTTTTTAATTTTCAGCGTAATCGCCAGCAACATGAACACATTTGTCCCATCTCTGAATAAGCTTTTGTATACATGCCGCTAACAAATCTTGGAACTGTACCTTTATCCGTTCCTGCAGTACATTTTCTATGTTTTGAATATGCGATTGTGTCGATATATTACGATGTGGAAGAGAAGAAGTGTCCTAATTGTAAATTGTCCTATTTCTTAATGTAAAGCGAAAATACGTGTTGTTTTCATTTGTGAGGTTAAGTGACAATGGTTTTTGGTTTTTAGTTTATGCTGAAATAAATGAAACCCATGGTTGAGGAAAACAACGTTTAATGTGCATATACAATGCTTATAACACAGTAATACTTAAAATAAAGAACCTAACGATTTTGAGTTGACAAATTAACAGAACTACAACAGCAAATGTAAACTGAAAAATACAAATATTTATGGTTAATGGGAACACAAAAAACAATGTATTAGATAATAACAACATACGCTCTACATATTTCTTTTTGGTTAGCCACAAAACGAGTACTTGTTGGAAAACGAATATTACCGAAAAAACGAGTTCTGCCCCCAAAAATTGACATGTATAGTAACAGCCAGGCAAGTAATAGGTAACTCGCCTTACTTTTGATTTGGGTTTTTTCGTAGTTTCCGCCAAAAAAAACGAGTTTTACATTACACACGTATTGCTTTCCATGTGTAATTTCAGTTCTCACATCAACTTGTGGCGTCACCGGTACGCAACTGTGATATACTACTGCTACAATCATTTTTCATGAAAAAAAGGACTAAGAACACCAACTGCAATCGCCAGTCAACTATTTTGCAACATACGAAATTAAAATTTGTATAATTCTTTCACCTATATAAAATTATGTGCGATATTCACTAAAGATCGAAGCCAAACAATCGCATAATCGAAATATCGGAAATGACTGCAGGGACGGATAAAGATACAGTACCGAAATCTTTACGTTGATGTCGGAGCCATTTTAGGACATTTACTGTGACCTCTTCATTGCCATAACACTTTGTACCACATAACGCCTCCTTGAGTAAACTAAGCAAGTGGAATTCACATGGAGACAAGTCTGGACTGTGGTGGGGAGGGTGAGGTAGAATCGCCCAAGCCAATTTATTGATGGTTTCATATTGTTAACTGAGCTGTGTGTGGACGGGCGTTATCATTAAGGAGAATGACGCCTTCGGCACGTTTCCGCATCACTGCCGGCTAATTTGAGCTTATAAACAAAACGGTTCTAATCAAAAATCTGATCAGACTCACCACAGGAATGCCAACTTATGGTTCTGAAACCATCGTACTCCCCCTTTCAACCGTTTTACTTCCATGTTCCGTAAGGAAATAGAAGTATGGTGATCGCAAAAAAAAATCGTGTTCGAGATAAGGGCTGATTCTGATTGTACTACCCTCAAAACATGAAGAAAAGTCATTTTCCAAAAAGTGTCTGTGTAGAATTTTTTGCATACCGTATGTGCCTGAGTTGTAGAGGACTCAAGGCCTATTGATTTGAGTAAAGATCGGTTAAGGGAAAGGGGTAGTTTACCTGCAACGTTTTATGTTTTAAGAAGAGTAAAGTACTTAATTTTGATACATAAAGTATCCTGAAAAGAAGGTCATAATAATCCACTGTAATAATATCTATAAATGGAAAGGGTAGTTGAAGGGGGTGGCGGTAATTTTCTATAAATGAAAATGATAGTTGTAGGGGGAGGGGGGTGTTCATGTGTACTACGTTATCGGCAACAAAGAAGTAGTTTGTTGTTAAAATTCCTTCCCGGGCTGTTTGGCCGTGGTCCAATGTTTTCTGCAAAACCAGACGTTTCGGCAGTGCCGTCGACTGCCATCATCAGTGAAAATCGAGTGCGCTAAGGTGAGATGGTATACGTTAGTGACCACAGTACCGTGGTTACGGCTGAAGAAAGAAGTAGTTTCTATGGAAATATTTCACTTCGAAAATGATTTTAAATATAAATCTTAGAACATGGAAGTCATGTGTGGTATGGTTCTCCATACCGACATTTTCCTCTAGAGCTATTTGTCGCTTTAATTATTGAAGACCCTCCTCGTATATATGATTCTAGATGCTATGCTACCGTAGCCTGCAGCCTGAGATTCTTGGTATGCTGCCACAGCCTTTATAAAATTATAAAAGCAAATTTATAAAACTGTTCTGGAACAGGTCGTGTTTCTATAACAGGGCTACCTGCTTCGTTGGTCTACTTGCTGACTCGGACAATAGATCGATACTCACCAACGTACCTGGTGTCCGGCTTCTTCACATTTAACCTAACCAGCGTTCCTTATCTGATCTAAGTAGCTGATTTTATCTCCTAACTTCAGAAACATTTTAACGTATCAGTGAAAATATGAACGTGCATAGATCTAAACCTAACTTTCGATGTTACGTGAACATTATCAGCAGGGTTAAGTCGGACAAATAACCATCGTTAAAATTAATCACACAACGTTCGATCACTAAACAATCTGTGGTCGTCTTGAGGTAAAGTTGAACTAGTTCATTAAATACAAACTTAAGCCTACCCCGAGATTCGTTCACTAATAAGCGTGAACCGTAAAAAAAAAATAAATAAACCACCAGCATCTGCAAAAGTTAAACACAACTCTAGACAAACTATAGCGGTTCTCTTTTATATAGTTTTACCATTAAGTTAATACCATTAGAATTGCCTTGAAATCAAACACAATTAGTTCTAGCGTTAAAAGTAGGTCGATTGACAAGAGACACACTGATTTCTTTGTTTTATGATAATGATGACAATAGCGTTGGTCTACATCAGCAATCGGCAACCCTGCGCCCGCGAACCAATTTGTAATTTTATTTTTTTCGAACGAAGGAACGCACTCGCATTGTACCCGCTTGGAAGTAGTGTACTATAAAAATAGTAACAGCCGTTTCAAATTATACTTTTTCTAATACAATAATTACTGTTAGTTTTTTTTTTCAAGAAAAAGAACTGAAACCTTCATTTATGTTTTAAATGTGATTTTTTCAAGTTTTACATTTCTGTGCACTTTTTAAAAATAAATAGTGTTATTGTGGTAAGTTCTTTAATTTATTTGTATTAAAATGTGTTCCTGTTTAACCATTTTTTTTCGTTTAAAGTTTTGTTAGTTTTAACATGAATGTGCATGATGACAGATTGTTGGTGACCTACTCCTGTAATGTGAAAAATTTTCACAAATTTATATGAAATGTACTGGAAAAAAAATGCATTCCTGGAGGAGAATGGCTACCGACAGAAGAGAATGGGGGGGGGAGAATTGAAGGAGGCCAGGGCTGTAGTGTCATAGGAGAGAGAGAGAGAGAGAGAGAGAGAGTCAACGAGGCGTTCTGCTTGGGATTAGTCGGCCGGCGCCCCTTCCTCGACCCTTCCGGGCTAGGTACTTGGAGGCTATAGTCTAATTTCCGGGTAGCAAGCCGACTCTGGAAGCACGTAGTATACCGTAGCTGTTGTCCGTTTGAGCTTCGAAAGAAATCATGACAGCAAGGATGAGGATGCAGAAGAAGTATGTAGTCCGGTTGAGAGCACTTATTACTTTCTCTCAGTCGACCGTGTACTGAATGTTTTCGCGTAATTAGTTGGAAATTAGGATGCGCGCGTTGCTTAAGAAAATAACGTGTTATATGAATACTCGTGCTTCTCTAGGGATTAGGAAAAAATGGAAATAAATTTTCGATCCAGCTGGTGGAAGATTCAGAAGAATAGATGGTGAGGTGTTACGTTGAGATGGCAACGGGTAGAAGACATTGGAGATGATCGGTGTTGGAAACCAGGGCTTACGTTGGGCTGTAATACTGAAGAAGAAGAAGTGGACAAAGGATTAAGCCGTAATTTGTTGAAGTGGTTTTACTTGACTTTTTATTATTAAAATATGTATCCTTTATATTCGAAGACATAAAACCTGTAGGCTACTATAAAGAAGAATTTCGACGAAACCGAAACATCGAAGCATGATAATGTTTTTAGGCTTTAAAAATAAGATATCTAGACTGTGGGGAATCGAAAGTGTGGTAAAAATATAGTGTTACCACCACCTGGAGCGTTACATTTTTCGATAACGTTACACATTTTGCATCACGCATTTTGTGGAATGACCCCCAGCCTAAAAACATTATCATGTTAAAATTGGAATGTGTACGTTCCCAATACGTAACGAATAGTATTAAAAAAGTAGCGTCCGACAGAAAAAGTACACGTGATGCACGTTTTCGGCTGTGGGAATTATTTTTAAATAATTTTTAATTAAATTTTACCTGAACCTGAGCCAGCTTTCGCTCGTACAAAAGCTTCATATCCGCCTTTGGTGAAGATTATATAAGCAGGCGAAAACTGGCTCATCAGGCACAGGTAAAAAGGTATTCAGGGTTAACAGAGGTCAAATGCCTTAATTATGGATTTTAAAATAAACTATATAATATTGTTTCTTGAGCAAAAAAAAAGGTAACACGGTCCATACCTCGAATTCTTCCCCTCCCACCCTAGGGTATAAAAAACCCATTTTTTCACATTTTGTTTTTTTTCTCCCGTTCTAGTCCATGAAAAAGTTTGAAAAAATCAGGTATATACTTGATTAGAAGACCTTTTATGTGAATTTTGTTAGAGGTCCGGGGCCCTTATTTAGGCCCTTAAAAGAATTCGAGAATCTTTAAAATGAAAAAATGTCAGAAAATAGCTTGTGTAACAAAGGTTGGCTTTTCGTGACTTTGTGAAACTTTCAGCATTTTTATACCTTAGGGGTGTCCACTGTCCACCCCTTTCTCGTTTTCTTCTCACCGCAGAGAACCTCAAGATTTTGAATTTTGTTTCTGTATGTATTTCTATCCACATAGTCGTTCACAGTGATACCCAGTTTCATCATTTCCTCCTTGAGTTGTTTTGTGTATCCGTTCAGACTGGAAAGTTGCCAAATATAGTTGTTCTTTATTTAATCTGGACCGATCCATCCGAACCATATGTCCAAGGAATCTCAGTCTTTTCCTTCGGAAAGCCATTTCTAGATCTTCCAGATCCCTGTACAGCTCTTCGTTGGGTCTATGCCTGTACCTTTCTTGGGGCCAGAAATTTTGCGAAGAATTCTTCGTTCAATTTTAAGAAGAGGTTCCAGACTTTGAAAGCACATTGTTTCCGCTCCATAAATGATCACCGGCCTGATCACAGTGCTATAATGGCGGACTTTCGCACTTCTTGAAAGGTTTTTCTTTCCGTACAGTTCCCGGGTTAGAGTAAAAGCCTTTGCTAATTTGGGTTTCCTTATCTTAAAGGATTCTTTGTCTGAGCGTTTCGGGATTTGTTTTCCCCAAGATATTTAAAATTGTTAGTATATTTTATTTCTCCATACGTAGTGTCCAGGCACGTTTTCAAGAATTTAAATAGGGTGGTCATAATTTCCATTTTAGCAAAGTAGATTTGGAGGCCAGTTTTCTCCGCTATCTCTTTGAGATCTTCTACTTGCTTTCTTGCTTCTTCTTATTTTATTTTATATTTTTATTATTTTTCCAAAATATCACGGTACACATAGTTCGGGAAACGCTGCTCAGAGCATCATTCATCTGCTGCAGAGCAGGGGTCGTAGAGAAGGAATATGGTAATCAGAATCTTCGTAATTTTTCTGATATTTCGAGATATCTAGTATCAAAATTTATGTAATAATAGATATCGTTCAAAATACTTATCGAGTTTAGCAGCTCAAGGGGCACACTAAAATATATTTTACTAAAAATTGTCCTGCTGCGTATGTTCAATGGTCTTTTCCTTTTTTCCTCATCTCTCATGTTTTTCGACGTGGTGAAACGTGGATATTATTTTGTTTTTCAGGGCGTATTTAAGGTAGGCACGACCGGAACTGGAACCCCTCCCCAGAGGGTCGAAAAAGTTGAAAAATTCTGTTAATCTCTTAATCTTTAGGCTGTACGTTTGAAATACGGAATATAGGAAAATCAGTTCAGTCAGTAAGTAGCTTTTAAAAATGTTTCAATAACGCGTATTTTTATTGTGTTATTACCGTTTACTTTAATGGGACTGATTTAAGGATCTTATCACGCATTTTTCAGCCACTTTAAAGATAGTAATAATGATTAGTCTTAACTTGTTTTTTTCTTTTGTACGAAACCGACTCGACCCGGGATCTCCCCCAACCAAATTCTAGATCATCATCATCATCTTCAAGGACGGTTTGTTCTACACCAAGGATGGTTTGTTCCGTTCTCAAATAGGCAAAATTTAGACTCCAGCGCTTCCTCGAATGTCCTACACCTCTCCGTCCCCTCGGGCTATAGTTCCATAGTCGTTTGGGGATGCGGCAGTCATCCATTCGGCAAAGATGTTCCCACCAATTCAGCCGATAGTGGGCGCTTGGGCACAAGTTCAACCTTATGTGCGGGACTATTAGGCAAACCCTTAAGTCAGCAAGTAAAGGAACACGCCTAAAATTCTACAAGGTGCTTGTTATCTGGAAGTGAATAAAATTAAAATATGTTTCAGTGTTGTTATTGTGAAACAGTTGTAGATTTCGCTCGAGCATTGATTTGAGTTTAATTTTTTTTAACGCTTTCCCAAATTCTGAAAACAGACGAGTAACGTCATCGTAGCGTCCGGTAGCATCGGCAAAGCGGTAAAATAGGCTTTGCTGGAAAACAATGTTTTCGCCATTTTCGCGAGTTGGAGAGAGAGAGAGAGAGAGAGAGAGAGAGAGAGAGAGAGAGAGAGTTTTTTTGTTCACCTGTGCGAAGGGGGATGAAGGAGTGCGGCGTAACAGAATGCCAAAGGCATCAGTTTATTGACGTCATTGCATGCAAGTGACGTCACAAAGTTGTGGCACGTACAAACGCTAGCGACGTACGTACTGTTACAATCATCTCGTTGCGTTAGATAATGATATTATCGCACACAAGTAAGTCAACACAGATGACGGTTACAAATTACCGAGTGCGTCTGTAATGCTGTAAATAATGTTACAGAATTACGGTTATGCGATTTTATTTTTGTTCTAATTATGGCACATCACGTGTAATACCGTCAAGCGCACATCCATAAATACCGATTAGAAGTGTGCTAAATTAGTATTTGAAAATAACAGGTACGAACGAAACCGTTCCAAAAAAGTAACACGTACAAATACCTGTTATTATATACCTATTGGAGCGGTCGTGGCGTAGTGGCTAGCGTGTGGCGCTGCTACGCTGTCGGCGCGGGTTCGATTTCCGCCGGTGCCATCTGATTTAGATACGACCGTTCCCCGCGCAAGGCAATGGCAAACCAGCGAGAGGTATCCTGCCTAGTGTAAATCCTCCCCAACTATGCCATTCGGATCCGGCGTTAAACTGTAGATCCCATATACCTGTGAGAGACTCAGTAACACACGCACCACGGGTATATGCTGGGAGGGTACAAACCAGTCGAAAGACTGAAGGACTCTCAATAATAATAATAATAATAATATACCTGTATTATATAATTTGTTATAAGAAATAAATTGTAACTAAAAGAATTAACAGCGTTACTTTACACTGTTTCTTTATTAAGCTGTTACTGTTTAAAAGAAAATAAGAAACAAGAGAATGTATTGGCCTATCTCCCTTTGGGAGTACTAATTTAAGTTTTCACTAGGAGTAAACAAACTGACATAGATTTAATATTAAATTATTGATTCCATTTTGGTTAGATGAATCAGTTGCGAAACTCAGGCAATGAAATTTAGAGTGCACGTAATAGTAGCCTACAACAAATAATGTCAAAAACAATTAACGTAAGATGTGCAGTGAAGTTAAAATCATCTCCGAAATCACATTAACAAAAAGTACTATATGGCCTATCAGCCACTTTGTAGGTTATAACACAATATAATTCGCTTTTTCAAAATTTACTCCAAGTTGGTGGTTAATATAATATATAATTGTTATTATAATCTGTATTATATGTCTGCATAACACACGAGAATAAGTGTAACAGCAGTATGAATTTTTTTCACTTATTCAAAACTGCTTTTCGTCTCTTTGGCATAGAGATATTCTGAACCTCGCTGTTTTGCTTTGTTTCTTACTTTTTCGCAATTGGCACATGCGCAGAATCAAGTATTCAACGCCAGTAACTGTGACTTTGTACCAGTGGCGAAGCTAGTAGATAATGAATGGGTAGGCAAAAGTCTTACCTTAAATTTTTTTGTAGAGTAGTTCAACACGGCGAGTTTTCTTGCTTGCAAAATTGTCAACTACACGGTCTTTGAACAACTGGTCACTCATCAATTCCTTCACAAATTTTTTTTCAATAGCAATGGTGCTAAGAGAGTTAAGTATTTCATTAGTCATCGTATTGCGCAAGTAGTTTTTTATTCTTTTCAAAGTACTCATACTCCTTTCTGAAGAAGCCGTGGTAACTGGAAACGTTAAAATCAAACGAATTAATTTTGAAACTTCCACGTACACTGGTTCTAAGTCATTAAGAATTATAAAATCTGAAAGTCTTTGAGGGAACAAATGTTTTCCAGTATCTGAGTAAATGTTTTTTAATTCATTTTCCAGTCTTTCACTATTGAAAAAAAGGGTATTTATTTATAAGGCTGTTCAGTTTAGAAGAAGGAAAACTCTCTTTGTAAGAAATGAAGTGATTTGGATCCAACAACTCAACAAACTGGATACTTTAGAAATCACTGAACCGTACCTCCAGCTGCATAATCAAAGTGTCAAGAACTTCATAAGTTAACGTTTTCAGCAGGTTCCTGTTACTGTCATCTATATTTACCGCGCTGCTTATTTGGTGACATTTTTCAATACAAGACGACACAGTGTTTTCTGATCTCATGTCCTTGAGGATAACAGTAGTTTTCTTAATTTCAGTGTTGCACAGAATTATATCGGAGATAGTTTTGTGTTGCAGTAGAGAAAAGAGATGGTCAGTATAAACGAATATTTCCCTATAAAAACAAAGTAAGTAAATGAAATGGGTCTTTTTGAGTATGTTAAGCAATCCAACAGCAGAATTGTACGAATCACTATGCCATCCTTCATCATTCTCTGTAATGTCCTCAAAAATTTGTCTCAAGTCACCATAGTGGGAAAAGATGGTATGAACTGCTCTGTGCTCTGGAATGAAAGTTCCAACGGGTAGTGGATGCTTGTGGAAGTTTAAATCCTCTAGATTCTAAAAGCTGTGATCTCTTTGAGGATCTACAAAAAAATGTGTGAAATGCTGTCAGATTGTGAATGAAGAGCCTAACCGATTTTATTGTTTTAGTGCAGTGAAGAAGTACGAGGTTTAACTTGTGAGCATAGCAATGTAGAAATAATGCTCGTGGGCAAGTCTGTTTTACAAAGTGCTGAACACCTCCATGCTTTCCAGCCATTACAGAGGCTCCATCATATGTTTGACAGACTACCTTCTCAGTTACGCCCCACTTTTTTAAAACGTCAACAATTAATTCTGATAAGCCTGATGCAGTCTTATCTACTGAAACATCATAAAACCCAATGAACCTTTCTATTGGACCTTCTTTTGAACAAAATCTAAAAATTATGCTGACTTGAGATCTACTTGATACGTCTAAAGTTTCATCTGCCTGAATTCCAATAAAATCGCAAGAATCTAACTCCGCCTTAATCTTCTCTTGAATTATGTCAGTTACAGATTCAACTAATTCATTCTGAATATCGTTTGATGTACCTTTAAATCCTGACGTAGACTGGAGATGATCTCGAATGTACTGCTCCTACTTAGAAAGAAGATCTAACAATTCTAGATAATTACCCCGGTTGACTGAGTCTTCCCCTTTGAAATTACCTCGAAATCCAAGCTCCTGTTTCCCGAGAAAATACACAATATCAACAAGTCTTTCAACAACAAGCCTATTTTGTTTCACGACTTCATTATGTTTAACAGCTTGAATTCTAGCCCCTTCAGAGAGAGTATGTTAAATCGTCACGCGTCCCAGCAAACGGTACCGCTCTTCATTTTGAATATGATTATTTGAATTCTGGTGTTTGTCTGCCTTTCTAAGAAAGTTTTTTGTTACCGTCACTGCATATAAAATCCATTCTTTTTCACCAGAAAACAGGATACATGTATAACAAAAAAGTCTGTTGGTTTCGGAACAGCCTGTCAACCACGAATATCGCTCGTACCAAGAAAACTGAAATTTTCTAGATACTTTACCATCAAAATGTTTAATTTCTAAATTAGGCGTAAATCTCTTGTTTTTAACACCACATTTTTCGCGTTTACTCATTTCGGGCGACACACTTATATTCATACACAATAATATAACTAATTGAACTTCCAAATTTATAACTCGATTAGTTTCTATATATATGTTTAATGTCACAAATAATTTAAATGACAGTGTTGATCGTCTATTAGTTCACCGGAATCACAGGCACACTTTTAATAACCGCACAAAATAAACACGATTATAAACAACACAGCGCGCTTTAAAACTCGCACAACAGCAGTGAGACATGCCTCAACGCTACAGTGTGTGGAGCGCTGGTCAATCCCCCGCTCCCCGCACTGCCCAGTCTCGTCCAACACATTGCTTACATACGATGTATACAAAAAACTCTGAGGCAGGTTCACGTTGCCTCATTCGCTTTAAACTAACTATGACTGCTGTCACTTGTCACCGTCTAGCGGTCGCTGAGTAAACCATGTAATTAGTAAATTCGACAATTACAGTAACAATGTATAATCTTTACGTTACATACTTAATACGTATTTATAATTTTTATTCTACAGAATTTTTTAGGGTAGGCATTGCCTCAATTGCCTCTCCATGTAACTTCGCCACTGCTTTGTACTCTTTTATTCGTTAGTTGCGTAGGGAGCTCCCGCGACTGGAAATCGCCAAGCCGCGAGTAATCGGAACGGGTATTTCAACTTTTCAATCACTGTTATATCCGTTGCACAAAAATAATCGTTCCAAAATACCTGTTATAGGTATATCGGCCCACCTCTAATACAGACTTCTGATGGATGACCGTACGGAGACATACTACACTCGTAAAGATATATACAAAAAAAGTTACTCTTGTTTCAGTAAAATATTACTATTGTGCTCGCTGATCTGCAGAACTCGCTCACTATTTTAAACGAAGTACATATTTCTTCTTCTTCTTCTTCTTTTTCTTCTTCTTCTTCTTCTTCTTCTCCTCCTCCTCCTCCTCCTCCTCCTCCTCCTCCTCCTCCTCCTCCTCCTCCTCCTCCTCCTCCTCCTCCTCCTCCTCCTCCTCCTCCTCCTCCTCCTCCTCCTCCTCCTCCTCCTCCTCTTCTTCTTCTTCTTCTTCTTCTTCTTCTTCTTCTTCTTCTTCTTCTTCTTCTTCTAATTAGGCCTTGGTGACCTGTTCCGGCTTCGTAGGATTGATTCCCATATTTTCTTTGGTCTTTCTACCTTCTTCTTCCAACTGGTTTGTATCTACTTGCCGCTTTTGGTGTGAGTCATTATATTTCCTCTGTACAACACGACGATCCGTGCGTCCGTCGTAACAACAGAATGAACCGAGTACTGTGTACACAGTTTATTATAGGACGTCGGACAGTTCAACGCAGATTAAGGTCAGCCGCACGCTGGAGCGAAATTTTGTTTCGCGACAGAACCGTTTTGGCGCATTGTGTCGGAAAGCGTCGCAGAAGACTCTACTGGCGTTAGGATCTATAAAGCGCCACACACACTGGCTGCGACATTGTCTAGAGCCGTCCGGACCGAAGACGATACACCTTCAATTTATGTCTCCCAACAAAACAGCTTGCGACATTTTGAACTGCCCATGCGCTGGATTCTAACAACAAAAGGCGGGGAGCTTATAGTACACTTACCTAGGCCTACGTGGAAAGTCCGTGCAATATCCTTTCGTTCTGATTCTCGCATATTGTTGTTTATTTATTATTAATTGCTGTTGAGTGTAAAACGAAACAAGTGCAAGTGCAGTGGAAACTGAAATAGATTCAAAATAATGCCTGTCACGAACCCACGAACCACACAATTTTACAGCTCAAGAACAAACAGCTGACGAGAAATTGTTTTGTCGTGAGCCAATGTCTCAAGCCTCTCTCCACCGAGGCGGCGCTTTGCAACATGATGCGTTAAAACGGTTCTGCCGCGAAACAATATGTCGCTTCAGTGTGCGGCCGGCCTAATAAACGCATTGAAGATTATTTGTCGCATTATCCAGTGTGCGTCGTTGAATTGTCATTGACTGCTGGGTGACCACAAACAACCGCCTGCGTTTTACCCAGTTGACAGCGTTGTTCTCAATAATAACAATGTTGTTGTTGTTCCTGCTGCCGCTGAACTTGTAGTTCCTTGATATTGTTGTTGTTGCCGTTGTTTACGTAGTTTACTGTTATTGTACACATACACGTGATTTTGATTGGTGTGCAGCTGTTGCCGCGTATGTGGTCTGTTTTTCTCTTTGATTATCTCAGACTTTCCTCGTCATTTATTCTCATCACTTTCGTTTTCCCTACATTTGTTTCAACTCCGTACGTGATAATTGATGATACAGGGAAAACTGGTCTGTCTGGTCCGGTAAGACAATTAGTTTATGGAGGACAACCCCGACAGAAAATCGAGTTGGACGTTAAACCCGAAGGTGGCAGTCCTACCATCGTCTTACCCTGGGATGTGCCAGTAACATATCCAGGGGACGTTCTGATTTACTAGACTCTCTCGAACAATATAGAACGGAGAGGTATGGGACGTCCGAAGAAGCGTTGGAGTGACCAGGTCTGATTTATCTGCTTGGGACCAGAACAAACCGTTTTAGATGATGATGATGATGATGATAGTTCCCTCAGCCAGCATGTCCTGTACAACTCAGGACTAGTTAGCTTCCTGCTTAGCTAATTGAGGACTTCGAGGAGGTCGGTGTTGTATCCCCTATATTGATACTCATTTTCATTCTACGGTCTACCAAAACGATTTTATGGGTTTTTTCTACTTTTTCTGGCGTAGTCACTTCAATGGGACGTCTAACACGTGCGCCGTCAGTTGCAGCAATCCAGCCCTTACCCGTTGTATTCGATGGAGAAGAGTCCCCCACCGTTGAAACCAGCTTCTTTTTTATATCGATTGCAGTTGTGTCTCAAAACAAAACGAAATTAATCACAGAACGAATTTCCAGTCTATCTAATGATGTCCGAGGCACTTACAGCGATGGACTGTGCCACTAATAGTAAACAACTCATTTACTTGAAATCGCCGAATCTAAGCCTACAAAGGATGAAATCATACAACACGACAAAAATAATGAGCACAGTAGAGCTATCTATGTGTCAGGCCCGGAATGTTTCACCCTACCCTCGTATGTCAATGTGGGTATTTCATTTGCCTTATAAAATTTAATCCTTGTGCTGTGTCTTGTTTTTCAGATACTGTCTCATCAGCTAAAATCACCATGTCATCATCTTCTTAACGGTTTTAGGCTTTAGCGGCCTGTTCCTATTCCACAGTCCACCTTTTCTTAGGTCTATCAACGTTTTTCTGCCTCTAGGGTTGTAATCTTTCGCCATCTTCGGTATTCTACTTTCTTCCATTCTATTGATGTGTTGAATCCTTTTTCTTCTGTATTCTTTAATGCTTTCATTGACTGAAAAAATATCTAATCACTTCTTACCTCTTCATTTCTTATATGATGTCGTCTATTACACCTTTCAACTGATCTCAGAAATTTCATTTCTGCTGTTTGTATCTTCTGTTGACCTTTTTCCTTTATGACTCAAGTCTCACAACCATACAGTAGTGTAGGTATTGCCATTGTTTTATTAAATTTTATTTATTTATTTTTTCTACGTTTATTTCCCAACGTTCTCCAAATCGTTCCGCACATTCTTGTGAAATTCGTGACTTTATTTTCTATATCTCTATCTTGATCATAAGTAATGTCACGTCCAAGATAGTTGAAATGTTTTACCATGTCGTCAGTGAATCTTAAATATTTTGTACTTTGTGCTATTGTGGATACGTTGTTCTCCTGGACTACGGTTAAATGATACACATTTCCGAATGACTGTACGCGTTGGTTGGCAGTTTCGTGTGCGCTTCCCACACGTAGTTTTCTGTTGATTCAGACCTTTCGCATACAGGAAGGGGGTGGGAGGGAGGGGGAATCACTAGAAATAGAACGACACATGTATAAAGAGGTGGGTTAGTTCTGGACGAGCTAAGAATAGAGTTATGTAAGTGAGTGAGTGAGTGAGTGGCACATTTAACCGGTGTTTATATCGCAAAGTCAAGTCTGTTGTCTGTGTTTATTATAGATGAAAGTAATGATTGGGGAAACCCCACTAATTGACCCTTCTTCTTCCCATTCACCGGATGAAACCATGGAAGTGTAGGCTACTTTTATTGTAACCGCTCGTTTAGTTTCTTTTTTCACGACAGTTTAGTACTCGCAAATTCGGTTCGCTTCGGTGTTAGCAACATTTTTACTTACGGAACATGGAAGGAAATGTTCCGTAAGGAAATGAAAGTATGGTGATCTAAAAAAAAATCGTGTTCGAGATAAGGGCTTTTCTGATTGTACGTACTACCCTCAAAACATGAAGAAAAGTGTCTGTGTGTAGAATTTTTTCTTTGGCGAACGATAACTGTCCCAAATTCAAACAGAATCAAATAATTTTTTGCATATGTCCCCGAGTTGTAGAGGACTCTAAGGCGCATTGATTTTGGTGAAGATCGGTTAAGGGGGAGGGGTAGTTTACCTGCAACGTTTTAATAAGAGTAAAGTACTTAAAAATTCATTTAAACTTTTTCAAACAATGGTAATTGTTAAAAATAAAATAATTTTGTTGCCATGGCAATAAAATTGTAATTGCCATTTCATTTTATAATGTAAATCATCCTGTGCGTGAAGATGTATCGTTCCTGGCATAGCATTGTCTCCATTATGTAATGTTTACGTTTCCAAAGTTTTATTATTGTGATTACCGCAATAAGAAGGCAGACAGGACACACACACAAAATTCGCGTTATTTCTGGCCTCTCATGTTTATTTTCTTACGTTTCCACGCTTTTTAAATGGAAAGTGCCGAAACCCACACCAATACAACGCGTGTAAGCCGAAAAGGTGTCCAGCGTGGACAGCGATTTGCTTCCTGTGGATCGCTGGCCAGTGTAACCACGTGTTTACAGAGGAACGGTTCACAGACAGACTTTCCGTATTTAGGGAATGAATTCTCTCAAGATGTTCAGGGGACATGAGTGACTCCGGAACGCTCCTTCTTTTCCGCGGGTTTGTTCTGTGAAACGTACACTGTAATTCGCAGCTTTACTCTGAGCAACGCTCCATAGGGAATGTTGAAAATTTTTGTCCACGGTGTACCCTCATACACACTAAAACCTGCTCTGATGTTTTGATACGGATATCATAATATTAAAACTTTGGAAACTTGAGGACTACTTAATGGAGATCAAACATTGACTTTTACAAGCCATTATTTTTATGTATATTTTGAAGCAATAAATGTTTTAATAAATTAATACAATATATTTTTATCATGATATAAGAATTATCTAATATGTGCAAGTGTGTATGTATGAAATATATATAAATATTTTTCTCCTCTGGAAAATTGTTTGCCCCTCCAGGAAAATATTTTGACCTCCCTGATGGCTAGTTATTTACCAGCCTGTGTGGAATGTAGCGTTATGACATGGATCAGAATGGTGGGTGTTAAACAAACAGTAGACACAAACGTATTGAGGAACAAATGTTTTTCTGAGAAATTTATAATTACACGGATGAACAGGATCGTCGCTCAGGAAATGAAAAGACGAATGGAAAGAAAGGCTTGATTTTAAAAAAGAAAAATTACTAATATCGTGTTGACAGGAAAGACTTTGATTACACTGCAGACATCATTCGCCCTCGGCCGATAACGCGTAGCGAGAGTCCAAATCCATTACAGGAATCAGATCACAGCTCCGTTTGGCGAGCTCTGACATACAAATATTTTATCCATAAGTACAGTCTTTCCTCACGAACCCACCCACCTGACATGGGGGTACCATTTTGACTGATACGTCATTTCTTCAGAACTCAAGCATCCACTTATTTGATGTTTTGTCAAATATATATTACAGACACAAACGTAAAAATGTCTTGGTTGTAGAGTAAAGAACGTAAGTTTTCGCAGCTCCTTGCTCAGAGCACCCGTAATCAGAACACCTATCGACAAATACTAGTAGCGGTCACTAGTCCTTTGGTCTTTTTGATTGTCACAGACAATGAAAATTACATCTGAAAGTCACCCTATAACATATATGCCTCTTGTTGAACGAGGAAGCGAGTTCTTAGGGTTTAAACTGGACCGTCTGGCATTTATCTGTCTAACTAATTGGGGTATGTTTCACGATAACTTTTGAACGGATCAACCGATTTTCATAAAAACTTGGCACACATGTCCACACTTCACCCTACAGAACCTTGATGTTTTTTTAGATTGATCACCCCAAAAATAGGACGGGAAGTCAAAATTGTGAAAAACTCGCAAAATCCCTTGCGAGGTATTAAAATAAAGGGAATTTTAAACAACAATCTGAATATAGTATTCATTTTTGAAATTTTTAATGTTTTTGGACGTCAGAGCCCAAAACGTTGGCGAAATGTTTGATAAAATCACAAAAGTCATGTGGAAATTTTGACTAAAATCTGAATGTAATGGTTAAGTTTTAAAATTTCAAAATATTTGGACTCTAAAAACCAGTAAAGAGATCACAATTTTTTTAAAGTGAAAATCCAACTAGGTGTCAGATTAAAACGAATTGTAACCCAAATCTGAATGTTCCTAAGTGTTTGCGTTTATTGTATGATTGTGTGCTCTACAGTTATGATGTTACTAAAATGTTAGAGTAATCGGGATGTATGTAATTTTTCCCGCAATTGGAAAATTGTCTAATAAAGAAAGCTGTCTAACAATAAATGTGCTCCGTTCAAAATCTTGAGCGAGTTCTGCAGCTCAGGGAGCATAGGCCTACTAGTTAATCGTAATGTGACAAATATATTTAAAAGAGTCCGGTGTACAAACACACAAAGATTATTGTAAGATAGTTGAACTTGTAATATAGCCTACATTTAAATTTTTGAGCTAAACAGAAGTAGGCCTACTTCAGGATTAGACGCTGTGAGCACGCTACTAGTTAAATATCTGACAATGAAGCATGTGCGTCATCAGTTATTGTCAACAAGAAATCACAAGGCGGATTGAAAAAGTTAGTTTATCTATTCATACAAGTGAATTGGTTACCATTGAAGACGGTCATGCTAAATTGCCTTTCATTACATATATAAGTTTTTTGTATTTCGTAGACAATAAAATAACAACACGTAAAATCAAAACGTACATATTGTCAAACACAGAAGAAGGTAAGACAGGGAACGACCTAATATATTTCCAATATTACTGGAGGTTAACAGACATTAGAATGAGAAAGAATGGGCGTAGAGTAGCTAGAGTATAACTCTCAAATTGGAAACTTAAAGATTTAGAGTTCAGTCTTTGAACCTAGCTTTCGGTAGTACGTGAACATTATCAGCAGGGTTAGGTCGGACAAGTACCGTCGTTAGAATTTACCACACGTAACTCCTACCTGCTTACCGCTACGTATCCTTTAAGCCCAGTGGACAGAACCGAGAAGCACCACCATTGACGCAAGGTTATTCGTTGTGTAAACTTGCGTCAGTGTGGTGGTGCTTCTCGGTTCTATCCAGCGGACTTAGAGGGTAAGTAATGGTTCTTTTTATATAGTTTTTCTTTTGTTGTATTTAACTTTGTAGAAGATGGTGTTTTTCTTTTTTTTGGGTCCACGCTTGTTAGTGAACGAATCTCGAGTTGGCTTAAGTTTGTATTTAATGTACTAGTTTACCTTACTCTTGAAGACAATTACAGATTTAGTAGTCGAAATGTTGTGTGATAAGTTCTAACGGTAGTAGTAGTTTGACGTACGCCTTCTGATTAGATTTGGTGTTGTTTAGTGAAAATTCAGTCAAGGTGGATAGCACGTTTGACGAACTCATTCTGGAAGACGTGGACGTTTCTTCGGAATAAATGTGGGAAAAAATTGTTAATAAGGCTCCACCAAGTGACAGTCGGTATAAGTATGCAAATGAAATTAAATGTTTTGTTAAAATAGTAACAGATATAATACGAAGCCTCACTATCCGCAGGAACTGCGAGATGATCCCTCTAATTGATATGATACAAAGCTCACAGTTGAGACGGAAGAATAGAAAATCGAAGGTACCCTAGAAGAGCGTGGGAACCAAAACCAGAAGGTAAAATGAGAAGAGGCACACCCAGGTTGAAGTGGGAAGACGGTATTAAAGTAAGTACAGAAAGGAGACTTCTATGCATTCGCGTGCTTATAAAACTAATAGAAAAAATGTTCATTGGATTAATTGTGGAAAGGAAAAGTTACATGGGCACCTGCTACGTCATTCAAACTGGTTCGCCGCCCCGATCGGAAGAGGAAGGCCCAGGCCCAGGTAGGACTACACGGTTCGGGTAAGGTACTTGGTGATCAAGAGGCTGTCTATGTAAAGGAATAAATTGTAAGCCCACTAACCTCTGCGTTGAGGAGGAGAAGAAGAAGAAGAAAACTAAAAATATGTAATTTAACTTTAACGTAAACTTAACTTTCAAGTGTTAAAGTAAAGCCTTTCACAAAGTACAACCTACATTGTACGACACCGCCTTCTACGATAGGAGTAACACCTACAACAGAAAATTAAACAAATATATTAACGAATTTTTTGCAAATTTATTAAATAATATGGAAACTATTAATTACAGAAATAAGCTTACATTAAATGAAGTAACAAGAAAACTCAAATTTGTAGTTTCTGTTAGTATATTTATTATAAGTCCAACATGGTGTACGTGTTCATCCACCAGAAATGTATATATTTATTTTGTCGAATCATAGTCCAGAAAATGTAACGTGTTTTGTATGTTGTCTCTACAATAAATTCAACCCTGGCTGAATTTACCCATTGCGAACATACTCCAGTTGCAAAATTTTACTACTATGATTGCCACGATTAAAACAACGAAGCAGGTGTGTACACCGCGAGCGCACATGCGTACGACATACCAGAGTGCGTGCTGGAGTCAATGCAAGGCGCGCGCTTGCACTGACCCCCAAACACGCAGACTGCATCGCAGGACATGTGTCGGCTCAGCGGTGCGGTGTGAGTCTGTACGCGCGGGCAACACATCCCGCGCTTTAACCAGAGTGCGTGTTAAGTCAATGCAAGGCGCGCGCTTGCACTGGCCCCAACACGCAGACTGCAACGCAGGACACGTGTCCGCCAAACGGGTGTGTGTGAGTGTGATGCCCGTATCCTAAGCGTGACAGTCAGAGTAGCAAACATTCCATTACCTGGAGTATTTCACAGTGGGTAAAGGAGCCACATGCTGAATTTATCTGTAGAGACATCGACAGGACACATCTGTTATCGTTGCCGGTTTGAATTAAACTAAATAATTTCATTTAATTTCTATCAATTGCTTATAAACGAACAACTTATTGTTATTAACAATTACAACAATGACAAATTTAAAATTTTTCTTTTCTAAATTGTTTACTATTATACAAGTAGTGAGAATTAAGTGTAGTGTAGTGTTTTTAGAAAACATAACATACTACGCCACTATGATGTAATTCCTTTAAACATTTGTAAAAAATAATTCTTAAAATACAGGCTCAGTCAATAATACGGGTGATTTTAAAAATTCAGTTGCGTTTTTATTTAAGGATTGTAAAATTAACATTTACACTAAATTAAAAGTATACATAATAGCATTTAACTACACGCATAAATTACCAAGTTTTTGAACACTACGACCCGAATGTGGCGAAAATTTCGACTCACACTTTTGAAGTCGAATTTTTACGTTTTCCATTACACTGTGTAACATCAACTTCTGAGTGTTTCGATGTTTCATGGATGTGGATCATTATACACCTTACTCTCAAAATATCCCCAGTAGAATAAATGGCACGCTAGCAATCTCGCGGGCCACGAATGTTGCCACTCCTGAAGGTAACTCGTTAAACTGCATCCATTGATCGCCTAGCCCTATGGCTGGTTGCTCCCCATTCTGTTTGGCGTGATTTCAGACTTTTCTGCGACTTGGGGAGACAAAAATTCGTTAATAATTTGGACATATTGCTCTGATGTGAAGGTAATGGAATTCCCATTCTCATCCTCAAAGAAGTGAGGACTGGTTATTCCAAAGGAAGCTATTGCACACCATACAGTAAGTTTAGCAGTGTGCAATGGTTCTCGAAACATTTCTCGACGATTATTTGGCTCTCAATACCGAAAGGTTTGTTTATTTACATATCCCCTCAGATGGAAATGCGTTTCGTTAATCATTAGCGTATTATGAATAACTTCTACGTTGTTATTTATGACATACGAGAACTGGCGGCAAAATGTCACACGGTTTACTTTATCATTGTCACTTAAGGTTTACTATTTTTGAATTGTGTACGGCTGCATGTTTAAATCATTATGAAAAATTTTCGAACTCCGGTATTCGACGAGCCACACGAAACTGTATGGCGTCAGGCAGAATGTTTAGCACAGGATAGCGTAGGATATACGCTATATGTATACATAGTAGCGCAGCTCTTGTACGCGCAATGTTTTACTTTCATGTTTCGTAAGGAAATGGAAGTATGATGATCGCGAAAAAATCGTGTTCGAGATAAGGGCTGATACGTGATACATCGTGTTACTTGTAATCCTTTTTTACTTCCATGTTTCGTAAGGAAATGGAAGTATGATGATCGCGAAAAAATCGTGTTCGAGATAAGGGCTGATTTTGATTGTACCATCCGCAAAATATGAAGAAAAGTCATTTTCCGAATAGTGCCTGTGTGTCTATGTGTAGATTTTTTCCATGGCGAGAACGATAACTGCCGTAAATTCAAACAAAATCAAATAATTTTTTATTTTGTGTGTCCGAGGCCTATTGATTTTATCATCATCATCATCATATATCGGTTTACATTAGTTACATTTTTCCATTTCCAGTTTCCTTTTCTAGAGCGTTCCAAAGCCACACTGAAGGCCCGTATGGCACACAGCCTTCTGTCTGTGTTTTCTTTGGTGGGCCATTTGTTGGACTTGCCCATACACTATTAACTATTTGTGCCTAGTGTCGTCTGTAATTGAATGTGTAATTCCCGTTATCCGGCCGTTGATTACTCTCTTTTCTTCACGATCTTCGGCCAGTCCGTTTCCGTTTCTAAGAATTCATTTCGGTCGCTCAGTGTAGGCACCACGAAAGACCTAAATATAATAGGAAATGTTATTGTTTTACTTTTAGTTTCGCGTGTTCGTGCAGTTGGCAGCACTGACTGACGTTAGGTCGGTCGTTGGCGTCACCAGTGCTCAGCGCACTGGCTACTTATCTGCAACATTGTGTTACGCCTTCAACTGATTGTATAGGCAATTGTCGACTGCGCTGTGTAGCGTTTTGCATAGACCGTAGCTAATCCAGCGCATAGTGTGCCTCTTCGTCTTGCACAATCCGCCATAACATGTCCTACTGCCCACTCCTGTGCCATTTATTTTATTCGTCTTCTGAACTGAAATATTTCTCATTCAATTGTGACTTCCCTTATTTCGTTTACTAACTGAATTGTATGCCGCTAGAAAAATTTAATAGTCATGAAAATTTTGTTCTTCACATTTGTAAGAAAAGTTATCATTTGAATGCCCCTGATTTCGGAAAACTGGTACTTTGCAATGATATGGATCTGCCCTTGAAGCACGATAAGTTTACAAAACTTTCTAGGTGTTGGCTTCAATTTTTGAAATGTAATTTCTAATGGCGAGCACATCTGCTATGATTGTACATTGAGCTGAAGTACCCCTTCACTTGTATAATTTGGAATTTTCATTTTTATTTTCAATTTATTTTCGATTTTCATAACACTGCTTAAATGCTCGTGCTTAAACTTATGTTTTTTTTTTAGTGGTGACCACGACCATGTCGCTTGTAGTTCAGAAACTTGGGCAGTAAAAAAGTCCCGAAGGCTCTGAGTAGTAAAAATGTCAGGATGGTGGAGAATGTCAGATGCCAGTACATTAGAAATTAAGAAGAAATGAAGAAGCAAATTCATGTAGACAAAACAAATTAAAATATTACAAATATGAAGTACCTCATATGGTATGACCACGTAGAGCAAATACCTGATGATTGTTGGCCCAGAAAGTTGTTAAACTAGGTTCCAAATCCAACCTGGGTTCCAGATAGAAGGCAGAATTAGGGTAGGTCCTGGAGATGGTGGAAGAAGGACATACTGTATATGGTGAGATGTAGAAAATGGGGTTGTAATATGAAGATCACTCGCACGTCGCTGGATGGATGGATCATAATCTTACTAGAACCCTCTGGGCTTGAAAAAAATTGATCTGACAAACTGCCTTTGTGGTCATCCAACACTCCTTTTCCCAAGCAGCGTGTACATGAAGGAGCTGCTTAGATGTAATATTGTCGGGTCCAAATGTTGATATCACTGGCACCTATGTTTAAATATCGTCTTGTTTGAATTGAGGATATTTAAATTCCTTCTTCTTTTTGTTGTCTAGTAAAAGAAGGAATCACATTATTCCTTGTTGTTCTTCTGGTGTAGTAAAATAACCAGTGGCCAAACATTTTTAATTTGTGTTTACTTATTGAGGTTTAACGTTGTAACGTCACAGAACGTTCCATAAAGGAAATCATTTACATAGCAATTTATCATAAGAGGAAAGTGAGGTGAACAGTATCGAACCCAAGTAGTTCTAAAAAATTGTGTAATGTCTAATAATTAATACTACTAACATGAAAAACGACCAGACTATGACGAAGACTCAAACCCCATATATATTATTAAAGTGAATAACAGTGAAAAAACCATAAGATACTATAAGAGAGACAAATAATATCAGAAACAACCAAAATGAAGTCATTAATTATTAAGTTTTGTAACTCTGAATAGAGTATAAAGAACTATATATTGTGAATGAATGGACATGATCCATTATTATATTATGTAATGTAAATAAAATAAATGTATTAAATGACTTAAATACATTATTAGAAAGGATCTAAGTTAAAATAAAAAATATATAAATGTTATGAAAAAAAATATTAAGGTGTTGGATTTGAGACCAATCACTCAGATTTCATGTAAAAATTAATTATTATCAAATTGAGATAAAAACTATATGTAATTGTCAAATAGACAAAGATGAACAATTTATCTTAAATGAAGAAAGCTGTCAAATGAATAAAAGTCAGTCAAAATAGCCAAAAACAGTATTAACTAAAAACATGTAGTAGGCATATAATATTGTGATATTTATGGATTTAATGTTGACAAGATGCAACCAAGTTGCATTCGAAAGTTGAAATATAATATAATATTTAACTAACTTAAACATTGTAATAGTCGAGTTAGCAAACTATTTACCTATACCATGTATGGCTAAGACCAAGCAACCATTACAAGAAATAGTCACATTTGACTAAAATGTTTACAAAATAATGACAAAAATAAAAGAAAAGGGTACAATACTTTAGTGTACCATAAAAACAAACAGACTCAGTTGAAAATAAGATCAATTATCAAAGAATTTAACTTATAAGAGTGAGATTTGTCACACAAAGAAAAAGGACAACATGGGCAAACCAATATGATGCTAAGTTATCCTACGATAAAAATTATATGTATCAAGATTAACCAGGTATCACAAATGACAGACAATATAATAAACTCTTAGTGTATACTAGTAAAATCCTATATATATTAAAGAAAAAGCCTAATTATTGTATTGTAACAAGTGACAACAACATAGGCCATAGGCATGGACCATATAAAATTGAACTTATTTGTGTATTATATATGTTAAACCTTATTTATTTTGTTATAGAGAGATGGTAATATTATGTGTTAATGTTGTGGAAGGAACCTTATAGCTTCACAACAATTTTTTATTCTAAAAATTGAATTTTAATGGAAACATTCCAAGGTAAGAGTTGTATATTGTGTTATTTATTATAGTTAATTTATTTAAAAACCAATCATAAGTAGTATCATTAGATTCAGTTGAAAACAGAGAATCCAAATGTAGTAATGGCATGCAGATTGTGAGTACTGATGTAAAACTGTTTGACAAATACCAGAGTAATTTTTGAAATATCCTTAGTGTGAAGAATAAGAAATTTTGTTCTAAAAGCTTCGACGGAAGTTAAATTTGTTCCATGGTGTTCCATTTCATTATTCTCGAACATTCTAGAAGGAATTTTTACTCAAATATACCGGAAGTTCATGTCGAAAAGCTAAAACAATGAGCCTGACACAGTATAAAAGAGAGACCAAATTCGACCCAAAAAACACTTCATGCTTGGAATCCAGAACAGACGCATCACCCACGACACTGATCGGCGAAACCGAAGGCGAGAAATCGACACAAGACACGAAGAAAGGCTTTTCCCTTACATTGACAAATAGACCGACTTAACCTCTACAAGAATCTACGCCAATGTATTGCTGAAATAAAGCAGCAACACGGCACATTTTAATAGAAATCATGCAGCCAGAACATCAACGGCCCAGGAGGGACCAAAATTTTAAATAGAGAACCAATTCTGCTATATTCGCTAAGACAAACTGACTTGACCAAAACTCCCCATAACGTAAACATACACAAAGCCTTTCTCTCGACTGCAAGGGAATCAGCGCTGTGGCGGCCAATTTGAGAACCAACGCGAAGCAGCTGATCATTGGCGGCGGGGTTCGAGTGTAAATCTACTGCCAAACTGTTTCACGAAAGTGCGGAAGTTGTAAAAAAATCGCATTTTTGACTTAAAATAAATTCAGTGCACACATGAAGAGGCGAGATTGAAAAACTACCCGAGAGAAGTGTCCAGTGCGAGAATAATTAACCATCGGAACGTGAGTTGTCAAAGTTAAAGTCATTTTTTACCTGGTTACATTTGTCACACAGTTGTACTACACATGCCACACACACCTTCAAATCACTTAATTTTTTTGTAAAGCATCTTATTGATATGTCTTGGTAGTTCAAAGGAGTCACGTCCTGAGAGTAAAGATTTTTCACGTATTAAACTCATGCTTTTCAACTGAGTAAAGAATTAAATATTTGTTAGCCGATACTTGATTGGAGAAAAAAAAAGTTGTCAATAATAATAATAACTTATAATTTTTTTTGTAACTCTGCAATTTTATAATTTTTTTCATGAATGTCAGTCCTTCAGACGATTTTTTAAGAATCATTAAACACACTTTATTTTTTCAAACCCAACTGTCTTGTTTACATTTTTTCATAGGATTAAGAATTCAAAATTTTAATAACAATAATTATTATAATAATAATAAGTTTAATTTTTTTAATAATAACCATTTTCTTGGAACGAAAGATTCCAAGTGGCGCCCACAAACATAGTAGATTAAGTTGTGTTACAGGACTACATCACCGCAGAGGATCCAGTCATCAGTAAGTAACAAAAGTGCGCGGAGGTAACGCCCGACATACACGACAAAATACTTACACATATACAACATTTTTCTATTTGTTATAACGTTCAGAATTTTACACTTAAGAGGAAACTACCTTTCTTTGTCATCTTACTATTTTCCTCCGCCCCCTCCTCCTTCTTCTTCTTTTTCCATGGATTAGACCCTAATTGAACTGTTCCAGAACCCATCTTCTTGATCTGTCAACATCCCTTTTTCCATTAGATTCATATTTCAAAGCTGCCACTGGTAATTGGTTATGTGGCATGGGGTCCAACGTTTGGCACCATCATCTCCTCTTATTGTCTTTAATCTTCTTTGTAAAGATTTGATTTTCAGTGCTTGTCTAATATCTTCATTTCTCTTTTTATCCAGGAGAGGATAGGCCTGTCTGCTTATTAAAAATATTGTTATGCAATATGGAACGTTCTCGTACAATGGAGAACGTTGTTCTACATGTTTCTCGGCTATCCCTGCAGAGCCGTGCTGTAATATTTGTGTGTGTACACATTGCTGCTGCTTCAAGATGAAAGACAATTACACGACACTTATGCATCAACAATCGAGGCTATTTAAGACCGCACCGGTCAGCGCACTGTGCTCAAGGCCAGGCATTGCCACTGTTTCTAGTGAATACAAAAGCGCCTGTAATAGGCACTTGTTTAACACGTCATCGAAAAAGTGACAGATTATTCTGGCATCTCAGCGGGGTTTAAATATAAGCATCCAGCGATGGTCAGGTTACAGTTTATGTCAGGCGATTATTCAGTGCATTCAAGTGGTTATTAGTGAAAAGTGATTATTGTGCGGGACTCTATTAGTTAACATTATTATTGTATGTGGTTAAAAATAATTGAATTATTGCACGAGTATAATCTTGTTGAATAACTTGTTGATTAATAAAACTGGTGATTAGTGACTTAATTTGTGTCTTTATTTTGTTTTCCACTATACCATACAATGATCAGTGAGACCATCGTAACAATATCATTTCAGCCACATGATTTTTTTTCACTGACATACAGGGAACATTGAGATAGCTATTATTTTACAAAATTTTATATGAGTCTTTCCTCGTTTTGTGGAAATATCTAAGGATCGTTCCACATCTGCCTCTGAACATTGCTAACTTATCTTCACGATCAGTGTCACTTTTGTATGAGATATTCTATCCCAGCCACTCTTTTTAAAAATTTTAATTTTTTGTCCACTGAGTGTGTTTGAGTATTTTCTTTAACTGTTCCACACATTTGATTAAATTTATTTATTTTGCTACAAATACCCCTACAAAACATGTATCTCTTAAAACCAAGGTAATTAAAGTTGTTGCTTTGCTGCTTAATAATTATTTCATAATGTATAAAGTGTTGCTGTCAGATCTAGTTTCTCAGAGTACTATGCCTCTGGTGTAATGTAAACATGTAGTTGTATGTAAATGTGCAGCCATTGTACTGAACTGTTGTGATTTATAGATTTGTGTACTGACCGCGGTCAGTTGCGACCCAGTTGTATAAAACCCGGTTGTTTGCGACTGAGGTGGAAATTTGAACCCGGTCACTTGCGACCCTTCCAATTGTTATCAAAAATGTCATCCTATAAGTTACAAACATGGACTGAATCTATCGGAGCTGTATGAAGAAATGAAGACTCACGACTGAAACAGTAATGTGCTATGACAGTTTCTGATGTGTATACATGGACCTTGGTCAGTTGTGATCAAGGTAGAAATTTGAACCCGGTAAACTGTGATCAGTTGCATTTTCATGTTATTATTATAATAACGGTATAATTCTATTCATTCCTAGCCTAACATAACATACCTGACCTGACCTGGTCTAACCTAACCTAATGTGAAAAATATATGGGAAGAAAGAGGTTACTCACGCAAATAAAAAGTTGCAGAATTCAAATCTCATTGAATTTTGAATATTTAAATTTAAATATATAAAATACTAATTCAAATCAATCTAATTCATAATAGCAACGTTTCTAAATGACAGATTCGTTCAGTAAGTGAAAGTGCGGGGCGCAATTGACCACGTAAGAATAGGTAAAAGTGTTGTTTCGTTGCAACTGAACCGAGTCCGGTATACACTGTTACAAGCTATCAACTTTCTCTGTGCTATTGTACAGTGAACTTTATGCTGTCGTAAGGTGGTGCCAATTGTTACTAACATTTTCATGTTATTAGTACTGTATAACAATACAGAAATTACCATTATAATTCTATTAATTCCTTTGCCTAACTTAACCTAACCCAACCCAAAAAGTTACAGAATTGAATTCTCATCGGAGTTTGGAACAGGAACATTTCTACTAGTTGCCACAAGTTCAGTCAGTTGCAACCAAGTGAAAGTACAGGGCACAATTGACCAGGTAAGAACAGGCAACTGACCCAGACTGTTATGTACATACGTATATGCGCATGGCGAATGAAAAACAGACAACAGCTAAAATGGGCATCTGGTTGCACGGTGTGAAAAGAGCTCATTGCATGCGCACAGCTTTAATGTGTTGTTTTTGGAGCCGTCATTCTGTCTTCAGAACAGCTGCATGGTTGGTGTGTGAACACCCCACTTCCAGCACTGCCTTATGTGCTCCCCACTACGATCTCTTTGCAACCATTTCATGTCTTAATATTTCATCTGTACTTTTCATTTTCACAGTCTAGAAGGTGGCCTCTACTCAGTTATTATTTGTTGTTATCAAGGTTGCAACATTGACACTGTCTTGCAGTTATTTGCATATCCGCATTGTCTTACTCTAGATTCTCAGTGATAAAGACTTCCAAAAAAAAAGTTGTCACTTGGAAGTCAATACAACAACATGTCGTTTTTATAAAGTTGTGATAATCTGTAAATAATAAAGTTGTTTAATTGACAGATTAATATTATGTAACAGTTTCAAGTGGATTTAGCTTATCTATTCATATGTTTTCTTTTCCCAGTTCCAGAATGCACAAAGCGCGAGGCTCATACGATGGAAAGATCGCGGGCTTGTATGACCTTGAAACGACACTAGGAAGTGGACACTTTGCAGTAGTGAAATTGGCCAGGCATGTTTTCACTGGTGAAAAGGTTGCTGTGAAAGTTATAGACAAAAGTAAACTGGATGAAGTGTCACGAGCGCATCTTTTTCAAGAGGTAGGTGATCGTTGTTTTATTGTCCAGTTAGATTATTTACCTGTTGAAAAATTGGAATGTATCAGAGTAGTCTCATTCATAACTCTCTTTTTATGTTCTTCAGTATTAAGAATAACGATGTTTTCAAATGTAACGTGTTTTGTTTTTGGTAAAACAATTTCTACCATTAGGAATCGTCAATGGGTTGACTAAAAGTCACAACGCTTCACTGTAGAATAAGCAAACATTGAGTCCTAAAACAAAACATGTATCACAACCAATAAAAACAGTTCATTAGGGTGTAGCTTACTACTATACTCGGGAGCACATACAAAGGCGAGAAGTGAAAGTGCGTTGCGCAGAAAACATGTATCACAACCAATAAAAACAGTTCATTAGGGTGTAGCTTACTACTATACTCGGGAGCACATACAAAGGCGAGAAGTGAAAGTGCGTTGCGCAGAGAGAGACAGAGTGTAACACTGCGACACCCAGTAAGCGATACCATTAACTGGCTCTTATTGGCTGATACATCACGTACTATGCTCTTGCCTCTATGCAGCTCGCAACTCTCGCCTTTATGTGCTCCCGATTCTAATAATATTTAGATTGTTAATCAATAGTCTTTATGTGTATGCATATGTACACATTCAAACTTCTTGACTTAGAAGAGATGAAGCTTTTTTGTGAGAGTTTAGTGTGTGTGTGTGTGTGTGTGTGTGCACGCGCGCACGTGCGCGTGCGCGATGTCCATGTAAGCAGATGCTTGGACAAACATTTGGGATGATACAGTAAGTAACCCTTTCATTTCCAGTTTACTTCACCCCAGAAAGTACTGGGCTCATTTTTGACATTTTTTTTTCGTAACTTATTTTCTGCACATCTCATAATTTTCCTTAAACGTTTCTCATTCGATATTTTAAAGGAATGTTTTAAAATATGAGTGGTTTTAAAAGAGAGAGAGAGATAAACATACATATTTTATTGTTATAAAATTATTACTATATTACACATAAAATTATTATTATTATTATTAAGTTTTACCAACCATGATTTGAAAGTTTATCGTATGAATTAAAAAGTTCATATAATTTTTGTATATTTTAAAAAATAATGTCATCTGTATATCGTCTCCTTCACAGTAATCTGTGATGAATGTAACAAAATTATAACAATGGGGCTTTCAGTCTATAAATCTGGCCATTTTCTACAAATAGCTTCACTCAGGTGACAAAAAAAAAACTTAAATACCTAAATACCCCATTATTTACCATAGCTCATAGTGATAAGAATTCATTGAACACAGTACCACACTCTTCAGTTTACTATCAGGATCTCCAACTAATTCACAGCTGGCTTTGAATGTTTTGTGCTATTTTTAAACCTAATGTTCATACATATTAGACTCACCAGAAACCTTCTATATCGTTTTTATCATGTCAAAGAATAGTTTAACATATACTTTACTTAGACTTTAATGAAAGTTCTTGAATCTAGAAGAATCTTATATTATGTTAAAAAAAAATCACCAAATACAGTATACCAAAACACAACTTAACCTAATCAGCTGAAAAACTTAAATATAATATGCTTTCAACATAGCTAGAAACATAGACAATTGTTACAGAGGAGTGTATCACCATCACAAAACAGAAACCATTTTTTAATATGATATTTCTACCAGAGAAAATTACAAAACCCCTGTGATCAGATATTACACATATCTATAAAATATCACTTAAAATAACAGTTTAATCCAAAATAACTTTTTCTAGGTACGCTGTATGAAACTTGTGCAGCATCCAAATGTAGTACGCTTGTATGAAGTGATAGACACACAGACAAAATTGTACCTGATACTGGAGTTAGGGGATGGAGGTGATCTGTATGATTACATTATGAAACACGAGGCAGGCCTCAGTGAGAGTGTAGCGAGAGATTATTTCCGTCAAATCGTAAGAGCCATTTCGTACTGCCACAGGCTACATGTAGTGCACAGGGATCTGAAGCCAGAAAATGTTGTTTTCTTTGAAAGACTGGGAGTTGTGAAGTTGACAGACTTTGGGTAAGCCAGGCTCATTAAGTTTTCTTAGCAGACTTTTTTATTATTATTGATAATTTTTAATTAAATCCTTAAATTCGTAGTGACCGTCAATCAGTGAATTTTTCGGATGAAGGGTTTCTGAGGATCGGTTAAAAAATATAACACACATTTTAAATTATATGTGTCGATGTTTCGACAATGTTTATTGTCATCATCAGGACCTGCGTATGAATACAAAAGAAAGGTTAAACACAACAGAACAATTATTTGAGTGAACGTGTTTGTGTATGTAAGTGTGTGTGCACACACATATGCGTGTGCACATGTGTATCCTTGTATATGTGAAAGAGTTGAGAAAAATTGTTTTATATCATCAAATGTTCTCTTTAAAGACAATGAAAAATTATATCGCAGAACTTATTTTATACAATATTACAATTTAAATTACTTCACATGCACAAGGATAGACACGTGTGCATGCACACACACATACAGAAACATGTTCGCTCAAATAATTGTTCTTTTATGTTTGACATTTCTTTTGTATTCATACACAGTTTCTGATGATGACAATAAACATTGTCAAATCATAGACACAAATAATTTAAAATTTGTGTTATATAATTTTTAACTTATTAGAAATATTCATCCACAGTCTGTTCCCACCCTGCGTGATCACTTCTTTCTAAGTCAGGAAAACATCATTATGTTATAAAAAAAGCTTAATGTTAGATGATAGAAGTTACTACCCTAAGTCTTATTTTCTATTTTCTGCTCCAAAATAGTTACCTCGACCATGTACATAACAATTCTGGTGGTTTTTTCATGATTGGAAGCACCTCTCAAATTCTTAGCATGCTTAACTTCCTTATGATTCTGTTGGATCTATTTTCTTAAGTTAAAACACTGCATTTTCGTTTCAGAAAAGGTAGAAATCGCAAAGACAAGATTGGGTGAGTTAAATGTACCTTGAGCTATCATATATTTGATAATTACAATACCACAAACACACTTCATAAGTAATAACTCAAAACTCGAGAATGCACGCATTCAGAAAGTTACTAATAATAAGCAAACCGATTCTTAAATGATGATGCATCCCATACCACCTAGCAATTCTGTACTACAGTCAGTTTATGTGGACTAGTCAGATTTTCAGTACTTTTATAGAGCTGAAAAATGTATCTGCATCTTAACTGAATTAAGGAACTTAGCAGATTCTCTTGAAAGGAAATTAATTCATGTCAACACATAAACCAATTTGGAAACTTATTTGTGTGCATAGAACCCGTGGGAACTTGTATGAGAATGAGTGAGGATGAGGTCAAAAAATAAATAAATAAATAAAAATAATTGCATTATAAACCTTCTCTATTGACAAGGAGGCATTCTTTGAAATAATGGGAAGTAGTTCACCACACAAGAATGTATAAAATAAAAGGATAAAATAAAGAATAATTGATAAATCTCCCAATAATAATTTCTTGTAGTTAAAAATGTAATAATTGTCATCTTTTTTATTTTATTGCATCCTAATGGTTTGATTTGTTTGTTTCAGGTTTAGCAATAGATTTTGTCCAGGTCAAAAACTAGAAACATCATGTGGTTCACTGGCTTATTCGGCACCAGAAATACTGTTAGGTGATTCGTACGATGCACCAGCAGTTGGTCAGTACTAATCCATGTACCTTTTTAAAATATTAATGTAATTGTTTAGCATTAATTAAGTCTTTGAAATCTGTACAAAATTATTATACGAATTTTGTTAAGTAATAGATTTAAAATCGATCATTTGTTGTACCTTATCTGGTATATGTCAACATCTGTTTAAGTATATCAAGTTTCACAGGACAAATGGCGCCAATCATACACCTCATTTTTGTGGCCTTTAGAAGGACCGTGTGGCGAGGACGCTAACTGCTATGTAGTTCTGCCTGAGCCACGCTGTAATGTTCGGCGGCTGTGGCCGCTGTTCATGGCGTACTGCAGTCCTCTTTTTCTTTTGGCAGCGGTATGTAGAGCCCGCTGCCGTCCCAGTCGATGTCCATCGCTGGTTCTTCTTTTTTCACAAGACAAGAAACCGAAGAAAGTCCATGCTTCTCTTCTTCCTTTTCGTTCCGGGTGGCTTCACGTCGTCCAATGAATCGCAATTTTCCCAGCCACGCTCTTCTTATTCCTAACTTTTGCTGGTTGCAGCGAACCTATCAGATGCCAGCTATCTTCCAGTCTCTTCTGATTGGCACGCTGTAAACTCGTCTACATGGCTGCCAGGTGTTAGCGGCGACCTCTCGGCTGGTACCAAGAGCAGATGTTTGCCTAGCTTCCGTCACAGAAGATATATCCAGTTCGTAGTTTTAAATGCAGTTTCCAAAATGAATCATCTGTAACTGTGAGAACTTGACAAATTTTAAGTGTAAGATGATAGTTGAGTCTACTGTTTCATTGCAGTGATCTCTCCAGCTTGCATAGGGTTATTAATTGTATTCTCTTCACATTTCCTGACTTCCAGTATAGTAGCCTTAATGACCATCCTAGCTGAAATGGCCTGCCCATCATTTTATTTTCTTAATTTTGTAAATGGTGTATATTCTACAGTTTGATTGTGCACCCATATCATTAGATGATAGTGTTTTATTCATCATTAAATGTTGATAATTAAGTATTTTCATCGCAGATAAGAAAAATATTTTACAGTACAGTACATTTCAGGGTTTATAAGGATCATACAAGACCGAAGGAATTGTCTAGACATAATCAGTTGCATTGTTGACAACAATTTCCACTACATTAAATCATACTTTTGTGCTTTATCAGAATCTATTATCAGCTTGAAATTACGGGTGTGCAGTTATTGTGTGATGTGTTACAAACTGTAAAAGGTATTGAAAGTGGATCATCGCAAGTACAGGATGAAGTAGCTGACAAAGTTGTAAAGTTGTACTTGATCAAACTTTTATGCCAGCTTTACAGTAAAAAAAATAGCTGACATTATTAGTAAAACAAATACTGGATTAGACGAGTAAATACTGGTCCAGACTTTACCCCAGTGATTTAACAGTTTTCAACTTCTTTCCTGTTACTCTGTTACTCCATGCAAAGTAAAAAAAGGAGTTTCTTGAAATACAAAAATCTGCTGACAGGCAACCCTTGGTCCTCAAAAATTTGAAAATGCGTGTCACTGTTCAGTGTACTTTTCATGAAAATGAAGGCTAATTTAAGGTGAAATCTTTTTTTTAGACAAGTACATCATCTTTTTGTGGATCTGATCCCATATGAGCAAAAATTGTTGTAGATGGTACTGTTTTGAATATCTGGGTAATAATGTGTCTTATATTACAAACATTACTGAATAAGTTCACCATATGTGTGGGATGACGGTCCTACCCACACTTCTATGTAGGTCTGAGAATTGGACTGTAAGAAAATCTCAGCCTAGTCATATTCAAGCAACCAAAATATGATCTCTCAGAGCCACATGTCAGGATATACTCTATAAGATCATAACAGAGATGTACGAGGGTCATTCAATAAGTAAACAAACAAACAGCTGTGGACCAAAAGCTTTTTATTCAATCAATACATTTTTTTTTTTTTTTTTACTTTTCAATGTAATCTCCAGCAACGTCTGTGCACTTGTCCCATCTCTTTACAAACTTTTTTATTCCCTCAGCAAAGAATTCTTTACCTTGATGTCGAAGCCAGTTTTGGACTTTTTCCTTCACTTCTTCATTGCTGTTGAACTTGACACCACACAAAGTCTCCTTGAGTGGGCCAAACAAGAAAAAGTCAGATGGGGCAAGGTCAGGGCTATAAGGGGGATGAAGCAGGATCTCCCAACCTACTTTTTTTATTGTTTCGAGCGTTAGTTTTGCTGTATGTGGGCGGGCATTATCGTGAAGAAGAATCACACCTTTCCTCTGCCATCCCGGACATTTCTTCTTCAATGCAGGCTTAACTTTGTTCACAGTCATGTCAGAATAGTACTGACTATTGATGGTACACTGGTCTTGTAGGTAATCACAGAAAATTGGGCCTTGGGAGCTCCAAAAGATGGTTAACATCACCTTACCAGCCGATGGCTGGGTTTTGAATTTCTTTTTGGTGGGTGAACTGGGATGCTTCCACTCCATGCTTTGTCGCTTTGACTCAGGTTCAAAATAGTGAATCCAAGTTAGTGGTTATAGTGATTCCAAATCCAAAAATCTTATAACAGAACGCTGTTCTTCTAAAGTACTGTCCTCAAGAGGACACGCCATCGTAAATAAAACTGTATTGGTTATGTTTATGCAATATATTATTGTACAGCTGATCAAAACTCACAATGACGTTGCCAGGTAACACTCCTGAAAGTTTCAGTCAGCTGCTACAATTAATTTCTTTTCTACAACTGTTTGTCTGTTTACTTATTGAATGACCCTCATACATGTACAGCAGGAACTGAATATTATGGGTGTACTTGATAGGATTGGCTAATGTTGGTATAAATGATTGGAACTTCGTAATCGAATGGATGACTGCCACATCCCGAAACAACTATGGAATTATAAGCCGAAAGGACAGAGCGTGGGACATCCGAAGAAGCATTGAAGCGACCAGTTCTAGTCTGTCTGCTTGGCGCCGGAACAAACTGTTTTTGGTTTAACCCTTGCTGAAGATGATGATGACAAATACATTATTTGTTTACACAAAAAAGAAAACCAAAATTATTTTAACTGTAGGATATCTTATACATTTTTATTTCTATAGAACATATTTTATTAGCTTTGCCCATATGTTTGTAGTTTTTAAGGCATAATTACATGCATATTGTAATAAAATAAAATTTTATTATATTTATATTTATATTTGAAATATTAAAAGTTGTAGTGGTTGAAAATTGAAAGTTACTAATCTTATAAAGTAATTAAAATGTAGCATTAGATGTTATTAAAAGTGTTTACAATTGCAAAAATTATAAGTGTCTGAAAAGAACTCCTTTAGATAAAAAATAAGATAATTGCATTAATATTATTTGAACAATAACGTTGCTTAAATTTAAAAATAAAGTGTACTAGCTGGTCGCTTGATGATGGTGACCGTCGTGTTGATTCTAGCAGCGAAACTCCTCCTCCAGGTTGACAGTTGTCTAAGTACGTAAAGTCTAGTAACGTCTGGACAATAAAATTAATGAAATACACTTCCACGTACCTGTTCGTGTTTCTGGAAGTTCAGAAGTTCAATAACTCAATAAGCTGCCAAGACGGTTTACAAAACCAGCTTACTTTATCTACAAGGTTAGGTTACCTTGTTTAATAATGGGCGCCACACAGGTTTATTTCGGGAAAACCCATTAATAGAATCAAATAGTAATTTAAAAAAAATTGAAATTGCATTTATTGCCCTTATGGCAATTCAATTCAACAATATATGATTGCAACTAAGAGTTGTTTTGATTATTCTGAATAAATTATTTATCTATTTTTTAGAAATAAATCAAGTCAAGTTATGCTGCTAATAACTGGGTTTTATTGGTACCCTTGATAGTGAATTCAAACAAATATAATTAGAAGAATACATTGATGTACAATTGCAAATATTTTGTTACATACCCTATATGACTGGCTCAGAGCATAAACAATAATTCTGGTTAAGTCCAGATCCTCTTTACTTTAAACATTAATATTATTTATATCTCGGGCGTAAGTTCTTTGAAACACAAAAAAGAATGCTCATGCCTACACAATAGCTAATTATTTTATAATACAATATCGACTAGTAATGCCTTTTAGTTTACTAATAAAAAATCGAACCTATTTTATAGGTTAGGCGTTCGTCACGCTTGCTTAATTATTCACAAAGTTATATATTGAGATCACTTATGACTAACATCATTCTTAAACAGGATTGACAAATCCCTTAAATAAATTCAGACATGGTGTAATACAGAAAATGTTTCAGTGTTATGCGTCAGTACAGATTTGTTTACAAACATATAAGTTAGTGCACTCAGTGTAATGGAATAAATTGTCACGCAGTTACCTTTGTGTTTTTAATCTTTCGATTAAAATTCAATTAAACACATCAATGGTCGGATTGTAATGACCATTGTTATTCACTACACACGCACTTGAACAGAGAATATTGGTCCGCTTCTGACTAAAAAGGACCTTATATGATACTATTTAATTATTTCTCCTGTTCGATATTTTCCCGCACTAAATAAAATAATACTTCACTTCGATGCACTGATTCTATGTAGAGTATCTTGTAGTTACTTTTTGTTGTTGCCGAAACATTTCAATAGACGCACTATTGCAATGAAGCTATCAGTTAATAAAATTTTGATGAGACGAGCGTACCTTTCGCTCTGGATGAACGTTAAAAAGTGTCTAACAGTAATTAGCCGCGTGTCTTTATATACCCTCTGCTTTGATCGGGCTTAGGCAATTGTTTTATTTATTAAGCTATTTTCTGATTGGCTTAGCCAGGCGTTACGAAAGTGACGTATTGTCTTTCCAACTGTCACTAACGGTTTTTTAACTGACTTTTCGCCAGAATGATTGACAGTCGTCGTTGTTGTTAGTGTTGATAAACAGATTTTTATTTTTTATTCACAAATGATGCTAACGCATGTCACGCACTTATTATAGTTGCGATCGGGGTCGTATCGCTATCAAATTAAAGGATATTTTTTCCTCTTCAATTTGATATAGTTTGACACTGGTTTATTTACACTTTCACTGACATTTTTTAATAAACAATGTTCAGGTATATTGCTTCGCGCTGTCGTCTGCTAACGAAGCCGGCGATGACTTTCTCTTATCAATACATTGTTTGTGTTCCACATCGCATTTTTCACTTAAACGTCTATGTTGGAACACTAATATATCCGTCCTTATACTTATTTATTGAATATTATGATTAAATCTTAACTTATACATTGCTATTAACTATACTTACTCCCTATGACATTTTGTTTCACATTATTTTGCTCCATGCTATTAATTAACAATTGAACTATTAATTGTATAACATATTAATAATGCTTATCGCTATGTTTGGTACAAAGATTGTTCAGTGTATATGATTTACACTTCTAGTACTTTCTGCTAATCACCTTACTGATGATTGTTTGTTTTAGGCATTGCCGAGGCATACCGTTTGCATCGGATTTCTGCCTTAATAATGTTTATTAGTTTACACTTCGGTACCTTGATGAGGTAGCTTACTCATATAAGGTTCCCTCTTAAAAATATTTTTACTTGTCATAAGCCCATTTGAGACTGTAATACAGCTTCAATCTTATATTGTGGCCATATCTAATCTTAGCCCTTGGCATTAATAGTTACTAGTCATAGTTGATTTATTCTCAGCCAAATGCTGATGGTGATATCACATTATTCGGATTCTTATTTAATTATTTTTATTAACATGTCACATTCCATTTAAGTTATTCACTGACTCGCTTGACAGCTTAAAGTGAATTTAATTTGTCCATTAGTTTGTGTCAGTTATAGTATGGTTGTAGTGTCAAGCAGTGTTTAGGTTTACTGCTTCTTGTGGCACTTCTTCTTTCTTCTTCCATGGTTCCTCTCTTCTTGGCTACTCTTATCATTATATTATCTACTTACATTACCGTCATGTATTTATTCAATCTAAGGGTATATGTCTAGGTTATGTAACACCTGGTCATGTTACAATATTTTCAGTTTTTTAAGTAATTCAAGTCTGAGCCTTAGCTACTATACACACAACAAAGCTGTGCAACAGACTGAATATGACTTACTAGTGTATAAACAAGCGAGGGATTCCTGGGAAATATCAGAATATTCAACATTTTTTAACTACCATTGATTTCTGCCTACCCATACCTCTGACTTGGCTGACTATAGCAGAAGATAGTTGGGGACACTATGTGTAATTTTGTCTTTGAAAAGTATAAGTTAACTAAGACGGTATCGTGTTTTGCTACAGACGTTTGGTCGCTGGGTGTGATTCTCTACATGTTGGTCTGTGGTCACGCTCCATTCCAGGAAGCAAATGACAGTGAAACGCTCACCATGATAATGGATTGCAAATATTCTGTCCCAGCACACGTGTCTCCACAGTGCAAAAGGTAAGCAGCACATAAAACTTCAGCATGTTTTAATAATGGTAATGATTAAATGTATGAATTATTTATGTATGAAATGCAGTTGTCACATATTAGAAAAGTTTTCTAAATAGAAGTGGTACGCTTTAAAGTATAGAAGTGATGTATATTTTAAGTTAACAATTTCCTAAATTACACAGATGAGATTTACTGTTTTAAGCAGTGTTGAATTATAACAAAGGTAATGGTTTTTTTAATCGATTTCTGTACCCATATGGGGGGGGGTGATGAGACTAGCTTGAAGGTTGGACTCCCCTTTATTTTATTAATTTACATTATTGTAATTCCTTTCCATTGTCATTATCATCTTCACAACACGGCACAGGTAAGGTGGTACCTGTTCCCCCTTCAAAGATCCTCCAGCCATCTCTTCGTGGGTCTACCCACAAACCTGTGTCCTATAGGTTTGTACTTCCAGACTTATTTGGCCAGTCTGGACTCTGACAGTCTTTCTAAGTGTCCTTTTCACCATTGTTTGTAATCATTTAATTTTCCATTCAAGTTATAAACTTGTAACTCTTCTATTATGGGTTCATTCTTTATATGGTCAAGTATAGAACACCTTTTAACTCCTCATAAGAACACCATTTCCAACACCTATATTTTACTGTCTTGTTCCTTGGTTGTTGTCCATAAGTCACACCCATAGGACAGTACAGGGACTGGCATAACTTTGTAGAACTTTAATTTTGTATCCCAACGATGTAATTCCTTTTATAATGTAACGCGTGTATGAGGTCCGTCTCTTTTATGCCCCGCGATGGAAGCCAATCTGTAACGCGTAAACGAGGTCGTCTCTTTAAAAGTGTATATGTTGTGTGTTCGCCTCACACTGGTGTCATTACATCTATGTGTGCGCTAGCGATTTCCGTAGCGATCCTTCAATTACCAGTACAACGTGAGTGGAAACCTTACCTGTTGTTTCATAGGGGTTTAATAATCCCGGGTGGCGCCAAATTGTTTACTCAAAACAATTAAATTAATAAATATTGTGGTTTAGTGATCTTCGTTATGATGGCCTGGAGCATTCAAATTTGTTCCCGCCTTCGTTCGACCTACTTAATCAAGCAGGTAGTTCGTAGAGTTGGTGGCGTGAGCGCTTGCTGTCATTCTCCCTGGTCTCTGCTATGCAATACACAATTTATACAATACACTTCCCTATGAAATAAAAACAATGGTTATACTCTGTACTAGTTTCTTTAATTATTGAATGGTAATTATTCAGTTTGACAATCAAATTATTCTTGGTTATTAACAATTTTGCCCCGACAGTTAATATGAGTCTAATATCTCTAGGCATTCGGCGAAAATCGATTTTGAACGAGCGATTTTGTTAAGTATGGCGACAGTGTTGTCTGTTTACATTTATTATCGTTCAAAATCTGGGTCCTTGTGATTACAAGAAAAATATTAATAATGATTACAATAAAAAGTACACTACCTTACATTATTTGTACTTAAATAATATAATGTGTAGCTACAATTTGTTCCTGCAGTGTAGTAAAGTGTTACAAAAGTTCGCAATTCAACACTAGGTTATTTTCTTAGTTAATAAATTTTCAGTGTTTGTTTATTTTACTTAATCTTTGAAAGAAATTATATTCAGTTTATAGTGAGAGTTCAGATAACTGTGAGAAATATTTAAAGTGAGTTTATTTCTGGAATTTGGGTAATTTAATGATACTTATCAAATCAGTAGGCTTGAGTTAAACCGTTGTTCAGGTGAAATGGAATTGTCATCAGTTTTGAATGATTTGGGCTTCTGGCATCTTTTTCATGTTAGTTGTGGTAATTTCTTCATTTAATTTTTATTTAAAATGGTCCTTGGTATTAGTCAAATGTTATTGTTCCTCGTCTGCTGCTTACTGGTTCTTCTTTTTGAATTTTGGTTATTTTTATACATTTTAAATTAAAATTTAGGTCATTCAAGATCTGGCATCTAATCTGGATGAGCGTCACATTGAGAGTACTATAAATTAACGGAAAATTCGTAACCAACGGTCTGTTGTCATGGTTACGAATAAATTCTGGTTGGTTGATCATGACTTTATAACCATTGTTATCAATTTTGAATTATTATTCAAAATTACTGTATATCTTCTGATTGCTTTTATTCTTCTGTCTTCCTTCCTATGTATTAAATATTATCACTACTGTTTGTATTTCCTTTCAAAGATTATTTTGATATCCCATAAGGTGGGGTTCTCTAAAGTATTAATGTTTGTACAATTATGTTAATATTTGTTAATTACATTTCTCTTTTAATTTAAGTCCTTATTCTAACATTTTTCTTTTAAGGGGGTTCGGTAGGCCAAAAATTAAAAAAAATTGAAAATTGAGGTTTTTTATTTAATTATTCTGTGATATTTCCTTATTACTTTGGTAATAAAATTATTGAAATCAGATAACTAGAAGTATTTAATTAATTAAAAACAAATATGTTCACACTACTTTCGTTTCTACGGTAATCAGTTTGTATAATATTATACATACATACAGCCTTGTTTGTGTTTTCTAATTTTACTTTCAATTGTGGGCACACCTGTGAAAGCAGAAGATGTCATACAGATGTAGGCTATTGTTATTTAGCAGAACAGATATTGTTTAGTTCATCTCAAAAGAATATACTGAGATTTTCATTTTTAACTTTATTTACGTTTCACCAAAAATGTTTTTTTTTTTGCCACTTATGTACCTTTTTCTCAGGAACCAGACAACAGATTTTAATGAAAATTTTCACAGGTATAAGTCATATCTAGACATACATTTTGAGTGAGATACTTTGTCAAAAACAAGTTTAAAATTTTTGTAAAAAAATTCAAAACCATATAAAACATGGTAAAAAAAAAGTATCTAAACAATTTTAATGATGACAGGACCTAAAAAACGAAAAAAGAAAATTTTGTACGCTTAAAATGTGTGGAAGGGTTCTAATAACTACCTCTGAAAATTCCATGATGATTGAATAAGTGGTTCCTGAGAAAAAGGTACATAGAATTTGTCAAATTAACATTAGAAGCATAGGGCCTACCGACTCCCCTTAATATGATTTACCAATTATCCTTGGCTATGATTTATTCGCCTTGGATTTGTTAATTTCCTTGTTGATTTTATACAATTTGTGTTATTTGTTTTTTGGCAGTTAGGCATTTCATAGGCCTAAGCAGCCATTGATTATATTTACTTATTTTATACAAATTATATCTCATTTTACTTTGATGTGTTTTGTTTTGTTATTATAATTGGTTGGTTTATTTGTTGATGTGTTTTGGATCTGATTTTATACTATTTGTAGGTTTCTATTATTTTCTATATCATGGCTTGTTAATTATTTCCTAATTGATTCACCTTCTTATTTATCTATGTTGCCCTTGTTAACAATATGGCTATTACTTACTGTTAAAACATAACATCTATGCCTATGTCTGTACAATTCCTTCAGCCATATCCTATTCATAAATTTAATTAAACAATTTTTTAACAGTTATTAGGTAATGTTTGTTTACAATTCATTTCATTCTTTATTATTTTTTGGGTGATAATCATCATCACACCTTTTAAACTTACTTAATTGATTATCCCTTATAACCTGGTGTGTTTATTGATTTCGTTTTTAATTTCTTATTTCTTAAATAATCTTTACCTTCTATCCATGGTAACACCAACTGTTTACCTTTCATGGGATTCTCCCTTTTAAATACTAGTGTATACAATTAAACTTAATTTTATTAACAATAAGATTCTTTTTTAAATAATAATGTCACCATCAATCTTCAGTGTTCATTACTGATTATTATGTGTTTACTTCTAATACTATCATTAACAACATTCTTAATTATTAATATGGTTCACCATTAATCATTTAGTGTTTATTATAGATTATTAAGTGTTTATTCCTATTAATATGGTTTCTAATTATTTTGGGGTTTTACACTTTCACTTTTGCACTCCTTAAATGTTTATACTAGGAGTAACCCAAAAGTAAGGTCTCCAAAGGACTAGAGCCGCAGGGAAATATTTTGGGCGGCAGATGGCAGCACTGCTGTGTGCGGCCATCTCCCCTCTTTCAAACAAGCGGTCGCTGAGCTCGCTCGGTCGATTAGTCTTGGCTTGGCAGCCGTTAAGAATGGGGCTCCCAATCGCTGTTCCCGCCAAGTGCGGACTTCGCGAAGTCATTCGATTTCTTAACGCAAAAGGTGTCAAAAACGTCCGCAAGTGGTGTAGAGAGTTTAAAGCTGGTCGTACAGAAATTCATGATGATGAAAGAAGCGGGAGACCGTCAGTGTCAGACGAGACGATCAGGAAACTTGACGAAGTCGTACGTGAAGATCGGAGGATCACTATCAACGAGCTCTCTTGTTTCCTTCCCGACGTTTCGAAATCCACCATTCAGAGGATTGTGACTGAAAAGTTGAAATATCGGAAGGTGTGCGCAAGGTGGGTTCCGCGAATGCTCACAGTAGACCACAAACGGCAACGCGTCGAAGCTGCCCGCGAATTTCTTGAGCGCTATGCAGACGAAAGAGACGACTTTTTGAATTCCATTGTCACAGGTGACGAAACGTGGGTTCACCACTTCACACCTGAATCCAAACGACTATCACTTGAGTGGTGGCATCCAACTTCGCCAAGGCGGCGAAAATTCAAACAAACACAGTCTACCGGCAAGATCATGGCGACTGTGTTTTGGGATCGGAAAGGTGTATTGTTGATCGATTTCATGCCTACTGGGACCACAATAAACGCAGACGTATATTGTGAGACGCTAAAAAAACTCAAACGGGCGATTCAGGACCGGAGAAGAGGAATGCTCACCAAGGGCGTGTCCATTCTTCACGATAATGCTCGCCCTCATGTCGCCCGCGCAACCGCCGATCTTCTGAACCAATTTGGATGGGACATAATCACCCACCCCCCCTATAGTCCGGACTTGGCACCTTGTGACTATCATTTGTTTACACATTTGAAAGAACATTTGGGTGGAATGCGATTCGACGATGATGACGAGGTGAAAGGCGAGGTCAAACGCTATCTCAATGACATGGCGGCGAGTTTCTATGACACTGGCATACTAAAACTGCCACAGCGGCTCGAAAAATGCATTGAACGTAACGGCGATTATGTTGAAAAATAGTGTGTTCTTATGCTTCACAACCATGTAAAAAGTTTTGATGATAAATTTTTTTTTCTATTTTTAAAAAATATGGAGAACTTATTTTTGGGTTACCCCTCGTATTAAGTGTTTATTAGTGGGTAATCCCTATAATTACTTTTTCTTTGTCACTTAGTTGATTTTATATTCTCACCATCTCACTATCTCTCTCTTTACAAATATTATTTATACTATTAATAAGTTACGGTATATCTTTATAGAGTTCTTTATCATATCTAACTCTAATTCTTGGGTTAGTGTACTTTTATTTTTCACATTACTTTATTGGGTTCTATCAAATATCATTTACATTTATCTTTCAATCGATAATAATACTTATTTCTTACATTGGTTAGTTATTGGTTTTGTTTCCAATATTACTTTTGAGTGTACCATTTCTCCTTTTCATATTCTATATTATTTGTCTGTGTTTTCTCATTCGGTTTCACTTTATTTCCTTTATAGTTGGTTAGTTTCATGTTCATTTTCCTTCTTCACTTTCATTTTATTTTGTTTCATTTTATTTTGGTTTTCCCCTTCTCACTTGGTTTTATTTCATTTGGTTGTATGGATTCATTCATTTGCTTCAATTGGTTTCATTCTTATTTGGTTTCGTTTTTCCCTTCTCCTTTTGTTTCTTTTTATTTTGTCAATCACTTGGGTTAGGTCATGTTGTCGTTTGTCGTGTCATTGTCATTTTATTTTCATTATTTTAAACATTTTATTTTATACGAATTATTTTTCATATTGTTGATTCATCTTTTTTATCCCTGGTATTGGGGTGGCTTATGTGTGTTGTAACAATAACTATAATTATTTATAGACCTTGTTTTAAAACATAAAACTGGCTTAGAGAAATAGGCCTGCATTAAGTGATTATGGAATTTTCTTGAAATTTGTGATAGTTCGGGAAGGATTGTTCACTTGGTCCCCCCTCCCTGTAGTTCTGTCACTGAGCAGTACCAGTGTATTAATGCCATGATTAATATAATAGAGTAAGTAGGCATTGGAATGGAATGGGTCATGTGGTAGTACAAAACACAGCTGCTGAAATCAGATTGTACAAAATGCTTAATAATGTGGAACTAATAAAGCTAGAATACTGGGAGTTTGATAAAAACTTAAGTTTGATTCATTTTGTACAAATCACTTACCTGGTGTCTGAATATTATATTGAACAAGAAAAAAATATTCAAATGTTATTTTATGTGCTTCAGACAAGAAATTAAATTTTATGTATTTGTTTCTGGTAAAATTTGTGTATTTGTGGACTGACACTTTTGTTTGAAAATAGGTGGGGGGTTGAACTAGAATTCCCAGATTTTTAGTTTTAAAAAAGGGATTTAAATTTTTGAAACAAAAAAAATGCAAAAGGAAATCAGGACATGTGGTATACTGATATAGCAAAAACACAATAAAAGTAATGCAAAGTAATTAATTCAATTAACAATACATTTTTATTGAATTTAATTAATGTACAATGACAAGTAATTGTTAATTAGGTGTTTTTGTAATTTTTAGTTGCACTTTTCATACATTTTATCTGTACCAGAGTATTGTTATCGTATTTAATATACTGATAAAATTAATTATGGGAATTGAATTGTGCCAGCCACTCTGATTTTACAAAGTAGTTAATGGCCAACATAAGTGTTATTAAGATTTCGGCTTGCCGGGCTGTAAGGCTCGTGGTCCAAGGTTGTTCACAGCAAATGTTTCGGCCATACCTTTGACAGCCACCTTCAGTGTAGAAGGCTGAAAAAACACTGACAAAGGTCTTGCACTGAAGATTCCTTTGTCATTGAAGATGGCCGTCAAAGGTACGGCCAAAACATTTGCTATGAACAACTTTGGGCCACAGCCTTACACCCAAGCAAGCTGAAATCTTAGTTAATGTTGGTTCGCTCAGAATGTGGAAACTAATTTTAAAGTCATCTTTCACATCTTTTTTGTGGAAACAAGCAAAATAAAAGTTTTCCATTTATTTGTAGCTCTCTACTAATCATTTTCTCTATTATAAAGGTTTGTACAGTAATTTTAAGGAACTGAAATCAATGGATTCATAATTATTAACTCTTGGGATTATTAAAATCCATTATTATTGAATGTTAAATTGATTCTTTATATGATGTTTCAAAACCTGGACTTATTGTTTTTCAAGACAGACATAATATTTTGTCTCTTAAATTTGAACTTCTGGCAACGTTGGGTCACACACGGTGAGCTTAAATCCAGACAAACTACCATACAGAACATTTGGTGTTATGAAAAATAAAACTTCTGATAAACCTAAAAAAAGTGTTCATAATTTTCTCATCTCTACTTAATTTAAGAAAATTTGTTTACTGCTAGATAGTTTGTAATTTATACTATTTTTTTTTTCAATAATAGTAATGACTGTTTATCATGTTGTGAAGGTTAATAGCCCGAATGTTGGTACGAGAACCTGAAAAACGAGCAACTTTAGAAGATATAGCTAATGATCCTTGGTTAGAAGCGGATACACAGGCTGATCTATCCTTACCCTTAGTTTCAAGGCAACATATTTCAGATGAAGACCACGCGCTCATAGTACAGAAGATGGTTAACGGAAAAATTGCTACCAAAGATGAAATATTAGAGTAAGCCGGTAGATGATTTGAAATTATTATTGTTCTTGTTAATTAGTGTATTACTTTTAACAGAGCGTTGTTAATTGGGAGTAATTTTTTTAGTGCCCTGGACAGAAACGAGTACAATCACATTACAGCAACGTATTTCCTACTGGCAGAGCGAAAGCTACGATCTCAAGAACCAAGATTCCAGCCAAAAGCATGCGGGTATGTTTATATGTATGAGATAATTATTTTAAATGTACAGATTGAGTCATCACATAAATCAGTTTGTTTTATGAAACTTATGTGGTTCTAAATACAACTACTACAGTAACGACTCGGAACACAAATAGTCCAAGAGCTGACAGTAAAAATTCCAGCCAATAAGTAAACAGAAGAAAATGTTTTGAAAATGGTAGTTCACACAGCGAGAATGGAAAAAATCATTTTGTGCCTGGGCGGAAGTTGTTCAATAATTTTTTCTACCCCACCACTGCAAAATTTTTTGCACATCAATTCAGCCAATAAAGTAACAACTTAAAATTACTGCGAAAACTTAGTGTTTATATAGTTGAGTAAAAAAATATTTTTGTGCCTCATTAAATCTTGTTGGAATGTTTTGGCACGATTGTTTTTTTATTTGTTTTTTTGAGCTGTTACTATACCCATCGAGTAACAGCTTCAAATCATGATTAAATTCAAGTTTGTACTTTCTTTTAATGAAATATGCATTTGTGCCACGTCTAAGCCTGTCAGAAGTACCTGGCACAAAGCTTTGTATTCCTAAAAATAACATGGAATTCCCATCCGCATAGGTTCTTCTCGCAGGTATATTTCCAGCTGGTAATTTTAGAAAACTATTGTTGTTCGTCCAATTAGTGATTACGAATGCTATGCTATGCCATTGTACTGTATTTCTGAATACTCTATTTTTCAATATACCACTAAAATTTTTAGTCGCATGCCTCGAAAGAGTATGAGCGACTACCAAAACAAACAATTATACAGAGAATAACGTATAGATGTATAGACCAATTCAGTAGTGTGCGGCGTACACGTGTACAGTAGGAGCGTCAAACGATATTTTAAGTATTTTTTCAAAGCAAAGAGTGCTAAACAATTATACAAATGAAAGCGTGTTTTTTGTGTTGTCTTAGTGATAATTTAATAGACTTTAATGAAGCTAATTTTGAAAAGTGTAGGCGGATGAAAAGATTTCGTGCGCAAAAAAAGTTTAAATACTGGGACATTGAATTTCCTAATTCAACAAATGATGCTGCATATCATTTAGACTGTTTTAGGAAATTACTGATGGTAGTAAAAACGTCTTAATTAAAATGGAGCGTGATATTTTTGGCCGGTTGCTGGCAATTGCCTTAGAAGAAAAAATTGATATGGCGCAATGTTTATCATATCCATTATCACCAGCACCACCTGCTTTATGCCAATGTACTGGGGAAATGCACAAAACAGATAAATCAGCACTTACAAAAATATTACGCTCTTCTAACGAGAATTTACCACCAACTCGAATAGATGTTGATATAATTGATGGGTTTTACTTTTTATACCATTTAGGTCCATCAGTTCCTCAAACGTTTGATAAAATAGCAGAAGTAATATTGTCAAAAATTTGTAATACAACCGCATCCGAAATTCATATCATTTTTGATCAATATTTCATCCCCTCGATTAAGGAAATAGAAAGGCTCAATCGTAATGAAATTAGTACTCCTTATACTACTTGGACCATCACAAAAGAGGCCCAATGATTTTTATAAGGCTTTAAAAAATATTAAATTCAAAGAAGCATTAATTTCTTTTTTATCAGAATATTGGTGTTATAATAATGTGGTACCATTTTTGCGCAATAAAAAAGTTTATATTACAAATAGAGATCAATGTTTCTTATATCGAATTATGGATAATACTGTTTTAAAAACAGTTGAACAAAATTACGATTGTCACCATGAAGAAGCTGATACCCGAATCATTTATCATTTGAGTAAACTGGAAAATAATAAAAAGGTCGTGATTAAAGCGTCTGACACCGACATCCTTGTTATTGTACTTGGAAATATACATAAATTACCGATATTAGAAATATATTTAAGCACGATAGGATCAAAGCCTAACGTAATAAATTTTATAAATTGTACAAAATTAGCTGAAGCACTTGGTGATCTTTTGTGTCGTGCTTTGCCCGGTTTTCACGCATACACAGGGTGTGATTAAACCGCTAGTTTTTATAGGAAAGGAAAGGTAAAGCCATTTAAAGAATTAGAAAAAAATCTGCAAGTTGTAACCTGACGTGTTACAAACGGTTTCTTGGCTTCTTCCTTTTTAATTAATCCCCACTGTTTGGGCTAGCCAATTTGTAACAGTCCGTTACAAAAATATAAGAGATTAGAGGTTCGTTCAAAATAAACCTCCACTCTAGTAAGGTTTCGCTCCGCTGTGGTAGTGTAGTAACTCTTTTTAAGCCCCACTGTTGCGAGCGCCACTTTGTAAACAAAGACCCTGTTTGCCGGTCCTTACAAAAATAAAATAGTAGAGAAAAAATTTTATAAAAAATAATGTTTTCAATCAAAAAAATTTTGTTTATGTTAATCAATGTTTGTAATTAAGAAATAAGGCTGTTTTAAGGGTTTTGTAAAAATTTTAATAATTAGGAAGGTATTTATTAACTATCGAGCACTTCTGGAAGATTTGAACCAAGTCTGGAGTTAAATAGATTAACTCCAGTCAGCAATTGATCGATGATTTTTCTTGCTGGTCCAATATCTCACTCAAATAAAATATTTTCTTCTTCTTGAAGTCTCTTTGCCTTAATAAATAACCTTAAATTAGCCTGTGAAATAATAACAGATAAATACAACTGAAATAAATGAATTTATTAAACAATTTAATAAATAATCGATTTTTTATCGATTGAGAACAATTATCGACTCCGTCTCAGGGAATTATCGATTGTGCATACAGTAGAAAAATTATTATAAGTATTATAAAAGGACAGGTTCTTTGAGCGATTATATTAATAGTCAGAGAAGGGTGACGAGAAAGTATAACATTAACAATTAAAGTAAATTTAATAATTATTATTTAACAGTATTCAAATAATTCTGAGATATAATGTTTAATAAATTGTTTTGTCAGACCATATGTAGCTTCTATGACGTCACTCGAGGTGGAATGCAGATTCGTAAATTTCAAAGATGGCCGCTACTAGATCTGGCGAGGTTACGGAAAAAGTTGTCGTGTTAAAAACTCAGCAAAATTGTCTTCATGAATGTTTGAAATGTCCCCGCACTGGTGTAATCTGTCTATTAGGTAGTTTGGTGTGTTCTGAAGAAGTGTTCCGTGTATATTGGTGTTAATTAAGTTATGTGGTATGTGTTCACTTCTGTTGGTTAGGTTGTCTGTAAAAGTGGTTATGAGTTGTAGCGTGAATTATGTCAAATATACTGTTTTACTGTTTTAGATCACTCGTATCATGAAGTTAAGTGTTATTTTTCACTATTGTCGTTCAAGTTTTGGTAAATTTAGTTAAGAAAGTGTTTAATTCATCTAACTCTCGATGCACTGATATTAATGGCAAACTGTCGTACCATTTTCGACTCAGTTATAAGGAACGTTTTTTCACACAACTATTCAGCTTGATATTCAACAAAAGACTATATTAACTTGGTCAAAATCTGGCCCAGTTAATCTTTGAAAAAGTATTGTTAACATATTTCGATTACCCATACATATGATACAAAATTACATTATATATGGAATTTATTTATTTTATTCATCACTTTCATGAATTATGAACCTTATCATTGGTTTAATCATCTCATTCCTTTTAAATTGATGTATTATAGTCCATATCTGTGGACATTTTGTGGAAATTAACAAATTTCTTTCCCTTTTGGAAATATAGGCTCAAAATCTGATTTCCGTCTTTATACAATTTTTCTTCCATTTTAATTGTTATTAATACTATTATAATAAATTTTAATTAGTCATATTTCTCTTCCTTTCCTTAAATACATATAAATTGAACCTTTGAACTGGTTTTTTGTGTTAATCTCTGAATTTGACATTGCTCTTTAAAATTAATTAATTTATATATTTTGAAAATTTACAATATTTTAAGGTATATTTCCTTATTATCATTTTAACTCATAGGATCATTCCCAGTAGTGGTTAACTGCTTTACCTTATCTAAATCTTACTAGTTTACAGGATTTATAAGTGAATTATACCGGTTTATGTGGTTTCTGTGAATTCACCAAATGGCCTAGAGTTTAGAATTTTACATTTCTGTCTTTCTCAAATAAATTTAATCCTACCATTCCTCTGACTTTACATAGTTATTATTACATGAAAATAAAATGGTTTATAACTTACTGTGAGGTGTAGTATTTAATTAACACTACTGTTATAAAAAAATAATTATGAACATGATTTAGCCATCTGTACAATTGAACTTATTGCTGTCATGGTTTGAACATATACATTTAACTCCTTTTGAATTAACACAGCATACCTACTGAAACATTATTAATGGTATGTATGCTTTTATTTAGCAAACATAATTCATTTTAAACACATAATATAAATCTTATTTTCTAATAACTCTTACAAACACATTGATTTTATGGCTGTGAACAAACAGTCTATTTAAACATTTTAAACCTATGAATACTAAATTAATGCCAGTCCTTTCTGGTCTAAACCATTATTATTTATGATTCCCTTCATCAGTAAACATGACCACCCATACTCTAGTTATTAGCATTTTTTACAAATGTCTTGTAAATAAAGAGTTACATTAAAATAATAAAATACTGGAAATCTTCCATTCTATTATTTTATTATGCTGTTTATTATTGGATATTAAAGTTGTTATATAGCATATTGATAAGTCATAGTATCACTTAACTTTAAGTTTATTGCATTTCCAAAAAACACTTACACAAATTCACTTTCACTGGTGGTTCTGATATTTTGAGTCTCACTATCTCAGACCAGACCTTTAGTAATCATGGACTGTTAAGACTTGTTTATTTTCTTTATCACACAATCGCTTTAGTCGGTTCACTTCTTATAATACTATACAACACTTTAGTTTTCTAAATAATTACATTTTATAGGATTTTGGTATGTTATACTTTCTTTTTAATCGTTTTGGTGGGTTTGGGGTTGATGGTAGTTAATAATAATAATAGGTTTTACAACGGTGTTTCTTTCATACTATTTCTTCCTCTCCTTCTTATCTTCTTTCTTGTCCTTCTTCTTATCTTCTTTCTTGTCCTTCTTCTTATCTTCTTTCTTGTCCTTCTTCTCATCTTCTTTCTTGTCTTCATTCTTGTCCTTCTTCTAGTCTTCATTCTTCTGGTCCTCTTGTCTTCCTTCTTCATTCTTGAGTAAACCAAGGTACTTTGTGTTATCTAGACTGATGTTTAGTTTGGAGGATCGAAGTTATTTACTGATACGGACCTTGTTCTTCTCTAATGGTTTCAGGGTATTGTTTTCTTCCTGATCACAAACTTAATTCTTCCTTCTTCTTGTCTTTGGGGTATTTTGGTGTTCACCACTCTTAAACTGACTCTCTTTCTTCTTGATATGGTGTTATTTAATTTGTTTACGGCTCCTAGCTTCCTGGGTAAATTACTGATCTTATAATATGAGTTGCTTTCAATACTTTCTTTGATATTTAAACAGTGGTTTTTATATAATGTAATGAGGATTTTTATTTTATTGTGGTTCATTCCTTTGATTTCATTAAATCTCATTCAATATTATTTTAACATATGTGGTGTAATTAATTTTTATGATTTTATATGACTTAATAAGTAGTGGATTTTCTGTCACGCTACAAAGTTCAACATGTATTTGCTTGTTTAAACAAAATTGAACAAATTGATAATATGAAGAACATGGAAATATTACAAGAATTACATCCAAATTTTACGACATAAATTGTAAGAGCGTAAACGATGCCAGATTGTTAATTTTTCAAAGTCAATTTTCATCAACGTCAGTCGCGGAATATTTTGTAAAAAAAGTGAAAAGCTTTGATTCAACCCTAATTCCTCCATGCTGGAGATCACTGAAACAAAAGATCTTATGTACAATTTATGTAACGTCAATGTGGCAAAATGCTACAGAAGTAAATTGCGTCAAACTGTTACCAGAACAATGCGGATGGATTGTCGATGACGACAAAATCGAACCACTTTGGTTCGAAGGTGAGCCCACACCTCTTTTAGTTGAGACATTGTCCTGGTAGAGACAGACGAAGATATAGAATTTAATGAAGTTGATAATGATAGTGATGATTATAATGATGTTGGGTAAAAATTAAAAAAGTAGTAATTAACGCATGAAAAAATGAACTAAATTAATAATATTACAATTTTCTGTATAGTTCAATTCATTTAATTATAAGTGCGTTAAAGACCAATTTAAATATATTATATATGTATGTTTTGTAAAATGCTGTAATAAATCATTATTACTTTTTGTAAATAGTGATAATTATTCCCATTCCCATAGTGTTTACCATTTTATTCCCAAATACTCATGTAATATATGATACTAGAAATTGCATGTTATTGCGTCACTTTCTATCTTATTTTAGTGGTATATTGAAAAATAGAGTATTCAGAAATACAGTAATTGGCATAGCATAGCATTCTTAATCACTAATTGGACGAACAACAATAGTTTTCTAAAATTACCAGCTGGAAATATACCTGCGAGGAGAACCTATGCGGATGAGAATTCCATGTTATTTTTAGGAATATAAAGCTTTGTGCCAGGTACTTCTGACAGGTTTAGACGTGGCACAAATGCCATAATACTCTTTTAATACTTTCATTAAATGAAAGTATAAACTTGAATTTAATCATGATTTGAAGCTGTTACTCGATGGGTATAGTAACATCTCAAAAAAACAAATAAAAAAACAATTGTGATAAACATTCCAACAAGATTTAATGAGGCACAAAAATATTTTTTTACTCAACTATATAAACACTAAGTTTTCGCAGTAATTTTAAGTTGTTACTTTATTGGCTGAATTGCTGTGCAAAAAATTTTGCGGTGGTGGGGTAGAAAAAATTATTGAACAACTTCCGCCCAGGCACAAAATGATTTTTTCCATTCTCGCTGTGTGAACTACCATTTTCAAAACATTTTCTTCTGTTTACTTATTGGCTGGAATTTTTACCGTCAGCTCTTGCTCTAAAAGTTTTTTATAAGTAAAAACATGAAGTTTTATTTTAAACATTATTTTATACGGTCCAAGTCACTTTATATAGTGATTTACATTATTGAAACCGTTCAGTGACTTCAAGTTGTATATTTATGACGCGTTTCGAGTCATATGACCCTTCATCAGATAGTTATCACTCACAAGGAGATCATCAAATATTAAAATTCACAAAAACACAAAAAACACACATATGTACAATTGTAAAACCTATACAAGCGTCCGAAACAGTGCACTGCGTGAGGCCCACTGGACTCTGAGCAAACACGTGTCACGCCGTGTGTTATCTCATAATCGATTGCAGCGTGGTGTCATACAGCGGGTTTGATTTGAAATTTAATTTATCGTTAAGTATGCCATCATGAGTAACTGGGTTATTATGTCCACTATAGATTTCAAATTCTTCCCGTGTATCCATATAACGACCCTTACTACAATAATGTAAGGGTATTAAATTCGTATTAAAATTCGTGTACGAATGGTTGCATGTAATTAAATGTCGTGTGAAATTAGATTTTATATTATCTATAGAAACACCTTTATTGATGAAATTATGTGGAGTGTGTTCCCAAAACCTTTTAATAAAAGGTCTCCCCGTTTGACCAATATAGAAACATTCACAATCATTACATATCAATTTATATACACCCGTCCTTGACTCTAATTGTGTGTGAACAGCCTGGCGAACCGAATTCCAAAGGCTGTTATTGGTTTTAAAAATGGTGGTGAAACCAAGCCTATTAAAAACAGACGTTAGAATTTTGGGCATTATCTCTGTGTATGTGGTTGAGATGTACTTATTTTTGGTTTTTATATTATTTAATTGTTTGGATTTCTTAGCCTTGTGTTTCCTAAGAATGTTATCCACCATCCGGCAATCATAACCATTAGCAGCAGCAATATGTTTAATTGTATTTAATTCATCATTAAAATCGTTAGCGTCAAGGGGGACACTCAAAAGCCTGTGTACGAAACTATTATACGCTGCTAATTTTTGCGAATATGGGTGGTGGGAATCCGCATGTATAGTAACATCGGTGGTGGTAGGCTTTCTATATATTCCAAATTTCAGGTTGTTGTGCTGTTTAATTATGGTTAAATCCAAAAAATTTAGTTCATTATTTGCTTCGGTTTCCCTGGTGAACTGGATATTGTCATTTACAGCATTCAAGCTGTTTTTCAAAGTGCTTAGCTGGCGTGCAGTACCATTGAAAATCAAAAAAGTGTCGTCCACATAACGACAATAAAAAATAATGTTATTGGTGAACTTGTGGTTATTAACAAAATATCCCTTCAATGAAAATACACTAAGAAAGACATACTTAACAGTACATTGTTGAAATTACATTTGCAATTATACCAGCAGATCCATCCTGCCATCATTGATAACGTAATAGATAAGATAAATATTTACATTACTGATATCATGCGTGATGTAAAAAGAAGACAGACCCGAAAATTTCAAAATTTGATGGCATCACAAAACCGACATCCCATCCCTGAGTGTAAACATCAGTTCTACCCACGTACTTCTAACCTTACTAATATAATATTTGATGAAGATGAATTAAATCTTCTTAACAAGGGTTTAAAGTATAACTTTCCGAATGTTAATAAATGTCACGTTACACGTGAAGTTATCAGTGCTGAAACCGCTATTAAAACAATCAAGGACCCCAATCTCCAAAAAGAATCACGCTACTTAATAAACAATAAATTTAATAATATCATAAACGTTTATAATTCTAATACTCAGAATACGCAGAAACAGTTAAGAGCTCGAACTGAGATCAAAATTCTTAAGAAAATAAAAGCAAAACTAATAGATAATAACGCACTTATAATGAAGGCAGATAAGGGACATACATTAGTGGTCATAGATAATGATGTATACACATGTAAAGTCAACGAGTTTATTTCCAAAAAAACATTATCGTGCTGAACACTGACCCCACTGATTCATTTACAAAAATTTTAAATAACACAATTAATAACTGTACCAAGTTGTTTGACGACCATACGCGACGCTATTTAAAACCTATCAATCCCCATGCACCGAACTTACTGGCCTACCTAAAATCCACAAGGACAATGTCCCAATTAGGCCTGTGGTTAATTTTACCACGGCACCGGGTTTTAAGGCGGCTAAGAAATTGGTTGCTTTAATAAATGATAATATTCAACTACAAAATAATTGTAGCATAATTAATAGCATGGATTTTATAAACAAAGTTAGAAATATACAATTGCTACCCACATACAAATTAGCATCTTTCGACATTGTCAACCTTTATACTAGTATTCCCATAAATCAGACCTTGGACATCTTATATAATAACTTAATCAAATCCAATAAATTAGATTCACAATCCATAAATGAATTAATCTGCGTACTGGGAGTTATCTTGCAACAAAATTATTTTACTTTTAATGGACATTATTATATTCAAAGAGACGGACTTCCTATGGGCTCACCATTGTCCGGCTTGTTGGCCGACATTTATTTGAACTCTTATGAGAACAATTACTTTCTTAATAACCACAAGTTCACCAATAACATTATTTTTTATTGTCGTTATGTGGACGACACTTTTTTTGAATGGTACTGCACGCCAGCTAAGCACTTTGAAAAACAGCTTGAATGCTGTAAATGACAATATCCAGTTCACCAGGGAAACCGAAGCAAATAATGAACTAAATTTTTTGGATTTAACCATAACTAAACAGCACAACAACCTGAAATTTGGAATATATAGAAAGCCTACCACCACCGATGTTACTATACATGCGGTTCCCACCACCCATATTCGCAAAAATTAGCAGCGTATAATAGTTTCGTACACAGGCTTTTGAGTGTCCCCCTTGGCGCTAACGATTTTAATGATGAATTAAATACAATTAAACATATTGCCACTGCTAATGGTTATGATTGCCGGATGGTGGATAACATTCTTAGGAAACACAAGGCTAAGAAATCCAAACAATTAAATAATATAAAAACCAAAAATAAGTACATCTCAACCACATACACGGAGATAATGCCCAAAATTCTAACGTCTGTTTTTAATAGGCTTGGTTTCACCACCATTTTTAAAACCAATAATAGCCTTTGGAATTCGGTTCGCCAGGCTGTTCACACACAATTAGAGTCAAGGACGGATGTACATAAATTGATATGTAATGATTGTGAATGTTTCTATATTGGTCAAACGGGGAGACCTTTTATTAAAAGGTTTCGGGAACACACTCCACATAATTTCATCAATAAAGGTATTTCTATAGATAATATAAAATCTAATTTCACACGTCATTTAATTACATGCAACCATTCGTACACGAATTTTAATACGAATTTAATACCCTTACATTATTGTAGTAAGGGTCGTTATATGGATGCATGGGAAGAATTTGAAATCTATAGTGGACATAATAACCCAGTTACTCATGATGGCATACTTAACGATAAATTAAATTTCAAATCAAACCTGCTGTATGACACCGCGCTGCAATCGATTATGAGATAACACACGGCGTGACACGCGTTTGCTCAGAGTCCAGTGGGCCTCACGCAGTGCACTGTGTCGGACGCTTGTATAGGTTTTACAATTGTACATATGTGTGTTTTTGTGAATTTTAATATTTGATGATCTCCTTATGAGTGATAACTATCTGATGAAGGGGGGTCATATGACTCGAAACGCGTCATAAATATACAACTTGAAGTCACTGGACGGTTTCAATAAGGTAAATCATTATAAAGTTTTACCTTACAACCTGAACTGGTTTTCACCTTTAAAAGGCTTCTTCAGAGGTTGTAGCCTTTCAACCTCTGAAGAGAAGCCTTTTAAAGATGAAAACCTGTTCAAGTTGTAAGGTAAAACTTTATGTTTTTACTTATAAAAAACTTTGTGTTCCGAGTCGTTAATGTAATAGTTGTATTTAGTTAAGTAACGGACACGTCATGGACAACGAAATCCAAGAACTTATGTGGTTCATAAAATCTTTAAAACTTAATTATAAACTAAATAATTATAAATATTATTTATATTATAAAAATATAATTACATTATTTATATATAATTGTTAATAACAGAATGATTTGAGCAGTTCTCAAAAAGTGAATTGAACAGCTGTTTGACTGATTAACCTCACTAAATCAGCCGCGTAAACTGTTTTGATAGTAGTCCTACAAATTTAGAATGACACAGCAGTCCGAAAGAAATATACCACATTGAAGGGATATTTTTGGATTTCATGATAAGAAACGTTTAGGAGATAAAGGAAATGATGGGATTTTAAGTAACACAAGGGAATTTGTGTAGCAATTTAGCAGAATTAGATTACAGGAATCTTGATTCCAGTACAAGCGTTGGTAATGACAGTGCAGTGTCTGTTGGCTCTACAAGTGAAGAAGATGTTTCTGTCATATCTTCATCAAAAAAGAAAAAACAGCAAAGATCTAACTGTACAGACAAGACATTAACAGAGCATGATGTGAGTGAAGCATTTAGAACGTCACTTTTCTATGAAGAAAACCGTAAGGAAAAAAATAATGAGAGATTTACAACAAACTTTTGTTCAGGATCCAAATGACTTTTGAGTTGAAGATATTTCGCACGAACAATTGAAAGCTGAAATTAATTTAGATCCAAAGACGGACCACCATGGCTAGCAAGGCATACTGCACAAGGTCTGGGGATGTGCACAGTGAAACAAAAATGAAAATATATTGGACTGTCATCAGACCGGTGTTATGCTACGGGTGTGAGGCATGGAAAATCACATAGAAAACAGCCGACATAGTAGACACCTTTGAAAGAAAAATCCTCAGACGCATTATAGGCAAATACAAGAAAATGGTTCATGGAGACTGAGATACAACAATGAACTGTATCAAATATATAAAGAGATACCAGTCTCAAAATTTATAAGAATGCAAAGATTGCATTGGGCCGGACATGTTTGAGAATGGAGGATGGCAGGAACCCCAAGAGGGCTTTGCTGGGTACATGGGAGGGAACGAGACCTAGAGGCAGACCGAGGAAGAGGTGGGAAGATGGCGTTGCAGAGGACGCGAGGGATATGGTGATAAGAAACTGGAGGAGGGATAGAGTATAAGAAGCAATGGATAGAGTAGATTGGAGGCGGAGATTGGTGGAGGCCAGGGCCCGACTTGGGCTGTTATCAGATGGTTGCGCCATAGGAGGAGGAATTATCCTAAATATGTATGAGGGGTGTTTGATAAGTCCTTGCAGAGTCACAAGATGTCCCTTGTAGCACATACAGTAGAACCTCTGTAACCGAAACAAAGGGGAAGGCAGTTTCGGATAACCAAAATTTTGGACAATAATTAAGATGTCGTTTTTTAAAGTGTGAGGAAAAATAACTGATGGCAATATACGATATTATCAAAAGATTTTAATAAAAATCAAATTATTTACATAAATTCTTTCGTAGTGATCGTCAATCAATTAATTTTTCTGGTGAAGGGTTTGTGAGGATCGGTCAAAAAATATAACACAAATTTTAAATTATTTGTGTCTGTATTTTTTAAAATTTGTGTTGTTTTTTTACTGATCCTCACAAACCTTTCACCAGGAAAATATTTACATAAAGTTAATTTTTTAACAGTAAGTTTTTTTTTTTTTTTTTTTTTTTTTTTAATCTATTTTCCTTTGCTTTGTCTTTTCACATCGCTTTCTTGAAGCAATGTCTCACCATCACTTCATTAACAGAACGTCAAAAAGGGCTTTGACTCTTCAGATTATTCAATCTTCAGATAACGCTATCTGAAAATATATGAATAAAACTCCATGAGAAACACGTGTATTTCACATAGCCTAATTTAATGCCCTAACCCAAAATAAAATCTCATACCTCTAAGGCACTGAACATCTCGTCAGCGATGTCATGGCTGATGCTCTCTGCTATGTTCTTGTCTTCGTCTTTTCTTGGTTGGCATCTTCGAAGCGTGCTCTCCAAACTTATTTTTCATCTTGACCCAATCAGAAACACCATCACCAAAATTGGATGCCACAGTTTGCAAAATCTCAACTTTTTCAATTCATTTAATTACATCCAATTTTTCTTGAATCGTTATCATGACCAATTTCCGCTTTTTTGACATGACACATGATTTATAAAACTCAGGTCATACAAAATATCACACAAGCCACAACACACTATCACCACTGCACAGACAGTTGCTGAGCAGATGATGTGAACTACCGAAAGTGCCAAAATAACCTGACCTGATAGTTCGCAAGACACGTGACCACACAATAGGCAACAAACAGTCAAGACCACAGTCTGCGCGTGCCCATTAACCTCCCCCCTCTTTGTATAAAAGGGATCCATGAGGTAGTTGACCTGACGGGTGACGCTCTATGCTTGCTTTCTATCTCAAACTAAGGAAACCTATTTGTTTTGAACAGAGCTATCATGACAAATCACACTATAAAAACAATGTTTATTACATCAATTTTCGTGTTTTATTTGGAAAACAAATTTTCATTGTAAAAATCGGGAATATATATTTTTTTTTTGGTTGGTTGTTTCGGTTAAAAGTGTTTCGGTTAATGGAGATTCTACTGTAGTTGGTGTTATTCTTACTTTCCCGCATCTCTGCTAGGAGTGTTTACCACGTTTCAGGCAGACACATTCATAATTCTGTTGTTGATGGTCATTTCATTTGATCAAGTATTGTGATTTGTGAACACTGGATGAAAGAGAATTTTGTGTGGTGATGAAACACTACTTTTTGAAAGGCAAAACTGCACAGGAAACTAAATACAACCTGGATAAATATCATGGTGAGTCAGCTCCATCGATTATAACAGTTTACAAGTGGTTTAGTTGTTTTCATAGTGGTCATGTGAACACAAACAACACTGAATGTTTCGGGCAGCGTGTTGAGGTTACAACTGCAGAGAATATTGAAGGAATCCATGATATAGTGATGGAGGATAGAAGATTGAAAGTGTGTAAAACTCCTAAGACAATGTTATTTCAAATAAACAGGTGCATCATATTTTACACGAAAGTTTACATGTGCTAAAGTTGGCTAAAGTTGTCCGCAAAAAGGGTGCCGCGTTTGTCCACAATTATTCAGAAGTGTGAACGGTTGAGTAAATATTTCTAAGCATGGTTTGGGGTGTTTCATAACAGTTGATGAAACTTGGGTACATCTCTACCAGCCTGAAACCAAGGAACCATCAAAACAGTGGGTAGCAGTCAGGGAACTTGCCCCAAAAAGAGTGAAAACCATTCAGTCAGCAGGTAAGTTGAGCGCCACTGTCTTTTGGGATGCTGATGGTCAATTGACTTTCTGCAGAATGGTATAACGATAACTGAGAAATAATATTCACCTTTTCTGGATCATCTAAATTAGGAAATAAAGAAAAAAAACGACCGCTTTTGATGAAATAGAAGGTTCTTTTTCACCAAGACAATTCACCAGCTCACACTCTTCTACTATTGTGACAGCAAAATTGTTTGAACTATTCCATGGAATTCTTCTGCATCCCCCCCCTGCTCACCAGGCTTAGTATCTTCATACGATTACATGTTTCCAGATATCAAGAAGTGGCTTGCTGGAAAGAGATTTACACGAAGTTATGAATTTATTGCCGAAACATCTGCCTATTTTGAAGACTTGGATAAATCATACTATAAGGATGGGAATAAAAGTGATTTTTCCTTAAAAATTGTGTCTTCATAGTTTTGCACTGACTGATTAAACACCCCTCATATCATTTCTATTATTGCTTATGCCCTGTAAATAAACAAATTGTATTCATAAATAGGTAAGAACATTTTGAATGTTTACAGTTTTTATGAAATAGTCATAGTTAGAGTAGTTTTTATGAAACTATTATAATAGGATAACGTAGTCTAGTTATTAAAGCTAAATTGATTTTACAGCTATCCTAATTTTGTTGAGGCTGAAGTGGCTTTACATAGCTAAGCCATTATTCGCTTGACAAAACCAACAGTTGATGTATTTGTTTGTTGTAACTGTTGTGTTTGTGAATGTAAGTTATACTGTTTGCTTCTTTGTTTAGTAAAAATGCACCATCCGTACGTGTTGATTCGTGTAAGGATAATGAAGTAACTTCTCCTACTAAAGTCAATCAGACATTGTTAAGTATGGCACGTACACCAGGTGACGTATCACAGCGTACCAGAAAGTGCAGTATTGTAACGGAGGAAGAAGATGATGACGAAGAACGAGTCGGAGGTGGCAGTAGCAGTTCACACTCTTCTCTGAACAGAAGAGGTTCCAGGTCAGAGGGTAAACTATACCTAGCTGTTCAAGAGTTGAGACGTGAAACTGTACCTGTCAGCATAATCAGTGAGGTTGGTATTGTTACAAATATGTTTGTGTTACTAGTGAAGATGATTATATAAACAAACATAATCAAAAAGTTTACTTAATTTTTCAGGCATCTACAGCACCTACACCTTTGAATCCAGGCTCACACGCTCCTGTACGTCCAGTGAAAACACTACCAGCCCCGATGCCGAACGCATTGAGTTCACCACAAATTGGGTTAGGTGAAATATCAGAAGAGGGTGCCAGTAAACCGACTGGTACGCCAAGATTTACAGGGTATGAACAGAGACGTGGCAAGTTTCGGAAAGCTAGAACAGCATCATGTAGTTCGTCCGATGCAAGTGATGAAGATTCAGAAGTTAGGAAAAAACGAGGCGCGAGCAGTAAATCCTTACAAAGGGGAAGAGATCCACAAGACCCAGGTGGAAGTGGGGGAACTGGAGGAAGTGGTAATGTTTTCCATTACAGTCGTCATTACATTTTTATTATTTTCATTAATTTATTGTTATATTGTAGTGTTAGTGGTCTCAAATATTTCTACTAGTAATTTTATACAAACCAGTATGTTGTCTTTGGTATTGACGAGCGCTTTTGGCAGTCAAGCCATCTTCAGGTTGGTAAATGACCTGAAGATGGCTTGACTGCCGAAAGCGCTCGTCAATACCAAAGACAACATAGTGGTTTGTATAAAATTACTAGTAGAAATATTTTCATTAAGTTAGTAATAAGATAGTGTATTTTATTTGGATCAATTGGTAATTTTGTTTTATGCCAATATTAGGAGGTGCCGCACCACAAGGAGGACTGGGATCGTCTGGGGGTCCAGAAAATTTTCCACCATCAGAGAAAAACCTTGGAGGAGCAGGTGGAAGTCAAGGAGGTGGCTCTCAAGGACGTAGACACGGCCTGAACGGGAGGCACAGACGAAGAGCTGGTGAAACAAGGCTAAGAGAAAGTCAGTCGTTGAACAGAATCACTGAAGTTCAAGAAGGTGAAGCGCCAGTGTCCCCTAAAGTTCTTCCGCCGTCGCCTGTAAAGTCATCGGAGCCGACCGATATACGGAAACAAACGTCAAAACGAAACGCATTGATCGGAAGGTACCTGAGCCTACAGAGGAAGCTGTGCTTACCGTTGTGGGGAAGAGGTCGAATGTACAAAACAGAATCGTCATCCGAAGCAACGAGGAAAGACATCAACCAGAATCTGGGGACCGCAGCTGTAGCAGTAGCAGCATCAATTGGTATGTGTCATCTTCACATGGGGGATGCCAACAAATGTTGTAGTCTATGCTGACATATGGCTAGTAAGTTTCTTGTTTTACAGCATCATCTCCTTTTGATGTGCAGTAGTATTTTAAAATTTAAATAATAAATAGAGGCAACAAAATTACTAATTTTATACAAACATACATTGCTTAGACTAATTTTTAAATAGCACCCATCCATGTTAGTTCATTTAATCCATTTTTAGAAAGTGTTTCAAAAATGTACTTTTATTTTCATTATTTAGTTTTAATATAGAAATCATGGAAATATGATATGATTGGTGTTTTGGAGTAAAAATATGGTTATTCAACTTAGCTTAAAAAACTAAAAGTTAACTTGAACTGATGTTGACACAAATTTTGTGAAGAACTTTGGATAATTTTTAATTAATTCATTAAAAATTTAATGCTTTGGGAACCAGCATTGTTTACAGAGGTATGTGTGAACACCCCAGGCAGTTTTTGGCATTTTTACATTGGCTGTAAATTTTCTTCATCGTCAAGTTACAAAAATGGAACTACAAAATACAGTAAAATTTTGTGTATTAATTAATTTTATAATATAAATATTACTAAATTATTTAACTGATACAGTGCAGTTTACGTAACGATGCCGTGTTTAGGGAGAAAATGTCATTTAACTTAAGTGGGCCATTCATGATGATGCTTGTATTGACACATGGTTCGATACCAAGGTTTCACAAAGCATGTATCTCTGTGTGGTTTCTTTGAAGCATGCTGATGACACATTTCTCTGACACAAAGCGCTGTTGTGTTTTGTGGTTCTCAGAAGCACTTTCAGTACCCACCGAGCACAGAACTTCTGGTAGGCTAACTTTTCTGACTACCTCATACAAAACAGTCCGAGAAATTTGCGCTAATTGTTCAGAAAGTTCAGAGATTGTGAACTGCCAGTTTTCACGGACTTTTTCATCAAGTTTCTGAATGAGTTCATCACTGATTACAGATGGCCTGCCACTCCTTTCCTCATATGAATGTTTGTTCTTCCACTTTTAAACAAACGCACAACACCTTCACTCATAACGTTTTGGCTGTATACAGTACCACAGTTCATGATGAAAGTCTCCCACTGAAAGCTTTTTTTGACATCAGAAATCTTAGCACAGCATGCACTTCGTGGCGGAGTTTTCTGTTACAAGCACTCACTGTGAAAGGCTAAAACGAGTAAAAGAACGGCAGTGCGACCTTCCCACTATACAGCTGGACACGTACTGAACTACTAAACAAGTCGGCACAGGAATAACGCCACTTCCTCCACTACTTCTCTCCCTACGTGGCAACAGAGGTTACTTTCCAAATAGCCCTCGTAGTAATTTTAAATTAGTTTTCCAAGATAAGGTCGTAGGCAGTGTGCAGACCACAGGCCAGTTGGAAATCACTGCTTTAAATGAATATTAATGTCTTGTAAATACTGAATTTAACTTGCATCAGATACAGTGTGATTGTTTTAAAAATATGCGAACTTTTGAAGCACAAATTTAAATACACTAAGAATTGCTACTGGTTTACAGTTATCAAAAATAGTAAACGTCGACTCCAAGAGAAATGATTCATTGTCAACCTCGGGTTTATTTGGCATTTTCTTTATACGGCTTTTGGCCGACCACCACATTGGGAAGCATAATTGTACAACTGCTGTGTGTGAGTGTTCATATTTTATTCTAATATATATTTTTGTTTTCTCTTATTTACAGGTAGGTGAAAACGGTGAGAACAACTGTACAGATCATCATTAGCTGCGGGTCGGCAATGTGAAATACTGTGCAGTAAAAGGACTGTTAAATAAACCCTAACTACCTATATATTAAGATACAAAAAATCAATATCGTCAACAGACAAGGTATATACTTGACGTATATACTTTTGTATACTTGATGCATATGCCATTTTGTCCTCCTCTATCAGTGTGATTATTATTATATACTTTGTTTCAACTTTGTAATGTATGTTACATTCACATTTTTAATTACCAAAGGTTTTCAACTTCTCTTTCATGTATTTTTTTTTTTTTTATTTCCTATGTAGTATCTTCACTAATAGTATTTTATTTATTTTAAAATTAATTCGGTTGTATTTGTAAAATATTATTAAATGATTGTAAAAAATTAAAAATGTTGCTCCCTGAAAAGTCTACTTAATAATTGTAGTTGCACGAGTATAATTGTCATATTTGTGTTTCATGTTTATTTGAAGCATAAAATGTTGGATGTAATACGTAATTAAATAAAAGGATCAAATCTTTTTTTTAAGTGAATAAAATTATCATTTAGATGTAGAATTCTACATTATTTTACCGTTTATTAAAAACCTCTTTATAAAAAATGAAGAGATAAAAAAAATGTAGATTTTGTTTTAAACAAGTAACCTGTTTTAGTTTTGTTTCCTTTATTTTTGATTTTTTTTTACATATTTCATTTGAAGCACGTCTTTCATTAGATTTGGTTTAGAATGTATTTTAAGCAATCAGCGGTAATTTTAATTTTACAGATTAAATGGTTTTAATAGATATTCTTTTTTTAATCCGCTCTAATTTTGTAGAATTTTTACTGCCAGAAATGTGTGACCAAAATCTTTTGATCGGATAGATATTGTTTGTAGTTTTTATTGTATAGTAAATAAATAAAATTCAACAGTGATTACTGGAGATACCGTGTATATGTCAATATGTAATTAAAGTTTTTATATTGTGTCTTCGATACCAGCCCTAAATTTGTACTCATTTGTATTTGTGCCTGTGTAAGAATATAAAACATAGAAGCTTTTTACAGAACTCGAGTAAATCATTCATTACTAAACTGGGATTGCAAACAGACGAAGCCGCTCATAAATACGTATGCACTAATTATATAATTATTTGTTTTTTAACTTATTGAGTAGATAAATTATTTTTGTGTGTGTGCGTGTGTATGTGTGTTTCCTGCAGGTTTTAGATTGGTTTTGTTTTGACCTTTAAAACGCTATTTTGATAGCATCACTGCTATCTTTCCATTCCTGATGCTGTCTTCATGTATGCTCCTGTTGCTGTATCATCATTGGTCAGCCCTTTTAAGGACAAAAACAAAAAAACACCTGCAAAAATTCTCACACACACACGCACATATAATCGTGTAATCTTTATTGGTTTCGAACAGAAACACATTCCCAACAGACTGTGCCAGACAAAATGTTAAGATCACGTGTAAGTCGAACGAATGTGGACTATGGTGTATGCATAGGTTATTATTGAATAACTGTAATAAGCAGACTTTATTTTTAAGTAAATTATTTTTTAATATAGGAGAATGAATAGAGCATGTAAACCAAAGCAAGGGATTTTTATTATTTTTTTTCTATAAGTGTTAAATTGAGTTGAACTAATGAACAAGAGTAACCATTAAAAATGTTATATATTTGTTAATTTTTTGTTGATATTGCAGAATTTATGTAAAAACTAGTGGTGTACATAATATTATAAAATCTGTTTTCTTTTTTAAATTTTAATCATAATTTTGTTTTTTTGTTCTATTGTTTTATTTTATATTTGTATGTACATATAAAAACACACATAATTTGTGTGTAAAACAATAATACTATTAATAGTAATGTTTTGAGGAACTGTACTTATTGATTTCACTTATAACTTCTGTCATGAAATTAATAAACATGTGTATTGTGTTAATCAAACTTAATTATAAATAAGCTGGATTTGTTTTCTGTTGTAAGAAAATTTCAGGCCTTGTTTATTAGAAGTAGTAAAGTATTTACTACAGAATACTTATTTATTCAAATCAAGGATTTTTAAATTCATGCACTATGTGTATAATCATCATTAAGATCTCACGTCTGTAAGTATGTGATTAAGTAACGTATTGTGGTATGAACCATTTAGTTTTATAACAAAATAAATAAAAGGCTTTTCACTTAAAAGATAAATGTCTTTGAACAACTGAATATGTTCAAAACATGTTCATCGACTTTTGTTTTATTATCAAAATTGTAGATGTCAATGGGACTCTGAAAGTGTTTTCAAACTTTTCAGTAATAACATCAGAATTTAGATGTTACTATCAGCATTTTATATATGCAGCTTATTTTTCAGCATGTAATTCTTCTGTTTAACCCTCGCAGCTCACCATGGGGTTTAGTAGACTCCAACAGATTTTTGTTTTTGAAATTCTCTCTAACTATAATATACAGTAGGGAATTTTTGTATTCCATGCTAGTATTATTCTCATCCCAGCTACAACAAATTTTTAGCCACTTGACCTTGAGCAGTTGAGAAGGAAGTGTTTTAAATTTGTTTGGGGCTCTATGGACCCCACTCTGAGGTTCGCGTATACTTTTTGTGCAGTACAGAATCTGTTATGAGTGTTGTTTTTATACACATTTACACATTTTTTGTTAGTATTTCATCTAGAAACTTTATTTAGAAATAATAAATTTTGATATGGCTTTGTGTTATTTAAATAAAGATGAGATATGGATGGAAATTTTGAAAGGTGAATCTGACGACGTATTGATGATGATCCCAATTTCGCTGAAACACAATGGCGTTCGGATACAGAAGAACATGAATGTATTGAAGAAGACATTACACCCACTTTACCTTAAGATGTCTTGTAGCAGGTTCAAAAATGAATATGCTACTTACCGGAAAATCTGGCGACACGTGTCATACCATGGATCCCCCAAGGAGTGGAAAAACAAGAGCTGAAGATATAGTAGCCCATTTACCTGGTTCAAAAGGTGTGGCACGCAATGTAAAAACACCAAAGGACACGTGGGAATTACTTTTTGACGATAATATTATTTCATAAATTACTAAACAAACAAATGAAGAAATACAACGCAAGATTTCCACAGTAATCCACCGACAGAGTTACTATAACAGTAGTGATTCTTCTGAAATAAGAGCTTTTTTTGGCACTTCTTTATTTCTGCAGCCTAAAAGAGGATGTTCATGTTATCCTAGAAGAACTATGATCAGTAAAATTTTTAAGCTCATTGTATAGATCTAGTATGACACAAAGAAGATTCAAGTGTACTCCGATTTGAGTACGGATGTGCACTGAGTGCATTCATTAAAGCAATATGTTTATTTACAGTACTGAGATATTTTCCATAGTATATATTTAAACAAAAAAAGAGTTTTTAGATAAAAACATTGCCAACTTTTTTAGAAAAATTTTTGTTAAGTGGTTGCTGAAGTCAGGTTTTCCTCAAGAACAGTCAGGGAAGTGATTTAATTGTTGACAACTAGATTAAAATTAATCTCTAGTTGTAAAAAAATAGATAATTAACCTTTTTTAAAGTCAAATTATATTTTTAATTTTTGGTGTGCAAAGAACCCCAGCGTGAGCTGCAAAGGTATAAAATACAAGGGTGAGAGGTGAGGGTTAAGATTAGGTTGTATACATGATTTTGTGATCATAAGGTAGTTACAGTCTTTTTGAAGAAAATACAGGTTTGGATCTGCTTTGCTTAGCAATAGTTGTGAGGCGTTTCCATTGGTTTCCACAAAACAATAATGTGTATTGTGATGGCAGCGAGCCAATCAGGGATAAACAGCATTGTGATAGGCTCATGGCACACCAACCTGTCAGGGCATAAAAGAGCACCGCTAGAATTTTTTGGCGCACTCCATCGGACGCCGCAGACCCAGCTGGACGGAACAGGAAGAAGAGAACATTGGACTTTCTTCGCTTTCTTGCCCTGTGAAGAACCAGCGATAGACATAGACTGGACAGCAGCGGGCGCAGCCGCTAAACATCACAGTGGGCAGAACATACATCAGAGTTAGTGTTCTCGCCATATGGCCTTTCTAAGGGTCACACAAAACGAAGAGGTGTACAATTGGCGCCATTTGTCCTGTGACAGTATATGAAAATGCTAATATTCAGCTTCGTAATTTGAACTAGAACTTTCAATAAACTCAATATATTATTTGATTGTTGTAAAAGAACAGTATGTTAAAAAATTAGTTTGTTATATTTACATTTTATCAGTAAGTTTTCATCAGAAAAATTTGCATGTACAGTGTGTAGTAACCTTGTACATCTTCCGTTTGACTATACCTGGGCCACAAATAGAGATGCGCTGCTATACTCATTATTTTGTACCGTGTTTCATCCTTTGTAGGCTGTAATTTGATATTTATAAAGTTGTTGAATTGTTTAGTGTTAGTTTGATATTCCACCGCAGTGTAAGTTCTTCTTCTTCAACGGTGCAACAACCATAGAGGTATTACAACAGAGGTGGGGAGCACGGTTCTGAATCGTCCATGCAAAAGAGAGACCGAGAATAATGGACCCTCACCTTTTCTTTTCTCTCGACGCATGCGCACTGTGCGTTTATTTGAAAGTGTATTACGAGCGCTGGGTATCTTCCCGTATACAACAACGTGTCAGAGAATAAGAAGTTTTGTTTCTTACACATTTTGACGCGTAGAATACATATTCAGTAATATTTATAATTAATAAAAGGTAGAAAATTTGAAAACGCAGTCGCTTTTGTTCTGAATTATTTCGAAACATTTATTTTTATCCTTTGAAAAATTGTTTTTCTCACTGATTTTTATTTCACTTTATTATTAGACTATGATTGATTATTTGTAGACTTTGAAACTTGAGAATGTATTACAAAATGTCATTTTAAATTAAAGCTGTAGAATTTTTATTCTGAATTTGTATGAAAATCAATTCATGACTTACCTTGGTCAGGGATAAGAATATAAAATAATAAGGTTTTTTAATATAATCTTCGTACTTTTATAGGCATTTGAAATTTGTGTACTTGGTAAGGATTTCATCAAGGCTGAACTAGCATTACAAAGTTTCCAAAATTTTATCGCGAATTTGAAGTAAGCTATCTAATATTTTAAAATCCATTCTGTTATAAATACATGTTCTGTATCTTTGAATACGTGAAAATGAATAGGTTAAAAAATATCTTGATTTACCTAGAATATATTTTCAAATTGCTATCAAATAATCTAGAATTCCTATTTTTTGTAAGTACACATAATTTTTTTGTACACTTTTCATTCAAAAAATATATTTTTCAAGAACTGAAGTTTGGGATTATTTCTTCAAGAAGTGAACAGATTTTTTAAGAAATTAATTCTCTATCAAAGTAATATAATTAAACAATTATGTTATATTTCTGAAGAATATGTTGCACTGATTTTTAAATAATCTTTCTTAAAAAAAAATAAATAAATTTTACAAAGTAAGTGATACCAAAAAACAAAATCTTTCGTTTAATATAATCAGTTCATTGTCACAAAAACTATTGCATGGGAAACAGTGCTTGGCAGTATATTAGACAGGCTTTTGAATAGCAAGAGACAATTTGGTAAGGGAATGATTATGATTAAGGATAACAATTGGTATTGTTGATAATAACAACATTCACAAGTATATAAACAAATTATTTTACTAATACAAAACTGCAATACACAGATTACAAACTATCATTCATAAACTTAATATTAATGACTACAAGGAAAGGAGCATTGTGAATACAAATGAATCATATAAAAATTATAATACTCTAAAGTATTATTCTAGTATTACAATGTCAGTCAATTCTTTTAGTCCAATATCACCATAGTAATACCTCTTTGAATATGACTCACCTTTAAATATAGTTAGTTTATTATAAAACATTCTTATTCTGTATTTCTTATCACAAAGTTTATCATTTTCGTGCTTCAAATGTTTGTCAATGTAATTTTGAACAATTAAATATATCAACTGTTGTCTATGGTCATACAGAAATTCCTGATCTAGAATATGATTATCATTCTGTAAAACAATCGGCAGTAATATTTTAAGAGTTTCTGTGACAGCTTTAAAGTTAATGTTTTTTTTGCATTAAGCAATCTTCAAAATTTTTTAGTACTTTTTCGGCTCGATAACAAATAAGAACCACGTCATCTGAAGCAAAGTTGAGACTACCCCTGTTTTTTACAATCGTTAATTCTGATTTAGATGAAGCAGGTCCATTTAACGAGTTTAAACATTCCTTACAAGGAATTTGTCTTTTTATTGAATAAACTGTAGCTCCAGCTGTATGTTGTATAATATCATTAAATATTCTGATTCAATCCAACCAACTGTCTTTGTATGATCATACTCTAGATAATTATAACTACTGTGTAAATTATCGCAAATCTGGAAATCTTTGAAACTATTAGGAATTTTTTTAGGCTTAGCTCTTTTTTTTTTGGTACTTTTTTGGGCAAAGTTTGATTGCTAATTTGTTCAGTTAGTACTGCATTTTGCTTATTACTTATATCACCAAGAATTTTACGTTTCTTCATTGGTATTTGATGTTGACTAGACAAAGTATCATTGTTAACATTATTCTCATTACAAGTTACATATTCTTTGTCCAATACTTGACTGTCATCTGTTATGAGGAATGTATGATCTTGAGGTGTACAGTTTGCTGATGCAGGCACAGTAACATTGATATTATTTGACAGTAATTTTTCGTATGCTGACTGGAATTGTACAGTAGTAGGATTATTATTGAATCCATTCATTCTTCTAATTAAAGAAAAAAATGTTTCAACATGATCCAGAGACATTTTGTATGACAATATGTAATCGACGATTTTTTTTTTCTAATAACACCTCACACAAAGCATATAAATTTTTCAGGCAAATAATAAAACCTACAAATCCGGTGCATACGCAAGAAGCCTTCAGGACAAATTTTTGTACGATTTTGTATTCATTTTCTTTTTTCTGTTTATTCTCACTATTTGATTTAGTTAATCTTTTGTTACTTATTTTCATTTTATCTTCAATTTCAAGTTTCCTAATATAATCAACAGACTCATCAATTTTTGTTTTCAAATTTGATAATGCATCTTTGGTTACAGCATTTCTCCCAGGTGTTTTACAAAACTCGTATTCAGTAAATCAAATATATCATTGAATATTTTACAAAAAGTTGATGTAGCAGAAGCACCTTCAAACTTTTTACATTTCCATTTTTTTCTAATAACTGCAAAGCTGCTGATGTACTGTTATCAAGACCTGAGCAGCAAGAAACACTTTCATTTCTCGTTTTGAAAATATACATGCATATTCTTTATTTTGCAGGCACAGTACATTCCCTCACTATATTGCTTATCATAGAGTTCTTTTATGTAATCCCATTTTATAAAATTTGTACTGACATAAATAAGAGGCCGTTCTTTAGCAAAGTAATTTCGAACTACCTTGAGCATATGGCATGGGTCAAAAAATACAAAAACTTTTTCAGAAGAAGCTGGATGGTTAAAGTAAGGCTTAAACTTTTCTTCATCACTAGCATCAAAATTAGCTACTAATACTTTACATGCCTTTTGGTTAGACTCATCACCATCAAATGTAACACTAACTACATCGATTTCTTTCTCGTGTAATTTTATTAATAAGTCCTTCAGTAGAATTGATTTTTCTAAACCACTTAATGAACTCGTTAAATAGTACGCGACTGGTGTCTTGAAGCTACCATTTATATTGACTAACATAAAGACTAAAGCTTTACGTGCAACCAATTGGTTGCCGTCTTTGTCGCATTCATTAAGCTGACCACCTAAATCAACCAAACCATACCTTTGAACTCATGAGTCTTTTTATAATAAAAACTACATTTTTTTATACTCATTTCATCAAATGTAACATTAAAGATACATTTTTTGCCTCTTTTTTGAGACTCTTTAGCTAATGTTGACACATGATTGACAATTTTTTCATTAACACCAGCTTTATAATCGTCATAACATCTCCAACTATTGAGTGTTTCGACGCACAGTAAACATTTCAGAAAGCTTCTTCTCACCATTTCATATGCTGCAGAAGAATGGAAATGCAACGTCCTTGCAAAATTTTTTAATTGAGAGGGAAAGGGTGCTGTAGGTTTTTTTTCTTTCATTCTCACAATCAGTTCTTTTATGTGTTGCGGTAGATCCTAGTAAAGAAAAAAACAAGAATAGAAGATTGTTTATATACTAACTATTAAGTATATTTACTTTCTTAGTTTCAGAAATCTTAGGAAGCTTCATGTGGAGACTGATCAGCAGAAGACGTTACATTTATATTATAAGTACCGTATTTTCTCGCATAATTAACGCACTTTTTTGATGAAAAATACCGGCAAAAATTTCGGGTGCGTAAATTATTCAAGGATTTCAGATATACCCAAATTTCATTTGAAATTTATTGACATTTAAAAGATACATTAAATATATTATACACAAAATCAGTTCAACTCATTGAAGTTATCGTCATTTGGCGTAAAATTACGGTTGAGTTTTCTTCTGAACAATCAAATAGAGTACATTAGGCAAGTTGGACACACAGTTTCAAGTACGGACACCGGAAAATATTCTTCCCGTCACGAGCTGATAGTACGACCTGAAGCAAAATAAATATGAATTAACGAAAGTACTAACGACATAAGTAATAATGACGTACCTGCTACAAAGGAAGAAAAATAATCTTACCTTTTATAGGCTGCCGAGTTGGTCGTCGCCACTGGAACTGCAGGAAGAATTGGTGCTGCTATCACTGCTCACATCTCTCCATAAGAAGTCATCTTCAGTTCCGTCTAACGCATTCGAGATTCCCGTCTTTTTGAAGCTCTTTTCAATCACCTTCGAAGAAATCATGTCCCAAGCGCACAATATCCACTCACAAAGGAGTTCCACAGATGGTTTCCGAATTTTGCCTGTTGGAATAAGTTCGTGCACATTTTCCGCCATCCAGCACTGATAGAGTTTTCGCACATTGTCCTTGAATGGTTTATTTATCGAAACGTCCAAGGGTTGAAGTACTGATGTCAGTCCACCAGGAATCACAGCCAAATCGGTTTTCATGGTTTCCAATAATTTTTTAGTGTTTTCCGTCAGATGGACACGAAAACTGTCCAACACGAGAAGAGCCGGGCACCGAAGGAGAGACCCCGCTCTATTTCCCCAAACTGTTCATATCCAGTCTTCTACGAGTGACGTGTCCATCCACCCTTTTTCTTGGACACGAACGTGGATCCCACGTGGAAATTTTACTTTCGGCATTGTTTTTCGCTTCAGGACAACGTACGGTGCAAGCTTTCTGCCGTCAGCTGTTACAGCAAGCATTACCGTACACCGTTGTTTTTCACTTCCAGTAGTGCGCACAATAACACTCGATGTTCCTTTCGTATCGATTGTTCGACTTTGTGGCATATCGAAACTGATGGGCGTCTGATCTGCGTTTCCTATCTGGGAAAGCAAATATTTCTTCACTTTCCCTTTCCTAATCACGAAGCGATGAAAATCAATGACTTTTTGGTCGAAATCATTCGGCATTCTTTGACATAAGGATGTTCTTCTTCGAAGAGAGAGTCCATTTCTCTTCATAAATTTAATCACCCAGCCTCAGCTAACCTTAAAATTCGAGACACTGATCCCATGGGCTGCAGCTATGTCTCGTCCTTTAAAATACAGCATTTCGTAAGAAACGGCATATCCATCATTGCGTAACGAAATCACATATTTCAGAAGATGCTCCTCTACTTGCGGAAACTTGCCAGTTTTTGGACCGCGAAATGTTTACGAGACTTGTTGGTCTCTTGAAGGGCAATTTTCTGTTTTCGCCAGTACCGCACGTTACACTCGGACACAGAATATTTGCGGCCTGCTGCCCTATTCCCGTGTGTTTCGGCGTAAGTGATCACCGCAAGTTTATATGACGCAGTATTACTCGAATACTTGCTCATTGTGGATTAATGAACGACTTTGAGATCACAAAACATCCGTGTACCCGAAACACTCGTAAAATGAGATTCTACCAGACTGGAATAGATCGTCACTAATCACGTCTTCGCTGATTCACTCACCGGACTGAAATACCGCAGTGAGTAATAACAGGAAGTTGCACGAGGGTTTTAAATGCGAGGTTGCGCAATAGGAAAGCTACTACTTGACATCTTTATTTTGAAACGCACCCGGAACTGCGTGATGAAATCATCGAGAAAGTGGGTGCGTCAAATACGCAAATATTTCTTTTTTCCCACTTTGGACCCCCCATAAATGGGATGCGTAAATTATGCAGGGGCGTTAATTATGCGAGAAAATACGGTACAAATTTTTTTTATTGAAATATCAACTTTTAGTTGTAATTTTCAATTCTGATCGTCATAATTTTCATTACTAACTTAGATACTGTACTTGAAGAGAAAACATATCAAAAAGCTATAATTTTTTTACTAGATCTTTTTAACTTTGCACTTCCACTTACGTACACGTATATTATAGAAAAATACAAGATTTCAATCTTTATTTCATGATTTATTTTAAATGTTTAAGAAAAATTGTATTTCTACGGATGATGTACCCGTTCACAATATTTGTCAATCTTTCAAATTGGATTACAAATTAATTTGAAAAAATATTTTATTTTATTTTTATTAGAAATAAGAATGGAGACCTCCCTAATTACATAATAAAATAAATTAGAAAAACGCATTGCATTTAAAATATATTCAATAGCATACAGTAATATGTACAATTAATAACAACAGGTATTAGCACAACGGATATTAATTCAATTGATAATAACATGTATTAGTAAAATTAGAACAACATTTATAGTATAGTATAGTAAATTTAAAGAACCTCTAAGTATTCAGCTGCGTCACAAGCTTCTCTTTCTTTCAAATCCTGGACTAGGTCCTAAAAATTTTTAATTTTCTTCTCCTTCCTCGATTATTCTTACGTTCAGCATCAATCAAACGGTTTTTATGCCGTATCAAATTTTGGAAATTATTATACGTTTCGTCTGAATCAAACTTTTTTCTTGAAAAATACATTGTTGTACATCCGACTTTGAAACGGAGTCTTGCTTTTTTGTTGGAATACATTTGACATCTTCCATGGAACGTTTTCTGAAAACGTTCTCATATTTTGATGCTTCAATGTTTTTCGAGTGTACTAAAAGATAAACGTATTATTAGTAACTTTATAATGAATATGTATATTATTTATCATTCATACAAATTTAGATTACACTTTTTTCTTACTTGAAAGAGTAACATCATTTTCAATATTCAAAGGTGTCTCTTCAGTTACAGTATTGTTAGGTACTGCAGTTGATAATAATCTTTTTAAATATGTATAACCATCAGTTTGGTGATAACAGGATTCTTCAAAGTGATCGCTACAAACTCTTGAGTGATTATTAATTATTGATGATAATTCAAGAATAGAAATCCATTTTTGTCTTAGTCCGTAATCCTTTGGAAATCTGAATTAAAAAATGTATATTAAGTACATAAAATATTATAATGACTGTACGTAAAAATGAACCTCTTTTTATATATTCCATTTTAAAATGCTCAACTTAAAAGCATTTTTATTTTACAAAATTTAATATTCCAACCATGACAGTTATTAATACTTATTAAATAGTTAAATTAGCAGTAAAAATCTATAGTTTACACACATTAAAAAACGGAACTGTAAAATGTTCATTAATGAAAATATAAAGTTTTCTAAATTTTCTACTTATCGCCAAAAATGAAAATATTTTGAATTCTCATTTATACAAATTTAGAAAATAAAATTATATTAGAATAGTCAAAATTTGTAAACTGAAACATTACAATATATATTCACTTACTTATGAAAACTGCGACTTCCATCACCTGGGATGGGTTCTTTTTTGCACACTACACACCTTATTGTCATCTTACTGTCAAAATATTATGTTTAACAACAAATAAAAGCAAGAATCTCCATGAATGCGAGTAACACAGCTTGACAAACACACGAGTAACACAGCTGTTCACGTTCGAAAAGCCGTTAACCTTAGCGACGACCGTTTCGTCGCTTCCCGCGCATGCGTCATTAAACAAGGCGAGGTAGGGCTCTCTCATTTTCTCTCTCTGTTTAGCTGCTGGACGTTCTCACTTACGCGCGCTCCTGTCTCCCCACCTCTATTGTAATACCTCTATGGCAACAACCCATTACTGAGTCAGGACCTCCTTTAACATCCTTCACCAGTTGTCCCGGTCAAATGCAGCTGCTCTCCAGTTCCGGATCCCAAGGATATGGTGCGCATCATAGTTCACACCATCTTCCCAACGTAGTTTGGGTCTACCAACTTTCCTGGTCCCATAGATCTGTTCTGTGAGTGCCTTTCTTGGTATTTCATTCTCCCCCATCCTGATTACTTGTCCAGCCCATCTGAGTCTACCAAGTTGTACAACTTTCACAATATCTGTTTCGTTCAGAGAGTGTTCAGTTCCATTCACCTCCCACACATATTGGACCAAAAATGCTGCGGAGTGCGTTCCTGAACGAGCAGGCTTGACTCAGACTTTCTAGAAATGGTCCAGGTCTCAGAACTATAGGTGAGAACTGGACGAATCAGTGTTTTATACAGAAGCAGCTTGATGCTCATGGCAATTGTTCTGCTCTGGAACAAGGGTCTAAGACCACAGAAGCACCTATTAGCTTAGGTGATTCTTCACTTTATTTTTTCTGTTGTTTCCCCGTCGGAGTTAACTTGGCATCCTAAAACAGTATAAGTACCTCGAGTATTCTTGTAACAGCGGACAGTTCAAAATTTGTGATATGATTAACCCTTTGAGGAGCATGAGTGTTTCACAGTGGGTACGCTTCATTCCAGTTAGCATTGACATTTTAAAACATTCTTTTTTTTTCCTGTGCTGTCTACGGAGTCCCATAATCTGTTGGCAGTAATGTGAACTGCTTGAAAGTACTTCACAGCCGCATTTCTTGTTTCCATTAGACATTATTGACCACATATTTACCGTTGTAACAGGTATCACAGACTACATGTTACAGTCGTGTTGAGTTCGTAATGTTTTCTGTATGTTGTGTGATTTGTTTTAAGTATTAAAAATTGTTCAATATTTATCTGAAGAAGAAATAGTGGAATAATTGCTGGGGAAGGCTCTGATTTTGTAAAGAGTGAAGATTTTTTTTTTAAGTGTTAGTAATTTAAATTTATAATTTAAATGAAACTAAATTGTTATTTATTTTCTGAAAGAGGTAAAATTGGACAATAGTTGTTAGGTCAACACATAAGGAAACAAAAGCATTTTCATATACTCGTCATTATTTTATGGGAACTAATGGAAACGCCTCATAACTGTTGCTAAGCAAAGCGGGTTCAACCTGTATTTTCTTCAAAAAGACTAACTACCTTATGAACACAAAATCATGTATACAACCTAATCTTAATACAGAAGAATTACACACTGGAAAATACGCTGCATATATATAAAATGTTGCTAAATTGCTGATGCTGACATTTAAATTCTGACATTATTACTGAAAAGTTTGAATTCACTATCAGTGTTCCATTAGCATCTACAATTTTGATAATAAAACAAAAGTTTTTCTCCCAAGGGTAAAACAACTAGGCCAAAATCATTCGAATCAGTGTTAACACTCTTTCTGAAAGGGTTAAGTGCAAAAGATATGAAAAAGGAGCTAGATTTTAGAATTTAAAATGGACCAGACGAGCCAAACTAATGAACCACACAATGAATGACCCATGAAATGACTGCCCTAGACACTAACTGAAGAAATCTACAAGTGCGCTTTGGCTGATCATAGAGTGAAACAGAGGCTTTCATTGTATCAAGGGAATGCATGCGTAATATCTTACATGACCATTTGTCTATGACAAAGCTGTGTGCTATACAGATGTCACATTTGCTAACACCTGACACAAACAGTATCCAAAGGATAATTCAAGATGATTGTTTGGTATTCCACAAGCACATTCCAACGAGATTTTTGTGTGAATTCATAACCATTGACGAGATGTGGGTCAACCACAACAGAAGTCGAAACAACGGACCATGTGAGGTAAACCAAACCCAAACAAGACAAAGACAATTCCATTGCTGGTAAGGTTATGACAACTGTTTTGGGATGCGTGCGAAATACTCTTCATTGATACCTTGAAAACAGTTGATGCCAAGTATTATCCAAACTTATTATAATGGCAAACTTGTGGAATGAAATCATGTAAAAACTGCTACACTTAATAAAAAAAGTGATACTTTACCAAAACAATGAACCAGCTTACACGTCAGTTGTTGCAGCTTAAAAAGTTAAAGAATCGACGTGCTTCCTCGCCCACCATACTTGGCAGATTTAGCCCTTAACAACGGCTGTCTGTTATATATATAAAAAAATTGCTTGACAGAAAAAAACTAGTGGAAAAAATAAAGCCAGCGATGCTGTAAATAGCTATTTTTGAGGATCTCGCCATATCAGCTTGTCAATCAGTCATATCCTCACTAGAACATTGCTGGGGAAAGCGTGTCATCAAGCTAAATGGAAATTGTGTTGACAAACAATTACAGATTTAACCAGAAAGTAGTTTTCTTATTCAGGCTGTGGACTTTTCATTCTACCCACGTGTATTTCTTCCATACAAAATAAAAAGGTACCGATTTCAGTTAACGGTTTTTTTTTGTATTCACATATATATTTATTCATATATTTATTCCTTTTTAAGTAACTCGTTGAGTTTCCTGCAGGTCTCCCATGTAATATCTTCAAATAAATACACTGCAAGTAGGTTTACTTTTGCCTGACACACGTTCACAGAAATTATTCTGAATCTTCAGCGGTTTGTTTGAATTGTAATTGAATGTTTCACTTACAATATAGTTAACGGATAGTCGATTTTACTTCAATTCTATTTTTGATCGTTCTAATTCAATTACAATTAAAAAAAAAAAAATCTGAAGATGCAGAATAATTTCTGTGAAACATGCGCCAAGTGAAATAAACTTTATTCATGTTTATAGGTATCACTTTCCTAAATATTTGTGCCAAAAATAACTGTTTACTATTTCTGCAAAGTGATATCTGATAATTTTGCCGTTCTGAGGAAATTCGAAAGTAAATATTCTCTTGCAACGAGCATACAGTCAATTCTAAATTACCTGCTGTGCAGCTTAATCACGGTCCATCTGTAATCTAGAATATACATATTATCCTTGACGTACTGCTGATTAATTCACATACTTACTGTTATTAAAATTATGGTTATATCAGACACAATCGAAGTTCATTATAACTACATCCAGCTATCTAATTTAGGATAATAAACTTGTATCCTCAGTTGTTTGTTTAGTATACAATTTGAAAAGTATTTCAACACGTTCTGTATTGACAACAAGTGTTAATAAAACTTGTATGTTAACACATCACATTGTCCACCATATTTCATTACGTCACGGTAATTATCTATTGCTGATTTTTTATTTAACATGCTGTGAATGGCTAAAGGCGCTGTTAAATACTGGTATAAATGTCAGTTGATTTCAAAATGAGAAGCGGTCGATCACCACTTTCCAAACTATTGCCCAGCACCCCTCCTGCAAGTCAGCTGAGAGTCAGTAAGGGTCTCTTTGTGTGGTGTATAGAAGAGCAGTCTTATCATTGTGTGGTGAACAGTAACCAGCACATGACATGAAGGGCATGACGTGAGTGGTGATTGTCCAAAGAGATAAAGAGTGGGTTAGTCTGATGCCTGTTCTTAAGCAACAAGGAATTACTTCTCTCCTAGTATGTTCTAATGTTGAAGACCAGACATCAGTAGTTGGTTTAATGTTTCACTGCTTGGGGTCCACTACAGTTACTGACAGTATGTGGTAAACACTTGTGGTATGTGGTATAAGCACTTGACATGAGGGGAAATATAGTGTATTAGTTTTTTTTTATTATATCAGCAACACCCTTCTTTATCACTGATCCGAATAATCAAGATGTACTTGAAAAATATTTCCAATAATTCTTTGAATAACAATGTTATCAATTTTTAGTCATCCGTAAACATAAAATACAGCACAATAAAACAGATCCAGCTTATTGAAGTTGTAGAACCGAGATCAAGATACTATCTGCGTACATATTGAACGGTTTGTTTTTAATTTTGTTTTGAAAGGCACTGTGTTTGTTTCCCATTAGTAGCATATGCACATGTTTCTGATAAGCAGCATTGGCATTTTAATATTAGTGCATTGTGAAATATTATAATATGTACTGGCGGCAGAAAGAAACGTACTCATGGTTTTACACACAAGAATATCTTATTAATATTCTTTCTTGAAGTCGGTGTTCTTGTTTCCTGTTCATATTATAATAATTTATTTTATTAATCTTATATTCAAGCCATGATAAATAAATCGTACAATTAAATTATTAAGTGTAATGTGTGAAGTTAAAATGTTTTGTTATTTGTAACATACGTTCTCTCATCTGTCAGTGATACAGGATATCTTCATTCATTCTTAAATCTTCACTCATTGCCACAGACTTTGAAAATTCGAGTATTTTGCATGATGATTTCATTGGAAAACGTGTCACAAAAGTAACTAGTCATTAATCGTTATAGATGTAACTTGTTCTCTTCTACAACCGTTTTTTTTTTTTTTTTTTTTAATAGTATATAAATATTTTTGTATAACGCTGTATAGTAATTTTACTGCATTTTATATTCTTTTTGTGTACATAGTAAATAGTTTTTGTGTGGGTGTTTACTTTTGACTGTGTTCTGTTGTCGGACAGTGTAGTTATCTGTATATATTTGTAATAAGGTTTATAAAACAAAATTAGATTATTGAAGAATAAATGTAAATTATTATTATTATTATTATTATTTATTCTGTGTATTCATTTTCCTTTGTTTTGTGTTTCATACAGCAGCTGTTTTTGCTTCTTCTTCGTCACTACTCTGCCTAAAATGAGCCCTGGCTTCCAACACCAATCTTCTTCAACTTCTCCTATCCATTGCCATCTCAGCATAACCCCTCAAATCCATTCTTCTGAGATCTTCCAGCACATCATCCAACCATCTTATCCTGGGTCGACACCTTCTTTTTTTATAATCTCCATTCACCATCTTCCTTAACTGGTTATAAACATATCATACAATCTTTCTTTCAAACCACCTCCTCAGTGTTTCTTGTATCTTTTTGTTTCTAATGTCCCAGGTCTAATGTAACAAATTGCCAGACATTGTGAGTAGGCCTATATACAAACGTCAAAAAAGTTTGAAAGTGAAGGATTGTATTTATGTGATAAAAATTGAAACCTGCAGTTTCTACATGTATTACAGGCCTACACATTTTGTGCTGGTTGTGTTAGACCGAGAAAGCATAAACTTACAAAAATGAATTTTACCAGACCAGACATGCCAAAAGGTGTTGTATTTATACATACGCTAAAAGCCTGAGTTAAAAACCATATGCGCAGTATACATACATCCTCGGTGCTACAACCCAGTCCAGGCCCTGGCCTCCAAAAGAAATTGTCCCCACTGGTCTCTACTCCTGGCCAATGTCCACCAGTTTGCTGCACCCAGCCTCACTGCCTCCTTACCAACCTGGTCCAGCCATCTTGTACGCGGTCTTCCCCTCGTTCTCCTTCCCATCGGCAAATAATTCATGATTTTTTGGGGGGATTCTATCCTCCGCCATTCTCTGCACATTGTAACGGTACATTTCAGTCCACATAATTTGATGTTTCAGTGTCTGGTGATGCTGTGGCGGCGGTCCTGAGCTGGCCAGCGCGTCAGAGCAGGAGCGTCGTGCCTGACTGGCCTTGCGGTGTTGGGATCTCGAGAGAGAAGTCCAGTAAGGTCATTCAGGTGCAGTCACAGTCACTGGACCAAGGGGTAAGTTAACTATTTATTATAAAACGTAAAGGGGGTTGTGGCGACATATCCTGGCTGATCCCTTTAGGAAGTGTGAGTGTGTCAATGAGAGTTTTTATGCTTCGGCATAAAACCTCTCATTGAGGGGGTCTTGTAACGGTACATTTCAGTCGACATATTGTTTTGGGGGAAAAACAAATATAAATTTTATTGTTGATTCAAAAGCATAAATAATAAATGGTAAAGTTTTGTAATGACGTAATATCAAGTGCAGGAAATTGTATCAAGGTCAACATTGTATACGCAAAAACAACAATGATAATTAGACAGACGAACTTTGACCTATTGTCACCAAGCGAAACCTGCAAATACGTCACATTGGAATGCAATGCGTAATTCACCGCGCCTTAAAAACTTGTTCGTCATAGTCCGAAGACAAAGGACTTGGTCACGTGACATCCCTACCACCTCAGAAAAGAACGTAATACCTTCGTTCTCAGTCTACAGTCATCTCTAGTGCAAATAGCACGTAAAAGTTCCGGAACGTAAAGCAACTAAAATATGTAAAATTTTGATATATATTTGATTGAAAACAGTATTTTACCAAACCAGTAGAGACAGTGAGAAAAAATTAAGTAATATCACAGTTCGGCGATGAGTTAGTGCGTGGTACAAGGGGAATCGTCTGGAGGATGGCCAGATAAGTAACAGACAAATAAATAAAAGCCAAATTCTGTAAATATCAAAAATGGTCTAAATTAAATATACTAAAAAAGAAAATTATGAGCTCAAATAAGGGGAATAAAAAAGGAATGTACTGGGTGAAATTGCGTGAGTGTGTGTGTGGAGGTACCTAATTAATATCTAATAACTAAAAAGCACTGGTTTACGTTAAAAGAAGGTAGTTTAGTATTTTTCAGCATCTATTTCAATGTTTAATAAGTTAATTTGCAATAATATCTCGAAGAAAGGTTGATGTTAAAACAAACAATGTATTGTAGGCCTGTTATAATTGTAAAAGTATAAGAGATGGTGGGAGTTGTCTTTGTCATCAATATATATTAACAAAAAAAATGAATAAACACCAGTTTCCAAAAATACAGGTAGAGTTGAAGTAATTCATTTCAAGCAACCATCTTGTTATTTCAGCTTGTCTAATCAGAACCCTGGATCCGGTAAGTATATTTCATGTTGGCAATAGACAACATGGCAGCTACACCAGCCGAAAGTGTAAAAACATAAAACAAGTATCTATTAATAAATTGGTAAAAGTAAGTAGAACATAACAAATGGCACCCGAACAGGGACCATTTGCATAAATAAAATTTATACAAATGTGGACCTGTTTTGAGAAACAGGATGGTTGTTTGGAGTGAGTAAATTGGTATGTACTTAGAAATAGACGTACAAAGATAAGGTTATGTTGTGATCATATGTGGTCGGAGTAAATGGATTAAATAGAATATCTTTTTAGATAATAAGTTTGTGTTATATTATATGTTAGTATTTTGACAAAAAAGTTATAACTTTACCATTAAAAAATGGAAAATAAGGAAATAAATCTAGAAAACACTCTTACCGAGTCAATGATAATGAGTAATGTAGAAGCAGAGTCTACTCCAACGACGACTAGAGTAAAAGAGTTGTCGATGGACGATATGTTTAACCTAATAAGAACAATGTCCGAAAATATAAATACAGTAGAGCGTCAATAATTAGGACGTCAAAAATCCGGATCGTCGATAATCCGGATTCGATTCTGGCGAAAAAAAAAATCGCATGAAGTGAATACATTTGTTTAAAAGCGTCGGCACAACTGTAAAACTCGCTGTGCCCTACAGAGTGGAGCGCGAATTGCGTGTTGTGTGGAGCAGGGAGGGACAGTGAAAGCGGGAGAGTCAAGGTCGCACAGTCACATGTATACCTGCTACCCTGCCCCTGTCAGTCGCGTCAGGCAACTGACCTCGAGTATTGTTCTCTGTGCGTGCACTAAGTTGTTGTTTACCAAATCGATCGTTTGTGTACAGTAGAGTGTTTGTGTGTGTGTCGGTTTGTCTGTGTTTTGTTTTTTGACTGAGAGCACACCAACCCAGCTCATTCTCCTAAAACGAATCAAGGACTTAGCTACAAAAAAACGAACCACTACCGCTGTTCAAAAGTCCATAAAAGATTTTTTTTAAAGCTCAAATACTGTATGATTTACTGTACGTATTTTTTTTACTGTATTTTGTTGTAGGTCTAGATTTACTGTACATAAAATAAGACAGTCTGTAAATGCAATACTGTACATACAGTATTTTTTTCTGTAATTGAAAAACGTAAAAATTTAACTAAATTAATGGTTTTATTCATCCGCTCCACTTCTGTAACAATCAGAGTGAATTATGAACGATTTTAGCAAGTTTTTTTTTACTGAAGACGTTTACCGGCGCTTTTATTGGTTCATTTCGAAAATCCGGACAATTTGATAATCTGGAAGGGGTCCGGTCCCAATTAATCCGAATTATTGACGCTCTACTGTAGTAATCTAAATGAATTGAAAGACCAAAAGAGTGATTCTGATGTTAAGTTCAATAAAATCAATAGTCGCTTTGATGTAAACGATAGCAAGTTCGAGGCAAAGTTTGATGAACAAAAGAGTAGTTTCAATGATAAATTTGATGAAGTAAAAGATGAGATAAAACAGCAAAATTTTAATTTTAATAAGCAAATGAATGAAATTAATACACGTTGTGATAATATGAAAGAACCGATAATAGAATCAATAAGTAACAATTGCGAGAAGAAGATTAACGAAATGAATAAAAATTTAGACAGGAAATTAAATCAGATAATAAATAAGAAGTTAGGTAACAGTGTCAGAGATATGACAAATAATAAAAATGATAGTGTAGTGGGGGTAGAAAATGGTAGAGAGACAGACCAATTAAACGAAAATAAAGACGATAAGGTAAGTAGGGGTGAGAAAAATGATAATATAATTAAAAATATGGTGTTAGAGAGTAAGGTTGTGAATATTGAGAGTGCTGATGAAGTTTTAGTGGGAGTAGAATTTGATAATGAAGTGATAGAGAGTGTTGATGAGTTAGAGAGAAAGTGTAGAGAGAGTTTACAGGTAGAGGGGTTGCAGAGGGTAAAATTTTCCCGTGGTGTTGTGGTTGTGGGTGAAGAAAATGCTTCACGAGTGTATTTGGAAGACGTATGGTCTACAAATAATTGTCCCTTGATTTTTTGTGCATCTGGTAGATGGTGCAGTAATAAAGTTGTAGTACCTTCTGCATGGGTTGGTAGAGAAAATGTGAAATGGCATTTTGGTGGGAGATATTTTGAGAGAGAGTTGTGTGTTGATGGGGAGATAGAATTATTTAAGGTTGACAGAAATTAAAAAGAATTTGTAGAAAGGTTAGGTATAGAGAGAGTGGAAAATTATATTGAAATCTTACCTTGTGTTGAAGCTGATATAGCAGCAGTAGATGATGATGTTAATGAAGAATTTATAACTTGCCTAGTGGTGACAGATTATACTAAAGGCGACATGACTATACTCTATGGTGACAAGATATATGATATAATAATATGGAATAATCCTGTTGGTATTGTGCAAAAATATGAACATTTAAATAATCATTATATTGATAGGGATAATGTAATGTATATAATAAAAAATGATTTGTGTAGTCGTAAGATCAGAGTATTATTCGATGATGGTGGTTAAACAGTTGTTGTTTATGAACATTTAATTATGTGAATAGTGTGTTTTTGAAATGGATTGTATTATGAAATGATTTGTGGTAAATGATAACAGATAATAATTTGGATTGTATATTCTTTTGTGTGTTGATATCAAATGTATTTGTGTATTGCATTAAGGTGTACTCTGTATTTTATGTAAACACTGTATGTATGTAAGAGGAATTGATTTAATAATAATTATAACATTTTTCAGACTAAATAAATAATGAGAATAATTATGAAGTTTAAGGTAATTAAAGTAACTTAGTGGAAAAAACTTAATTAAATAATTGAAGAGTAATTAATTAATTAATTTTGTATAAAGGAATTTTGGTGATGAATTTAAATGATTTTCTGAGATTTAGATTCTATAATGAATAGTCAATGATTAAACATATAATATGTTTAGGTGTTGAGTTATATTGTTATTTGAGGTAATTATAAATTTTCTAATGTAATTTTCAATGATCATATTAATGTAAAACCTTATATTGCAACTTACCATCTGCGGCTTCCAGAAACAACGTCTTCACAAAGTTGACATGTTTCGGGACACTTGTCCCATCATCAGAACTTAAAATAATCGTGTATCATTTAAGTTGATACATTTGTCAATTAATTAAAATATTAAAATCCAACATGAAATAAATAATTTAAAACAATATGAATACTTAAATGTCCAAAAGCGAGCGTGAAGGTTTAACGATGTACATCGTACGGAGGTTGACCGCGCACTGAATTACGTTTTGCTCCCACCACGACAATAGCGCAAGGCAGTGTCGTACAATACATTTGATTTGAAAAGCAGTTTATCATTTAAAACATGCGGCTTGGTATCAGTATTGTTATATGCTTTATAAATTTCATACTCTTCAAGAGCGTTCAAATATCGCCCTTTCTTACATATGTGAAGGGGTATTAAATTAGTTTTAAAAATTGTGTAATTATGATTCTCGGAAATGAGGTGTTCTGCAAATTTTGACTTGATATTGTCCAAACTGTGAAGGTGTGTAGGTGGCCTATGTTCTGTAAATCTTTTTAAAAAACCACGTCCTGTCTGGCCCACATAAAAGCGTCACATATCAATTTGTAAACACCAGTTTTGTGTTCAAGGCTGGTAGTTCTGCGGACACGAAGATTATTCACAAGATTTATTTTAAAAAGATTTACAGAACATAGGCCGCCTCTACACACCTTCACAGTTTGGACAATATCAAGTCAAAATTTGCAGAACACCTCATTTCCGAGAATCATAATTACACAAATTTTAAAACTAATTTAATACCCCTTCACATATGTAAGAAAGGGCGATATTTGAACGCTCTTGAAGAGTATGAAATTTATAAAGCATATAACAATACTGATACCAAGCCGCATGTTTTAAATGATAAACTGCTTTTCAAATCAAATGTATTGTACGACACTGCCTTGTGCTATTGTCGTGGTGGGAGCAGAACGTAATTCAGTGCGCGGTCAATCTCCGTACGCTGTACATCGTTAAACCTTCACGCTCGCTTTTGGACATTTAAGTATTCATACTGTTTTAAATTATTTATTTCATGTTGGATTTTAATATTTTAATTAATTGACAAATGTATCAACTTAAATGATACGTGATTATTTTAAGTTCTGATGATGGGACAAGTGTCCCGAAACATGTCAACTTTGTGAAGACGTTGTTTCTGGAAGCCGCAGACGGTAAGTTGCAATATATTTGATTGAACAACACGTGGCTTGGTACTAAATATTTGGAATTATTCCTTTTAAACATTAATGTAAAAGGTGGTAAAAGATGGAGTTTGGGTGATAATTGTTTCAATAAGGCATTTGAGTCAGTCAAAGTTAACTTTAATGGGTGTTAGACAGAACAAGAATTTTGGAATAAAAGTAATACAGAAACAGGGTAGTAGTAGTGACACAGTAGCGGGAGTGCATGTATGTAGAGAAAGTGAGAGTAATGTAATAGGTGAGTAAATAGGTGATGGTGAAATTTTGTAGTGAGGGTGGTGTGTAGGGAGTGATCAACGTACGTCATTGTGGCAGGTAATTGAGAAGTTTCGAAGAGTGTTTGCCGAGATTCCAGGGAGGGCAAAAGGGTATAAATGTGAATTGCAGGTTCGGGAACACACATCCTAGGTACAAAGAGGGTATCAGGTATTTTATTCTAAGAGGAGAGTGATATAAGTAGAGTAGATAAAGTGTTGAAGGGGGTTATTATTGAGAGATCGGTGTCACCCTATGCAAATCTGTTAGTGGTTGTTAGAAGGAAGAAAGGGGAGTAAGGTTATATATATAAATGCCCATTCAATAAATCAAATCATTGTGAATGACTGAGAATCACCCAAACTAATTGATGATGAAAATGTTAAACAGAAAATTCATAGTGGAAATGTAATAATAAATGAAATGTGATGTAAAATGAAGCTTGATAATAAATTTGAATTTTTGGAGAATCTAATTGTATAAGAAGTGGTAAATAATTAAAGGTTGAGTATTAACAGGTTTAATTGAAATTAAAGTTTTGGAATGTTTGGAAATTTTATTCAGATGCAATTGAGATGTTTATTTTAATGTAATGAAGTTTATGTTCATTGTGAGTGTTTACTATGTTTTATTATGTTATATTATATCGACCGTTTTATGGTTTTTAATATATAATCAGTAGGATTTTGTAAACCTTTAGGGGTAACTTTATCTGAACTTTAAATGTAATGTCGAAGCAAGGACAGGAGATGACAAAATTCCTCCTTAATTTCAGTTCTTGTGGAGACAACTGGACGCTACAGTCCAGGGGGGCCATAGTGTGTGTGGAAGAAGATTACTAAATTATTAGTAACGCATTAATGAATATTAAAATGAATTATGTTGAGGATCTGATAAGATAATTGAATGATTTTGTATTGAATTCAGAAGTATTATGATAATTAACAAGTTAAAGTAGATAATTGTTCTGATGTAGTTGATTTAAATCTGTTTTATTCTATATAAGAATTTTATTAATGAATTTACTTGTTTTGAAATATTAATTCTATGAGGGAAGGTATTTGTAATATTGTAATGGGAAATGTTTATTTAAATTCTGATAGAATCAGAGAAATATTTTGAATTTTGGGAATAAAATGTAACAAGAGAAGGGTATGAAGAATGTCGATATTGAGGCTGGATGTTCATATTTTGTTATAATAAATATTGTATTCATATATAGCTTAGGAGTTAAGGAAAAAACCAGTGCTTCTTAACGCAAACCAGTACACGGCTAAGGGGAAACAGATCAGTTAGGGAAAAGGTATTATACAAGGCCACTATTTGATTTTTAATTTGATGTTTCAGTGTCTGGTGATGCTGTGGCGGCGGTCCTGAGCTGGCCAGCGCGTCAGAGCAGGAGCGTCGTGCCTGACTGGCCTTGCGGTGTTGGGATCTCGAGAGAGAAGTCCAGTAAGGTCATTCAGGTGCAGTCACAGTCACTGGACCAAGGGGTAAGTTAACTATTTATTATAAAACGTAAAGGGGGTTGTGGCGACATATCCTGGCTGATCCCTTTAGGAAGTGTGAGTGTGTCAATGAGAGTTTTTATGCTTCGGCATAAAACCTCTCATTGAGGGGTTCTTGTAACGGTACATTTCAGTCCACATATTGTTTTGGGGGAAAAACAAATATAAATTTTATTGTTGATTCAAAAGCATAAATAATAAATGGTAAAGTTTTGTAACGACGTAATATCAAGTGCAGGAAATTGTATCAAGGTCAACATTGTATACGCAAAAACAACAATGATAATTAGACAGACGAACTTTGACCTATTGTCACCAAGCGAAACCTGCAAATACGTCACATTGGAATGCAATGCGTAATTCGCCGCGCCTTAAAAACTTGTTCGTCATAGTCCGAAGACAAAGGATTTGGTCACGTGACATCCCTACCACCTCAGAAAAGAACGTAATACCTTTGTTCTCAGTCTACAGTTATCTCTAGTGCAAATAGCACGTAAAAGTTCCGGAACGTAAATTGCGGGCCCGCAAAGCAACTAAAATATGTAAAATTTTGATATATATTTGATTGAAAACAGTATTTTACCAAACCAGTAGAGACAGTGAGAAAAAATTAAGTAATATCACAGTTCGGCGATGAGTTAGTGCGTGGTACAAGGGGAATCGTCTGGAGGATGGCCAGATAAGTAACAGACAAATAAATAAAAGCCAAATTCTGTAAATATCAAAAATGGTCTAAATTAAATATACTAAAAAAGAAAATTATGAGCTCAAATAAGGGGAATAAAAAAGGAATGTACTGTGTGAAATTGCGTGAGTGTGTGTGTGGAGGTACCTAATTAATATCTAATAACTAAAAAGCACTGGTTTACGTTAAAAGAAGGTAGTTTAGTATTTTTCAGCATCTATTTCAATGTTTAATAAGTTAATTTGCAATAATATCTCGAAGAAAGGTTGATGTTAAAACAAACAATGTATTGTAGGCTTGTTATAATCGTAAAAGTATAAGAGATGGTGGGAGTTGTCTTTGTCATCAATATATATTAACAAAAAAAATGAATAAACACCAGTTTGCAAAAATACAGGTAGAGTTGAAGTAATTCATTTCAAGCAACCATCTTGTTATTTCAGCTTGTCTAATCAGAACCCTGGATCCGGTAAGTATATTTCATGTTGGCAATAGACAACATGGCGGCTACACCAGCCGAAAGTGTAAAAACGTAAAACAAGTATCTATTAATAAATTGGTAAAAGTAAGTAGAACATAACATGTCCGGCCCAACGCAATCTGTTAATTTGTATGAATTGCACGATCGGAAGATCTTTAAACCTTTCGTACAACTCTCGATTATGCAGTCACCTCCAAATCTCGTTTTCCTTCACAGGGCCATAGATTCTCCTCAGTACCTTCCTCTCAAACACGGCCAGTTTCTGCTCATCCAGTTTTTTTTAGCACCCAGCATTCCAAGCCATACATCAGAATTGGTCTGATCAAGGTCTTGTAGAGTGTGGCTTTTGTCTCTTTACTTATTAATTTTGATTTAAAATGTTTCATTGTTCCGTAGTAGCACCTATTAGCAGATAATATTCGTTTTTCAATGTCTCTCGAGCAATCATTTCCAGAGTCCACATGTGACCCGAGATATGGAAAACCTTGAACTTTTTCAAATTTGTAATCATTAATGCGCAGGGACAGGGCACAAGTGTTGGCACCTACAACCATCTATTTAGTTTTGCTTTGGTTTATAACCGAGCCCATAGCCTTAGCGGACAACTCCAGTTCTTGTTTCTTTCTTTTTTTCTAATGTCCCAGGTCTAATGTAACGAGTTGACAGACATTGTGAGTACAGTAGTGTGCAAATTAATCCGAACACAGGGACATATCTGTTTAACGCAGGGAAATTTCAGTTTATTTGTTCACGGTGGTAACACTGTTTAACCAAAACACATTCTCTTACTTGTCTTCATGTTGTTTAGTAGTTTGAGGTTATGTTCTTGGAGTTTTGAGTTTATTGTGTTGTGAATAAAATACTTTGAGTAAGTTTTGTTATTGCTTCTTCTGAAATTAGAATTTTAAAAGTTTCTATACTTTGTGTAGTGTAGTGTAGTGCATTTGTAGTAATGGATATAACTCCGAGAAAACACTCCAAAATTGTTGCTCTTTCTGAGCACACCAATATGACACAGCGTCAAATAGCTATTGAGTGTGGTGTAGGCCTAGGGACTGTGAATGCTCTTGTAAAGCAACTGGTACGATTTCACTACGAAGAAAGGGAAGTTGTGGCCAAAAAAAGAAAACTTACTTCATCACAAGATCGGATGTTGGTGAGAAAAAGTAAAATTAACCCTACACTTTCTGATGTGGATTTGAACCGAGAGTTAGCACCTAGTGGAACAAATGTTCATGTGACAACAGTTTGATGCAGACTGCTTGCAGCTGGACGAAAAGCTTGCCGATCAATTAAAAAACAGCTTTTAACCACCGCAGTGTGCAAAAAAAGGCTAGCGTGGGCCAAAGCACATGCAAACTGGACAATAGAAGACTGGAAAAATGTAATGTTTTCCGATGACACATTTTTTTGTTCAGGGACAAAAAGTGCCTTACGTTAGAAAAGCAGCTAATGAAAAAACGTCACCAGCGCATCTCCAGCAATCTGTTAAGCACCCCGAAAAAAAAAAATGTTTTGGGGTAACTTTACTTCTAAAGACCCTAGATCATTGGTTCCAGTGAATGGTATGCTAAGAAGTGATGAATACATCAACATTCTGCAAACAAGAGTCATCACACAACTTCAGGACCTGTTCCCAGAAGGCAACGGAGTGTTCCAGCAAGATTTAGCACCATGCTGCCAAAAAAGTAAAAGCTTTTTTTCAACAACACAAAATTTCTGTTTTAAATTGGCCTGGCAATTCCCTGGATTTGGATCCAATAGAAAACTCGCAAAGCGGCGAGTAGAAAAAATGAACTGTACCACAAAAAATGTACTGATTGAAGCTGTCATAAAGGTATGGGTTTCATGATGAAGAAATAAAAAAAATCTGCAACACACTTGTCGAATCGATGCCGAAACGTGTCTGTCTCTGACCTCATTAAGAACAAAGGAGGACATATCAGCTAATAGTTATTTTTCTTAATGTACTTGTGTGGTTTTGTTTGTGAATAAAGTAGCTTTTTATGGAAAAACATCCGTGTTCGGATTAATTTTGTAACATGGCATTTTGGCCTACCTGGAGTAATAAGGAAATTTGTATTTATTTTTTAATAAAGCCGATAATATTTTTCAAATAATATGGACGAAACTTATGAAAAAAAGATATATTTATTATTAGCAACGGAATTGACCGTGGCAGCACTGCCGTTAACTGCATACGTGACGATTATCCAGCAATATTTTGAAAGACATTGTCAACAACCAACAAATTGTACCAAGGTCAGCTCCAATAACACAACACAACTGTAAACAAGTTATATAACTAACATCATGCGATGTTACGCCAGCTCATTACATAATGCTGGAATGTGGGTACGGCAGTGCCACTAGTTTTCGTCGCACCCACAGAACAAAGAGTCAGTCGGAATACAACGTTTACAAGTGACGGACGCATAAAACTATCGCGTTCGCCGGCTGTGCGTAATTTGCGGGCCCGCAAAGCAACAAAAATGTGAATAACAATTTTTAAAGTTGACGTTAATTTGAAATTACACTTAAATAACGGAAAATGAACAGTTTTCGGCAATTAACAGTTAAAATAAAGAATGTGCGTGGCTAGAGCCAAGTGGCGTCTTCTGGACTCAAAAGTATAACAGCTAAGTAATCTACAAGAACGTACATAAAAACAAGCTTTCAATTTTTTGGCTAAAATATACAAAAGTTTAATGTTTTCATACTCAATATGAGCTCTTAAAACCTAAAGTAACTCGGTGTGTGTGTGTGTGTGTGGTTGCGTGAGTGTGTGTGTGTGGGTACCCATCTTAGTATAAGCAAAAGCGCTGGTTTTCGTTAAGATAAAATAGTAATTTTAAAGTAGTAATTCTCTGTGTTGGTTTCAATGTGTAACAAGGGTAATTGGACTTCTAATTATGTTATTTGAAGAAAGTTCGATGCAAAGCAAACTATGGGTTGGTTGCGTAATTTTTTATAGAATGGTTAAATTCATTTGGTTTGTTGTTTCTATAATAATTAAATTCATTTTGTTCAAATTATAGTATAAAAGTAATGGGAGATGGGAATTAGCAAATAAAATGAAAAGTATTCGTATACATTCAATGTGTGTTGTTCATTTGCGTTTACCCGTTTCTCTCTGCTAATAAGTACACCTGACGAAACCCTGGTTCACGAAAAATAATCAATAATCAATGTTTACACAGTAATAAATTTATTTTAAAGCTAGTACCACTTCAATGGTGCCCGTTAACATGGACTTTGAAAAATTGAGTTAACAATTTTACAAACAGGTCGAAAAAATGGCAGAGGGGAATATGAACGCAGATTTAGGTAGAGGTAGCGCAGAAGAATCAATTTTAAATGTCACGCAAGATCATATGATAACAACCAATGATTTTGTTGACGAAAGTGTTGAAACAAATGTAGACGCAAGAATAAGCGATAATGTAAAGATATCTAATCAGTTAGCGTTAATAATGGAGATGATGTCAGAAATGAAAGCTGAAATCATATCAGACATAAATAATTTAAAAGCTGAAATCAAATCAGAAAGTAATAATTTGAAAACTGAGATTAAGTCAGAATTAAATATCGTACATATGAGTGTGAATGAAATGAAATCAGAAATAAATAATTGGAAAAATGAAATAAAATCAGTAATAAATGCTCGTAAAATAGAGTCGAAAACAGAAATAAACAAACAAGACCAAAAATTAAGAGAAATAGACAATAAGTTAGAAGAACAGAATAAGACTATAAATGATGCATTCAGAAGTAATTGTGAACAAGTTGATGCAATTAAGATTAATGTAACTAGCTTAAAGAATAAACAAGCAGAACATGAGCGTGAAATAATTAAAGTCAGAAAAGACTTAAATGTAACCATTAATCAGATATTAACTAATGTGAGTGAGAGAGATTTATATAGAGAGTTGTATGCAGAGAGAGAAATAGAATTGTATAAGTTAAAGAGAAATTATTATGAGTTAGAGAGAAAGTGGAAAGAGAGAATAGAGTATGTGGGGCAGAAGGTAAATTTTCCTATTAATTTTTCTGAACCAAGGTGTTCACAAGTGTTGTTTAAGAGGGGAAAGAGTCCCGTATTGATGTTGTATAATGTTGTACCCTCTGTCTGTAATAATAATGTTGAAAGTATGATTTGGTATTGTGGTGAGAGAGATATAAGTGGAGAATGGTATGTTAATAAAGTAACAGAATTATATAATGTGAATCGAAAGCATGACACATGGAGAGAAAGTTTAAAAGTGTACTTGAAGAATAATGAATATAATGATCTGACAAAAGTAATTAAACCAATCATGAATGTATTTACCGATGGAGACAGGACAATAATAACTTACGTTGACAAGTTGTATGAAATATTAATAGGGAATAACCCTATCAATTATAATGACTTAATGAATGGAATAAAGGTAATGGATGATTATTATAATGATAGTAATAACAAATTGAGTGTGTATAACAGTGAAGCATGTTACAAATACATTAGATATTTATATGACGATGGAGGTTGAACTAGATATCAGTGAATAGACATTATTGGTAAATATTGTAAATTTTGGTAACGACCTTGCAGATTTGGACATATGAAGTGTGAAACAATTGCACAGTTCTTGACGAATGATTTGTAAATAATTTGTGAATTCATTTTTGTATATGTATTATTAGTATTTTGCAGTTGACATAAATAATTATGAAGACAATACTTGATGCTTTGTAAATTTTGATAATAATTGAAATATGTTGTGTTTAATAATCAATTGAAGTGAATAATTTGAGATGGTTAAATATTGTGATTTAATGTTGTATGATTGAATTTTTATGAGATATTTAAATTATTTGATGAAATTTCAATTGAAAAACAATTAATGAATAAATAAATCTTAAATAGTTTAGTTTGTGGAATGACATAATTGTTAAAACATATGTTAATAATAATTTTGAAATTTTAAGAAATTCTTTCTATTGTATAACGGTCCATATGAGGTTAGCCAAGTGAAAATGGAGAATGCTTATGTTTTAATAGATTTGCAAACTCGAGATATAAAAGGAACTTATAATGTGACCCAATTAAAAAAGTATTATCTAGCTGAGTGAGGATGAATGTATTTATACATATTAAAATTATCATACATAAACAGACATTTTTATATTCTATTATTATAAATTGTTATTATTATTTAGACACAAGTTATGCATTTTATGTAAATGAACATCAAGATAGGGAAAGTTAAGAAAGAAATGTAGTAGGTTAAAACACCACCAAGACTAGAAATGTCATGTAATATAAATTGTTAATTTTAATTTTAATTTTTTAATTTTAAAAAAGATATTTTACTTGTGATTCCCCAACTTTTCGGGCGGTCACGGCCTCACCGAACCTTGACCGTGGAATTGGTTTAGCTTTAACAGCTATGGTTGGGGCTCATTGCGTCACGTTCTGCCATAACTGGCCATAGCTGTTATCGTTGTAAAGGTGTACTTTGAAATTGATGGGGGGTGAAATTAAGGGGAATCACCAGACTATGGAACAGCGGCTGCCACTCTGCCCGCATAGGGGTAGCAGAGACAGGTGGTAGAACCGTTTAAGGGCGCATATTTATATAACACAGATATTATGATATCTATACCTTTTCAAATGTAAAGCAGAAGCAAGGACAAGGAGATGTCACATTCCTCCAAAACTTCAGTCCTTGTGGACACCACAGTCCAGGGGGGGGGTCATAGTGTGTGTGGCTGGGAGGTTACCCAAGGTGGGTAACGATTTAAAAGATTTTTTGTTGCATTTTAGTAATGATGACTCGCTATTAAATACTTTTATTAAAATTTGAAAAAATAGATGCACTAGATATTCTATATATTGTGTTTATTATGTCTTATTGAGTTGATTGTATGTAGTATGTTAGGAATAAGGATTATAAAAATATAATAATAAGTTTTCTGTGTTTAAAGATTTTTACAAAAAATGCAATAAATTTATGATAGTTAAAATTTTCAATGAAAAAAAAAAAAAATTTTTGAGAAACGAATTAATAAAAATGAAGTGAGTTTAAAGGATAATTTTATGATTTTATATGCAAATTCAATAATGATTGAAAGTGTGTAACATTTTAAATACAAGTTGTTTGTTTTAAGATAATGATAACAATATGAATTATTAATGTACTATGTTTTCTTATGTTATAATGTGTTTGTTAGTATTTAAGTTAAATATGTTAAATGCATTTTAAATTAGGGATGACAGAGATGTATAATATGGTACTGGGGAATGTTTAATTAAATTCTGATGGGAATCAGGGCAATGGTTTTGAATTTTGGGATAAAGTTAATAAGAGAAAGTAGATGGAATTTTAAAAGGGGTTTTCATGTTGTTGGTAGGTATCCGATATATCTGTTAGTAATAAGTAAAAAACAAAACCAGTGCTTCTTAGCGCAAACCAGCACCGCTAGGGGGAAACAGATCAGTTGGGGATATGGTGTTGTATAAGGCCACTATTGAATATTTGATTTGTTGTTTCAGTGTTCGGTGATGCTGTGGCGGCAGACCTGAGCTGGCCAGCGCGTCAGAGCAGGGGCGTTAAGTATCTGTCTGACTCTACGGTGTTGGGATCTCGAGAGAGAAGTCCAGTATTGTCATGCAGATGCGGTCACAGTCACCGGACCAAGGGTGAGTTGATTATATTTTTGGTAAACCGTCAGGGGGGTTGTGGCGACATATCCTAGCTGATCCCTTTAGCAAGTATGAATGTGTCAATGAGGTTTTTTATGCTTCGGCATAAAATATCTCATTGAGGGGGGTATTGTAACATGGCATTTTGGCCTACCTGGAGTAATAAGGAAATTTGTATTTATTTTTTAATAAAGCCGATAATATTTTTCAAATAATATGGACGAAACTTATGAAAAAAAGATATATTTATTATTAGCAACGGAATTGACCGTGGCAGCACTGCCGTTAACTGCATACGTGACGATTATCCAGCAATATTTTGAAAGACATTGTCAACAACCAACAAATTGTACCAAGGTCAGCTCCAGTAACACAACACAACTGTAAACAAGTTATATAACTAACATCATGCGATGTTACGCCAGCTCATTACATAATGCTGGAATGTGGGTACGGCAGCACCACTAGTTTTCGTCGCACCCACAGAACAAAGAGTCAGTCGGAATACAACGTTTACAAGTGACGGACGCATAAAACTATCGCGTTCGCCGACTGTCCGGCTGTGCGTAATTTGCGGGCCCGCAAAGCAACAAAAATGTGAATAACAATTTTTAAAGTTGACGTTAATTTGAAATTACACTTAAATAACGGAAAATGAACAGTTTTCGGCAATTAACAGTTAAAATAAAGAATGTGCGTGGCTAGAGCCAAGTGGCGTCTTCTGGACTCAAAAGTATAACAGCTAAGTAATCTACAAGAACGTACATAAAAACAAGCTTTCAATTTTTTGGCTAAAATATACAAAAGTTTAATGTTTTCATACTCAATATGAGCTCTTAAAACCTAAAGTAACTCGGTGTGTGTGTGTGTGTGTGTGTGTGTGTGGGGTTGCGTGAGTGTGTGTGTGTGGGTACCTATCTTAGTATAAGCAAAAGCGCTGGTTTTCGTTAAGATAAAATAGTAATTTTAAAGTAGTAATTCTCTGTGTTGGTTTCAATGTGTAACAAGGGTAATTGGACTTCTAATTATGTTATTTGAAGAAAGTTCGATGCAAAGCAAACTATGGGTTGGTTGCGTAATTTTTTATAGAATGGTTAAATTCATTTGGTTTGTTGTTTCTATAATAATTAAATTCATTTTGTTCAAATTATAGTATAAAAGTAATGGGAGATGGGAATTAGCAAATAAAATGAAAAGTATTCGTATACATTCAATGTGTGTTGTTCATTTGCGTTTACCCGTTTCTCTCTGCTAATAAGTACACCTGACGAAACCCTGGTTCACGAAAAATAATCAATAATCAATGTTTACACAGTAATAAATTTATTTTAAAGCTAGTACCACTTCAATTTGCACGCTACTGTAGGCCAATGTATAAACATCAAAAGGAGTTTGAAAGTGAAGGATTGTATTTATGTGATAAAAATTGAAACTTGCAGTTTCTACATGTATTACAGGCCTACACATTATGTGGTGGTTGTTTTAGGCCCAGAAAGGTAATGTTACAAAAATGAATTTTACCAGATCAAGCATGCCAAAAGGTGTTGTATTCATACATACACTAAAAGCCTAAGTTAAATACCATATGCACAGTATCCACAACATACAATTTTTTTACAAAACAACACACAAAAACTACATTTTTCAGATCCATGTAAACTAGATGCACACACATGAAATCCATATAAATTGTTTGTTAGCCAGAAATTCGCAAAAATCAGTCTTAGAAAACCAAACTTTTGAAAACTACATTGTTAAACAATTTTTTCCTGAAAAACTGCATCTTTCACGCCTGTCACAAATCAAGTAGAAGTGCTTGATTTTTAACTGTTAGGGGAAAACATCAGAGTTAAAAAAACAGTTCTGTTACACAATGGGAGCCCAATCAAGTACTTAGTCTAGTTAATTTGAGTTGTGTACTGTTTGGTGTTTGTAAAACAGGAATATGTACTACTTTTTGAGTATGTTGTTTTATTTATAGACAAACTACTACCTGTTTTTCATTATACTGTTACATTACAAAACATATTACCACCTAACATGAAAGAAAAATTCTTTTTTGCAAATTTTTTACAAAATCTTTTGTTTTTTCAGCACGCCTAGTTTTGGCTTGTAGTGTATGCAGAAGTGCAAAAAATGCTGGTTTTGTGGCTGCCCGAGGCTAGGAAGTGACAGTGAACTATTTCAACAAAAAAAACGTAATGATGGTGGGCAAATTCCGTAACATAGAATTTAGTTGGAACAAAAAAGATACCTGTATCAATTATGTGCAGGTCAGTGCCAAACAGATAAAACTCCAGATACAAGAGAAGCACAAATAATAAACAGCAGCTGCCCATATTTAATACAAATATGTTAATTTTGGCATTAATTTAATTCTTAACCTCTTGACAATTGTTTCAGCCTATTAGGCTATTCTCAAAGAGCGCTGACAACAACTCCAGCAGCTTTTTGTGCCAACAGCTCCAGTCGTTCTTAGCAGCTCTTTTAGAATAGCCTAATAGGCTGAAACAGTTGTCAGAGGTTAAGAATAAATTGTGAAACTACCATAGGTTTGTGGTTTTTAAAATGAATTTAATCATGGAACCTTGTTTTACTTACTGCTGAAATCTAAAAAGTGTGGTTTTCAACCCACTATGACAATGAATTTTATAATGCATTCTCGTGAATTTATCTACCCCTTTTCATGGTCCCTGTGTGCAAGTGTAATGATTTGAACCAAACCTGGTGTGTGTTTGGTGTTTTCTTTTTCAGAACATCTGTTCTTCCTTCAGCATACATACCAACTAGTGCGGACTTTCCATACTTTATATGGAAAACCCTGTAAAAACTATTGAGCTACAGAAAGTACCAAAAATAATAATATGGAAAACTGTCATAGTGTAATAAGGCTTCAGTTTATCAAGAGATTGGTTTGTTAAATGAATTATTAAATCTGTAAAACCTGTTTATTACTTCTGTATATTTCATTCCACGTGTTCCTTATTAGGTTTTGTAGTTAGCAATGTCATTTTAAACTATAAATGGAAAAAGTGTCTTTGTGTTGCTGCCTCTTTGTCTCACAAACGGAGTAAAACAAGCCTTCCTCATGTAGTCTTATAGAGTTGACATATTTTGGGAGAAAGTTCCCTGGAATTCTATTTCATATCCAACTGCTAATGGTGGGGTGAGTTTGTAAAAGACATTTGTCAAACAGACAGGGTGAGGTGCCTACTGTCAGGACGAGCATTGTCAGTAGTTGACACTGCGTATGTTGTAGTGATTCGATTCAAGTGGCAGTGCATCACACATAGTATTGTTCAATCCGTGGATATTAGTTGAAGTTTATTCGTTATTTACTAGAGCATTAAGAGATTGTATAAGATTTTTTTGTGCAAAACATTTAGTAATTGTTCTATTGCAATGAACTGCAACCCAGAAAATTGATGGATTGTTTCCTAAAAAAGAGAAAACTGTTCAGACGAAGTGTAGCCACGATAAAAACTTTGATAATTTTTTTTAAAGGCAATTTGTGGGGTACGAACTGGACAGTGAAGCTGATCTTCAGGTAAGTTATTCACATATTTAAACAGGCATATTTTCTACAGTTCTTTTGTATGGTTTAAAATTATTTTGATTCTGTGCAATTAAATTGTAACATTTTTTTTTCTTTTGTTGGTTACCGATGTCAAATTGTCATGAACATGTAGTGCAAAATTTGGATCAAATGTTTTTATTTGGTGGGGGAAGTATGTGTGCACACGCATACACACACTATGCATCTACTACTGAAAGGCATGAAAACCAATGTTGCCAGACAGTGTAGTCTGTTAATTTTGAAATATCTCAATATTGTTAAACTGTGGTACCGGGCTGTTTGGCCGTGGTCCAGTGCTAAAATCTCTAGGAAATGTTTCGGCCGTGTCACTGACGACCATCATCAGTGCAAATTATGAGCTTGCACTAACGTAAGGTGACACACGATAGTGACCACAGTACTGTGATCATTAATGCCATTGATGATGGCCGTCAATGGCACAGCCGAAACGTTTGCTAGAGATATTAGCACTGGACCACGGCCAAACAGCCTGGTACCACAAATTAACAATACTGACTCCGGCCGTGATAGCCTTCGAAGTAATTTAAAACCTATCAATAGTTGTGTGGTTCAGTCTGTTTTACACTTACAAACAAAATTTTGTTGCAAACCACCGTCATTCTGGTCGATAAAAAAAAAAATCATGTATAGCAAATATCAAATTTATTTATTTTTATCAAATACAGTATTTATTATCTATTTGTACCATTTTAACAAGTTTGTGCATTACATAGCTGTCAAAATAGTGACTATACTTTCAGTTTTGCTTTAATAAATTTGTATTATCAACATTCTTCACGTATATAAACTTCATAAAATAATTACATGTTTCTTAGTTCATATGTACAGAGCAACGCTGAATAGGTAATGACAGCATACAGAGAATAATTTCATAGTACAAGTAAAAATGAGTTAATGAAAGTTTAAAAAATTTTCCCTCATGGACAGTCATCATCCTTGTTATAATGCCTGTAAATATTTTGGTCTTCAAATTCAATGGACGTCTTCAGAAAAGTACAATAAAACAACGGAAGTGTAACATATGACAGCCATTTTTAAACACTAGATTCATTGCCAAATTACTGTTGACGTTTTATATCCCACATTTTCACCAATGTGAAGCAGTAATAATAAACAAGTGTTTTGACCACTCTAAAGAAGTGTTTCTCAAACTATGGCGTGTGACCCACTCAGGCGGTCCCGAGGGAGCGTTCGGTGGGTCATGAAGTCTGACTCGAAAATATATTTACTGTGTCTTAAAAACCTATTACAGACTTACTATTCTAGAATTAAGTATGTATAATTTGTTTAAGCGTAAAAGTACCCAATGTTAGCAAGAATGTGATTATGAACTGGGTGCACACCCCCTGACAAATAATTCTGCCAGCGCCCATGCTTATAGATCACATGAAATGTAGTGTCTTACACAAGGAGGTTTGGGGCTTAAAAAGGTTGAGAACCACTGCTCTAAAGTAGTAGTTGTCTTTCAATGAGAAATAACGTACCAAAATTAATATATGAAATGTACAGCAGAAATCAATGTGTAAACAAATAAATTTCATTACAGCTCACCAGAGACTACTAATGTCCCTAGCATGGATGTTGTCTGTGTGTGAAAACAAACACGTATCCCATAGACTGTTTACAGCCAGGGGGACGTTATTTGTACATTGAGTTTGTGTATACGGTACTTTATTGTTTTATTATATTTTATTCTTGTTTAATATAATGAGTAATTGTTTTATTTTGTTTTGTTCACAGGTCAACTTTTTGTTATGCACGTTTTATATTCTTGAATTACTGAACAAGAGTGCTTAGAAGACTAGGGATTTGGTGCTAGACCACCAGTCTAGATGTCCTGCACTCCCAGGCAGTATCATATAACTCAAAGTATATTTTTCAGTCTTTAAAATAACAACCTACAGAATGAATGAAGATCAACGGATGACTGAAGCACAGTGCTAGGCAAACTACCTTTCTTGAATTTTATACAGCTTAAGTTACACACTGCTTCTCAAGTGATAGCGCCCTGATCTCCTAAACCAGGGGGTCTCCAAACTAAGGCCCGCGAAGGTCATTGTCCAGCCCGCGGCAACCCGGCCGATGCTGTGTGCAGTTTTTAAATAGATCGTCAAAATACGTCAAGTATTATAACATTTTACTAAATAACTAAACAAGAAATAACTTCAGTAAAATGTTATAATATTTTATACAAGTTTAAAACATTTACGTGGTTAATATGCAAGAGCAATGCTTTCAATATTTGGATCGACCTATATCTGCGAACAAAACATTTTCAAAAATGAACTTGTAAAATCAAAGTACATGGCTAACTTGTCAGACGAACACTTGAAATTCATTCTACCGATAGGAGCATCAAAATTTGACCTAAAATGGACAGACATTATATGTCAGAAGCAACTACTGCACACATACATACATAAGAAAACCAAAAAATAATATATAAGAAATGAATGTTATTTTTCCCTTACTTTTATTTACATTATTTTGAATAAATGACTTTGTTTTCTTTGGATAAGTCTGCTTAATTTTTATTTAAATACTATTTTACTGACTTGATTATTTTGTTTACTTTAAAAAAAAATAAGTTTACAATATATATGTGTGTGTGGGGGGGGCCTGACTTCCAGGATTTTTCAATTCGCCCCTTAAGTGAAAAAGTTTGGAGACCCCTGTCCTAAACCTTCTGGATGATAACAAAACAAAAGTCTATTATTGCTTTTGTGTTGTTGTGTTACTGCACCTGTGAAGATGTCCACTGTTTCCAACTGATCAAAATGTCATATTTGTAAACGCTGTTTCACAATGGTGAAAATGTAGAATGTAATGTGTAACAGATGATATCCAGCTACACTTCCTTTACTATACAGAGTTATTTTATTGACAATTTTAGGCCTTTATTACACTATGCAACTGATTGCAAAAGAAGTTGTGGAGCATTGGTTTAAATGTAGCGTATTATTGCAATTGGTTGCACAGCTTGCAATCGATTACAAAACGGTTGCAAGCCTTGCAACTGCTTGTACAACTTTTTTAGTTTCACACACTCATTGTGGGGCATTAATTTAAATGTAACCTATTACACTACACAACCAATTGCATGCAACTCTGCTGCACACACATTCTGAGGACAACGAAGAAATTTCATCACATGGGACCAACACAACATATACAATTTTTTACAAACCCCCAATATCTCAAAAACGGAAAGGGGGATTTTATTAAAACAAAAACCAAAATAAAATTTGTAATTTTTTCTAAATTTCACTCGCTGACACCATATACCAATCTCTTATAGAACGAAAGTTTATCGCATGCCAAAAATTTCACTACATGAAATTGACAAAAATTTCATGACATGGCACAGTTTTAAATCTGTTCTTGAAAATTATTGAAGTTATTGGTTAAAATGTATGTCTTAAACCATCCTCAAACTTCAAGGAACACGGTGGTGAAAGAAATTTTTTATTGGATCGACAGTTTCTGAGGTTAGTCCAGCGACAACGATACAAACAAATTTTACCTCTTTATAATAGTAGTATAGACGCCATGTTTGCTCTGCAACTGATTGCAGAGCAGCTGTGTAGTGTAATAAAGGCTTTAGATTTTGAAGGCCAGTTATGATGACAACAATGGATCCCCATGATAGGAGAACTGTTGGATCACAGAAGTCATAAAGGCAATTTAATCTTCATACAGAATTAATACAAACACATACAGTACATACAAATACACTTCGTACAATACTGGTTGTTAAAAATTATTAAAATTAGTAATTGACAAACAGGCTGTATCATATTAACAGTCTCAGCGCCTGTTCAAATCCTTCTTTAATGCAGTATATCACATATTATATATATCACATATGTAACTGACGTGTTATTACACTTGTTTCTTGTCAGCAGTCGCACTTTGTAACCATTGTCTAATAACATACATTGCTGTTCAACCACAAATGTTCAGAACCTAACACGCTGTGGTTGACAACTTTACTTCCTGCCCACTGCAAAAACCTGGATACTCAAATTTAGACATTCATCATAAAAAAATACTGATAAATTAAATTCGCTTGTACACAACATCTTCTAAGCTGTGATCAGCCTATTGCCCAGAAAATGTTCTGATTATGTACAGTTATAGTGTTTTATCACTATTAATAAAAATATCAATAGCACAAATAGTGTTTCATGATGATGAGAGTCTGGAGTATAACATGTCCTAAAAGAAGCCACCTATCACCTATATTTTCTGTTAAACAGAGTTATTCTTTGGAAGTATTAGACATCATAGACAGCATTATCATTTTTATAATACATCTTTTTTCTGACTAAAGGTAATTTGGATAAAGTCAAATTTTGAATATTTTTATTTATTTCTGCTTTTTTACTCACAAACTTTTATGGTTTTTGTTAATAATAACAACACCGTTTTTCAGTTTAACACGCATTGTTTTATTTTTTTAAACACCAGATGGTTCACCCGCTCTACGGTGAGGCATCCTTGAACCACTGAAGATGCCTCATCGTGGTATGGATGAAACATCTGGTGTTACAAGAAATAAAGCAACTACGTTTGTAACGGTACAGAATTGTGGGCTACAATAGTTTCAATTTCAATACAGTTTTAATTTTTAATTGTTAGCATTCACCTGTTCATTTAAGAAATGTTCATTTTATTAATTCGTTTTATATTCATATACCCGAAAAGGAATTAAAACTTTGTTATCAAAGTAAGACGAAATAATTAATTTGTCTAATAAATCAGAAGTAATTTGTTTAAATATAAACTGTGTATTTATCTTTGTACCGTTTATCTCAAATAATCCTTTCTGCAGCTGTGTCCATCTGTAAAACCTTGGAGAGGAACCCAAAGGTAAGAGTTAATTAAAAAATTGAAGTAAGTTATAGTTTCATTAACGCCCGAGAACAGGGACTCGAATATATTAATTTAGTAATTGATAGAATTTATATTGTTTCACATTAAACTAAAAACAGTGTTATTATTTCTGTTTTTGTACAAAAATATTTTTAAAAACACACAGATGTTTATTAATTTTTTATTTGACAAGAAATTATCATACTCTAAGGTGCAATATGTCCATACAGTCCCATAGCAACATATTTAACACTTTGAGTGTGGGCATTAAATATTACTACATGAAGGTTTTTGGGATGTGTGCATACATAATAATATTGTCCTTCGTAATAATGTTGTGCTTGTCTTTTGAAATGCGAGCTGTAGTTATGTTTGTGTAGTGTAACTGTCCTGAGTTGTTTACCATTTACAGTGAAACCTTGATATAACGCTCTTCTGTGGACCGGCCAAAAAGCGCTTTATATCGAGGGTCACTTTATATAAAGGTCCCAAGTTTAACTATTTAATTTGCTGGGACCATTAAAAATAAGCGTTACATCAAGGGCCACGTTTTATCACAGAGGCATTATATTGAGGTTCCACTGTACATAGTTCTCGTTTTTCACAAAAAATTCGAATCTCATTTGAACAAAACAGACATGATGTAACTGGCACTACCATCGAACACATGGAACATTGAGTTCTGAACATTTTGAGAACTTGATGATTGCATTTGTGTTGTGACTTTTCGTTTTGTGTGATCTGTTTGTTTTTGTTTTAATATATATTTAATATCACAGATAAGTGAAGAGAAATTTTTTCAAAAAATACCTATAAATAAACTAACATAATACAAAAATGCTAATGTTCATTTAACAAATATGTGTACTACTGGTCCGAGAGAATCGACAGATGAGAAGTTAAATGTTTATAAAGTTATATGCAAGAATGCACGTGTTTATGTTCTTCAAATGAACAAGGGGGGACCCAAAAGTAACCGGAATCATTGAATAGCGGGCGCACTGGTTGTACTACCGGTTTCTGCCACTAGGTGCGTGTTGCCGGGACCTTACTACGGCAGTCTGCTGGCTGACGTTGGCGAGTGACGTTGTGTTGTGTGGGGCCTTTTTCTCAAGCTCTTACAGTTATTTTGTCAATTTTTTGCCATGGCTGACTTAAAGGAACAATGTGTATCTGTGAAATTTTCTTTCCTGTTAGGGAAAACGGCAGCAGAGACAGTCGTAATCCATAAACAGTGACCCTGCTACCCCATCCCCCCTACTTGCTCCGTGCGACTTCTTTTTGTTTCCTCGCATGAAAAGAGAGCTTAAAGGAAAACGTTTTGTGGATGTGGAAGAAGTAAAGAAAAAAACGATGGAATCACTAAAAGACATTACTTTGGAAGAGTTCCAGCACTGTTTCGAGAAATGGAAAAAAACGTCTAGACAAGTGCTTAGCTTCAAATGGAGAGTACTTTGAAGGAGATAAGTTTGTTAACTTGTAAAAATAAATAAAACTCTTTATGTTTGAAAATTGCTGTTATTTTTGGGTCCCCCTCGTATGCAAATATCATGAAATATGGTCTGTCCAGATAAAGGAGACATGAATAATGCGCTCGCACCCAAAGTGTTAAATAAAGATAATTAAAATAATAAAGATAAAATAATGGCACGTCGGACTTTGTTAGCTTCCTGCAAACAATACTTGTAGCTTTACATATTATACCTTACATACTATACTGATCGTAATAAGCTTACATCACATTACATCTAATTACCAGCTGATGTACTCAGAACACTCTAGGCAATGGACTGATCACAATCTTATAATCATGGATAGTGCATTTTTATTTGACAGACTTTTAGAGATTTATCAAAGAAAAGCAGAAGCGGATAAATATCTGTTCTAACTGAGAAAAAATTATAAAACAATCTATAAAAAACATTAATAACCGTAATAATAAGAAACAGAAATATCACTGTTGCACACCACTATAGAAAAATTATTCCGATTAGCGCTTTCAAGCTTCGCAGCTCATCGTCAGATTGGAAATAACCTGATCTGAAATGGTTATTTCCAATCTGACGATGAGCTGTGAAGCTTGAAAGCACTAATTGGAATAATTTTTCTATAGTGGTGTGTAACAGTGATATTTTTGTTTGTGATTATAACCATTAACACAACTTTCTTAATTAAAATTCATAATAATAAGTGTGCACAGAATGAACTGCTAAATTTTATTGTAATTTATATTGGAATTTATGTATTCATTCACTTTTTGTGGGCACAGAAACTCAAGTATCCATATTTTTGCAATGCACTGCAATTCAATATTACCTTGTAAATGGTTTATAAAATCCGTTGTAAATGTCAGAACATTCATAGCGGAAAACGATTTGCATCTGTCAAGAAGTGGATCAGATTAATACACTTGATCTTTTCCTCCTGTTAACCAAAACAATTTTCACTGTTGGCCTTGTCTTCCACCCGAAGCACTCCATGCCTGATCTTTTCCGTCAACTCCATCTCCCACTGCCAAAACTTTCTTACTGTTCTGTACAAACTCCTGCAATTTGTAGGAAATGAAAGTTAATAAAACTTCAAACTGAAACTAGGAAATATACTGAAACTGATTTTCATCACATTCATAATGTACAAATACTGACGCTATTTTTAAATTGTAAATTAATTTTAATTTTCACTACTTACATTTAAACATTGTTTTATGTATAGAGAGATCCAGTAAAGTTGTCAAATTCATCGTTTTCAAATTACACACACACACACACTAGAAACCCTAGTTTGAACATTTTGGTTGTCGGTAATAGCTTTGAAGTACACAACTTACAAAAAATTCTTGTCTCTTATAATGTTAAGAGCCTAAGAATAGTTTCTCTTCCATTAAGTAGACTCTAAACATACACATTCATATTGTGTGTGTGTGTGTGTGTGTGTGTGTGTGTGTGTGTGTGTGTGTGTGTGTTTCACATTTTATTACCTACAACTGTAGTTAGATAAGTTGTATAACTATGGTTCCATTTGCCTATGTGCCATAACTGTGGCTACTAATTTTTAATTAGATGTAGAATACAAATGCATACAAACTGCTTACCATTAAACCATGACTCATAAAATAAGGTTTGCTGATTCCATCATTCAATTCACAGTCTTCACAAAAGCAGAGAAATATTGTGTCGATCACCATCTGAAACAGCAATTAAACACACTTGTATATATACATACCCAGACACTAAATAACAGAACTGAAATTTTATTATTTAACACTATTATTAAATGTCTGATTTATACAGAAAGGTTTTGTCTGTTCATAGGGCATTCAAATTATGGCAACTTCTGTTAATTAAAAACAAAAAATGGCATCTATATGAAAGTCACATACTTAATCTAATTTCAGATCAACAAAATATATATTATGTAGCTATTGAAAGCCAGCAAAAAAAATTATAAAAATTTTCATGTTAACTGACATTTTTTAGGTAAAACTTTTCTGTACGAACCGTACAACTTGCAATTGTAAAGTAAAATAGATAGACCTGAGCCATATTTCGTGTTAAATGATATTTTGTGTCAACCATTTTCATGTTAAACATTTTCTACTGCACTTTTCTTTGATACATTAAACAACCAGATAGGCTTTCAACATAATAATAATGGCTCCATTTTGTAACACCAAAGTAGCTTTGAGTCCCTGGTTGGATAGACTGCCAGTTTCAACTGTCCTGTATACAAGGAAGTAATGAGGGTTTCAGCATTATGCTTCAGCCACCCCATTATTACCCCAGGATGGTATACTAGGTACCCATTTCTACAGGCTGAGTCAATCTAGTGACTGGAAATATACTTTTATGGTGCTACCCAGGAATCAAACCCACCTGAGCACTATGCTTATTAGGTAGGCAGGCATTATACCCCTCTGGTATACAAAGCTCTGCTTTAAACATAACAGATATTCATCAGTTAGGATTGCTTCTTACCTCATACACAGTAATAAAACAATGTGACACAAGATAGGCAAAAAGTCCAACAAGTGTCAGAGGAATCCACATGTGCTGCAGTCCTTGTCTCTCCTGAAAGCAACATGAAAAATTCGATGATAATTACTTCATGCCATTATTTATAGTTATTAATTAACTGTAATACATTAGTAACAATTAGAATTCACGTGTATCCATGTCAACATAATAATAAAGACAAATCTTATAACAAACGTTTTTCAGCTGACAGCAATCTTTTATTGATGTTAAAAGTTTGGCCCATTCTATGACATTATATCTCAAAACATAAACCTGACATTGAAAATGCTGCATTATAGATCAGGCAAAATGTGTGATGTTAATAATAATTTCAATAACACAGTTGTTAACCTGGGAAAAGTGTTGCTAAGTTCTGACCATGCAATCTCAGAACATGCAATTACAATTGAAAATAATAGCAAATCTATTGATTCGTATACTATTTTACTTCCATGTTCCTTAAGGAAATGGAAGTATGGTGATGACAAAAAAAATCGTGTTCGAGATTATTGCAGATTCTGATTGTACTACACTCAAAACAACAACAAAAGTTGTTTTTCGAAAAGCGTCTGTGTGTGTGTCTGTCTGTCTGTCTGTAGATTTTTACTACCATGTTCCTTAAGGAAATGGAAGTATGGTGATGGCAAAAAAAATCGTGTTCGATATTATTGCAGATTCTGATTGTACTACACTCAAAACATGAAAAAAGTCATTTCTCGAAAAGTGTCTGTGTGTCTATCTGTCTGTGTCTTAGATTTTTTTCTATGGCAAACGATAACAGCCGCAAATTCAAACAGAATCAAATAATTTTTTGCATACAGCCCTGATTTGGAGAGTACTCAAGACCTATTGTTTTTGGTGAAGATCGGTTAAGGGAAAGGGGTAGTTTACCTGCAACGGTTTTTTTTTAATCAAGGGTAATTTTTTACTTCCATGTTCCTTAAGGAAATGGAAGTATGGTGATGGCAAAAAAATCGTGTTCGAGATTATTGCAGATTCTGATTGTACTACACTCAAAACTTGAAAAAAAGTCGTTTTTCGAAAAGTGTCTGTGTGTGTGTGTGTCTGTAGATTTTTTTATATGGCAAACGATAACAGCCGCACATTAAAACAGAATCAAATAATTTTTTTTATACAGCCCTGATTTGTAGAGTACTCGCGACCTATTGTTTTTGGTGAAGATCGGTTGAGGGAAAGGGGTAGTTTACCTGCAACGGTTTTTTTTTATCAAGGGTAATTTTGTTTGTTTGGCAAACGATAACAGCCGCAAATTCAAACAGAATCAAATAATGTTTCGCATACAGCCCTGAATTGTAGAGTTCTCACGATCTGTTGATTTTGGTAAAGATCGGTTATGGGGAAGGGGTAGTTTACCTGCAACATTTTATGTTTTAACAAGGGTATTTTTTATGGCAAACGATAACAGCCGCAAATTCAAACATAATCAAATAATGTTTTGCATACTGCCCTGAATTGTAGAGTTCTCAAGACCTTTTGTTTTTGGTGAAGATCGGTTAAGGGAAAGGGGTAGTTTACCTGCAACGTTTTATGTTTTAAAAGGGTATTTTCTATGGCAAACGATAAGAGCCGCAAATTCAAACGGAATCAAATAAGTTTTTGCATACAGCCCTGATTTCTTGAGTACTAAAGACCTATTGTTTTTGGTGAAAATCGTTTAAGGGAAAGGGGTAGTTTACCAGCCATGTTTTTTGTTTTATCAAGGGTATTTTGTATGGCAAACGATAACACCCGCAAATTCAAACAAAATCATATAATATTTTGCATACAGCTCTGAATTGAAGAGTTCTCAAGTCCTGTCGTTTTTGGTGAAGATCGGTTAAGGTAAAGGGGTAGTTTACCGGCAACGGTTTTTTATCAAGGGTAATGTTTTCTATGGTAAATGATAACAGCCGCAAATTCAAACAGAATCAAATAATGTTTTGCATACAGCCCTGTATTGTAGAGATCTCAATATCTTTTGGTGTTGGTGAAGATCGGTTAAGGGAAAGGGGTAGTTTACCGGCAACGTTTTATGTTTTAAAAGGGTATTTCGTATGGCAAACGATAAGAGCCGCAAATTCAAACAGGATCAAATACGTTTTTGCATACTGCCCTGTTTTGTTGAGTACTAAAGACCTATTGTTTTTGGTGAAGATCGGTTAAGGGGAAGGGGTAGTTTACCAGACACATTTTTTGTCGTATTAAGGGTATTTTGTATGGCAAACGATAACAGCCGTAAATTCAAAGAGAATCAACTAATGTTTTGTATACAGCCCTGAATTGTAAGAGTTCTCAAGACCTATTGTTTTTGGTGAAGATTGGTTAATGGAATAGGGTAGTTTACCAGCAACGTTTTATGTTTTATCATGGGTGTTTTTTATGGCAAACGATAACAGCCGCAAATTCAAACAGAATCAAATAATTGTTTGCATACAGGCTTGAATTGTAGATTACTCAAGATCTATCGTTTTTGGTGAAGATCGGTTAAGGGAAAGGGGTAGTTTACCTGCAACGGTTTTTTATCAAGGGTAATTTTTTTCTATAGTAAACGATATCAGCCGCAAATTCCAACAGAATCAAATGATGTTTTGCATACAGCCCTGTATTGTAGAGTTCTCAATACCTATTGGTGTTGGTGAAGATCGGTTAAGGGAAAGGGGTAGTTTACCAGCAACATTTTATGTTTTAACCAGGGTAATTTTTTATATGACGAACGATAACTGCCGTAAATTCAAACAGTATCAACTAGGTTTTTGCATACCTTTTTGAACTAAAGAGAACTCAAGGTCTGTTGATTTTGTTGAAGGTCGGTTAAGGGAAGGGGTAGTTTATCAGCAACGTTTTATGTTTTAAAAAGGGCAATTTTTTTATGACGAACGATAACTGCCGAAAATTCAATGAGAATCAAATAATTTTTGTATACAGCCCTGATTTGTAGAGTACTCGCGACCTATTGTTTTTGGTGAAGATCGGTTGAGGGAAAGGGGTAGTTTACCTGCAACGGTTTTTTTTTATCAAGGGTAATTTTGTTTGTTTGGCAAACGATAACAGCCGCAAATTCAAACAGAATCAAATAATATTTCGCATACAGCCCTGAATTGTAGAGTTCTCAAGATCTGTTGATTTTGGTAAAGATCGGTTATGGGGAAGGGTTAGTTTACCTGCAACGTTTTATGTTTTAACAAGAGTATTTTTTATGGCAAACGATAACAGCCGCAAATTCAAACATAATCAAATAATGCTTTGCATACTGCCCTGAATTGTAGAGTTCTCAAGACCTTTTGTTTTTGGTGAAGATCGGTTAAGGGAAAGGGGTAGTTTACCTGCAACATTTTATGTTTTAAAAGGGTATTTTCTATGGCAAACGATAAGAGCCACAAATTCAAAGGGAATCAAATAAGTTTTTGCATACAGCCCTGATTTCTTGAGTACTAAAGACCTATTGTTTTTGGTGAAGATCGTTTAAGGGAAAGGGGTAGTTTACCAGCCATGTTTTTTGTTTTATCAAGGGTATTTTGTATGGCAAACGATAACACCCGCAAATTCAAACAAAATCATATAATATTTTGCATACAGCTCTGAATTGAAGAGTTCTCAAGTCCTGTCGTTTTTGGTGAAGATCGGTTAAGGTAAAGGGGTAGTTTACCGGCAACGGTTTTTTATCAAGGGTAATTTTTTCTATGGTAAATGATAACAGCCGCAAATTCAAACAGAATCAAATGATGTTTTGCATACAGCCCTGTATTGTAGAGTTCTCAATACCTTTTGGTGTTGGTGAAGATAGGTTAAGGGAAAGGGGTAGTTTACCGGCAACGTTTTATGTTTTAAAAGGGTATTTCGTATGGCAAACGATAAGAGCCGCAAATTCAAACAGGATCAAATACGTTTTTGCATACTGCCCTGTTTTATTGAGTACTAAAGACCTATTGTTTTTGGTGAAGATCGGTTAAGGGAAAGGGGTAGTTTACCAGACACATTTTTTGTCGTATTAAGGGTATTTTGTATGGCAAACGATAACAGCCGCAAATTCAAACAGAATCATATAATATTTTGCATACAGCCCTGAAATGTAGAGTTCTCAAGACTTGTTGGTTTTGGTGAAGATCGGTTAAGGGAATAGGGTTGTTTACCAGAACATTTTATGTTTTATCAAGGGTAATTTTGTTTTGACGAACGATAACTGCCATACATTAAAACAGAATCAATTACTCTTCTGCATACCTTTGTGAATTATACAGAATTCAAGGTCTGTTGATTTTGTTGAAGATCGGTTAAGGGAAAGGGGTAGTTTACCTGCAACGTTTTATGTTTTAACAAGGGTATTTTTTCTATGACAAACGATAACTGCCGTAAATTCAAAGAGAATCAACTAATGTTTTGTATACAGCCCTGAATTGTAAGAGTTCTCAAGACCTATTGTTTTTGGTGAAGATTGGTTAATGGAATAGGGTAGTTTACCAGAAACGTTTTATGTTTTATCACGGGTGTTTTTTATGGCAAACGATAACAGCCGCAAATTCAAACAGAATCAAATAATTGTTTGCATACAGGCCTGAATTGTAGATTACTCAAGATCTATCGTTTTTGGTGAAGATCGGTTAAGGGAAAGGGGTAGTTTACCTGCAACGGTTTTTTATCAAGGGTAATTTTTTTCTATAGTAAACTATAACAGCCGCAAATTCCAACAGAATCAAATGATGTTTTGCATACAGCCCTGATTTGTAGAGTACTCGCGACCTATTGTTTTTGGTGAAGATCGGTTGAGGGAAAGGGGTAGTTTACCTGCAACGGTTTTTTTTTATCAAGGGTAATTTTGTTTGTTTGGCAAACGATAACAGCCGCAAATTCAAACAGAATCAAATAATATTTCGCATACAGCCCTGAATTGTAGAGTTCTCAAGATCTGTTGATTTTGGTAAAGATCGGTTATGGGGAAGGGGTAGTTTACCTGCAACGTTTTATGTTTTAACAAGAGTATTTTTTATGGCAAACGATAACAGCCGCAAATTCAAACATAATCAAATAATGCTTTGCATACTGCCCTGAATTGTAGAGTTCTCAAGACCTTTTGTTTTTGGTGAAGATCGGTTAAGGGAAAGGGGTAGTTTACCTGCAACGTTTTATGTTTTAAAAGGGTATTTTCTATGGCAAACGATAAGAGCCGCAAATTCAAACGGAATCAAATAAGTTTTTGCATACAGCCCTGATTTCTTAAGTACTAAAGACCTATTGTTTTTGGTGAAGATCGTTTAAGGGAAAGGGGTAGTTTACCAGCCATGTTTTTTGTTTTATCAAGGGTATTTTGTATGGCAAACGATAACACCCGCAAATTCAAACAAAATCATATAATATTTTGCATACAGCTCTGAATTGTAGAGTTCTCAAGTCCTGTCGTTTTTGGTGAAGATTGGTTAAGGATAAAGGGGTAGTTTACTGGCAACGGTTTTTTATCAAGGGTAATTTTTTCTATGGTAAATGATAACAGCCGCAAATTCAAACAGAATCAAATGATGTTTTGCATACAGCCCTGTATTGTAGAGTTCTCAATACCTTTTGGTGTTGGTGAAGATCGGTTAAGGGAAAGGGGTAGTTTACCGGCAACGTTTTATATTTTAAAAGGGTATTTTCTATGGCAAACGATAAGAGCCGCAAATTCAAACAGGATCAAATACGTTTTTGCATACTGCCCTGTTTTGTTGAGTACTAAAGACCTATTGTTTTTGGTGAAGATCGGTTAAGGGAAAGGGGTAGTTTACCAGACACATTTTTTGTCGTATTAAGGGTGTTTTGTATGGCAAACGATAACAGCCGCGAATTCAAACAGAATCATATAATAATTTGCATACAGCCCTGAAATGTAGAGTTCTCAAGACTTGTTGGTTTTGGTGAAGATCGGTTAAGGGAATAGGGTTGTTTACCAGCAACATTTTATGTTTTATCAAGGGTAATTTTGTTTTGACGAACGGTAACTGCCATACATTAAAACAGAATCAATTACTCTTCTGCATACCTTTGTGAATTATACAGAATTCAAGGTCTGTTGATTTTGTTGAAGATCGGTTAAGGGAAAGGGGTAGTTTACCTGCAACGTTTTATGTTTTTACAAGGGTATTTTTTCTATGACAAACGATAACTGCCGTAAATTGAAAGAGAATCAACTAATGTTTTGTATACAGCCCTGAATTGTAGAGTTCTCAAGACCTATTGTTTTTGGTGAAGATTGGTTAATGGAATAGGGTAGTTTACCAGCAACGTTTTATGTTTTATCAAGGGTGTTTTCTATGGCAAACGATAACAGCCGCAAATTCAAACAGAATCGAATAATTGTTTGCATACAGGCCTGAATTGTAGATTACTCAAGATCTATCGTTTTTGGTGAAGATCGGTTAAGGAAAAGGGGTAGTTTACCTGCAACGGTTTTTTTCAAGGGTAATTTTTTTTCTATAGTAAACGATAACAGCCGCAAATTCCAACAGAAATAAATGATATTTTGCATACAGCCCTGTATTGTAGAGTTCTCAATACCTATTGGTGTTGGTGAAGATCGGTTAAGGGAAAGGGGTAGTTTACCAGCAACATTTTATGTTTTAACCAGGGTAATTTTTTATATGACGAACGATAACTGCCGTAAATTCAAACAGAATCAACTAGGTTTTTGCATACCTTTTTGAACTAAAGAGAACTCAAGGTCTGTTGATTTTGTTGAAGGTCGGTTAAGGGAAGGGGTAGTTTATCAGCAACGTTTTATGTTTTAAAAAGGGTAATTTTTTTATGACGAACGATAACTGCCGAAAATTCAATGAGAATCAAATAATTTTTTGCACCCTTTCCTGAGTTGGAGAGAGCTCAAGGTCTATTGATTTTGGTGAAGATCGGTTAAGGGAAAGGGGTAGTTTACCTGCTATATTTTATGTTGTAACAAGAGAAATGTCTCCATGACGAACGATAACTGCCGCACATTCAAACAGAATCAAATATTTTTTGCATGCTTCCCTGAATTGTAGAGGACGGAAGGTCTATTGATTTTGGAGAAGATCGGTTAAGAGAAAGGGGTAGTTTACCTGAAACATTTTATGATTTAACAAGAGTACAGTACTTAATTTTTATAAATAAAGTATCCTGATAAGAAGCTCATAGTAGTCCACTGTAGAAACGTAGATGAAATATCTATAAATGAAGAGGTTAGGTGAACGGGTTGGGGGTAATTTTCTATTATTAAAAATTATAGTTGAAGGTGGAGGGGAGAATTTTTTATATGTGTACTACGTTATCGGCAACAAAGAAGTAGTTTTTTGTTAAAATTGCTTCCCGGGCTCTTTAGCCGTAGTCCAATGTTTTCTACAAAACCAGACTTTTCGGCAGTGCCATCGACTGCCATCATCGGTGAAAATCGAGTGTGAAAACGTGAGGTGGTATACGTTAGTGACCACAGTACTGTGGTTAATGCTGAAGCAATAAGTAGAATGACGTAGTTTCTATGGAAATATTTCATTTCAAATATGATTTTAAATATAAATCTTAGAACATGGAAGTCATGTATGGTTCTCCATACCGATATTTTCTATGGGAAATGATAACAGCCGCAAATTCAAACTGAATCAACTACTCTTTTGCACACAGCCCTGAATTATAGAGTTTTAAAGACCAATATGTTTTGGTGAAGATCGGTTAAGGGAAAGGGGTAGTTTACCAGCAACATTTTATACTTTAACAAGGGTATTTTGTATGGCAAACGATAAGAGCCGCAAAATTCAAACAGAATCAAATAATTTTTTGCATACAGCCCTGATTTGTAGAGTACTCAAGACCTGTTGATTCTGGTGCAGATCGGTTATAGGAAAGGGGTAGTTTACCTGCAACGTTTTATGTTTTAAAAGGGTATTTTCTATGGCAAACGATAAGAGCCGCAAAATTCAAACAGAATCAAATAATTTTTTGCATACAGCCCTGATTTGTAGAGTACTCAAGACCTATTGATTTTGGTGAAGATTGGTTAAGGGTAAGGGGTAGTTTACCTGCAACGGTTTTTTTTAATCAAGGGTACTGTAATTTTTACTTCCATGTTCCTTAAGGAAATGGAAGTATGGTGATGGCAAAAAAAATCGTATTCGAGATTATTGCAGATTCTGATTGTACTACACTCAAAACATGCCGTTTTTCGAAAAGTGTCTGTGTGTCTATCTGTAGATTTTTTTTCTATGGCAAACGATAACAGCCGCATATTCAAACAGAATCAAATAATTATTTGCTTACAGCCCTGATTTGTAAAGTACTCACGACCTATCGTTTTTGGTGAAGATCGGTTGAGGGAAAGGAGTAGTTTACCTGCAACGGTTTTTTTTTATCAAGGGTATTTTTTTTTTTTGCAAACGATAACAGCTGCAAATTCAAACAGAATTAAATAATGTTTTGCATACAGCACTGAATTGTAGAGTTCTCAAGACCTATTGATTTTGGTGAAGATCGGTTAAGGGAAAGGGGTAGTTTACCTGCAACGTTTTATGTTTTAACAAGGGTATTTTATATGGCAAACGATAACAGCCGCAAATTCAAACAGAATCAAATAATTTTTTGCATACAGTCCTGATTTGTAGAGTACTCAAGACCTATTGTTTTTGGTGAAGATCGGTTAAGGGGAAGGGGTAGTTTACCTGCAACGTTTTTTTATCAAGGGTAATTTTCTATGGCAAACGATAACAGCCGCAAATTCAAACAGAATCAAATAATTTTTTGCATACGTCCCTGAATTGTAGAGATAGCAAGGACTTTCGATTTTGGTGAAGATCGGTTAAGGGGAAGGGGTAGTTTACCTGCAACCTTTTACGTTTTAACAACAGTAAAGTACTTGAAAATTCATTTAAACTTTCTGAAACAATGGTAATTGTTAAAAATAAAATAATTTTGTTGCCAGGCAATAAAATTATAATTTTTTCATTTTAATGTAAATTATGTATGAGGTAATATACATGTATAAAATAATATATCGTTCGTGGCAGGCAAGCATATCTCAGTTATGTAATGTTTACGTTTCCATTTTATTATTATGACTACTGCAATAATAAAGCAGGGAAGACACAAACACACACAAAATTCGCGTTATTTCTGGCCTCACTCATGTTTATTTTCTTACATTTGCACGCTTTTTAAATGGTAAGTGCCGAAACCCATACCAACATAACGCGTGCAAGCCGAAAAAGTGTCCAGCGTGGATAGCGATTTGCTTCCTGTGATCGCTGGGCAGTGTAACTGCACGTGTTTTCAGAGGAACGATTCATAGACAGACTTTTTGTCTTAAGGGAATGAACCCTCTGCAAGATGCTGAGGGTCCATCAGTGACTTCGGAGCGCTCCTTCTTTTTCGCGTGTTTGTTCTGTGAAACATACACTGTAGATTCGCAGCTTGATAGGAACGCTGCAACTAGGAACACTGTAGACTCAATAGGAAATGTTGAAAATTTTTGTCCGTGGTGTATATTCATACACACTAAACCTGCTCTGATGTTTTAATTACGGACATCATAATATTAAAACTTTGGAAACTTGAGCACTACTTAATGGAGATCAAACATTAACTTATACAAGCCATTAATTTTGTGCAATTTTTACTTCCATATTCCTTAAGGAATGGAAGTATGGTGATGGCAAAAAAAATCGTGTTCGAGATTATTGCAGATTCTGATTCTACTACACTCAAAACATGAAAAAAAGTCGTTTTCCGAAAAGTGTCTGTGTGTGTGTCTGTAGATTTTTTTTCTATGGCAAACGATAACTGCCGCAAATTCAAACAGAATCAAATAATTTTTTGCATACAGCCCTGATTTGTAGAGGACTCGCGACCTATTGTTTTTGGTGAAGATCGGTTGAGGGAAAGGGGTAGTTTACTGGCAACGGTTTTTTTTTATCAAGGGAAATTTTTTTTTTTTGGCAAACGATAACAGCCGCAAATTCAAACAGAATCAAATAATGTTTCGCATACAGCCCTGAATTGTAGAGTTCTCAAGACCTATTTTTTCTGGTGAAGATCGGTTAAGGGAAAGGGGTAGTTTACCTGTAACGTTTTATGTTTTAACAAGGGTATTTCCTATGGCAAACGATAACAGCCGCAAATTCAAACAGAATCAAAAGATTATTTGCATACAGCCCTAAATTGTAGAGTTCTCACGACCTATTGTTTTTGGTGAAGATCGGTTAAGGGAAAGGGGTAGTTTACCTACAACGTTTTTTTAACAAGGGTATTTTCTATGGCAAACGATAACAGCCGCAAATTCAAACAGAATCAAATAATTTTTTGCATACAGCCCTGATTTGTAGAGTACTCGCGACCTATTGTTTTTGGTGAAGATCGGTTGAGGGGAAGGGGTAGTTTACCTGCAACGGTTTTTTTTATCAAGGGAAATTATTTTTTTTTTTGGCAAACGATAACAGCCGCAAATTCAAACAGAATCAAATAATGTTTCGCATACAGCCCTGAATTGTAGAGTTCTCAATACCTATTGTTTTTGGTGAAGATCGGTTAAGGGAAAGGGGTAGTTTACCTACAACGTTTTTTTAACAAGGGTATTTTCTATGGCAAATGATAACAGCCGCAAAGTCAAACAGAATCAAATAATTTTCTGCATACAGCCCTGATTTGTAGAGTACTCAAGACCTATTGTTTTTGGTGAAGATCGGTTGAGGGGAAGGGGTAGTTTACCTGCAACGTTTTTTATCAAGCGTATTTTCTATGGCAAACGATAACTGCCGCAAATTCAAACAGAATCAAATAATTTTTTGCATACGTCAGTGAATTGTAGAGGACTCAAGGCCTTTAGATTTTGGTGAAGATCAGTTAAGAGGGAGGGGTAGTTTACCTGCAACCTTTTACGTTTTAACAAGAGTAAAGTACTTGAAAATTCATTTAAACTTTTTCAAACAATGGTAATTGTTGAAAATAAAATAATTTTGTTGCCAGGCAATCTGAAAATTTCAGATTTTGTACCACAAAATCTGAAAAGATTATACGATAGTTTATGAAATGGTTAATAATACGTCAGTGGAAGGTGTAATGAGAAATTAGCAGAAATGGAAACCTGGGGAATGTTAACTGTTCTGTAGATACAATTTTGTCAGAATGTTTGGAAATGATCATCAACATTGAAGAAAAAGTAAGCATATTAAGAAACATATGTAAGTACTTATTATAAAAAAATAATGTTTGTTTTTTGATAAAGTCATTTTGATTATAAAATATAAATATTTACAAGAAAAGAATTTTCAGTTTTCAAAATTTAAATATATTTTTATAAAACAATGGGTTCTTCATTGAGGTGGGGACCATGTCACTCACTCCATCTCAAGCCTCCTCTCCCATTTTGCAGAAAAAGAGGACCCTGTCAAGGCTGATACTTTGGCGACAGTGACAGGGCTTTCCACCAAATTCAGCAGAGTGAAAGGTAGGCCCAACTCTGATTGGCTCCTCAGCTTTCTCCAGCGTTAGTAGGTTCTATGAAAATATTTTATTTCAAAAATGATTTTAAATATAAATCTTAGATATGTTTTATAAATCTCATGTTTTATGTTTTAACATGGGTAATTTTTTATATGACGAACCATAACTGCCGTAAATTCAAACAGAATCAAATAATTTTTTACATATGTGCCTGAGCTATAGAGAACTCAATGTCTGTTGATTTTGGTGAAGATCGGTTACGGGGAAAGGGCAGTTTACCAGAAACATTTTTTGTTGTAACATGAGTAAAGTACTTAATTTTGATAAAGTATCCTGATAAGATCTTAATAATCCACTGTAGAAACGTAGATGAAATATCTATAAATGAAGAGGCTAGTTGAACGGGCTGGGGGTAATTTTCTATAAATCAAAATTATAGTTGAAGGGGGAGGGGATAATATTTTTTATATGTGTACTACGTTATTGGCAAGAAAGAAGTATTTTTTTGTTAAAATTCCTTCCCTGGCTGTTTGGCTGAAAATGATTTTAAATATAAATCTTAGAATATGGAAGTCATGTATGGTTCTCCATACCGATATTTTATATATATTGTACAACGTTATCAGCAACAAAGAAGTAGTTTTTGTTAAAATTCTTTCCCGGGATGTTTGGCCGTAGTCCAATGTTTTCTACAAAACCAGACGTTTTGGCAATGCCATCGACTTCCATCATCAGTGAAAATCGAGTGCGATAACATGAGGTGGTATACGTTAGTGACTACAGTACTGTTGTTAAGGCTGAAGCAGTAAGTAGAAGTAGCTTCTATAGTAATATTTGATTTCGAAAATGGTTTTAAATATAAATCTTAGAACATGGAAGTCGTGTATGGTTCCCCATACCGATATTTTTCTATGGCAAACGTAACAGCCGCAAATTCAAACAGAATCAACTACTCTTTTGCATACACCCCTGAATTATAGAGTTCTCAAGATCTGTTGGTTTTGGTGAAGATCGGTAAAGGGAAAGGGGTAGTTTACCTGCAACATTTTATATTTTAACAAAGGGATTTTCTATGGCAAACGATAAAAGCCGCAAATTCAGACAGAATCAACTAATCTTTTGCATACAGCCCTGAATTATAGAGTTCTCAAAACTATTGGTTTTGGAGAAGATCGGTTAAGGGAAAGGTGTAGTTTACCTGCAACATTTTATATTTTAACAAGGGTATTTTCTATGGCAAACGATAAAAGCCGCAAATGTAAACAGAATCAAATAATGTTTTGCATACAGCCCTGAATTGTAGAGTTCTCAGGCCCTATTGTTTTTGGGGAAGATCGGTTAAGGAAAGGGGTAGTTTACCTGCAACGTTTTATGTTTTAAAGGGTATTTTCTATGGCAAACGATAACAGCCGCAAATTCAAATAGAATCAAACAATTGTTAGCATACAGCACTGATTTGTAGAGTACTCAAGACCTATTGTTTTTGGTGAAGATCGGTTAACGGGAAGGGGTAGTTTACCTGCAACGTTTTTCTTATCAACGTAATTTTTTTCTATGACAAACGATAGCCGCAAATTCAAACAGAATCAAATAATTTTCTGCATACAGCATTGATATGTAGAGTACACAAGACTTATTGTTTTTGGTGAAGATCGGTTAAGAGAAAGGGGTAGTTTACCGGCAACATATGTTTTTATCAAGGGTAATTTTTACTTCCATGTTCCTTAAGGAAATGGAAGTATGGTGATGGCAAAAAAAATCGTGTTCGAGATTATTGCAGATTCTGATTGTACTACACTCAAAACATGAAAAAAAGTCGTTTTTCGAAAAGTGTGTGTGTGTGTGTGTGTGTGTGTGTGTGTGTGTGTGTGTGTGTGTGTGTGTGTGTGTGTGTGTGTGTGTGTGTGTGTGTGTGTAGATTTTTTTCTATGGCAAACGATAACAGCCGCAAATACAAACAGAATCAAATAATTTTTTGTATACAGCCCTTATTTGTAGAGTACTCGCGACCTATTGTTTTTGGTGAAGATCGGTTGAGGGAAAGGGGTAGTTTACCTGCAACGGTTTTTTTTTATCAAGGGTAATTTTGTTTGTTGGGCAAACGATAACAGCCGCAAATTCAAACAGAATCAAATACTATTTCGCATACAGCCCTGAATTGTAGAGTTCTCAAGATCTGTTGATTTTGGTAAAGATCGGTTATGGGGAAGGGGTAGTTTACCTGCAACGTTTTATGGTTTAACAAGGGTATTTTTTATGGCAAACGATAACAGCCGCAAATTCAAACATAATCAAATAATGTTTTGCATACTGCCCTTAATTGTAGAGTTCTCAAGACCTTTTGTTTTTGGTGAAGATCGGTTAAGGGAAAGGGGTAGTTTACCTGCAACATTTTATGTTTTAAAAGGGTATTTTCTATGGCAAACGATAAGAGCCGCAAATTCAAACGGAATCAAATACGTTTTTGCATACAGCCCTGATTTCTTGAGTCCTAAAGACCTATTGTTTTTGGTGAACATTGTTTAAGGGAAAGGGGTAGTTTACCAGCCACTTTTTTTGTTTTATCATGGGTATTTTGTATGGCAAACGATAACAGCCACAAATTCAAACAAAATCATATAATATTTTGCATACAGCTCTGAATTGTAGAGTTCTCAAGACCTATCGTTTTTGGTGAAGATCGGTTAAGGTAAAGGGGTAGTTTACCTGCAACGGTTTTTTATCAAGGGTAATTTTACTTCCATGTTCCTTAAGGAAATGGAAGTATGGTGATGGCAAAAAAAATCGTGTTCAAGATTATTGCAGAATATGATTGTACTACACTCAAAACATGAAAAAAAGTCATTTTTTGAAATGTGTGTGTGTGTGTGTGTGTGTGTGTGTGTGTGTGTGTGTGTGTGTGTGTGTGTGTGTGTGTGTGTGTGTGTGTGTGTGTGTGTGTGTGTGTGTGTGTGTGTGTGTGTGTGTGTGTGTGTGTGTGTGTGTGTGTAGATTTTTTTCTATGGCAAACGATAACGGCCGCAAATTCAAACATTTCAAATAATTTTTAGCATACAGCTCTGATTTGTAGAGTACTCGCTACCTATTGTTTTTGGTGAAGATCGGTTGAGGGAAAGGGGTAGTTTACCTGCAACGGTTTTTTTTTATCAAGGGTAATTTTGTTTGCTTGACAAACGATAACAGCCGCAAATTCAAACAGAATCAAATAATGTTTCGCATACAGCCCTGAATTGTTGAGTTCTCAAGATCTGTTGATTTTGGTAAAGATCGATTAAGAGAAAGGGGTAGCTTACCAGCAACATTTTATGTTTTAACAAGGGTATTTTCTATGGCAAACGATAACAGCCGCAAAATCAAACAAAATCATCTAATATTTTGCATACAGCACTGAATTCCAGAGTTCTCAAGACCTATCGATTTTGGTGAAGATCGGTTAAGGGAAATGGGTAGTTTACCGGCAACGGTTTTTTACAAAGAGTAATTTTTTCTATGGCAAACGATAAAAGCCGCAAATTCAAACAGAATCAAATAATTTTTTGCATACAGCCCTGATTTGTAGAGTACTCGCGACCTTTTGTTTTTGGTGAAGATCGGTTGAGGGAAAGGGCTAGTTTACCAGCAACGGTTTTTTTTTATCAAGGGTAATTTTGTTTGTTTGGCAAGCGATAACAGCCGCAAATTCAAACAGAATCAAATAATGTTTCGCACGCAGCCCTGAATTGTAGAGTTCTCAGGATCTGTTGATTTTGGTAAAGATCGGTTAAGGGAAAGGGGTAGTTTACCAACTTTTTTTTTAAATCAAGGGTAATTTGTTTCTATGGCAAACAATAACAGCCCCAAATTCAAACACAATCAAATAATATTTTGCATACAGCCCTTAGTTGTAAAGTTCTCAAGACCTATTGATTTTGGTAAAGATCGGTTAAGGGAAAGGGGTAGTTTACCAGCAACATTTTATGTATTAACAAGGGTATTTTCTATGGTAAACGATAACAGCCGCAGATTCAAACAGAATCAAATAATGTTTTGCATACTGCCCTGAATTATAGAGTTCTCAAGACCTATTGTTTTAGGTGAAGATCGGTTAAGGGAATGGGGTAGTTTACTGGCAACTTTTATGTTTTAAAATGGTATTTTTGTATGGCAAACGATAAGAGTCCCAAATTCAAACACAATCAAATAATATTTTGCATGTAGCCCTGGTTTGTAGAGTACTCAAGACCTATGGATTTTGGTGAAGATCGGTTAAGGGAAAGGGGTAGTTTACCAGCAACGGTTTTTTTTAAACAAGGGTATTTTACTTCCATGTTCCTTAAGGAAATGGAAGTATGGTGATGGCAAAAAAAATCGTGTTCGAGATTATTGCAGAATATGATTGTACTACACTGAAAACATGAAAAAAAGTCATTTTACTTCCATATTCCTTAAGGAATGGAAGTATGGTGATGGCAAAAAAAATCGTGTTCGAGATTATTGCAGATTCTGATACTACTACACTCAAAACATGAAAAAAAGTCGTTTTCCGAAAAGTGTCTGTCTGTCTGTCTGTCTGTCTGTCTATCTGTAGATTTTTTTTCTATGGCAAACGATAACTGCCGCAAATTCAAACAGAATCAAATAATTTTTTGCATACAGCCCGGTTTTGCAGAGTTCTCGCGACCTATTGTTTTTGGTGAAGATCGGTTGAGGGAAAGGGGTAGTTTACCTGCAACGGTTTTTTTTTTAGCAAGGGTAATTTTGTTTGTTTGGCAAACGATAACAGCCGCAAATTCAAACAGAATCAAATAATGTTTCGCATACAGCCCTGAATTGTAGAGTTCTCAAAACCTATTGTTTTTGGTGAAGATCGGTTAAGGGAAAGGGGTAGTTTACCTGTAACGTTTTATGTTTTAACAAGGGTATTTCCTATGGCAAACGATAACAGCCGCAAATTCAAACAGAATGAAAAGATTATTTGCATACAGCCCTAAATTGTAGAGTTCTCAATACCTTTTGTTTTTGGTGAAGATCGGTTAAGGTAAAGGGGTAGTTTACCTACAACGTTTTTTTAACAAGGGTATTTTCTATGGCAAACGATAACAGCCGCAAATTCAAACAGAATCAAATAATTTTCTGCATACAGCCCTGATTTGTAGAGTACTCGCGACCTATTGTTTTTGGTGAAGATCGGTTGAGGGGAAGGGGTAGTTTACCAGCAACGTTTTTTATCATGCGTATTTTCTATGGCAAACGACAACTGCCGCAAATTCAAACAGAATCAAATAATTTTTTGCATACAGCCCTGATTTGTAGAGTACTCGCGACCTATTGTTTTTGGTGAAGATCGGTTGAGGGGAAGGGGTAGTTTACCTGCAAAGGTTTTTTTTATCAAGGGAAATTTTTTTTTTTTGGCAAACGATAACAGCCGCAAATTCAAACAGAATCAAATAATGTTTCGCACGCAGCCCTGAATTGTAGAGTTCTCAGGATCTGTTGATTTTGGTAAAGATCGGTTAAGGGAAAGGGGTAGTTTACCAACTTTTTTTTTAAATCAAGGGTAATTTGTTTCTATGGCAAACAATAACAGCCCCAAATTCAAACACAATCAAATAATATTTTGCATACAGCCCTTAGTTGTAAAGTTCTCAAGACCTATTGATTTTGGTAAAGATCGGTTAAGGGAAAGGGGTAGTTTACCAGCAACATTTTATGTATTAACAAGGGTATTTTCTATGGTAAACGATAACAGCCGCAGATTCAAACAGAATCAAATAATGTTTTGCATACTGCCCTGAATTATAGAGTTCTCAAGACCTATTGTTTTAGGTGAAGATCGGTTAAGGGAATGGGGTAGTTTACTGGCAACTTTTATGTTTTAAAATGGTATTTTTGTATGGCAAACGATAAGAGTCCCAAATTCAAACACAATCAAATAATATTTTGCATGTAGCCCTGGTTTGTAGAGTACTCAAGACCTATGGATTTTGGTGAAGATCGGTTAAGGGAAAGGGGTAGTTTACCAGCAACGGTTTTTTTTAAACAAGGGTATTTTACTTCCATGTTCCTTAAGGAAATGGAAGTATGGTGATGGCAAAAAAAATCGTGTTCGAGATTATTGCAGAATATGATTGTACTACACTGAAAACATGAAAAAAAGTCATTTTACTTCCATATTCCTTAAGGAATGGAAGTATGGTGATGGCAAAAAAAATCGTGTTCGAGATTATTGCAGATTCTGATACTACTACACTCAAAACATGAAAAAAAGTCGTTTTCCGAAAAGTGTCTGTCTGTCTGTCTGTCTGTCTGTCTATCTGTAGATTTTTTTTCTATGGCAAACGATAACTGCCGCAAATTCAAACAGAATCAAATAATTTTTTGCATACAGCCCGGTTTTGCAGAGTTCTCGCGACCTATTGTTTTTGGTGAAGATCGGTTGAGGGAAAGGGGTAGTTTACCTGCAACGGTTTTTTTTTTAGCAAGGGTAATTTTGTTTGTTTGGCAAACGATAACAGCCGCAAATTCAAACAGAATCAAATAATGTTTCGCATACAGCCCTGAATTGTAGAGTTCTCAAAACCTATTGTTTTTGGTGAAGATCGGTTAAGGGAAAGGGGTAGTTTACCTGTAACGTTTTATGTTTTAACAAGGGTATTTCCTATGGCAAACGATAACAGCCGCAAATTCAAACAGAATGAAAAGATTATTTGCATACAGCCCTAAATTGTAGAGTTCTCAATACCTTTTGTTTTTGGTGAAGATCGGTTAAGGGAAAGGGGTAGTTTACCTACAACGTTTTTTTAACAAGGGTATTTTCTATGGCAAACGATAACAGCCGCAAATTCAAACAGAATCAAATAATTTTCTGCATACAGCCCTGATTTGTAGAGTACTCGCGACCTATTGTTTTTGGTGAAGATCGGTTGAGGGGAAGGGGTAGTTTACCAGCAACGTTTTTTATCATGCGTATTTTCTATGGCAAACGACAACTGCCGCAAATTCAAACAGAATCAAATAATTTTTTGCATACAGCCCTGATTTGTAGAGTACTCGCGACCTATTGTTTTTGGTGAAGATCGGTTGAGGGGAAGGGGTAGTTTACCTGCAAAGGTTTTTTTTATCAAGGGAAATTTTTTTTTTTTGGCAAACGATAACAGCCGCAAATTCAAACAGAATCAAATAATGTTTCGCATACAGCCCTGAATTGTAGATTTCTCAAGACCTATTGTTTTTGGTGAAGATCGGTTGAGGGAAAGGGGTAGTTTACCTGCAACGTTTTTTTAACAAGGGTATTTTCTATGGCAAACGATAACAGCCGCAAATTCAAACAGAATCAAATAATGTTTTGCATACAGTCCTGATTTGTAGAGTACTCAAGACCTATTGTTTTTGGTGAAGATCGGTTAAGGGGAAGGGGTAGTTTACCTGCAACGTTTTTTTATCAAGCGTATTTTCTATGGCAAACGATAACAGCCGCAAATTCAAACAGAATAAAATAATTTTTTGCATACGTCCCTGAATTGTAGAGGTCTCAATGACTTTCGATTTTGGTGAAGATCGGTTAAGGGGAAGGGGTAGTTTACCTGCAACCTTATACGTTTTAACAAGAGTAAAGTACTTGAAAATTTATTTAAACTTTTTGAAACAATGGTAATTGTTAAAAATAAAATAATTTTGTTGCCAGGCAATAAAATTATAATTTTTTCATTTTAATGTAATATAATATTTTTCATTTAATACAACAATAAAAAGGCAGGTAAGACACAGCCTGGCTGTTTGGCTGAAAATGATTTTAAATATAAATCTTAGAATATGGAAGTCATGTATGGTTCTCCATACCGATATTTTTGAAAAGTGTCTGTGTATCTGTGTGTCTTTCTTTCTGTCTGTCTGTCTGTAGATTTTTTTTCTATGGCAAACGATAACAGCCGCAAAATCATACAATATTTTGCATACAGCCCTGAATTCCAGAGTTCTCAAGACCTATCGATTTTAGTGAAGATCGGTTAAGGGAAATGGGTAGTTTACCGGCAACGGTTTTTTACAAAGAGTAATTTAACTTCCATATTCCTTAAGGAATGGAAGTATGGTGATGGCAAAAAAAAATCGTGTTCGAGATTATTGCAGATTCTGATTCTACTACACTCAAAACATAAAAAAAGTCGTTTTCCAAAAAGTGTCTGTGGGTGTGTCTGTCTGTGTGTGTGTCTGTAGATTTTTTTTCTATGGCAAACGATAACTGCCGCAAATTCAAACAGAATCAAATAATTTTTTGCATACAGCCCTGATTTGTAGAGTACTCACGACCTATTGTTTTTGGTGTAGATCGGTTGAGGGAAAGGGGTAGTTTACCTGCAACGGTTTTTTTTTATCAAGGGAAATTTTTTATTTTTGGCAAACGATAACAGCCGCAAATTCAAACAGAATTAAATAATGTTTCGTATACAGCCCTGAATTGTAGAGTTCTCAAGACCTATTGTTTTTGGTGAAGATCGCTTAAGGGAAAGGGGTAGTTTACCTGTAACGTTTTATGTCTTAACAAGGGTATTTCCTATGGCAAACGATAACAGCCGCAAATTCAAACAGAATCAAACGATTATTTGCATACAGCCCTAAATTGTAGAGTTCTCAAGACCTATTGTTTTTGGTGAAGATCGGTTGAGGGAAAGGGGTAGTTTACCTGCAACGTTTTTTTAACAAGGGTATTTTCTATGGCAAACGAGAACAGCCGCAAATTCAAACAGAATCAAATAATGTTTTGCATACAGCACTGATTTGTAGAGTACTCAAGACCTATTGTTTTTAGTGAAGATCGGTTAAGGGGAAGGGGTAGCTTACCTGCAACGTTTTTTTATCAAGCGTATTTTGTATGGCAAACGATAACAGCCGCAAATTCAAACAGAATCAAATAATTTTTTGCATACGTCCCTGAATTGTAGAGGTCTCAAGGACTTTCGATTTTGGTGAAGATCGGTTAAGGGGAAGGGGTAGTTTACCTGCAACCTTTTACGTTTTAACAAGAGTAAAGTACTTGAAAATTTATTTAAACATTTTGAAACAATGGTAATTGTTAAAAATAAAATAATTTTGTTGCCAGGCAATAAAATTAAAATTTTTTCATTTTAATGTAAATTATGTTTGAGTTAATATCTTTATATATACAGTGGAACTTGGTTATTACGGCCTGGGCTGTTACGTCAACTCGGGTGTAGCGTTATTTTGTCATAAGTCCGGTCAAACTCATATCTTTAACATTATAAAAATTCCCGGTTTTAATGTCACTAAATATTGTACTATCCTGTTATACCGTCAAATATTTCTCAGATATTTTACTCTAAATTTCATATAAACGTATATATGAGCGCGCGCGCGCGCGCTAGCACATGGCTACAGACATACATTGTATGCAAGCGATAAGCACTGTAACAGGACTGCCGGCGCCAGCCATTTTACGTGCTCCAACGGATGACTGCCGGCGTAGAGTTCTCAAGACCTTTTGTTTTTGGTGAAGATCGGTTAAGGGAAAGGGGTAGTTTACCTGCAACGTTTTATGTTTTAAAAGGGTATTTTCTATGGCAAACGATAAGAGCCGCAAATTCAAACGGAATCAAATACGTTTTTGCATACAGCCCTGATTTCTTGAGTCCTAAAGACCTATTGTTTTTGGTGAAGATCGTTTAAGGGAAAGGGGTAGTTTACCAGCCACGGTTTTTGTTTTATCATGGGTATTTTGTATGGCAAACGATAACAGCCGCAAATTCAAACAAAATCATATAATATTTTGCATACAGCTCTGAATTGTAGAGTTCTCAAGACCTATCGTTTTTGGTGAAGATCGGTTAAGGTAAAGGGGTAGTTTACCTGCAACGGTTTTTTATCAAGGGTAATTTTACTTCCATGTTCCTTAAGGAAATGGAAGTATGGTGATGGCAAAAAAAATCGTGTTCAAGATTATTGCAGAATATGATTGTACTACACTCAAAACATGAAAAAAAGTCATTTTTTGAAATGTGTGTGTGTGTGTGTGTGTGTGTGTGTGTGTGTGTGTGTGTGTGTGTGTGTGTGTGTGTGTGTGTGTGTGTGTGTGTGTGTGTGTGTGTGTGTGTGTGTGTGTGTGTGTGTGTGTGTGTGTGTGTGTAGATTTTTTTTCTATGGCAAACGATAACGGCCGCAAATTCAAACATTTCAAATAATTTTTTGCATACAGCTCTGATTTGTAGAGTACTCGCGACCTATTCTTTTTGGTGAAGATCGGTTGAGGGAAAGGGGTAGTTTACCTGCAACGGTTTTTTTTTATCAAGGGTAATTTTGTTTGCTTGACAAACGATAACAGCCGCAAATTCAAACAGAATCAAATAATGTTTCGCATACTGCCCTGAATTGTTGAGTTCTCAAGATCTGTTGATTTTGGTAAGATCGATTAAGGGAAAGGGGTAGTTTACCAGCAACATTTTATGTTTTAACAAGGGTATTTTCTATGGCAAACGATAACAGCCGCAAAATCAAACAAAATCATCTAATATTTTGCATACAGCCCTGAATTCCAGAGTTCTCAAGACCTATCGATTTTGGTGAAGATCGGTTAAGGGAAATGGGTAGTTTACCGGCAACAGTTTTTTACAAAGAGTAATTTTTTTCTATGGCAAACGTTAAAGCCGCTAATTAAAACAGAATCAAATAATTTTTCGCACGCAGCCCTGAATTGTAGAGTTCTCAGGATCTGTTGATTTTGGTAAAGATCGGTTAAGGGAAAGGGGTAGTTTACCAACTTTATTTTTAAATCAAGGGTAATTTGTTTCTATGGAAAACAATAACAGCCCCAAATTCAAACACAATCAAATAATATTTTGCATACAGCCCTTAGTTGTAAAGTTCTCAAGACCTATTGATTTTGGTAAAGATCGGTTAAGGGAAAGGGGTAGTTTACCAGCAACATTTTATGTTTTAACAAGGGTATTTTCTATGGTAAACGATAACAGCCGCAAATTCAAACATAATCAAATAATGTTTTGCATACTGCCCTGAATTATAGAGTTCTCAAGACCTATTGTTTTAGGTGAAGATCGGTTAAGGGAATGGGGTAGTTTACTGGCAACTTTTATGTTTTAAAAGGGTATTACTTCCATATTCCTTAAGGAATGGAAGTATGGTGATGGCAAAAAAAATCGTGTTCGAGATTATTGCAGATTCTGATTGTACTACACTCAAAACATGAAAAAAAGTCGTTTTCCGATAAGTGTCTGTGTGTGTGTCTGTCTGTGTGTCTGTAGATTTTTTTCTATGGCAAACGATAACTGCCGCAAATTCAAACAGAATCAAATAATTTTTTGCATACAGCCCTGATTTGTAGAGTACTCATGACCTATTGTTTTTGGTGAAGATCGGTTAAGGGGAAGGGGTGGTTTACCTGCAACGTTTTTTATCAAGCGTATTTTCTATGGCAAACGATAACTGCCGCAAATTCAAACGGAATCAAATAATTTTTTGCATACGTCCATGAATTGTAGAAGTCTCAAGGACTTTCGATTTTGGTGAAGATCGGTTAATGGGAAGGGGTAGTTTACCTGCAACCTTTTACGTTTTAACAAGAGTAAAGTACTTGAAAATTTATTTAAACTTTTTGAAACAATGGTAATTGTTAAAAATAAAATAATTTTGTTGCCAGGCAATAAAATTAAAATTTTTTCATTTTAATGTAATATAATATTTTTCATTTAATACGGCTATAAAAAGGCAGGTAAGACACAACCAACCACACACACACACACACACACACACACACACAATTCACGTTATTTCTGGCCTCACTCATGTTTATTTTCTTACGTTTGCACGCTTTTTAAATGGAAAGTGCCGAAACCCACACCAACATAACGCGTGCAAGCCGAAAAAAAGGACATCAATTTGCTTACTGGCGAAGCTAGTAGTTAATGAATGGGTAGGCAAAAATCTTATCTTAAATTTTTTTTAAGGAATCACTAAAAGGACGGTGGGTCAAATCGGACGCTGAGGTAGAGTTTGCTGTAACCGAATGGTTCCACAAACAGCCGTAAGAATTTTACTAGCAGGGAATCTACAGGTTAGCGCAACAGTTGAACTCATGTCTTAATGTTATTGGAGACTTCTTTTAAAATCGTTGAATAAAAAATGCTTTACAGCTCTATATGTGTGTCTATTGAACAATCCTTGTATTAGTCATACACAATAATACTACTGATTGAACTTCAAATTTTTAAACTTGATTAGTTTCTATATATATATATATATATATATATATATATATATGTTTAATGTTACATATAATTCAAATAACAATCTTGATCATCTGTTAGTTCAGCGGAATAACAGTGACACTTTTAATAACCGCATAAAATAAACACTTAGAAACAACACAGGCGCTTTAACTTAACTGTTTGGACCACAGAAGTGAGGCATGCCTCAACGCTCTATGTGTACAGCGCGGGACTCCCTACACTTCCCTATCGCACCACTACATTGCTTACATACAATGTATACAAAAAACGCTGAGGCAAGTTCAGGTTGCCTCATTCGCTTTAAACGAACTATGCCGAATCTCACCTGTCACCATCTAGCGGTCGCTCAATAAAGCACGTTTCGGTTTAATAAATTTGACAGTCGCAGTAACAGTGTATAATCTTTACGTTATGTAGTTCATACGCATTTATAATTTTTATTCTACAGAATTTTTTAGGGTAGGCATTGCCTCAATTGCCTCCATGTAACTTCGCCACTGATATATATGTGTACAACGTTATCGGCAACAAAGAAGTAGTTTTTGTTGTTAAAATTCCTTCCCGGGATATTTGGCCGTAGTCCAATGTTTTCTACAAAACCAGACATTTCGGCAATGCCATCGACTTCCATCATCAGTGAAAATCGAGTGCGGTAACGTGAGGTGGTATACGTTAGTGACCACAGTCCTGTGGTTAAGGCTGAAGCAGTAAGTAGAAAGAAGTAGTTTCTATGGTAATATTTCATTTCGAAAATGATTTTAAATATAAATCTTAGAATATGGAAGTCATGTATGGTTCTCCATACCGATATTTTTTGTATGGCAAACGATAAGAGCCCCAAATTCAAACACAATCAAATAATATTTTGCATGTAGCCCTGGTTTGTAGAGTACTCAAGACCTATGGATTTTGGTGAAGATCGGTTAAGGGAAAGGGGTAGTTTACCAGCAACGGTTTTTTTTTAACAAGGGTATTTTACTTCCATGTTCCTTAAGGAAATGGAAGTATGGTGATGGCAAAAAAAATCGTGTTCGAGATTATTGCAGAATATGATTGTACTACACTCAAAACATGAAAAAAAGTAATTTTTTGAAAAGTGTCTGTGTATCTGTGTGTCTTTCTTTCTGTCTGTCTGTCTGTAGATTTTTTTTCTATGGCAAACGATAACAGCCGCAAAATCAAACAAAATCATACAATATTTTGCATACAGCCCTGAATTCCAGAGTTCTCAAGACCTATCGATTTTAGTGAAGATCGGTTAAGGGAAATGGGTAGTTTACCGGCAACGGTTTTTTACAAAGAGTAATTTTACTTCCATATTCCTTAAGGAATGGAAGTATGGTGATGGCAAAAAAAATCGTGTTCGAGATTATTGCAGATTCTGATTCTACTACACTCAAAACATGAAAAAAAGTCGTTTTCCAAAAAGTGTCTGTGGGTGTGTCTGTAGATTTTTTTTCTATGGCAAACGATAACTGCCGCAAATTCAAACAGAATCAAATAATTTTTTGCATACCGCCCTGATTTGTAGAGTAGTCACGACCTATTGTTTTTGGTGAAGATCGGTTGAGGGAAAGGGGTAGTTTACCTGCAACGGTTTTTTTTTATCACGGGAAATTTTTTTTTTTTGGCAAACGATAACAGCCGCAAATTCAAACAGAAATAAATAATGTTTCGTATACAGCCCTGAATTCTAGAGTTCTCAAGACCTATTGTTTTTGGTGAAGATCGGTTAAGGGAAAGGGGTAGTTTACCTGTAACGTTTTATGTCTTAACAAGGGTATTTCCTATGGCAAATGATAACAGCCGCAAATTCAAACAGAATCAAACGATTATTTGCATACAGCCCTAAATTGTAGAGTTCTCAAGACCTATTGTTTTTGGTGAAGATCGGTTGAGGGAAAGGGGTAGTTTACCTGCAACGTTTTTTTAACAAGGGTATTTTCTATGGCAAACGATAACAGCCGCAAATTCAAACAGAATCAAATAATGTTTTGCATACAGCACTGATTTGTAGAGTACTCAAGACCTATTGTTTTTAGTGAAGATCGGTTAAGGGGAAGGGGTAGCTTACCTGCAACGTTTTTTTATCAAGCGTATTTTGTATGGCAAACGATAACAGCCGCAAATTCAAACAGAATCAAATAATTTTTTGCATACGTCCCTGAATTGTAGAGGTCTCAAGGACTTTCGATTTTGGTGAAGATCGGTTAAGGGGAAGGGGTAGTTTACCTGCAACCTTTTACGTTTTAACAAGAGTAAAGTACTTGAAAATTTATTTAAACATTTTGAAACAATGGTAATTGTTAAAAATAAAATAATTTTGTTGCCAGGCAATAAAATTAAAATTTTTTCATTTTAATGTAAATTATGTTTGAGTTAATATCTTTATATATACAGTGGAACTTGGTTATTACGGCCTGGGCTGTTACGTCAACTCGGGTGTAGCGTTATTTTGTCATAAGTCCGGTCAAACTGATATCTTTAACATTATAAAAATTCCCGGTTTTAACGTCACTAAATATTGTACTATCCTGTTATAGTGTCAAATATTTCTCAGATATTTTACTCTGAATTTCATATAAACGTATATATGTGCGCGCGCGTGCTAGCCCATGGCTACAGACATTCATTGTATGCAAGCGATAAGCACTGTAACAGGACTGCCGGCGCCAGCCATTTTACGTGCTCCAACGGATGGCTAGATCGATTTAAGGCCCGACACTCGATTTCCTTTGCAAAAATTTGTGGTGAGGCAAAATGCGTAGATCTGAAAGTTACAGGCGATTGGGTGCGTAACACTTGGCCAGAAATTAGACGATCATATAAAGATGAAGACATCTTTAATGGACATGAAGCCGGAATTTTTTATAAATTAACTCCAGATAAGACTTTCAAATTTAAAAATGAAAAGTGCGTTGGTGGGAAGCTCTCTAAACAAAGAGTTACAGTTTTTGTTTGTGCGAACATGACGGGAACCGAAAAAAGGAACTTTTAGTTATCGGGAAAAGTTTGCATCCTAGATGTTTTAAAAACATCAAAAAACTTCCTGTAAGTTACACTGCCAACATAAAAGCGTGGACGACTTCTAGTATTTTTGAAGATGACTTCTGTACGTGTGTATGTCACTGAACTCCTCCATGTATAAAATAATATATCGTTCATGGCAGGTAAGCATATCTCAGTTATGTAATGTTTACATTTCCATTTTATTATTATGCCTACAGCAATAAAAAGGCAGGTAAGACACACACACACACACAATTCACGTTATTTCTGGCCTCACTCATGTTTATTTTCTTACATATGCACGCTTTTTAAATGGAAAGTGCCGAAACCCACACCAACATAACGCGTGCAAGCCGAAAAAATGGACATCAATTTGCTTCCTGTGGATCGCTGGGCAATGTAACTGCACGTGTTTACAGAGGAACGATTCATAGACAGACTTTTCGTCTTTACGGAATGAACCCTCTGCAAGATGCTGAGGGTCCATGAGTGACTTCGGAGCGCTCCTTCTTTTTCACGTGTTTGTTCTGTGAAACATACACTGTAGATTCGCAGCTTTACTCTAAGCAACGCTCAATAGGAAATGTTGAAAATTTTTGTCCACAGTGTACCCTCATTCACACTAAACCTGCTCTGATGTTTTAATTACGGACATCATAATATTAAAACTTTGGAAACTTGAGCACTACTTAATGGAGATCAATCATTAACTTATACAAGCCATTAATTTTATGCATATATTTTATATATATGTGTACAACGTTATCGGCAACAAAGAAGTAGTTTTTGTTAAAATTCCTTCCCGGGATATTTGGCCGTAGTCCAATGTTTTCTACAAAACCAGACGTTTTGGCAATGCCATTGACTTCCATCATCAGTGAAAATCGAGTGCGATAACGTGAGGTGGTATATGTTAGTGACCACAGTACTGTGGTTAAGGCTGAAGCAGTAAGTAGAAAGAAGTAGTTTCTATGGTAATATTTCATTTCGAAAATGATTTTAAATATAAATCTTAGAATATGGAAGTCATGTATGGTTCTCCATACCGATATTTTTCTTTTTCTATGGTAAATGATAACAGCCGCAAATTCAAACAGAATCAAATGATGTTTTGCATACAGCCCTGTATTGTAGAGTTCTCAATACCTATTGTTTTTGGTGAAGATCGGTTAAGGGAAAGGGGTAGTTTACCTGACACATTTTTTGTCTTATCAAGGGTATTTTGTATGGCAAACGATAACAGCCGCAAATTCAAACAGAATCATATAATATTTTGCATACAGTCCTGAATTGTAGAGATCTCAAGGATTTTTGATTTTGGTGAAGATCGGTTAAGGGGAAGGGGTAGTTTACCTGCAACCTTTTACATTTTAACAACAGTAAAGTACTTGAAAATTCATTTGAACTTTTTCAAACAATGGTAATTGTTAAAAATAAAATAATTTTGTTGCCAGGCAATAAAATTATAATTTTTTTCATTTTAGTGTAAATCATGTATGAGTGAAAATATATCGTTCGTGGCAGGCAAGCATATCTCAATTATGTAATGTTTACGTTTCCATTTTATTATTATGATTACTGCAATAAAAAGGCAGGCAAGACACACACACACACACACACACACACAAAATTCGCGTTATTTCTGGCCTCACTCATGTTTATTTTCTTACATTTGCGCGCTTTTTAAATGGAAAGTGCCGAAACCCACACCAACATAACATGTGCAAGCCGAAAAAGTGTCCAGCGTGGATAGCGATTTGCTTCCTGTGAATCACTGGGCAGTGTAACTGCACGTGTTTACAGAGGAACGATTCATAGACAGACTTTTCGTCTTTAGGGAATTAACCCTCTGAAAGATGCTGAGGCTTCATGAGTGACTTCGGAACGCTCCTTCTTTTCCGCGTGATTGTTCTGTGAAACGTACACTGTAGATTCGCAGCTTTACTCTAAGCAACACTCATTAGGAAATTTTGAAAATTTTTGTCCACGGTGTACCCTCATACACACTAAACCTGCTCTGATGTTTTAATTACGGACATCATAATATTAAAACTTTGGAAACTTGAGCACTACTTAATGGAGATCAAACATTAACTTATACAAGTCATTAATTTTATGCATATTTTATATATATGTGTACTACGTTATCGGCAACAAGAAATAGTTTTTGTTAAAATTCCTTCCCGGGATGTTTGGCCGTAGTCCAATGTTTTCTACAAAACCAAACGTTTCGGCAATGCCATCGACTTCCATCATCAGTGAAAATCGAGTGCGAAAACGTGAGGTGGTATACATTAGTGACCACAGTACTGTGGTTAAGGCTGAAGCAGTAAGTAGAAAAAAGTAGTTTCTATGGAAATATTTCATTTCGAATATGATTTTAAATATAAATCTTAGAACATGGAAGTCATGTATGGTTCTCCATTCCGATATTTTTAAAAGCAGATACTTGTAAAAAATACTAATATTTTTAAACTTTTTTCTAAAATATTAGTGTTCTGTGTAGGAAATCTGTATACAAATCATTCTGATATTCAGACATGTCATGACAACAAATCCAATAATACAAAATCCAATTTTTATGTTTTTCTAAGTTCCTTTTAAACTTCTATTCCTTTCTTGTTGTGTTTGTTCTGGTCTTTAATACAAATCATTATTTGAAATAAAAATTAAAAATTAGAGTTACGATCAAATGCACTAGAGTGCCTGACAGGTGCTCTTATACGAGGGAAAGTCAAAAAGTAAATTTTTCTCCCCCCACCCCAATCAAATACAGGACAGCACTGACTTTGTTGTAATCACACCCTTACAGAGCCAGATAGAGAGTCAATTAGAAGTAGTGTTTATTAGTAGTTTGCAATTGTGTTTAAGTCAATTAAATTGAGTGTTACATTGTATTATAAGTATTATGAGCCAGTATCGGCTGAACATTGTTGGGAACATTGTTCCCAGTATTGGTGGGAACATCTTTGCCAAATGGATGACTGCCGCGTCCTCAAACAACTATGGAACTAAAAGCCAAAGGTACGGAGAGGTGTGGGACGTCCGAGGAAGCAATGGAGTGACCACCTCTAGACTTTGGCTGTTTGAGACCAGAACAAACAATCGTTGGTTTAATTCTTGCAGAGATGATGATGATGTTACATTGTCAAACTGCACCACAGAAGAAATGTAAGAAGTGATTTGTCCATTCATTCATTCCATGCCACAAAGGTCTATGCAGAACCTCAGCCTCTGCAACAATAGCTTGCCCCTCTTCCCTGTAAGAAGTGATACGTTTTCTAAACACTGAGGCTGTGAAACCTGGAGAGATTACTTGTAGAATGGAGCAGCAATATAGAGATAGAATTATCTGAATAATAGCAAGATCAAAAAGTGGATTAATCGTTTTAAAAATAGCCAGATTCCTGTCTGTGTTAGACAACAGAAAATTAGAATGACAGTTTCTATTTCCAAAGAAGAATGACAGTTACAAAGGTACAACATTAAAAACCGGGCTCTGTTGGGCTGTTAGTTGATTGCTTAAAATGTTGTTACTAAATGTTTTAGCCATACCTCCAGAGGCCATCATCAATAGAAAAAAATGTCCAAAAAGTGACAAACTGAACGCACCTCGCTGTTGTGGAGTACGCAGTATTCTAACACCAAGAACGAAGTACATAGAGCAGCTCAATCCTGATTGCTTTGGAACACAGCATGCCAAATTCTATTTAGAGCCATGTTTTCTCCCCACCAGTTCACTGGAATTGGAGCATGCTTCTGGATCTGCATGGACTCCATGTGCAGGCGAACAAAACACCTCATCAAAGATAGGACCTTGGATTGAGTTGCTCTGTAACTGGCTCGCCTAGTTGACCATACAAGTTACATGGGGAACTTTGTTCTCACTGTTAGAACATTGCTGCTTACTCCTCAGCAGTGAGGTGCATTTGGGTCGTCACATTTTAAACATTTTTTCTACTAAGGATGGCCTTTGGAGGTGTGGCAAAAACATCTAGTAATAACATGTCAAGCAACCAACCACAGCCCAACAGCTTGGTTTTAATAGTTTTGAGTTCAGCCGTGATAGCTTTCAAAATATCAAAGGTATTAACAAAAGACTTATGATAATCAGAGAATTAGAATTGGTGAAGTTGCAAATTTGTTGAATATAAGCCATGGTTCAAAATTTTCAATCATCCAACAGACATGGTAAACTTTCAAACGTGTGATTTTGCATCACTCTCAGATGGCTAAAATAACCATTTGTCTTCAAGTAATTGGTTTTGAGCTGCTGGTCCACTCATCACACAGCCACTGACTTGGCTCTAAATGATTTCTGTCATTTTGGAAGACTGAAAGATGAACTGAGGGAATAACATTTTTCTTCAAACAGAAGGAGTGCAAAATTGGCTGAGTACTAGATGTAAAGTTTCTTCCAAGAAGGAATACAAAATCTAATTAAGAAAATCTGGATAAAGCATGGATTTAAAGAATATAATATGTGGAAAAATTTCATTTGTAAAAGTGCAAATGAAAGTGGTTATTTTAAAATTTCTGTTTACTTTTTACTCACACTTGTACATTAAAATACAGTCACACAAAATCTGCATTTGTTTAGAAGAAAAGTAAAATAACATTTTTGTTGAATAATATGTTTCATAATTCCATATTACCACATCATTTGTAATAGCTTATGAAGACAGAGAAAGATCAAGAATATTTTTTTGTAAACGAACTCGATACGCTTGTTAAAAAAACTACAGTACGTACCTCTAACACCTTAACTCCCACAAGTACAGTTGTTGCTACTACAAATACTTTTCCAAGGAATAGTACAAAGTCTCCTACTGAATTAATTGCAGCAACTCGTAGCACATTGTTTGTAAGCAACTTGAATGCTTGTTGACCACTAGTACAAAAATTTTCTCCAAAAATAGCTGAAAAAAAGCCCGAAATTATAATATACAAAATAATAGCAGTATATACAAGCCCAAGATAGTAAATGTTTGGTGACTTTAGTGTTTAATATTAATACTGCATACATATCAATGTTGTTCTAGATTGTTTCCACACTTCAAATACATTGTTTCACACTAGGCAAGGACTTACAGTGTCTCTACCATTATCAGGTCTTTTGGTGTGATTGTTTAGGACTTGTTTAATTAATAAAGTTGTTTTAGTAATTATAATTCACAAACAGAAATAACTCTGTTGCACACCACTATAGAAATTTGCCTCTCTACTTGCCTCACAGTGAGATACACATTTTCATAAATGCCCTTATCTTTTGGCTATTAACTACTGGCAGGTTCAGTCACCTTTGTCAATATTTTTACATTTATTTCTAGTACATTCTCTGTGTGTGTGCGCGCGTGACTGAAAACTTCACTCAATGACTCAGTCATTAATTTAACTATATAAGTTCCTTTTTCGCATAGTTTGGTATGCATTATATTGGCAAAACCATTCCTCTTTCTTTCAATAGTGCTAATTACTTCCATGTTCCATAAGGAAATGGAAGTATGATCATGGCGAAAAAATCGTGTTCGAGATAACGGCTGATTCTGATTGTACTACCCTTAAAACATGAAGAAAAGTCATTTTTCGAAAAGTGTGTGTGTGTGTGTGTGTCTGACTGTGTAGAATTTTTTTTGACAAACGATAACAGCCGCAAATTCAAACAGAATCAAATAATTTTTTGCATACAGTCCTAAATTGTAAAGTACTCAAGGCCTATTGTTTTTGGTGAAGATCGGTTAAGGGAAAGGGGTAGTTTACCTGCAATGTTTTGTTTTAACAAGGGTAATTTTTCTATGACGAACGATTACTGCCGCATATTCAAACAGAATCAAATACGTTTTTGCACACATCCCTGAATTGTAGAGAACTCAAGGTCTTTTGATTTTGGTAAGATGGGTTAATATAAAGGGGTAGTTTACCTGCAACGTTTTATGTTTTAACAAGGGTAATTTTTCTATGACGAACGATAACTGCCATAAATTCAACAGAATCAAATAATTTTGTGCATACGTTCCTGAATTGTAGAGAACTCGAGGCCTGTTGATTTTGGTGAAGATCGGTTAAGGGAAAGGGGTAGTTTACCTGCAACATTTTATGTTTTAACAAGAGTAATGTACTTAATTTTGATAAATAAAGTATCCTGATAAGATCATAATAATTCACTGTAGGAACGTAGATGAAATATCTATAAATGAAGAGGCTAGTTGAATGGGGTGGGGGTAATTTTCTATATATGAAAAGTATAGATGAAGGGGAGGGGATAATTTTGTGTATATGTACTACGTTATCGGCAACAAAGAAGTAGTTTGTTGTTAAAATTCCTTCCCAGGCTGTTTGGCCGTAGTTTAATGTTTTCTGCAAAACCAGACGTTTCGGCAGTGCCACCGACTTCCGTCATCAGTGAAAATCGAGTATGATAACGTGAGGTTGTATACGTTAATGACCACAGTACTGTGGTTCAGGCTAAAACACAAGTAGAAAGAAGTAGTTTCTATCGAAATATTTCATTTCGAAAATGATTTTAAATATAAATCTTAGAACATGGAAGTTATGTATGTTTCTCCATACCGATATTTAAATTTGTCCTATAGTGGCGTGCAACAGTCTTATTTCTGTTCATTTAGGAATACACAAACGATTAGTAGTTTGGTAACAATCTATGACAGCTTTGGCATAATCAGGTTTCTGTTTTGTTAACCATATAATGTGTGAATTTATCAAGTACTATATATCACTTTTCAAGCTGGGATCACTTATGTTTTTGATGAAATTTGTATTGAATTTTGTGAGCCAGAAATTTTACTTGTTTACAAACTCAATCCTCTGAAGCTTGTAAATGAGTGATAACTGTTTTTGGCTGAAGTAAAATTTAAATAAAATTTCAGACTAAAACCATAGGGCTCTGAAATAAAAGTGAATTGCATGGCAATTAGGTCTGCTAACAAAATTGAAGTGTTGATTACATACATAACCTTTTTAAATACATGCATTAAACACATTTTCAATACACTTACTAAACAAATAACACACAAACACAGCACATTTTCGTACATACATGTTTAACCACTGTTATGTGCAATAATCTGTGTATATATCTTTAACGCCTCACGTTGTAAGCACCAAATATGTTAGCTTTGGGTTTATTGATTGTTGATGAGTATAAATGCTCAATTAGTCTCAGCAATATTCTGAGTTGTATGTTTAATAATATTTATTTATAAATGAGAACACACTCTGAATCATTCAATTTTTATTCCTTAATTCTCTTATTATAATAATTTTCTTTTCTTCTATTAATTAATAATAAATTTTTCTTTTGTAACATGACAATTTTGAGGGATATTTTATTTTATTAAATCTTTGGGGTTTATTAAATTGTTATGTTAATTAATGTGAAGTTCAACTGGGTCCAAGATTCTCGCACGAACGTAAGATGCCAACGTGGTTTATAGATTAATGGAATAATTTACGCTATTCACTTCGAAGAGAATTAATGCCTTTTATTTTTAACTTTTAGCAACTCTGTTAGATCTTTACTCACAATTTAGCAAACATAAATATAGCATAATAGTTTCTCGTTGTGTTATTCATTTCTTGACTACAAGTATTACTTTGACCTTACACTAATATCTTACCTTAATTTAATTGTACAGACACTCAACAAATGGCGCAGCCGAAAGGGACGATTTAAAAAAAAAAAAAAAACACACCTACAACAGATGCAAGCGTGTTTTTAAGGTTGGAGTAAGGAAGTAAAGGTGCGTCATTTACACACAATTGGTATAATATCGAATTTGTAGTATGATGAACTAAATTAATTAAAGTATTATAAATATCAATTATAAAGAATAAGAGATGGCAGGAAATAATGAAAGTGAGATTAATGAAATTACTAATATAGAAAATGGTAATGAATCAAGTAGTATGAGCGATTTTGAAATCCACTCGACTCCAAACGTGAGTCGGGAGAATAAAATAAAAAATAATTCAGATGAAACAAATGTTACGGAGGATTGGGTGCAGATAACTCCGACCTCAACAAAAAGCAGCAAGTCCGATAACGATATAATGAGTATTATACTTAGTCAATTAGAGAAAATGAATACTAAATTTGATAGTCGTTTTGACAATAATGACATAAAATTGGATAGACAAAGTAGGGATTTTAATGAGAAATTAGATATACAGAATAACAAATTCAATGAATTAAAAAAGGATATTCAAGAAATTAATAAACGTTTTGAAAATACTAATGAAATAATAAAAACTAGTTTGAATAAATTAGAACAAAGTATTGAGCGAATGGGAGTGCATGTGATGAATACAAACAAGAGTAAGACAAATGTAAATCATAATGATATGTATAAAAATGTGGTACTAGAGAATAAGTTAACAAATGATAATGATGATGTCGAAAATAATGAAAATAATATTGAGAATAGTAATGCAATTGAAAAGGTAGTATCAGAGAGTGATACAGTGAAAATAAATAGTGAGAATACTGACGAAGTTGTAGAATGTAATAATGGAATGTTAATGTGTGATTATGAGTCAGACAGAAAGTGGAAAGATAGTATAGTGGTAGAATGGGGGCAGAGGGTAAATTTTCCCCTTATTTGTGATGAACCGGAGTGTTCACAAGTGTTATTATTGGAGGGCAAGAGACCCTATTTAATGGAAGTTTTAAGTTGTTTCCCAGTTTTGTATAAGTTAGTACCCTCTGTGTGAAATGATATTGAAAGTGTGATAGGGTGTTATGATGAGAGAAATTTAGATAGAGAATGGTGTGTTGAGAGAGAGATAGAATTGTATAAATTAAAGAGAGATTATGATGAGTGGAAAGCGAGGTTAGAAGTGTATTTAAACAAGAGTAATTTAATGTATGATGAAAAAATAACTGACCCGATATTGAATATATTTACTAACGGAGACTTGACAGAAATACATTATGTTGACTTGGTTCATGATTATTGTGATAAAACGAATGAATTTGATTTTTATGGTTATGACACACAAGGCCATATGTGTGTAACTGAAATTGAAAATTGTTATTTGAAACAAAGACTAATTTTTGACGATGGAGGGTAAACGGTAAAACAATAAATGGACAATTTTAAATATTTTGTTTTACGGTACAGACCCCACAACCTTGGACATTGAAGTGTGATATAATTGAATAATAATGATGAAGAATTGTAAATAAATGTTTAGCGAATTTAATTGTGTGTATTGTAAAAGGTTAGGTAAACAATGTGTATGTAGGTAATTGTTGTAATAATGATATTAATATTTTGCAATCTAAATAAATAACAGAATTAACTTTGAAGACAGTAATTAGCGAATGGTAATTGTTTTGATAGCAATGGAACTTGTATTTTCAATAATGAATGTAATTAAAAGAAATTGAGATGTTTTAAATATTTTGATTGATTTAAATGTTGTATAATTGAATTTTCTAATGAGTTTAAATTATTTTAGGAGATTTGAATTTGATCATGATTAATTAATAAATAAATGTTAAATTGTTTGATATGAAATAACACCGTGATTAAATGTTTCAGAGGTTACGTGAAGGTATTGGTGTGTATGGTGTATATATTTTGTGTATGTCAGTAGGTGAATAAAGTACTGTAAGTATAAAGTTTACAATACCAGTGATGCAAAACAAAAAATGTTTACAAGTGTTTAACTCAAATGAAAGAATTTTAACTTCAATGATGAAGATAACTTGAGATAATAATTTAAAAAGTAGTAATAACTGAAATATGATGTAAAACAAATGTTAATAATCAATTCGAAATTTTAAGGAATCTAATTGCAGAAAGTGATGAATGATTTAAATGTGGATGGATGAAAAGAGTTAATGAAAATTTCACATTATAATGTTGTATATAAAGTTTTAATTTAGTTATTTATTAGTGTGCTATTGCTGGGGTGGCATGTGCCCCAGTAGATAGCGGAATGGGTTGGTGGTAACAGAGAGTGTTACCTCCATCGGAGGCCGAAATGGTGAAAATGTACGGCACATTTTTTTGTACAATTGTATATTGTACCATGATAGACTTTCGTGCCGTGCAGAGTAATGACGAGTATAACATGCATGAAGGTAGAGTTGATTTCCCCGACTTTTCGGGCGATTACTGCCTTACCAGCACTAATCGTGGTTTTGGCTAGCGGTCAGCTATGGCCATAATTTAAGTCCCTTGACCATAGCTGGTTTGAAATTGGTTTATACTAGAAATTAACAGGGGGTGAAACTAGGGGAAATCCCGGAACTATGGAACAGCGGCTGCCACTCTGTCCGAGTAGGGACAGCATAGCCAGGTGGTAGACCCGTTTTAAGGGCTTGTAACTATAAAACGCAGATATGTCGATATCTAAAAAATTTTAAAATGTAAAGCCGAAGCAAGGACAAGGAGATGTTCAATTCCTCCAACTATGCCGTCCTTGTGAACGCACATGGGCGCCACAGTCCAACAGAACAATACAATAGTGTGTGTGGATGGGGGGTTGCTCAGGTGAGCAATGAATTTAAATTTCATAACGTAAAATGATAAATCAACTTTTGCACTAATAAAATGCTTGAATTATGCTTTGATAAATAGGTGTTCATACGTTCAGTATACTGTGTTCATTCTGTTTTAGAGATGTATTTTTTTATTGTGTTAGAGGTAAGAATTGATAAAAAATATGTGTTTTATATAATTTGTGTAATTTTGAAATGAGTATAACAAAGTAAATAACTAGACCGACCGGCAGGCGGTTTACATAATTGTACCAGAGTCAGGAAGAGGGGAAACAATGATGTGTAGTATGTTAGATATAAGGATGGATAAAAATAGGTATTTCATATAATGTGTATAATTTTGAAGTGTGTGTGCAGTAAGGTCAATCACCTTGCCAAGAATGTCAGCTGATCAGTAGTAGAATGTCACTGATAAATTGTTTACTAATTTCCAAGGTAATTAATGTTAAATATAATGTTTTAATGTGGTAAAGATGTTATTTCAAATGATGAGGAAAGTAATTTGATATATTTAAGAATTTTAAATGATTTGTAAAAGATAAAAGATAGATTTTGGGTGATGAATATTTTGTTGGGACAAGATATTTTGTTTAGAGATTGTTGGATAGATGTTTTGATAGAGATGGGTGTCATGTTAGTTAAAGTTGTTAGTGGTATTAGAGTCAGAGTGGTAAAGATTATATCTGTATACATGCCAAGTGGTAGATCAAGTTAATATAAATAATTAAATCACCCAAATTAATGGAGAATGCGATGATTAAATAAAGAGATTTATAGTAAAAAGGTAAAATTTTGATTGAAACAAGTGACAATTTTAATAGAATTTGAAAATGTAAAGTTATAAAATGTTTGTTTTGAGTAATTTAAATGTCAATTTGATTATTAATTATAATAATATTTTGTTATTTCTAAATGTTGTATTTTATTATGTTTTTGTGTTTAAGGATAGAATTTTAAAGATGTTCAATGTATGTTATGATGTAACTTAGGTATAGCTTATATAGGTCAAGGTTCTTGACCTGACCCAGTTTGATCAGCTGATGGGTGATGTTCTATGCTAGACCCGTTTTGGCAATGAAGTGATGCCGATTTTGTTTTTTTAATTATTTTGAATAAATTTAAATAATTTAATATTGAGAAAAAATATATTTTAATAAATTTAAATTTTTTTTGAATTTGAAAAAAAAAATTGTTTTGATTTTTGCCTGCCATCCCATTGATGTTTTGGAATTCTGATTATGTTATTGTTTGTGTGTGTTAATCGTGTTTTTTATTGAATTGTATTGTTTAGGATAGATGTATAATCACTTGTTAGGATAAGGATGTTCATGTTTTTTAATAAATGTTCAACTTATTTGTTTTCTAATGATCAAAAATAATGAAGAGAATTATTCAATTTAGATAAAAGATTTGTGTTTTGATTTTAAAGAAGATAGCTGTTGATTTTTGACTTAAATAAAATTTTGAAGCTAGGAATGTTTCAATTTTGATAGGATATAGTTATAAGTGTGTGTGCGAGCCCAGTAACTGCTAAAGGCAGCCCCAGTGTGCATGTAAGGGGAAACATATCGGTTGAGGATCTGGCATGATAGTAGCCAGGGATTTGGATTTTGAGGTGGCATGTTAGTAGGTGAGGTGCGCTGTGGTGCGTATCTGTTCGATTTTATGGTGTTGGGATCTCGCATAGAGAAGTCCAGTGATCTCGTTCAGATGCGGCCATAGTCGCCGAGCCAGGGGGGTTGTTTACCCATGAAGTATAAGAGCAAAAGGGGGTTGTTGGCACCATATCCTCACTGGTCCTCTTAGGGGTTTTAGCAATGAGATTTCTTCTGTTTTGGCAGAAGATATCTCATTGAGGGGGGGGGGTATTGTAACGTGACGATTTTGAGGGATATTTTATTTTATTAAAATTTTGGGGTTTATTAAAAATATTCATAAATATGATTTCCATCTGTGACCAGGCCACGTGTTGAAGTAAAGCATTGCTAACAAAGGAACAATACGCCTTAACAGTTGTGCAATCGTTACAAAAGAATGTACCAAGGCGTCATTTCTTAGAACTTTGCGGGTGTGTGCAAACCGCGCCCGAACGCACCAACAAGCAGGTGCGCAGACGACGCTACTGCAGTCAACTCAAAATGGCTAGAGACGAAAATTGTACGTGCACATGGTATCAAAACGACGGATGTAAAGTTCAAGCCCAACCCTTTTTGTGACGTCACCCAGTGCTGAACAAATATCATCCACGATCAACACACAAGAAACTACGTGTGTTAAATGGGACATACCAGTGACAATTAAATAGCAGGCATTGTTTTCCACTTGGAGAAACGCAATCTAGTTGGCAGTGAGTGTAGAGCCGCTTCTGGGCAGTCCACGAACAACGACAACAGCTAATAGACGCAGTTAGTGCTGTGTGGACCCGGTCGGCCAGAACTTTATAAAATGTGAACAATTAAATATAATACCGCTTTCATACCGACCGGGACCCAAGGAATTAACATACGTACTAATTTTACAACGGGTGCAGTGGAGTTGTCAACAGACACAGTTAATTAACGGGCATGTGAATCGGTGAACAAAAACACGTGTCCGGCCGGAATCTCGGTAGTGAACAGTTTAAATCGAACATGAATTTGTAAAATAAAATAAAATAAGGGGTAAGGTGTTATATTGTGTGTGTGTGTGTGTGTGTGTGTGTGTGTGTGTGTATGTGTATGTGTGTGTGTGTGTGTGTGTGTGTGTGTGTGTGTGTGTGTGTGTGTGTGTGTGTGTGTGTGTGTGTGTGTGTGTGTGTGTGTGTGTGTGTGTGTGTGTGTGTGTGTGTGTGTGTGTGTGTGTGTGTGTGTGTGTGTGTGTGTGTGTGTGTGTGTGTGTGTGTGTGTGTGTGTGTGTGTGTGTGTGTGTGTGTGTGTGTGAAGGCAGACTGGGCGGTCTGATGTCTATATCTTAGAATAAGGTAAGCTGTAAAAATAAGATAGCAGTATTAGTAATTGTCGCAGACATGGAGTAAATCAAAGGAAATATTATACTTGTATTTCATTTCAAAATTTGGACGCAATAGTCAAACAAAAGTCTTGTTTTCTCTAAAGAAATAAAGTTCACTAATTCTCTTCAAAATGAATAGCGTAACTTATTCCATTAACCTATAAACCACGTTGGCATCTTACGTTCGTGCGAGAATCTTGGACCCAGTTAAACTTCACAGGTAGGTGGAATCAAATTATGTATTTATATATTTTAATAGATTAATTAACATAACACTTTTTTACGATTCCTGATCCATCTAGCTCTCGGATGCATGAAACAATTTTTTTATCTCAGGGTTATAACCAAATTAAGAATCGTCTTCGGTAAAATTATAAATTTATACAAGTTTTACGTTAATAACATACATGAAGAAAAAAGTTTGAATGTGTAGTAATTAATTGTTGTTTGTCTATGATTGTTTGGATGTGAGTTCTTGTGATTATACAAAAAGAAATCAATTCAGATAATTTTACAAACTTAATATTACACATTACAAATATAAAACAATTAAAATAATGAATAATTAGACATTAGTAATACAACTGACAAGAGAAAAAATAATTGTCTATTATATAGCTGTTCATGAATCCATGTTCATGAATTCTCAACATGGCGTGCTGCTGTCCCCTTTCAATAACAGTGAAATAAAGCGAGGGATGCCATATTCCTTGAGTTGTATACACACTACTGAATGTTTAATAAAATTTATATGATTTCTACACTTTTGTTTGTTCAAAATAAGTTTGTGTCACTCACTTTGTATATCATAGATTATGTTTATAAATGTAGTCACGCTAAATGTGTTCGTTATTTAGTTTGTACTGAAGTGTTGTGTAAAACGTTGATAGTTCTCAAGATGGCTTTAGTATTAAAACGATCTCACCAAATTCAAGATGTAGTACTCCATTTTAGGATATTATTTTCTGGTTGGTCGAATATATATTGTTCGTTAGTTTACTGACATCTCCTATAACTTTACTTGTCTTTTTACTACAATTTTCTTCTCTAATATTGGTTGGATTGGCAACAGATTCAGTTTGTTCTTTTTGCATTGAACGCCCACACTAGAAAGAAAAACCTTTCTTCCTTGAAAACCAGCTTTAGATTCATTTATAAGAGACCTTGGTTTGTTTGGTGTATTTTTCGGTCTCAGGGCTGTTTTATTTATCCGCCTCCAGTAAATATAAGTTTTTAATATAACCTTACTTTTCCTGATTATTTTTACATAATCCCGTTTTACTTTTTATTTCACTTGATTTTATATTGTCACACACTAATGAAGTTGATTTTATTGTTATATGGTCACTAAAATACATGCCATTCTCACCTTTCGGCCATACTAGGTTCATAGTACTTTATATTTTTATCATTGTTTACACTGTCATTTCCACTGTTTCATTATTATTATTTATCACTTATCTATTCACTTATCTCACCTTGTATGTTTTTCGAATAAACACAATTATGAAAATAATTACCTTGTCTTTACCATAACACTACAGTATATATGAGCTAATTACAAATCCAGTCTTAGGTTAAAGACCTAGCTTGACTTTTAGGCTTGTGTTATACAAATGATTTTGCTTAACTCTAAATAATTTTTTTTTTTACTTACATACTACAACATTATTATTTACAATATTACAATAAAATATACAAAATCACTTCCCTAATTTATTGGGTAATTAGTATGTCACAGTCCAGTCTAGTCCTTTATTATGTCTCTTTGTAAAGTTATTTACTATGTTTGTTTACAAGGCTAATTCCTGTTTTTAATTTATTCATGCATCTGTAAAATACTTATTTTTTATTCGTGGTTTATTGTTTTAGTTATTATAATTCTTCCTTATATAATTATTTTTGGTTCTCATTTGATTACTCATTCTTTATTGCCTTCGTCATTCAGTTACATAGTTTTTATCTATTTGATTAGTTTTACTATAAATTTTGATGATTAAATTGAGTTTCCTTTTTTGTATTATCTCGTGATGGATGCTACACCACATACAGTTATATTTAGAGTGCTGTATAATGCAGTTGAATTTTGAATTTATAAAATAGTACCACTTTCATAAAATGTTAACACATATCAAGGTTTGTTTGAAATTTTTAGCAAATAGGCCTTTATATTGTTTAAATTCAGTTAACTCACCTATTTCTATGTACGCATTGCGAGTAATGTAAGCGAGAAACTTTTCAAAGCAATATAAACAACAGTGGCAGGCATGGAACATACACTTGGTAACATCATTTTGTGCGCCCTTCAGTTGGGACTGAAGGTACTTCAGCACTGCTCTTACAAACGTCACTAGCGAGATCAAAAACGATCCCAGAGCAACTGAACCAAGGTGATATCGTAACATATTTTTTGCACTTGTTGAAATTGGAGAATTTAACTTGTCTTTGTTCCTGAAAATGAATATCACATTCTTATATTACTTTTTTGTGAATTTTCTAGAAAAACAACACACAGAAATCCAATATGCTATTAAATCTTGTGTCAGTCAATCACATATACTAAATGTATCCAATTAGAGACTATACAGAACCATACATAAAGCTAGCAGACATCCTGTGTTAATTAAGACGATCCTTTTATTAAACATTGTCCCAACTTCTTCAGATCAAAACAGTATGTCAATTTTCGGTTTTCATACTTTTTTTCAAGTAGTTATCAATAGGAGACAGCTCATATATGAGATTTGATAAAAAATGTCATGAATTTTTTTAGTTTCTTGTACTAGAAATAACTGATTCAAAAACTGTTTGAGATGTACACCTGTCTCAAACAAATTCCCAAATTTGTAGCCATATAGGATGCATAGTTTAGATTTAATGATCCACCAGGTGTCAGGTTAACATCCTGTCCAAGTAAAAAGAAATGTGTTATGAAACCAACAACCAAACCTCGGAACTGAGGAAGATTGGTGTTGGAGGCCAGAGCTCATATTGTGCTGTAGTGCCAAAGAAAAAGATGGAGAACTTAAGTTTTAACAGTTAATTCAGTAGTTGTGTTCAGTGATGTATTAGCAAACAACAATGCAATATTCAGAAACTTACATTAAATTTTGCCTAAATAAAAAGATTAACTCCTCTAATGTTGTGACAGTGTTGCAAAAGGCTTTTTGGCAAGTCTGGTATACGTGAGTGATAAAGTAGGAACAGAATAGAATTTTCAAAGATACTCATGAATAAGTTGAAATCATGATGGGCAGGTCAAGACTATAGTACTGTGTTCCATGAATTTTTATCAATAGACGTTATGGTCAGTAAACAGAAATATTGTATGTGGGCATTTTGTCATTTGTGTTATATCATTATATAAATCATTTTATGTCATGTCAGATTCTATTTGTAGAAAACAGCTGGATTTATGGAGATTGCATACAGGGTGGTCGCGCACAGAATTCTCATGCCGGAAGATAGCTTTACATATGTTCTTTGCATGCCCCAGTCATTATTCCAAACATGAAAACATTTAGTGCTTAGACTATGTGGTGTCAGAGCATTGTTTTTATTATTTGCAAAACTAATTTTATACTTCAAAACAAATATGCTCACTTCACATTTATTGTGACGAAAATGTAGCAGCCATCATGTAGCCTAGTGTTATGGAACAAAGTTGGACAAACTAATGTTTTCAGGTTAGAAAGTAGTTTCTTTACATCACACCACTTCCGCTTCTCCAGCGTGAGAATTATTTGCATGTCCATATAGTACTTATCATGAACTAGCACACATGTCATCGCATGTTCAAGAAGTTTAGGCAAAAAAAACACTATACTGATAATGGCAACTACTGTATTTGCCAGATATGTCCCAGATCTTTCCCTCTTGCCAAGAACGAAAAAAAAATATGAAAGGGCAAAGTTTGGCAATTGTTGACATGGTCAGAAAGATGAATGAAGAATACACAAAGATGGGATTGGAAATAAACATAAAAAACACTGAATAGTTGGCAATTAGAGATGAAGAAACAACAGACTTAGAAGTGGACGAAAATGTTAAAATTAGAGGAACAGACAAATTCATGTACCTATGATTCACACTGAGTAAACAAGGCACAACGGAAGAAGAAATAAAAAGTAGATTACGGCAGACTAGAACAGGGATTAGACACTTACACAGTGTTATATAGGACAAAAATATTAGAAAAAGAACCAAAAAAATGATATAACAGACCATAGTCCAAAGCATTATTACAAATGAAATTGCTTAGATTGCAACAAATTCTACATAGGCCAGACAGGACATAGCTTCAAACAAAGATACATTGAACACACAAAGGCACTCCACTCCACTACAGAATCCACCTTTGCAAACGACCTCATCGAAGCAAACCACACATACAAAAACATCGACAATAACATGGACATTCTACACGTACACACAAAAGGCCAAAAACTAAACACTCTAGAACAATTGGAAATATACAAACACATGAAAACAAATAAAAACGACATCCTAAACGAACAGACACAATTCAAATCACACGCATTATTCGAACATATCACACCCCACATACACAATATCGATCTTTCGAAACTCGATACCGTCGCCAACAACAAGACAGACAGTGCTACCAGTGGCAGCCTCTGAAGAAGCTTTTTAAAAGGCGAAAACCGGTTCAGGTTATAAGGTAAAACTTTACGTTTTTACCCATAAAATACTTTGTGTTCCGAGTCGTTAGTGAAATAATTATATTTAGTTTAATATTGAAATCCATAAAAGTGTGAGTACACATTTATCTTAAATAGATATTATGTGGACATCTATTACATAGACATTAAATTCAATCACATCTCCCTAAATAACAGATTTCATAGGACCTTCAACATTTCACCCGTTATAGAGAAATTTTGTTATACAGTCGTTATAGGCAGAGTTCAATGCATTATAACATTGACATGATTTTACTGAATAGTATAACAATACTGAAAAGACATTTTCTCATATGTCGGTGAAGCTTAGGTTATACACAAAGCACTGATGAAATTTGTTGCACTGATGAGATACTTGCCTTGTAAAAAACCATGTTGCTACAGCACCAGCCACAACCATATGCTGACAACCGATACAGAATTGAGTGATCCAAAATAATGCCATCAAATTGTACCAGCGAGTCACCTGCATGTTGGAAACAAACATGGAACCTCATTGAAATTGAAACATACAGTGAAAGTAAAACATTGCTTACCTAGTACTGTGCACTACTGCCTGAAAAATATGATGCTAATAAACATTAGTGACACATGATAAACATTTGTATGTTACTAGTTTATCAGAGGAGACCACACAAGCAATATACAGCTCTACCAGTGGCGGCTCGTCCATAAGGTTCAATGGTTCAGTAAACCACCTAAATAATTTAAATATGTTTAAGGAATTGTTGAGATAATTGTTTCATATTTAAATAACAAGATTTGCGAGATTAATCTTGTTGACTGAACAGTAATGGATTCGCGTTATAGGCAAATTGCTAACTACTATTGTTTGAGGTTGAAAGCAGCTCTCAGCACCTCCTAGACTGTGTAGACAGCTTTGGAGGAGGAAATCAGTATACGCAAAATTACATTGAACATTGACAAATAGTTCTGACGAGGGCCGAACCACACTGATCGGGAATTTTAACATTTTCATAATACCGTTATTTGCCATTATTATGATTTTTACCACATGATTTGTCCTTTTACCTTCAGTTTTTTTCTTCAGATTTCTCTATTTCATTTAGAATGCAATGAAAATGTGTGCAGTAAAGTCTTAAAGTCAAAGAAAATAGTGCAGTATTGTATTCCGAAAATAAAGTGTGTTTAATGTAGTCATTAAATAATTATACTAACGTTAAGCTGATCGAAGCTTGTGTAGCCTTCAAAGTGTTTGCTGGTATTTATGTGTTAAGTATTCAGCTATTTCTTATTTTTGTGTTCAGTTCATTGATTTGGTAAAATGAATAGTGTTAAATCTATTTAAAAAAAAAAAATGTTTCTTCTCTCTATTAAAGATAATTGCAAAATTAAGGAACTCGGTAGGCTGCTTCCCGTTTTAAATATTAAACAGAAGTATTTAACTATCCTTTTATTTCAACTATATATTTTAAGAATAATTTACAAATAGCATAAACATAACTTAATATTAGGCCTACTAAAAGCTGTCAATAGTTATATGTCTTCATGTTGCAACCCACCCTGTGTATTATTTGGAATGGAATAATTGCTCTTATCTTAGTAGAAACATTCGGACATTCAACCCCCAACTGTCAGAACCATGAGCTGCCACTGAGCTCTACACTTAAAACAAGATATTCTTATTTTACTGTCATGAACTTTACAATCTATGACAAAAGGACACTAGACATATTAAAATTGCAAGACTACTGAAATTGGGGAACAATTGGAAGTTTGTTGAAAAAGTAAAATTGTGTTCAATGAACAATGTTATTTTATAAAAAATTTCTTTGGTGACTGCTGTACATAAGAAAATTAAATAACTGAAATAACGTTTTAAAAGAATATGTTTATCAAAAATCTAAGTAAATAAAGTTAATGATTTGTATTAAAAAAAAAACAATATTGAATTATAATAAAATAATTTGAATAATAATTATTCTCATTTAGCTTAATAGTATATCATTTATTTTGACGATGCTTATTTTTGTGTGTGCGCCCAATTATCTGTGATTTTTTTAATTGGGCCAACATGTTCTCAACGTTGACCTGTTCTTAAAATGTTTGTCTGACTGCACTGAGTAGTATTTTACTCAATTAATTTTCAACGATGAATGCAGAGTCACGTGTATATGATGTAGCAAAAATAGACATTAAACTTTGCACATATTAAACAGTTCTTTGTACTATGTTTCTGGCATGAGTTGTCAACAAAAAAAAAAAAAATCAAGAACTTTATTTTTTATTACACACAATCAGTTATGATCTGTGTTATGCCATTTGTATCTGATGGTACAGGTACACAAACAAAATGTTCAACTGGCCATATAAAGCAGTACATTAGCTTTCACAAATCAGAACATTTTAAATGTAGCGAAGTAGCAGGCATAAGTTTCCAGATTTGTGTCACTTGTGAGACAAGTGCCTCATCAGTGTGCCCTGTTACGAAACACAAATTTGCATGTTATGGAAACACATGATAATGGACACAAAATACTGATTAGTGATATGCAGAAAAATCGTACTTTCATAGTTGTGTCTTTCTTGTAGTAGAGGTTCAGGCTGTCAGGCACTTTTCTGATAAATCCAGAACTTTCGATCCACAGTTCAAATATGAACCACATTGTCACTACAAATGCCAGAGCTATGAACGTCTGCAACAGATAATTTTACTGTGGTAAAAGATGTTATAAACATAAAAATAAAAATAATTCCATAATGTTATAAAATTTATTACTTTCAGTCGTTTCTGTACATGTGATTGACTTTCATTTTAGGTGTTGTATAAACACTGAAACACGCTATTTAGTGTTATAATTACTGATGTTTTTGAGAAGCTGTTGAAAAATAACTAATCAAAATAATGAGTTTAACCAGTGAAAATAATGCTTCAATATTTTTATAACTTTATTTTATATGGAAAATATAAACTATTCCCTTATATACTCTTGTTTAGGTTAGGGTCAACATAGATATGGCGAGGGGTGCAGAATATGTCCGAACGCGCGAATGTGGTTCGGGGGAAATTGGGAAAATTCAGGGAAAATTTATCAGTGATGAAAAATAGAAATCACGATGAAAATATCAACTGATGTATTCACATCATTTTACAGTTATTAACTAGAATAATTAATCTTTAAAATAAGTTTTGAAAAGAAACATTCATACTAATGAGAACAAAGATAGCAACATCATTCCTCGCGAGCAATGACTTATAGAATCAAGTTGCGACAGGCAAGGGATGGAGCGATAAGATCCATTATTATTAATGTATTTATTGTTCATAAGATAATTTTTTGAGAAAATTAAGTGTCTGCAACCTGTAATTAATTCTATTTTTATCATTCATCACATACAATACATTGGTAGGTAAGACGCAATAAACCCTCACGTTCGTTTTGGGGAAATTTCCTACCAAGAAAATTGTGTTTGGGGGATATTTCAGGGGTCAGAACATTTTTTGCGCCCCCTGAATATGGCTACATCACTTCAGTCTTATTGTTCACAATTAGACCAACAGTTTGGTTACCATGTTATCAGCTGCTAATGCCAGAGATTGGATCAGCTCCGAGTTCATAAAAAATTAATGCAACCTGAGGTGAATTCAAACCCACAATTTGAATTTGAATTTAACTTATGGACTTTTGCCATCACATATAAATGCGACATTCTGGTCACCCAAACAAATTCAGGTTAATTATAAACTAATACATGTAAACAAGTAAATAATACTCTGTACAAAAAATAAAATAAAGATAAAATAACCAACAAGATGTGCAAGTGTTCATGAGCAGTGTACTCATGTTTTGTGAGTGTTCCGTTTTTTCTTCATAGTAAGTGTTCATTTGTATTATGATTGCATATTATGTGAAGTCTTATTATTTTGTTGACTCTCTGTTGCTGGTTGATGAAGTATTATATTTCTTGACATATATTAATTTATAATTAGCCTGAAAATGGATGCGGATTGTTCAGGTAGCCAAAGTGTCGCATTTATACTTTTTCTGTGATGGCAAAAGTCCATTAGTTAAATTCAAATATAAATGTTTACAATCCAATCCACCCATATTTCAAAGAAGTTGTCAAACCCACGATGTCCTGTTTTCGGAGCAAATGCATTGATTTTTGCACGCATTGACTTCCAGCTTTTTTAAAATTAAAAAAAATTATGATTTTATTGTACAAGGGCCATTTTTTAAGTAAGAACCATTTTGCTACATAGCTAAGAAATTTTATTGATAAATAAAATTATAAACTACACCATTACTCCACTTTTCTACATAGTCAGCATTAAGATCCAAGCACTTGTTCAGATGTGGCTCTAGTTTATTTACACCATCATTAAAGATATCTACCAGCTGTCTGTTCAACCAAGTAGTGACAGTGTGTTTCAATTCATCATCGTCAACCATTTCACTTTCTCCCTCTCGAAAATTCTTTCAGCTTTGGGAAAAGATGAATGAAAGTCCGAAGATGCAAGATTAGGACTATAAGGTGGATGACCAAGCTTCCCCCATCCAACCTGTCCAGTAGGTGTTGTCCTTGCCACAGCGTGTGGCCGAGGGTTGTTATGAAAGGATGAGACACCACTTGAAAGCAGTCCACAGCGGCAGTTTTGAATGGCCCACCAAACCTTAGTGTTTCACAGTACATTCTGCATTTGTTATCATTTCTTGTGGGAGGAAGTGAACAAAGAAGATGCCTTTCTGATCCCAGAAGACTGTAGCCATGATTTTTCTGGCCGGCAGAGTCTGCTTGGATTTTTGTTGTTTCGACGGTGATCGGGGATGATGCCACTCAAAGAATTGTCATTTGGTCTCTGGTGTATAGTGACAGATCCAGGTTTCATCTCCAGTCACACTATAGTTCAAAAATTCATCTCCATCCTTGTGATACCACTCCAAAAACATCAAAGAGTGGGCCATATGCTTTTTCTTGGGATCTTCTGTCAGCATTTTTGATACCCATCGCACATAAATTTTTTGTATTGAAGCATTAATGACAGATCGTGATTCAAGAAGAACTGACATGTGCAACTCATCAATAGTGAATTGCCTGTTTTTACGAATACAGTCATCGACTGTTCTGATCAAATCTTCAGTGATGATAGTAGGCCGTCCAGACCTGTTCTTGTCATCAACATTGGTCCTTCCTTCATCGAATAACCTACACCACTTACGCACTTCCATCATTCATGAAATTGTCCCTGTACACTTTTATGAGCTGCCGATGAATTCAGCGGGACCAACATTTTTTGCATTCAAAAATCTAATCACAGCACGCACTTCACAATGGCAGGATTATCGATCTACACGGTGGTAAACAATGCTGTATAACCAAACAACTAACACACGCAGACACTTGAAACTTGGTGGTTGAATAGTGGGGGGACTGTCAACCTCGCACCTTACCTCATAGGCCTGCATGATCAAGATGCGCAAATGGTTCTTACTTAAAAATTGATCCTGTAAATAATACAGTAGTATTGACTTTTGATAAAATTTTAACATGCATATAAATTCTTATCTTAGCTGGTCACCAATATATTTCTTTTGTTTAGAAATAGAAGAGATACTCTAAGTAGATATAATTAACAAAACAAACAAGTATACTAACAACTAAAGGTTGGCACAAAAGTAATGGCATGCTGTTGACTGCTTTCCCAGCCTCCTTAAACAATTGTACTACCAGCTGTATTCTCTTCCGCATCACTAATACTACCAACAATATTATGACCTGGCAACATAGAAACAAATATACTTAACAAATCATCAGCATATTTTAGGTCTATAATTTTGTGTATTAAAATAAATTGTAACAAACATGTTATATATTTAACTTTGAAGGAAGTAAACAGATTTAACAAATTCAGTGAAACTATTGGACAAAAGCATAATTAGACCCTGTTGTAACATATTGCTACGACAATTACGTAACACTCTCAAAAAGACGAAAGCGTCATTCAAAACGCTTTGCGACTAGCCCAGCATTCAGTGTCTGTGTCAAGACTGTCCATTCATGTAGCAATCTAGACTGTTCAAGTCCTTGCAACTACACAAATTATGCTGGCACTCCGACAAAACAATGGAAAATTATTCTGGAACAGCTGGCTTAGATGTCAGTTACACCTGGCATTATTGTAGCGTGCGGATCAAGTGATTGTTGCGGATTATTGGAAAATGACTATTGTGTTATAATTATGCAGCACTCTTAACATTTGACAATTATTATTTCGTGTGAACAAATTTAACTTAAATTACTGTTGGAGAGTACCTTGATGATTACAGATTGTTATTTCTGACTAATTATAGCTGGTATTTAGTGACTTAATTGGTGTCTGTATTTTTGTTTCCACTGTACAATACAATGATCCATAAGACCATCATAACAATATGCATGTGAAACCTGGGTATTAACACACAAAAACTAACACTATCTAGGAATATTTGAAACAAAAGGTACTGTGAAAATTTTTTACCCGTGCAAAATAACGGCTTGTGGAGAATATGAATCATGAAATACATAATCTAACACACAGAGCTGACATAGTAAGGTTTATAAGGAATATAAGTATAGCCTGTCTGACAGTTAAATCTTGATAATTGTGGAGACAACGAAAAGCCTTTAACAGTGCAATGCAGTTAAAATTCAAACAGCTTTAGTAACATTAAAATTAAATATGTACTTCTCTCACTGTACAATGCTCACAGCATTGCGAATTATACATAACAGTAAATTTGATTTTATCAAAACAAAGCACCAATACTTACAGTAACAACTGTAGACACAATCGCGTATGCCAGGTAACTGGTTTCACTTCTCTTCTCGATGTCACTGATGTTTTTCTGTGATGACTTCTGTTTGTACATTATCCTAGTAAAAATAATTCACATAAGTAGATGTTATATAGATGCACCCTCCAACAAATTAGACTTTGAAATTTTATTAATATAAAGTAATAGTATTATTAGTTAATAGTATTAACTAATATTCACCTGACTAAATTGTGTATAACAAGTAATGTAATAAAATAACACTCTTAAAAACCTAAGTTATCAGTGTCCCAGTATTGTATGTAATTTCTCTATAATAATCATTAGCATATCTATAATTGTGACATTGATAATTTGGTAGATCAACTAATAACGAATTTGAAAATAGTCTAACTTAGATTAAAACAATTTCAGAAACATGACATGGAACTGTGTGATTTGTCAATGGCTGTTCTGTAATTGTGTCAGGAATATTATCTGTTTCGATACTATCTTGAATAGTGATAGCAGTTTGATAATTAAACAGCATTCACTTTTCATATAGCTATATAATTTGGAAATTACCAGACTAGCACTTGTTTTCTCAGAAAACTATATACAAAAGGGACATTTCAACCAAGGCTTCACCAACAGAGGTTTCTCTTTAACGAACTTATTACCAGAAATGAATCAAGCAATTTTCATGTATTCAATGATAATTAAATTATCTTAAATTATGGACTTCAGCATATAACATCAATCCAATGACGATGAGGAGGAGGATCATATCACGTTACAAGAGCCACTTCTCTAGTAAAAAATGCTATATTTTTATCAAATTTTATTGTTGAATATGTTCAGAACAAGTAGTTGAGATTTTGACTATAATAATTTAATTGTTCATTAGGTAAACAAATGTATTATTGGATAGAAAAGATATGAAGAAAATTATATGAAATTACTTACTTTTCAATTTGACAATTGAGTAGTGTAACTTCAAAGTTTGAGTATTCGTACTTGCTCAAAACTGTGATAATTTTTGAATATGTTAATATATTTAGCAGAAATATAGTAAATAACAATGCAAAGGTATGGAAAGTGATCTAAAAAGAATAAATGAGAAAATTAAATACAGAGAACTGAATTAAATTTAAAATAATAAAATTAGAAGATAATATAAAATGACAAAAATTTTTGTAAAAGTGTGTCATCAAATCAACACCCAGCTCATAAATCATGATGATCATTTGCTTCTACACAAAAATTTTACATTTGAATTTTTAAAAAATCAGTGCTGCATGATTAAAAACTAAAAATTTATGTACAATAAAAAAAGACAAAATAATATTGAATATGTCACTGCAATGAGAACCACATCAATATAAAACATTCTGACATTGACCCAATACCTATTTTAAATTCAGCACTTCTTAAAATTTTATTCTTGAATTTCGTTGTCCATGACGTGTCCGTTACTTAACTAAATATAATTATTTCACTACGACTCGGAACACAAAACATTTTATGGGTAAAAACGTAAAAGTTTTACCTTATAACCTGAACCGGTTTTCACTTTTAAAAAATAGGTTCATGTGAACCTCTGAAGAAGCTTTTTAAAAGTCAAAACCGGTTCAGGTTATAAGGTAAAACTTTTACGTTTTTACCCACAAAAAGTTTTGTGTTCCGAGTCATAGTGAAATAATTATATTTAGTAAAATTTTATGTTAAATTATAATATTTATAACTACAAAAATTATGCGTACCATAAATATATAGTTCCTATAATGCTAGTGATAACAACTCCTATCAGCACTAGCCACACAACAAAACCTGCGACATACCGAAAGAGGAAGAGCAAAACAACTGATATCCCTGAAAATAGGTAGACAATACGTGAGAAACATTTAAATGCAATATAACACTGCACTTAAAGTATTGTAACAATGCAGAAAAATATGAAGTACCAAGTTATAATTAATTACAGAGGGTAGATTACTTGTTGTTCTCAACCCATTTCATGTACAGTAATATTAAATAGACATGAAGCAACGCGCAGGTTGTAGTGGGGAGAAGTCAGGAGCGGTGGAACCCACGTGAGAGGAAAATTTCTACTAACGCAGTTGAAAATATCGACCTACTCTCTCAATTGTGAATGAGACGCACGTGTGAGATGAGTAATCTATTTTGAGACGGATTAACTTTTTATACCTATTGTGCAGAAGTTACGCATCTTTAATTAAACTTGAAAGAAAAATAAAATTTACGTTTTTCCCAGTAAAAGTACTAAAATTTAAAAACTGATATCGCTTATAATGACAGCTGAAATAAAGCAGTTATACTCCCTTGTTGATTCACATTAATTTACTTTTTATTATTTTTATAACTTTATTTACTTAATTTTATATTGTCTATGCATTCTTATAATGCTTTCAATTGTTTATTTTTAATTTGTAACATTTTTATGGGTTTATTGTTTTCTACATTTCATTACCTACATTTTTAACTATATTACCAAATTTACCCAACTAAATTTTATAGCCCTACCAACACCACACACACATATATGTAACTTACTTTTTACTAACTTACCTAACTTTTTACTAACCAATTATTCTTATAATTTTCAAATTCTTTTGTTATCTTTTAATTGTTTTTAAGGTGTTTACAGTTTAGTATGTTTTATATTTAATTCACTACTTTTTTACTAAGTTACTAAATACAAACAATTTGGTTATAGGTAAGTTTTGATTTCAATTACGACACGACCAGACAGTAAACGTGGACTTTTTTAAGACGAAACAAGCGTCAGACAAAACAGAAAGAGACAATGTAATAAAGCTTTCACACAGTTATAAAATGTTTAATACTGCCATTATTTTGTAAACAGTGACTTGGCGTGTTGTGTCTGTTGCAATGTTTCTCCAAAGTCGAGCCTAGACATCAACAATAGTTGTACATTTTGGAATGTGTACACTTTGTGTACATGTTACGATCACAAAAAAACGTAGTAATATATGATCCACATTGCTCTGGCATCTTAATTTGTTTGAGTAACATCAACAACAGCCTCGCATGTGAAATGACTGCGTGTGTTTTTTTAAACAAGAAGATGTAAACTATCCATAAATAACAGGAGAGACAATATTAATGCAACAATTACAATGCAATAAACGCTACACTTCTAATGAATACTGATGTTTTTTGAAAAGTACGCACATAATAATCTCCACAGCCATCTCGGAGGCAACTGAGTTTTGTTTCTCTGCTGACGCATGCGCAATTCGTTACATGCGCCGTTAACACGAAAAAGGTTGATTCATGTCTAGTGAACTTTACTGTACACTGATAAAGTTAGTGCTTACTATATATTTACAATGTGTTCAAATCAATAAGCCATGACCAAGGCCAAATGAATTTTAACTGTCACATATAATTTTTGCACATCTTTAAAACCTTCAAAAATTTTATTGTTAATAAATTTTTATTAACCCATTCACTGACTATTTTTTTAAAGAATTCATTTTCAAAAAAATGTCTATTTTTTTATTGCAGATTTAATACCTACAAATATGTTAAACAATGGTACATAGCAGTAAATAAAAACACATGTAGAAAGCATTTAAATTTGCCCGACATCTGTTGGAGATTCATAAAACTACTACAAAGCAGTTCTTACATTGAAACAAATGGGCGAGTGATTGCCGTCAAAGTCAGTGAACTGAACAAGTGGTGCGAGCTACACTCGTCAAAGTCAGCGAATGGGTTAAAGTAATAAAGTACTGTCAATTTTTATATAAGATTTTCAGAAACTTGTAAGAAAATAATACTTAATATATATAATCAGAATATGAGGTGTGATAGAAAATTACCAAGAATTTTTGTATTTTTTTATAAAATTATTTATTCATCAAAATTAATATTGTCCCTCTCAAAGTAGTCGTCATCAAATCCAATGCATTTATCCCAACGTTCCTTCTAGTCTGTTAAACATTTCTGAAATTCACATTTTGGTATAGCCTTCAGTTCACTCAGCCAGGGCCGCCTCTAGGGTGCTTGCCACCTATGTGCAGTTTTTACCTTTGCCGCCCTCCTGAATATACTTTTCATATCCCTACTTTGCCACATTTGTACTTTAATTAAAAATTGATACAGACATAAATAGTAAAATTTCTGTTACTGCTTACAAACTGCTGTTGTTTTGAATACAAGTTGACAGTCCTAAAGGCGCCTGTTCGTCAAAACAAAACATAAATAATATTTTATCGGGTAGGTACTTTATACTTTGCCAATGTCGACATCCATGCATCTGTCTACAAAACCACAAAAAGACCGCAGCTATAACTCAGATATAAATGTCACGGAACAATACTTACATGCTTTCTTGGCAGTCAAAACAAAGGCGGATGCCAGTACACTGCGCCAATGCTAACAAAACAAATCAAGAACAACTCAATAAACGTTAGTATCATATACCTAGACCTAGTTGGTATTAATTGTGTTAATTTATTTTGCAATATCTGCTGATGAATTTGGCAGTATACGGCCACCCCTTTGGTATGGCCACCCATGTGCGGTGCACATTTGGCACATATGGTAGCGGCGGCCCTCCACTCAGCGTTTTTGCCTTTATCTCCTCTGTGGTAACAAAATATCCTTTCATTGTGATCTTCATTTCTGGAAACAAGATAAAGTCGCGTGGGGACGTAACTGATGAGTAGGCTTAACTGCACCATTATAATAGTTATTTTTTGCAAAAAATGTGCAAATTAACAGCACAGTGTCAGCCAGTCCATTATCAAGGTGCAAAATCCAAGAATTGTTTGGCCACAGTTCTGGCCAAATTGCCACAGTTTTTTTTTCATATTCATGCTACAGGCGTAAGACTTCAAAAATAATACTTTTTACAGATAGTACACCCTGATGGTAAGAATTCGTAAAGTTGTAATAAAAGAAAACAGTAATGAGAACCTTCACATTCAATCTCATTTGGCATGCTTTTTTGGGGTCTTAGCCTTTCAGGAAGCTTCCACTGGGACAACTGAGCCTTTGTTTCAATGCCATAGCTATACTCTCACATTTTGTCACTTGTTATGACATGTCTGAGTAAATTTGGGTCATCAGTAATTTCAGCCAACATTTGCTCAGCAATGGTTTTGCAATGCTGCTTTTGCTGAAAATGTAACAATTTTGGAACAAATTCGGCTGCTATTTGTTTCATGATCAACATGTTAGTAAAAATCATTTTTTATGACCTGTACGATATACCAATTTTCTCAGCAGTTTCTCTTTTAGTGATTCAATGATTACTGAGCACAATAACTTTAACTTTTTCCACATTTTCTTCAGTAGTTGATAAAGTAGAACATCCAAATTGTCTTCTTATCTTCAATGCCTTCATGGTCCTCTTGGAAACTTTTGTAATACTCATAAAACCTTGGTTGGGACACAGCGTTCTCGCCAAAAGCCTTTTCCAACATTTGAACTGTTTTATTGCACTTGAAATTATTTTTAACACAATTTAATGCGAATTCTCTCTTCCATCATTTTGAAAATACAAAAATCGCCTCACACACTAAAATGTATAAAAATCAGTTGCTTGTTAAACTAAAAGGGTCTAATATTCCCAATAAGTGACATGTAAATCATGGAGAGTAGTATTAACATAAAAACAAAAATACTGTATACTAGAAACAGATAGCACACAAAATTAAGAAATTCTCGTTATTTTTTTATCACACCATGTATGTTCAGATTCTTACAGGAAACAGGAACATGTAATCTATTAAATAATCTTGTTATACACTGCTTATTGCTTATTATAATCAAAGTATTTGTTCTTGTCACTTTGTTTCTTGTAAGATATCGGTGCGATGGTACTTTCGTTGATCTGTCACACATGCCCAGTGCTCAGATGAGTGATAGAACTAATGTATGTGTAAATCATTTTAATATCAGTATTGAGCAATACACTTGATTGTTTAAAAGACTAGTATGCCTAACACCACATGAAAAGTTCATCCACATAAGTTGTAATAATGCACATTGTTACAGTTAGTTGTTTGCTGTTAACTACACCATTACCAAGAACTGCTGATTCATTAGACAAGTGGGGAACACATTGATGTAGTAGGGGAAACTTTAGACTTCTCCCATCAAGTAACAATGATAAGAATGAATACTTTGACAATAATTAATAACATCATATTAAATGTTTGCAAGCCAAACATATCAGTTAATTAAAAGTAAATAGTACCCATAAAGTAGTCATTTTTTCTGAAAATGTTTAAAAAAACAAATCATAAAGTTAATTTACCAAATGCTAAAAGGCACAGTAGAAGCATGTCTGTCCAACACAAATGTAAATCTTCAGAAACTTCCTGTAAAATAACAGTAAATAGCATATTTACGAGATATATTGATACAGAACAGCAAACACTATATTGATATAAGAAATATATTATTAGTACTTTTAATCAACCTTTACTGATCACAAATTTATTGATAAAAATCTTTATCCGTTTTCTATTGGTCTGGAAACATCCACCGAGACTCTGAGTTCAGTTATCATGTTAGATACAATCTCCACATGATCTCTGATCACAAACATGCAATATATTGTTACATTACAGAACAATCTACATGTTTATCAAATGTTCCACAGTGATCCGGAATGTAACATGTGTGGCGTATGTGCTTGTCAACGCATTTTCTACACTGTGCCAGACTTTGCGCGGGCGCACGGACTGTGTCAAGACCACAAGTAATTACGTCGTAGTCGTAACGATATTCGCGCATTATGGAATAATCTAGTAATTTGGGGAGATATAAATACCAGTACTCAACGACGTTCAGTTTCAGTATAGCTGCGATATATTTACAGTGCGGTTTGAGTTATTATCGGGCGAGATTACCGTGTACGTTCAAGTGGTTATTAGTGAAGTGTTGCGCTTTATAATCAGGCGGTATAATTGTAATACATTTGTGTTTAATTGTAGTGACATTTTATTACATGTCACTATAATTATGAACTGTTTAACTGTAAAAATTAAAGCTAGTGATAGTGACTTAACTGGTGTCTTGTACTTATTTTGTTTTCCACTGTACCTACGACGATCGAGTAGACCGTCGTAACAGTGGTGTCAGAACTGGAATAGAACGGTTAACAGTGGAAACAGTGGACACTTTGTACAAGACGAGTGTAATTCATAATTAATCAGTAAACATGGATGCCACTCAGATGATGGAAGCTTTACAAACACTGCTGCAGCAGACAGGAGGCGGAAGAAGCAGAAAAATGACAAGACGAGAAAGCGGAAGCGAGACAGAAAACCCTACTGCTAGAGACAGAGGAACGACGATGACAGGAGGCAGAGGAACGGAAGCGTCAAGCAGAAGACATCAAAGCATTAATACAGGAGCAGAAACAGATGCAACAACATAGTAACACAGAATTGGGTCTCCTACAAGGTGAGCTTAATAAACAAGTTACTAAAATATCAGAGGTACAAGAATCAATGACATTAAAAATAGCTGAAGTAGAACAATCTGTCTCGATTGTTGAAGAATCAATGTCTACAAAAATATCTGTCATAGAAGAATCGATGTCTACAAAAATGTCTGTCATAGAAGAATCCGTGTCAAATAAAATATGCTGAGTTGATAAAAGCTCTATAATTACGGTATGGTGATAAACATTTGCAAGATGTGTACTGTACCCAGTTGAGAGCAAGGCGACAGCATTCCGAGGAGAGTCTTCAAGAGTTTGAAGCAATTATCGACAGACTAATTACACTGGCCTATCCTGAAGCGCCAGAAGATTTTTGAACGAGTTTTGCGATGCAGACATTTACTGCCGGTGTCCGAGATAACGAACTACAGCAAGTGTTACGAATGGCAAGACACCAGAACAGTGCAGGCGCCCTGGTACATGCTTTGCAATTTGAGGCCGCCAAATCAGCATCTGGTTGGACAAGTCATAAAGTGTGCATGCTAAAAGATCGTGACGGCACAGATGAGGAAGAAGAACAAAGAACAGAGACTCAACGGTCGGCGCCACAAAATAAAATAAGAAAGGATGGAAGACCAAAGTCTTATAGATGTGTGAAACCTGGACATCTACAACGAGATTGTCGGATTAGAACTCAGCAGCAGGGAAACGAGCAATAGTCGGTACAACGGGGCGTGTGCTGACTAACTGGAGGAACAAAGCCCCTAGACAATACGCAATTTCTACACTTCAGAAAAACAGCGGGAACTTGGTAGTTAACGGATTTGTTCAAGAAAGGCCAACCTCAATTACAGTTGACACAGGCACAACAGTTTCTATTGTGCGCCCCAACATGGTGAAAGGTCTCAAGCCAATCTGGTGCTCTTGCAGCTTGCGAACAGCTACTAGACGGCCTGTAAAAGTGTATGGAAAAGTGGAGATACACCTACGCCTCGGTCAACTTGAGTTTAATCATCAAGCACTTGTTGCAGACATTGTGGATGAAGTAATTCTTGGTGTGGACGTTGTGAATGCATACGGATTTATAGTTGACTTCAAAAACAATGTCTTGAGAATCGGAGGCGAAGAGGTAATGCTATCAACAATGACGACAGCAGAAAAATCGATGGACGTCATAAACCAAGTGGCCGTAACTGTTCCGCCAAACTCCGAAAAGATCATCATGGTTAGAACCGAGGTAGATACTAGGGGCAACCAGTGCTCTATATTCGAACCTCAGGTGGTCAGCACACCGGGCACACTAATTGCCAGAAGTTTAGTAAAACCTGATGAAACCGGAAATGTACCTATTAGAGTGGCGAATATTTTGGATCTAGCTATCACTTTACAAACAATACTCTCCTAGGGAAACTGACTCTTGTGGCCTGGGTAGCCGGAATGACACAACGAAGATCCAGTGCTTCGGATAATTCCAAATTACCAGAGGAACTGCAAGAATCATTGAACAGATCTTCTAACGACCTCTCAAGTGGTGAGGTAAAAGAACTCACAGTTTTTATATGAATTCAAAGATTCTTTTGCAGTTTGGGGACAGTCACTGGGAAGAACCTCTCTTGTACAACATCACATCAATACCGGGGACACAACACCGATACGCCAACCTCCTCGAAGGCCTCCATTATCTAAGCAAGAGGAAATGTCTCGGTTAGTACAGGACATGTTGACAGAGGGAGTAATTGAACCTTCGTCAAGTGCTTGGTCTTCTCCTGTAGTGCTGGTAGCAAAGAAGGATGGTGGATTGCGTTTGTGCGTAGCCTACCGGAGGTTAAATGACGTTACAAAGAAAGACTGCTACCCATTACCTCGCGGTGACGATACACTCGACATGTTGTCCGGAGCACAGTGGTTTTCCACCTTGGACCTGAAGAGTAGATATTGGCAAGTGGGTCTTCATCAAGAAGACAAGGAAAAGACCGCTTTCTCGACCCCAAGTTATTTATTCCTAATAAAGTAGACATCGTTAGAGACTGGCCCGTTCCGAATAGTAAACACGAAGTTTGGAGTTTCCTAGTGTTATGCTCATATTACTGACATTTTGTGAAAGGCTTCGCTACTATTGCTAAACCACTACATGAACTAATGGAAAATAAACGAAACTTCCAGTGGTCGAGAGAGTGTGACCAAGCATTTAGGACTTTGAAGATTGCGTTATGTTCGCTGCCAATTCTTGCTTTTCCAGCTTCCAAAGGGAAGTACGTCGTAGACACAGACGCAAGCAATACTGGTCTAGGAGCAGTTTTGTCTCAAGTGCAGAATGGTGAAGAACGAGTAATAGCGTATTACAGCAAGACGCTTTCTAAACCAGAGAGAAATTATTGTGTTACAAGGAGAGAGTTTTTGGCAATTGTCAGAGCTTTGGAGCACTTCCATAAATGATAAATACCTCTATATGAGAGAGTTTTCACTACATACCGACCATGCTGCACTTGCATGGCTCTTGAGATTTAAAAATCCGGAGGGACAGTTGGCAAGGTGGCTCGAATGTCTGCAAGAGTACAACTTCAAGGTACAACGTCGGCAGGGGCGCCTGCATGGTAATGCAGATGGCTTATCACGAAGATCATGCCCGGAAGACTGCCGACATTGCCACAGAAAGGAACAACAACTCAAGCGAACATGTTCAAGCCATCACTGTAGATTTCCTAGCAGATGGCTGGACAACACAAGACTGTTGACAAGAACAGATGACTGATGAAGACGTCGGACCGATCTTGACAGCAAAAGAGGAAGGTCGCCGCCCGGATTGGCAAGATATCTGCCATGGTTCGGAAGTGCTGAAGGGCTACTGGACACAATGGGAATCTCTTACCTTAGAAAACGGATTGCTGAAAAGGGCTTGGGAAAGTGCAGACGGACGAGATGTGGTCATGCAGTTGATAGTTCCCCGAAGTAAAGTGCAGTCTGTTTTGAAGGAGATGCATGATGGAACATCTGGAGGCCATCTTGGTATTAACAAAACCCTTGACAAAATATGGAAGTGATTCTATTGCCTTCATCTTCGCCACGACGTAGAGGAATGGGTTTGGATGTGTGAAATATGTGCTGCAAGCAAGGGCCCACAAACCAGAAGCAGGGAAAAAATGAGACAGTATAACGTTGGACTGCCTTTCGAGAGAATTGCCATAGACATTGCTGGACCATTCCCTGTTACTGACGATGGAAACCGGTACATCATGGTTGTAGGTGACTACTTTACTAAGTGGGTGGAAGCATACGCAATTACAAATCAGGAGGTTACCACTGTGGCAAAGCAGTTAGTTCACAACTTCTGTTGCCATTATGGAGCCTCTATGGAAATCCATACGGATCAAGGGAGAATTTTCGAATTGGGAGTGTTTAAAGAATTATGCCGTCTACTCAGAATTCGAAAGACCAGGACAACGCCTCTGCATCCTCAGTCGGACAGGATGGTTGAGAGATTCAATAGGACACTTGAGCAGCATATTTCGAAGGTTGTTGACGAGAACCAAGCAGACTGGAACCCACGTATACCACTATTCCTCATGGCATATAGATCATCAGTACACGACACAACCGGCATGACTCCAGCAAAATTGGTGTTTGGGCGGGAGATTCGTCTTCCTGGGGACTTAATGTTCGGATCACCTGAGACTCAGTCCCAAGAGCCACAGAACTATTCCTCGCAATTAGAAAACCTACTGCGAGAACTGAATCGCTTGGTGAGAGGACGGCTGAAGATTGCCAGTGATAAAATGAAAACTCGGTATGACAGTCGCAGCAACAGTGTGGGTTTCCAAGAAGGAGATCAGGTCTGGTTGTTCAACCCAAAGCGCTGTCGTGGTCGCTCACCTAAGCTTCAGTCTAACTGGGAAGGACCCTACACTGTGAAAAAAAAAATCCACGATGTTGTTTATCGGATTCCACAGGAAGGACAGCGAAAGTTCAAGGTCGTCCACCTAAAAATCGCCTAGCTAAGTATTACTTCAGAGACGGTTTGCCAGTTCGGGACGAACAGGCTTAAGGAGGGGGCAGTGTTACAACATCACAGAACAATCTACGTGTTTATCGAATGTTCCAGAGTGATCCGGAATGTAACGTGTGTGGCGTACATGCTAGTCGACGCATTCTCTAGACTGTGCCAGACTTCACGCGGGCGCACGGACTGTGTAAAGACCACAAGTAATTACGTCGTAACTATACTGGCGCTATCGTGCATTATGGAATAATCTAGTAATTTGGGGAGATGTAAATACCAGTACTCAACGATGTTCAGTTTCAGTATAGCTGCGATATATTTACAGTGCGGTTCGAGTTATTATCAGGCGAGATTACCGTGTGCGTTCAAGTGGTTATTAGTTAAATATCACTATTACATTAACGACTCGGAACACTAGGTTTTTTATAAGTAAAAGCATAAAGTTTTACCTTATAGCCTGAACTGGTTTTCTCCTTTAAAAGGCTTCTTCAGAGGCTGCCGCCGGTAGCGCTGTCCGTCTTGTTGTGGGTGACGGAATCGAATTTCGAAAGATCGATGCTGTGTGTGTGGGGTGAGATATGTTCGAATAATGCGTGCGATTTGAATTGTGTCTGTTCATTTAGGATGTCGTTTTTATTTGTTTTTGTATGTTTGTATATTTCCAGTTGTTCTAGAGCGTCTAGTTTTCGGCCTTTTGTGTGTACGTGTAGAATGTTCATGTTATTGTCGATGTTTTTATCTGTGTGGTTTGCTTCAATGAGTTGGTTTGCAAAGGTGGATTCTGTAGTGGAGTGGAGTGCCTTTGTGTGTTCAATGTATCTCTGTTTGAAGCTACGTCCTGTCTGGCCTATGTAGAATTTATTGCAATTTGAGCAATTTAGATTGTAAACACCGGGTAGATTGAATTTGTTTTGTGCTTTGTGTGTGTGTGTTTTGATAGTGTGTGTTCCGTTTTGTTAGTAGTTCTGTAAGCGATTCTGTATCCTGCTTTTTTGAATTTGTGGGCTATTTTTTTAGTTTGTTTGTTGATGTATGTTAGTGTTATGAATTTGTTGTTTTCTGTCTTTGTCTGTTGTTTGTTTTGTGTAGGAGTTTACTGACTATTGTTCTGTCATATCCGTTAGATTCTGCTAGATATTTTATCGTGTTTAGTTCATCTTTGTAGTCTTTTTCATCTAAGGGGATGTTGTTAAGTTTATGTATCATGGTTCTGAAGGCAGCTAGTTTGTGTTGTATTGGGTGATTGGAGGTGTTGTGTATTAGTGTGTCAGTTGTAGTTGGTTTTCTGTATATACTGAATTTGTGCCTGTGTTCTAGTTTTGTGATGGAGAGGTCTAAGAAGTTTATGGTATTGTTGTGTTCGTATTCGGCAGTGAAGGTTATGTTTTTATGTATTTGTTTATGTGCATTAGTAACTGTTCACATTGTCTTTTGTTTCCCCTGTATAGTATTAGAATGTCATCAACGTATCTGTGCCAATATAGTATTTTATGTGAGTGTCTGTCATTGTTTGTGAGTATTTTATCGCTTACAAAACTACTAACAAAACGGAACACACACTATCAAAACACACACACAAAGCACAAAACAAATTCGATCTACCCGGTGTTTACAAGCTAAATTGCTCAAATTGCAATAAATTCTATATAGGCCAGACAGGACGTAGTTTCAAACAGAGATACATTGAACACACAAAGGCACTCCACTCCACTACAGAATCCACCTTTGCAAACCACCTCATTTAAGCATACCACACGTATAAAAACATCGACAATAACATGAACATTCTACACGTACACACAAAAGGCCGAAAACTAGACGCTCTAGAACAATTGGAAATATACAAACACACAAAAACAAATAAAAACGACATCCTAAACGAACAGACACAATTCAAATCGCACACATTATTCGAACATATCTCACCCCACACACACACAGCATCGATCTTTCAAAATTCGATTCCGTCACCCACAACAAGACGGACAGCGCTACCAGCGGCCTCCAGCCTCTGAAGAAGCCTTTTAAAGGAGAAAACCAGTTCAGGCTATAAGGCAAAACTTTATGCTTTTACTTATAAAAAACCTAGTGTTCCGAATCGTTAATGTAATAGTGATATTTAGTTAAGTAACGGACATGTCATGGACAATGAAATCCAAGAATGGTTATTAGTGAAGTGTTGCGTTTTATAAACGGGCGGTATAATTGTAATACAATTGTATTTAATATTAGTGACATTTTATTGCGTGACAATTTTTGATTTGATTTGTTGTAGAGACTGTGTTGTTAATTACGAACTGTTTAACTGTAAAAATTAAAGCTGGTGATAGTGACTTAATTGGTGTCTTGTACTTATTTTGTTTTCCACTGTACCTACGATGATCAAGTAGACCGTCGTAACAATATATATATAGTATATAAATGTTAATCCACGGGAAATACCAGGTCATGCCTAGGAACCCCCACATATCATTAACCACATGCAGCTCATCTGAAGTTCGGGACATGGAGAAATAGTGGGTGACACGCTTGCCCATCAGTTGCACAGGCCCTGAACTTCAACACCTAGTTCCTGTTTTCCAAAACTGCTTCTGTTTTGTTTTCTAAAAATTTCGTCTGCTATAATTGTTTTGTAACTGTAACTGCACCTTTATGACTATAAGTTGTTTCTCAACAATGTTTTTGGCAGGGGATATGCAAACTAAATAATTAACAAAACAAACTACTATTATATTAGAAAATTTTTGTCAGTATCACAGAAAACTATATGTGTGTAACTGACAATACTTGATAACATATCAATTACTGGACAGATCTTGCCACTGTTGTTTTTAATATGTTTACCTTTTAATAAGAATGTGTGAAAAATTTATCTTTTTCTAAAGTAAATTTCATGTTTTAGCATTGTGGATCTTTGCAAAAAATTATAAGGAAAATCAGAATGAGAGAGAATGGAAACTGTAGACACAAAAATATATCGGTGTGCCCATGTCACATTCAATAAATAGATTAATGGATCATCACACGTAAGGAAGGTAAATGTGGAATATTCATATCGTGGATGGGTGAAAACACTGTGCACATCAACAGAGATAAGAAAGGGATATCAAGCCTAGCCACTGAAAAGGTGTTGAGCAGGGCGACAGCTATAATATGTACAAAATATGCATTAAATGGATGCAGCCACGTCAACGGGATGGTCATAGACTGCACATGTTTATATTATTTAGGAGGCACTAACTTTACGTCAGCAGATAGTATAAAATAAATTATAAAAAACTAACACCTCCTAAATTCTGGATATTGCATTGCATTTATTGAGTTGGCGTTAGTATCTGTTTTGTTAGCACTGTTAGTGATGTTTGGATTTCCATGAAAACTTATAGATACTCTTGGAAACATTTATGTTTATATGCGAGTTACATTTGTAGTCCCTAAACTTTATAAACTGTAGCACATGCAATACCAACCCAATTATTATTTGTTATTTCGGTAGACTAGCATCTTTAGGACTGTCTACCTGTACTTCAAAACAACATAAATTTGTAACCAGAAATTTTAACAAAAGTTTGTCGGTTTTCCTTGAAGAAATTTTCAGGGACACTAAACATTAAGATATACATGGACACTAAGTACCTTCACAAATTTTATCTTCACCTATATTTATCACCTACATTTACCTGCCCCTATATTTATCTCAAACAAGAAATTACTAAGAGTTTGGAGCTTGAAAAAAAATATTATGTTATATAGTTAGCTTGTAAATAAATAAACACAAGGAATCATGCAAAATGAATTTTTATATTTAATTTCACTTTGCCATCAACTTTTAGGTTCACTTGTTGATCACAAAATGACAATACAGGGAAACAACGTTGACTTATTGCAGGCAACAATAATATTAGAAAACTAAATTTGTCAAGTTTGTTTTACATGGCAAAAAAAAATTAAAAATGTTTATAAGGTACAAAATTTTAACATTCTACACTAACATGTTTCATCAGAAATTAAAATTGTTTCAAATTCAATGCATACATATTTGTTTTAGAAATTGGAAAAATAATTTTTAAATATTTGTTTTAATCTTATGATTACATTTTAATTAAAAAAACATACAATTTTTCTATTATATAGAGTGTGACCGTAGGATATGTGTGTATGCAAAATTTTATCAAATTAATGCATTTTCTTGACCTGAAAAAAATTGCTGAGCCCTGTTTTGGAGAATACAGAATTCACTACATCTCCAGTCTTGTTTGGTATACATCTGTTTAAGAACTCCACACTGTGAACAGTGAAGCAAACAACACGTGTTGTAAGAGTATTTTATCATTTATAGTTATAATTACTTATAGCTACTGTTATTATAGTTATTAATAATAATAATAATAATAATAATAAATTATGTAAAATGAACCTACTGTCTGTAACTATATGCTTAAAACATACACTTAAAACTTAAAACATAATTGTTGTGTTTTCTACGTGTATTCAGCTTTTCCCAGTGTTTAACATAGTAAGCCATGTGTCTTCTATAGTCGGACAGTGTTTCACTCGTCTTGAAAAGGGTTGCTTGTATAGTTCAGTTGCACATTATGAAATGCTAGTGTTACAGACTAATCTGAAAACCCCTGTACACATTGTTTAATGCAAAAAAAACTCTATGCAAAAGGGTGAAATGTTTTCTTTAAAATGGTTTGTAAATTTTAAAACATAAATGGTCTCTCACTGATTATAAAAATACCTCTGATGCAGTCAACTGGAGTAATCATATCCAGACTACCAGTTGAGGGAAAGGTACAGGGCAAGATAGGTAGAGGAAGGAGGAGATGGGAGTGTTGGATGATCTGAAGGGCAGTAGGACTATACGAACATGGAGCTGAAAGCTGAAATACAGTCACAGGGAGGCATGCTGTCTGCAATATTTTGTTACCAGTGTTATAGTACAAGTTGTAGTAGAGGAAGCACATATTGTTTAAATGGCCAAGAGTCAGCAAGGGCAGGGTGATGACCTTGGGTGTGAGCTGTTGGACAGCACAGATAATGCAGTTTCAGTAACCACAGCACATTGAAATACAGAGCACCACCAAAGTGTTTGCCGTCGAGCAGTTTTTTTTTAGAGACATTGATTCTGTATTACTGTCCAACATCTTTTCCATCAAAAGTTCAATGTTGAGCATTGGGGTGCAATTCCCGATAGAAACCTATACTCTGATGGATTAAAGCATTTAGAATTACTGTATCTGTCATGAGAGGAAACCATCTGGTCTTCCCCATTTAGTACAGACCCCAGAAAACATTGAAACAGTGAGGAAGGTGATTTTTGCTAGTTCCAGACATTATATTAGGCGTAGAGCATTAGCTTTGCATGCATCATGTCATTTGTTACATTGCATCTTACACGAGTTACAATTTCATCTGCATAAAATAATGATTGTCCAGCAGCTGGGTAGGGATTTTGCACACTGCAGACTTTTGTGAGAAAATGCTTGCCACTCTTACTGAAGATGCTAACGCTGTGGTAATGATGAGTGATGAAGCACGTTTTAATTTGAATGGATTTATGAACAAACAGAGCTGCCAGTCTTGGGTCATGGAGAAGCCATGAAAACTACGTGAATGACCTCTCCACAACTCAAAAGTGACAGCGTGGTCTGGTGTTACAAAAGTAGGAATTGTTGGTCCTTGCTTCATTAAAGAGGGAGAGACTGCAGTCAGTTACTCTGGCATGCTACACGACATGTTAAACAAATTGCAGCATCCAGAGCTTGAAGCCATGGGGTAAATATGAGAGAAATATGGTTCCAACAGGATGGCACCATAGCTCACATGCCAAGAGCGTAGGTGGAAGTTGTTCAACACATGTTCCCCCAACGCTGTTTCAGCTGTTTCTTGGCCCCCATGCTATCATGCTGTATCAATTTGTGACTCTTTTTGTGAAGATACCTCAAAAGAAAAGAGTCTACATGATCAGACATCAGACCATGCACGATCGCTGAAAGTCCATGTGTAAAGCTGAAACTTTCCATTCTTCACGAAATCACAGCTATGTCAGAAGAAATGTTGGAGCATGCAGTGCACGACTTTGAGGAGATGATCCAAATGTGTGTCCAGCAAGGACATATCTGACTGACATTATTTTCTGTACATAATTTGGTACTTAATTTAAAAATGTAATTAAAAACTTTCTTTTTTGTGTAATGTGAAAATAAACAAAGTTATTCTTTTCTTTATACAAACCTATTCTTCTTTACTCCACTGAAGAGGAATGGTCTGTTTAGTTGTTTAGAAATGTATTTAACAGACATGTTCACTTTATGTCTTACAATGTAAAGCAAAAGTCCTTACAACTGTATGGAATACTAAATGTATGTATAAAAAGAATTACACTATTATACACTAAAAACAAGTGAGAAAGATGTACAGCACAATAATGGAAGCAGAAGAGTGGAGATGCCTTTGAAATGCTGAAATTGATGAAATATTACAGTGGAAAGATATAGTACACTTCATGCAGGCAAGGTGGATAAGCTGGCTGAGACATGTGGAGAGTAAGTCACAGGAGAAATTGCCCAAGCAAGTGCTAAATGGAAATATGGAAGGAACAAGAAGAAGGGACAGATCCAGAAGGCGATGGATACATGAGATGGAGGAAGACTTAAAAAGAATGGGCGTACAAAACTGGAGGAATGTTGCAACAGAGAGAAAGAACTGGAGGCGTGTGGTGGCGGCAGCCAAGGGGCATCCCACCCTGTAGAGCTCCAGAAGAAGAAGACACAAAATAAAGCCCCCCTTCTCTCTTACCCCCCCCCCCCACAGCATTATATCTTTCTAATACACAAATTCCATGATATTATAGGTCTGTCTACTAATGGTAGAAAAAAATTGTCTCTGGATCTGCTACTGTTGCATATTTAAGATAATCAGACATTTACTCGTTGTTTATAAAAAACTATTCCTTGTTTCATATAGCCTAATTAAAATTTATGGCCCGTTTTCACGAATATTGCAACTTATATGAAAGACTTGATAATGCTTAATGTATTGTCAGCTTTAAAATTTTCTATTTATAAATTTAACAAATGATTTTCAAAAAGTCAAAGTGAATAACTCACTATCCTGGTTCAGATTTGCAATCCGAAACACATCTTCTGAAAACATTTTTAGGGTCCACAATGTTTTTGCCAGCTTCTGTAATCAGCAGGAACCTGTTAACAGACAGAGACCCTCTAACTATTTTGTACTAACAAAACACAAAAAATAATCTTATATACATATTTAGTATAGAAATGATGTATTCTTGGATTTTGTTGTTCATGATGTGTCTGTGTATCAATAATGGTTTGTATACACTTTTCCAACATGAAACCTTAATATTTTAGATACTAATTTTGACTTTTCCTTTAGCCAACTTTCAGTCGTAAGCTTTGTCAGAGCCACCAATATACATACATACAACATATACTGTACATAATGTTGAAGTTGTCCAGCACTATCGCCGAATAGCTGCAACAACCGCCTATACTGCTTTAAATACCGAAAGTTTAAATAGTCGTGCGAAGGAAGATTGCCCATTAATTGGTCAGAGTTCCTCTGACGTCACGCCATGTTTTTCTTACTAACGCAACCCTTGTCTCGGTTAGATCATGTCAGTCGCACGCCAGGCCGCTCGGTGAGCGGAGCCACCCGTTCAGAACCATTAAACTGGAAGCCTCGATGACCAAGTTCATAGCTTGGTCTAACCAACGGGAGTGACAAATAAGAACATTAAGCCGGTTGCAGCATTTTCTTCCAAGATCTTCTAGAATGGACAGAACAACAGTCCCCAACATGAACTGAGAAACACGTGGACATCGCGACCAGCTGCGGCAGGGCATGAACAAACCACTGCAAATTAGCAAGTAACCCTTAATAATTAGCGACTTTCAGCAAGAGTTAGCATGCGAATAACTAGTAAAAAGAAAAATTCAATCAGATTTCTCACTTTAAGTGACATGAACTGACATGGTGAAAGACAGTACAGAAAGTTTCATGAACACTTTATAGCTTGTATGTTATATGTTGCCTGTTGTAAACTGGCGTTGATTTATGATATTGTTTAAATCTGGCTGATCGATTAACCCTGTCTTTAACAGGGTTAGCCTTCAGCGAACAATTTGTTCAGTATATAATCTTTTCGTAATTAAATTAAGTCAAGTTTTAATTCATTCAGTTATTAATCTCTCATTGACTGATTCACGATAATGAACATTCCGAGACTCATCTTAGACTCAAATAAACGGGGCGAGGCCCTCTCTGCTCACTGATTAGTGGTGTTAAGATTTATTTAATTTACTCACACCCCTCCCTTTAGCATTTAAGTAGATATTATGGCTGTTCTAGGTACATTTTGTAGTAAGTAAGGAGACATTAGTAGTAATAGTATTTTAATTATTTCTAGTGTATTTTGTGTGTTACGTTTTTGGGGGCTCAGCAGTATAACGTGGCACAATAATATTACACTTTTTATTTCAACGTAAATTAAGTTGTACTGTTATCGTTCTGTTGTCAATTGTTCAGTTACTTTCCAAAGGCACTGTATAATTGTATAATGAATGACCACAGACATGGCCATCTCTAGAGTTGCCCATGCCACAGCTTGTCAATTGTTGTAAAGATTGGCAAATTTACATACTTTGATACTATAGTCAATGAACAATGGGACCACTCTCAAGAAATAAAGAGCAGAATTGAAAAGGCAAGAGCAGTCTACACTATAATGAGCAGTTTATTCAAAAGCCACAATTTAACAATAAACGCAAAGATGAGACTTTTACGCTGCTACATATGCTCGGTCCTCTTCTATGGTGTAGAATCTTGGACTTTGACTGAAGCCACAAATAAAAAATTGGAATTTTTCGAAATGTGGTTTTACCATAGAATACTGAGCATTTCATAGACAGCACATATAACTAATGTTGAAGTTCTTAGAAAGGTGAAGAAAGAAAGGGAAGTTATTAACATAGTGAAGATAAGAAAGCTTCAGTATCTGGGACATCTCATGAGAAATGAACAGACATTTTACTTACTGCAGTCCATACTACAGGGAAAAGTACTTGGAAAGGGAGGATTTGGTCAACCGAGAATCTCATGACAGAAATTTAAGGACCTGGTTTGGCATGAATACAACTGACTTTTTCTGTGCAGCAGTACAGAAAGTTAAAATAGTCTGTATGACATCAAACACCCGAAATGGATAGGAACTATCAGAAGAAGAAGGATGACAGAGGGACAATTTCTGGGTAGGACGAATAAAAGACGACAATAGACATGATGGCAGGACTTCTCAAAAATGATACAAGCGATTTTCTGTGTGTTGCTAAATGGCAGCCAGTATCACTGAATGTTTGGTGAAGAGTTGAAGTTGAGATTTGGGTCCCATAAAGAACAGTCAAACCATCAGATGAAGAAGAAATTTACTAATATAATGTTTCATTATGCTTCCTGTGATTGCTCTTATGTTCCCATTGCCTATCCTCAGTATAGGCTACATCTACTCTAACAGCAAGAATTTATTCAGTTCTGACATTTTTTTTAAATGTTATGTTATCTTTTATTTTTGTCTTAAATGCTTTTACATTTGTGTACTGGTTTGACTGACTGTCTGTTACATGAATTCTCGTTTAAATCGTATGGTAACGTATAAGAATATCTATACTGTGCTAAATGATAACTGCTGACATTTTTGCAGTCAAACATCACCTTAACACTTTGTTGGTTACACAATTCTGCTACTCCAACGAAAAAAAAGCTGGCTATTTTTTTTTACTTTTTCAACAGTTGACATAATCCATAATATGATTATAATCAATTGCAAAATTTTATTTTATTTTTGTTATGAGAACTTCGGCCTGCCAGGCTGTAAAGTCATGGTTCAAGGTTGTTTAGTGAAAACGTTTCGACCGTGCTTTTGATGGCCATCTTCAATGCAGAGGCTGCAAAACAATGACAAAGGTTTCATAGTCAGTGACCACTGAAGTATGGTTAAGGCTAGTGGCTGAGAGTAGGATGCCCATATTTATAAACTTTTGGAGCCCACACAAAATTGTTGTCTGACACCACCAGCCAATCAGAAGAAAGGCAAATTCTTATTGGTTAGCCATAACTCGCGTCCAAAGAGCACGCAATTAGAGCAATTCACCCCGCCAATTCATTGCAATAGATGCACGTTTTTGAATCTGGACAGACTCCATGTGCAGGCGAGGGAAATATGCACTCACCGACCACAGAAGCCTCGTCTCTTCAAAGAGTATGCGATTTTCGGCATTGGCGAGTGCGTGCTGTGCTATGCCAGACTTTTTCGGCTGCCTCAAATGACAGTAGCGACTGTGTTCATCAACACGGGCATGTACACTGCGTTTCGAAGTTCATTTATTATTTTATTTTTGGTACGTCGCATTTTTTCTAAAAGACTGAATATAATTTATATTTTCAATAACAATTTTTTTATGTCAATCTCAGTCATATGGTTTTTGTATAATAAAGTTGAAACTTCACTACATTATACAACTAGTCACTAAACAACTAATTTTCTTCTGGATGTCCTACACTTCTCCTTAAAAATGTACATAGTACACAGTTATATAGGGCCACTCCGAGGCCCAAGCGACACAAGCGGCCGCTTTGGGCCCCAAGCTTAGAGGGGCTCCAGAGGCACCCAAGTGTAATATTTAAAAAAAAATTTGCTTGCAAACTTACAATAACAAAATTTTAATGATAATGTTTATGACATAAGTGAAAAGCTTGACTGAATATTATTAACCTCAGTGCATTTTGACCAATAAATTACAATCACTCCTCACAGCAAAATACCGGGCGATTCACGGAAGCTCAGCGATGAAGAATAAACTATTTCTGGACACAGAATTACGCGCCCTCACCAGCCGGTGCCCCCCCCCCATCACACCACTGACACTGCCACCAAGACAATGTGGTGTCTCATCGCTGTCAAAACAACACGATTCCAGAGCGCAGTGTTTCAGTTGGTGTCTTAGAGTGCTCTTGTTTCGTGCTACTACATTATTCTGTGTACGTTTGTGAAGTTAAAGTTTTTTTACTGACTTTATTATGACAAATCAACTGACGAAAAAATGTGATATGTCTGAAAAAAAGAAACCGTCTGGTGCGTTTTATCGAAAAAGAAAAGCACAAGAAAGTAAAGAAAATGAAAAACAAGCTAAGGCTATGAAAGTTTTTTTTACGTCACTTTCTACAAGCAACGAAAAATCCAATAAAGAAATTATTTCTCCAAATAGAAATACACAGAGCTCAGATGATGACCTCACTACAACTACAACTGTCTCTTCAAGACCTGAACCATTACCGGTCCAGGTAAGAGCTTATTTTATTTATGTATTGTTAATTAGTTGCTAAACTTAAGTTCTGACTTTTAAAAAAAATTTACAAATTTTATATGAAAAATTGAGTTTTATTTGTTTAATTCTTTATTATTAAAATCAGCAGATGAATTTCCAACCAAATAAGCAAAAACAATCGGTATATGGAGAACCATACATGACTTCCATGTTCTCAGATTATATACAAAATCATTTGGTATTTTTGTACTACCTTTATGCGTACCCGCAGTAATTTTGATAATGCGATTTTGGGGCTTCAATATGTAGTGAATATTGCACATAATTTTATTTAGTGAAGAATTATACAAATTTTAATTTTGTATGTTGCAAAATAGTTGGCTGGTGATTGCAATTGATTTCGTTTGTCATTTTTTAATGGAAAATGACTGTAGCAGTAATTTATCACCGGGTTGTGGCTGTGACACCAAAAATTAATTATGTTAGGTTAACATGAAAACTGAAATTATACATGGAAACCAATACGTGTGTAATGTAAAACTATTTTTTTTCTAAAACCACGAAAAAAACAACTCGAAGTAAGGTGAGAGTGGCCCAAGGGCCACCCCTTGCCAATACATGTCACTTTTTGTGGCAGAACTCGTTTTTTTGGTAAAATTCATTTTCCGACAAATACTCGTTTTGTGACTAACAAAAAACAAACATCCATTATGTACAATATGTAGATCATATGTTGTCATTCCTTAATACAGTCTTTTTTGTTTTTCCATTAACCATAAATATTTGTATTTTTCATTTTCTATTTGCTGTTGTTTTTTCCAATTTGTCAACTTAAAAACGTTAGGTTCTTTATTTCAAGTGTTACTCTGTTATAAGCATTGTATTACACGTTTAACGTTGTTTTCTCAACCACAGCTTTTATTTATTCTAGCAGTAAACTAAAAACCCAAAACCATTATTACCTAACCTCCCAAATAAAAACAACTCGTATTTTTGCTTTACATTAAGAAATAGGGCAATTTACAATTAGTACACTTCTTCTTTTTCACACCGTAATATATTGATACAATCGCATATTAAAAACATCGACATGTATTGCAGCTGCTCATACAGTTACAATCATTTACTTTAATTCGGTTCGATAATTCCTAAAAAAATACAGAATTTTGTCAAAGTGAAATGAAATGTTTCCATAGAAACTACTTCTTTGTTGTCAATAATGTAGTACACATATAAAAAAATTACCCCCTCCCCCTTCAACTACCCTTTTCATTTATAGATATTTCATCTACCTTTCTACAGTGGATTATTATGACCTTCTTTTCAGGATACTTTATTTATCAAAATTAAGCTTTATTTTATTAAAATTAACTTTACTCTTGTTAAAACGTAAAACGGTGCAGGTAAACTACCCATCCACCTTAACTGATCTTCACCAAAATGAACAGGTCTCGAGTCCTCTACAACTCGGGCATATATTCAAAAAATTATTTGATTCTGTTCGAATTTGCAGCAGCTATCGTTCGACATAGAAAAAATTCTATACACACGCACACGCGCGCACACACACACACACACACACTGCGGAAAATGACTTTTCTTCATGTTTTGAGGGTAGTACAATCAGAATCTGCCCTCATCTCGAACACGATTTTTTCGCGATTACCATACTTCCATTTCCTTATGGAACATGGAAGAAATAATACCATCTTTAAAAAACCTGACGAAAAATTCCATAGCCCCCCCCTTAATGTATTACCCCTTATATGTGACCCGATTTTTTTTTTAATATGGTTACCTTGCCCTGCACCTGCTTGATAGGATACAAGCCGCCTATCGGTTTATTTAACATTTTAAAAATTTTGTTTTATATTGCAGGAAGGACCACCTGCCTTGCAAATTTTTAACTTATCAGCTGACTGCGGAAAATGGCCAGATAAAATAACTGATGACATATGACAAACTCTTGTGGAAATATGCCCTTTTCAAGTAACTGATGTTAACTTTCCTGCTGATACGAAAGGTAGAAGATTTACTCCGTCAAACTACAAAAGAAAATTATCTAACGGAGAAGAAGTCCGCAGAGAGTGCCACGTTTATTCTGTTTCAAAAAATTCGATTTTTTGTTTTTGTTGCAAACTTTTTAGTGATTAAAGTATCTCACTTGCAGGTACGTCTGGGTTTTCAGACTGGCAAAATATGTCCAGATTTCTAGCCCAACACGAAAAATCCCCAAACCATATAAAAGCATACCAATCATGGCGAGAATTACATCTGCGTTTACGTCTAGGTAAAACCCTTGATGAAGAAAATCAAAGACTCATTCAGGCTGAGACTGAACATTGGTATGAGGTATTAAAAAGGTTGCTTTGCAACACAGTTCCTTGGGACTCGGGGGTTGGCATTACGAGGAACAACAGATACACTCTTTAAAGAATATAATGAGAAATTCTTGAAACTAATAGAACACATCACCACGTTTGATGTTTTGAAAGAACATTTGCGAAGAGTAAGTTCTCATGAAATCAATGTTCATTATCTCAGTAAAAAAATACAAAATGAATTCATCACTTTGTTCTCAACACGTATACAAGATTACATTTTAAATGAACTTAAAAAAGCATCATACTACTCGGTTATTTTAGACTGTACTCCTGATGCGAGCCACACAGAACAAGGTCGTTCATTTTGTTAAAGCAGAGCCTGGTGAAGAAATAATTATCAAAGAACATTTCCTTGGTTTTATTCCAGTTACAGGCACTACTGGTGAAGGTCTAACTGATGTTCTCTTAAACGAGTTGACAAGACGGCAGATTCCTTTGAAAAATATGCGAGGCCAAGGGTATGATAATGGTTCGAGTATGAAAGGGAAAAATATAGGAGTTCCAAAAAGAATTAAAGACCTTAACCCTCGAGCTTTTTATGTTCCATTGAGGCTCATTCGTTAAACCTTGTCGTGAACGATGCAACCATGTTCTGTTGCTGTAAACTTTTTCAGTACGGTTCAAGAAGTTTTCAATTTTTTTTTCTGCGTCTACTTATCGATGGGGTGTTTTGAAGAAGCATTTATCTAATCTGACTATAAAACCCCTCTGCGGTACCCATTGGGAAAGCCGAATAGATGCCTTGGAGCCTCTCAGATATTACATTGAACAAGTGTATGATGCCGTTTATGAAGCCAGCGAAGATTCTAAAGTAGATGCTTTCGGAAGAAACACTGCCATTGCTATTGCAAGAAAGTTACAAGAATTCAAATTTCTTTATCAGCTATTTTATCTGTGTTAGCGGTCTTCATAATAACTTTGTCGTATTTTGTTGCTTCTCTGCTATATAAAATTTTCCCTCGAACGAGGCCTTTCGGTTTTGCAACCATTATCAAGTTGTTACTACAATCTCTTAATTATCAAGTTGTAGTAAGAACTTGATAATGGTTGTGAAACTGAAAGGCCTCGTTTGAGGGAAAATCGTACATAGCAGAGAAGCAACAAAATACGACAAAGTTGTTCAAATTTCTTTGTTGCATAGTGGTCTGGTATGAAATTATGTTCAAAATCAACAAGGTTAGCAAAGTTCTCCAAAACGTTACTGTAAGCCTACAGAGTGCTATAGATCTAGTTGAAAGTGTTGGCAGTTTTTTGAAGAAGACGAGATCAGAAGAGGGATTCAATAGTGTGATAACAGATGCAAAAGAGCTTGCCGACAAACTTGGATCTCATTCAGATTTTGAAAAAGAAAAGCAAATTCATCCCAGGAGAGTGAAGAAGCAATTTACCTATGAGTCTGACGATGAGCCTATTGATGAAGGTGAAGCAAAACGCTCCTTTAAGGTAAATTTTTTCTACCTTATTCTGGGTACAGCTATCAACTCACTAAAAGAAAGATTTGAGCTTATGTACAATCATAGTAAGAGCTTCAGTTTTCTATACGATATTCATGATCTGCAGACGTGGGATGGTGAAAAACTAAAAGCCGTATGCATGACTCTTCAGACTGTTTTAAGTGATGGTGATGAATGTGACATCGACGGGAAGGAACTCAACGATGAACATTTGATGTTAGCGCCCATTCTTCCCGTTGGAAGTTCTCCAGAAAGCTCATTATCTTATATTACAAAAAGCAGTTTTATTGGCATTTTTCCCAATACTTTTGTAAGTTTACAAATCCTCCTGACTTTACCTATATCTGTAGCTAGTGGCGAAAGAAGTTTTTCAAAGCTCAAGTTGATAAAGACTTTAGGTCAACACTTTCTCAAGAACGATTGTGTGGACTGTCAACTTTACCCATTGAAAGCAACACTTTGAAGTCAATAGATACAGATTCTATTTTGAAAGATTTTGCTAAGTTAAAGGCTAGAAAAATTTCAATATGTTTTTATCCAAGGGAAAAATTGTCAGTACATATATTGAACAACTGTAGAAACTGTACATGACTTTGTTAATAGCCTAATTGTCTTTCATAATCACACACAAATTTAAATATTCAAATTCATATTATAATTTCATTTAAATTTGTGTTTTTCTTTTTAGTTATATACTTAAATATTTTGAGCTAGTTTCTCAATTTTCAACTACTTTCATGTCATGGTAAATTTTATAAAATTTAACTACTTACAGGTGAGTTTTCTTCACATCTAACATACAAATTCAGCAGTCAAACAATGTCATATATTTAACATGTTAATATAAATATAAAACTAGATGATGTTTTTGTATTTCTTTCACGCTTTTGACGATGGAAAGTAAAATAATTTGTAAGTTATAAAATTAAGCAGTTCAAAAAAAAAAAAGTTATCTTTTTATTCTTTTTACTAATTAGCACATTTTGATTGTAGCCAAAACAATACAGTAGTTCTTTGTGGTTTTACTAAAACCTTTTAAAGATCTCACGATCTACCTTAAGTGGAAATGGATTGTTTCTTCTTTAATATTTAGTACTGCAATGACATTCCAAAGTTTGTTTCTATTACAGAGGAATGTCTGTGCAATACTTACTTTAAAAGAAGAAACAATCCATTTCCACGATTGGTAGATTTAGGCTTATTTTTAAAGGTCTTACCAGGAGCGCAAAGAACAACAACTGTTGTTTGGGGGGGGGGGCTAACATCAAATGTTCATCGTTGAGTTCCTTCCCGTCGATGTCACATTCATCACCATCACTTAAAACAGTCTGAAGAGTCATGCATACGGCTTTTAGTTTTTCAACAACTATATGTCGCTTGTGTGGAAAGATGTTCTCGGACCAGACCTGCAGTTATATAGCACAAATGGAAACGTGTGAATAAAAATGAATATTACTTCAATCTGTACTTCAATAGTACAGAATTGAGAACTCAAAATAATCATCATTTCATTATACACATCAGACAACATAAATTTATAGAATTTGTTACTTTAAATAACTCTAAACTCAAAGACATACTTTGTCTCTAATCAAAATCTGAAATATTCAAAAGGCATATATTTATATCTTTCATCTCGAAAGTGTTAAAAAAGTAACATCTGTTTTGAAGGATTTAAAGATAATAAGTGAAATGAATAAAAAGTAGTAAGTGCTCTGTTTCGCTGATTTTGAAGGTATTACTTAGTTTGGGTGAATAAAAAAGGAAGTGCTCCCATGGTGTAGCACTTGCTTCAAATAGTCCGGACGGTGTAGTTTTTACTTCGTTTGCATGTGAATAAAACGTAGCAACACCTTCACAACAGTAGTAGATGCTTCGTTATTTTGGAGTCTCGAGGAGGGCAGACTACGTTTCTGTTCAGTCACCACAATGGCGATGTTTATGCAAGTTCATGAACGGAAAGTATATCGTGAGCGGAGAGAAGTTGGTGGAAAACAACTTTTACAGTTCGAGGACGAAAGTGTAAACTTTTTGGTAAATGAATTCTTGCCTTATACTGAAGAAACCCAAGGAGGAGCTTTGACGTCAAGAGAAAAAATGGACATATTTCTACATTCAGTCATCGATCCAGGATTCCAAAGTGGAGTTGCCGAGGATGTTGGAGTTGATCGCTCAACAGCCTGTAAGACGATTCACTATGTTATGGACAAAATTTTTGACAGAGCACAAAACTGGATAAAGTTTCCCAATACAGTACGTGAAATCAATGATGCTCAGCTTTTATGCCAGACTCGATTTAGAATGCCTTCGGTAATAGGTGCTTTGGACTGTACTCAAATAGAGATATTAAAACCAAGATTGTTTGGGGTGAGTATGTTTGCCGTAAAGGATACCCGAGAATAAACGTGCAAGCTACTTGTAACGCAAATGAGCAGTTCACCATCGTCAGTGCAGAGTGGCCTGGTAGTGTTCACGATTCCAGAATATGAAGGCAGAGTGCCATAAGAGATGTTTTATCGCAATTTGTCGGTGCTGCGTGTCTAATTGGGGACTCTGGGTATGGCATTTCACCGTGGCTTATCACACCTTTTAAGCCCCCTCACGATGACCGTCAGAGACATTTTAATCGATTGCACGCCCACGAAAGAGTTGTAGTTGAAAGAGTTTTCGGCCAACTAAAAAGAAGGTTCCCAATTATTGGTAACTGTGTGAGGATTTCTCTAGAAAGAGTTCCTAAACTTATAGTCTCCTGTGCGGTTCTACACAACGTAGCAAAACATTTGAACGATGACTTTGAAGATCCAGGTGAAGAAAATCCAGCACTTGCAGAGGAAGATGATGTACAAGACGCACCAGGTGAGCAACACAACAAAGATCAAGTAACAAAGGCACCAGGAGAACAAAAATGACAGGAAATGTTACAGCTATTAATTTGAATTAAATTTGGGTTCTTGTATTAGTTTAAGATAGTTTTTTGTTGTTTTGTTAGTTTCAAAATGCACAGCACAGTCAAGTAGACAATTACATGAAATAAATGGTGAGCTGAAAAAATTGCCTGTTTAATTGTCCTAAAATGAAAAATGTAAACAGCCACTAAAAGTTTTCAAGCTGTTCGAAGGATAACGTGCAGTAATTTGAGATTTTTTAACTAACCATTTGGATTAAAAACCAAATTGGGTTATATGTAGTCCATTCTTATGGGATTAAAAGTAACATGACGACTAACTACAGTTGCCAACTACCGGTAAGAGTCTGGTAGCAACAGTACAGTATAGGCCTATAAAAGGTTTCAACATGAGCGTGAAAAGGTAGTAAAACCTTCTAGGGTAGTACTTACTACCATAGTAAGTGCTTTGTTTAATCTGGACAATCCGGACGCCACAGAGTTCTTACTACCCAGCAGTAGTATTTGTTTATTCACATCTGTTATATATAATAATATTATATATATGTATTCTATATTTGTGTTGTCTATAATAATATTGTATATGTATTAATGATGATCTATGATACAATAAAGCATGGCCGTGGCTCGCAGTATTAACCTCAACCAATCAGGACCGACCTGATACTCTCATGTTATTTTGTAGTCTTAATTTCAGTGGGTTTCCGAGTTGTAATAGAGACCCAGGATAATACTCCAACGACCACGGTCCGTATATACAATTCATATAGTGTAGTTATTTAACCCACCATCCTTATATGTATTGAGAAGACATTACAGTGGCGACGAGGTTATAACAAGAATCCATAGGTGCCAATACACGTGTTCAATTGTGCCGTAATTGTGTGAGATTGTGTTTGTGACCCGTAAGACGTTTCTTCACTATTTTTAGATAAGGTGGGTGTGGTACAAACATCGAACATAATGTTTGGGAGTATCGGTGAGTTTGACGCAAGTTAAGAAACGTGGTTGTCTTATATAGAACAGTTTGAGTTATTTTGTGACTGTAATAAAGTAGAGAGTGAGAAGAAAGTAAGCACGCTATTGACAGTAATAGGTGTAAAAACATATGCTTTAGTAAGGAATTTATTTACACCTGACAAACCGGCTACAAAGAAATTTGAGGACATTGTCAAGATCATACAAGAACATTTGTATCCAAAACCTTCATTTATAGTTGAGCGATACAAATTTAGCAAGAGAAATCAGTTGGAAAACGAGACTGTTTCAGAGTATGTTGCAAGTCTTAAGCAATTGTCGATCCATTGCGAGTTTGGAACATCTCTCAGTGACTACTTGCGAGATCGACTGGTAAGCGGCATACGCAGTGAGTCGACCAAGCAGAGACTGTTGGCGGAAGCTTCTTTAACCTACGACGAGGCGGTTAGAATCATCCTATCGGTGGAAATGGCGGAGAGGAATGCATCTGTTCTGGTGGCCAGTGACAACGACGGGGGCAGCGGCCAGTTGCAGCAGATGGCAGCATTTCAACGTCGGAATGCCGGGGGCAGTCCACAGCAGAGGAAACCACAAAAAAAGGGCAGTGGTCACAACAACCAGCGACCGAGTGGCAGCAGTTACAACAAGCAACAAGTAAAGTGTTTTTGTTGTGGTAAAGTAGGGCATGTCTCTAAAGAGTGCCATTTACGCGGTTGTGTGTGCAACAATTGTGGAAAGAAAAATCATATTGCTTCTGTATGTAGATCCCGCCAGTCTGAAGGTAAATCCATAACATTTCATAGTAGTTATAAGAAGGGGAACAAACATAACTATGTAGGGGTGGATTCTCAACCTGTAGAGACATTCGAAGGTACTGATGAAAACCTAAACGGTGTTGCTAACCTATATGAAATTAAAACAATTGTTTTCAGGGATAGGCCTAGTGATAAGCCTAAGTTAACTAGCCTAAACTCCTTAAGAGTTGACCCTATTAAAGTAGAAGTGAACATTGAAGGGAAAATATAGCTATGGAAGTAGATACTGGGGCTAGTGTAAGTGTATGTAACCAGGACTTTTATAACATTAATTTAAATTCACTGAAATTGTTACCAACTAATCTGTCCCTTAGCTCGTATACTAACAACCCCATTGTGCCTATAGGTAGGTTAGGTGTCTCAGTAGCCTACAAAAATGTTCAAACTAAACTAGATTTGTATGTCATTGAAAAGGGTGCTCACCCTCTCATGGGACGTGATTGGCTTCAAGCGTTAGGGGTAGAAATTTCATTTAAACCTAACTTGTTTGGGCTAACTAACCCCAAGTCAACTGCGGAAAATGACAAAACATTCATTGAAACCAATGTAAAAAAATTAATTCAAGACTTTCCTGAGGTTTTTACCGATCAACTGGGAGAATACAAGGGTGACCCAATTAAACTTAAACTAAAAGAAAACGCAATACCAAAATATTGTAAACCAAGGCCTTTGCCTTTTACTCTGAAGGCCAAGGTAGAGACTGAACTTCAATGCTTAGTTGATGCTGATGTTTTGTGTCCAATAACTAGTAGCAAGTATACAACTCCTATTGTAGCTGTTTTAAAAACATGTGGATCCATTCGTATTTGTGGTGATTATAGAGGCTTAAACAAGAATCTAGAAATAGAACGTTATCCGTTACCTAGAATCAAGGAGTTATTTACGGAATTGCAAAAGGGTAATAGATTTAGCAAAATAGATTTAAGCCAAGCCTACATGCAACTTAAGTTAGATCAAGAGTCACAAAAACTATGTACTATATCTACTCATAAGGGGTTGTTCTCCTATAAGCGGTTGCCATATGGTATAAATAGTGGGCCTAGTATTTTTCAAAAAAAAAAATTGACCAAACTTTGCAAGGTTTGCCAGGGGTAGTATCTTCTTTAGATATCTTGATTTCCGCACCTGACAAGGAAACTCATGTTAGGAGACTTAGAGAAGTATGTAAGCGACTTAGGCTTAGATGTAAATAATCAGACAAGGGATGTCGGCGAGCAGCTGGAAGTTGACTATCCTAGTCAGTCAGCTGATGGTCCTTCTGCTCATGCAGCCTCACCCCGCACACCTACCAATCATAGACCCGCTGATGTCACTCCTCGTCCCTTACGACATTCGCTCACAGCTGTCCACTCTCCTAACCCCTCTCCAACTCGACCTATCAACCGATCAGCTAACAATGTAAGCAAAGCTCCTTCACCTTTTGTTGTTAGATGCTCACACAGAGCTCGTAAGCCAATTGACAGACTCGATCTGTAATTACTTATTGTTATCATTTTGTGCTATTTCTATCATGTTATTGTCTTGGTGAATAATTATGTTGTTTATTACTTTATTGTGCTAAGGGTTATTTCATTCAGTATGTATCCTACTTGGAATTGAACATTAACTTAACTCAATGTAATTTTCAATTTGTTCTAAATTTGGTAGGAAGGTGTTATATATAATAATATTATATATATATATATATATATGTATTCTATATTTGTGTTGTCTATAATAATATTGTATATGTATTAATGATGATCTATGATACAATAAAGCATGGCCGTGGCTCGCAGTATTAACCTCAACCAACCAGGACCGACCTGATACTCTCATGTTATTTTGTACAGTCTTAATTTCAGTGGGTTTCCGAGTTGTAATAGAGACCCAGGATAATACTCCAATGACCACGGTCCGTATATACAATTCATATAGTGTAGTTATTTAACCCACCATCCTTATATGTATAGAGAAGACATTACAACATCGTTCAGAGAAAATGCTATTACTACGAAGTAAAAACTCCAAGTTATTACTACTTTTTATTCACTTCACTGATATATCACTGATGTCTTTCAAATATACATCCTGATGTTTTTCATTTGCCTGATATGAGCAAACGTGTTACTAGATTTAAAGTATGTAAAAGTATTACTTACTTCTTTTCGGACAGGTCAACTCCTTTGCAAGACACGTCTGGATCTGTTTCTGGAGAATTTTTCCTGCCACAAATATTGCCACAGTTGTCGTATCCATTTATAATACGGAAAATATCTCCATGGCTTATACAATATCCCACCAACACTAACTGAAACATATTTAACAAAAACTAATTAGATTTGTAACAAATTCCTGTACACTCTTGTTTAAACCAATATCTGTTTTCAACTAGACCCTTATTTAAAAATGATGTGTTGCAAGGGAAATACAATTTGGTATCATTTAAATTTAAAATTAATAAAGGTCTGAGGCAATGATCCTTTTAAATTCTTGGATTTCGTTGTCCATGACGTGTCCGTTACTTAACTAAATATCACTATTACATTCACGACTCGGAACACTAGATTTTTATATAAGTAAAAGCATAAAGTTTTACGTTATAGCCTGAACCGGTTTTCTCCTTTAAAAGGCTTCTTCAGAGGCTGCCGCTGGTAGCGCTGTCCGTCTTGTTGTGGATGACGGAATTGAATTTCGAAAGATCGATGCTGTGTGTGTGGGGTGAGATATGTTCGAATAATGCGTGCGATTTGAATTGTGTCTGTTCGTTTAGGATGTCGTTTTTATTTGTTTTTGTGTGTTTGTATATTTCCAATTGTTCTAGAGTGTCTAGTTTTCGGCCTTTTGTGTGTACGTGTAGAATGTTCATGTTATTGTCGATGTTTTTATATGTGTGGTTTGCTTCAATGAGGTGGTTTGCAAAGGTGGATTCTGTAGTGGAGGGGAGTGCCTTTGTGTGTTCAATGTATCTCTGTTTGAAGCTACGTCCTGTCTGGCCTATGTAGATTCGATCTACCCGGTGTTTACAAGCTAAATTGCTCAAATTGCAATAAATTCTACATAGCTTCAAACAGAGATACATTGAACACACAAAGGCACTCCACTCCACTACAGAATCCACCTTTGCAAACCACCTCATTTAAGCAAACCACACATATAAAAAGATCGACAATAACATGAACATTCTACACGTACACACAAAAGGCCGAAAACTAGACACTCTAGAACAATTGGAAATATACAATCACACAAAAACAAATAAAAACGACATCCTAAACGAACAGACACAATTCAAATCGCACGCATTATTCGAACATATCTCACCCCACACACACAGCATCGATCTTTCGAAATTCGATTCCGTCACCCACAACAAGGCGGACAGAGCTACCAGCGGCAGCCTCTGAAGAAGCCTTTTAAAGGAGAAAACTGGTTCAGGCTATAAGGTAAAACTTTATGCTTTTACTTATAAAAAACCTAGTGTTCCGAGTCGTTAATGTAATAGTGATCCTTTTAAGTTCTCACTCTCTTAAGAATATTCTAGAACAAAGCATTTGAAAACTGGAGGAAAAAATATGGGAGAATGGGAGAAGTATTAATGATGATATGTTTTATTTATTGAATTTTACTGATGACCAAGTAATTTTTCTGGAAGGCAAAGATGGTGTATGATGTATGGTATAGAAACTAACGAGTAGAAACCCCTGCAAAACTTCAACAAGACAGAGTATATTGTAGGAAGATATCCACAGATGCAAGATGGACACATGTAGTTAAGTGCTGCCAGACTTATAAATGTTTGAGAACAACAGTATTAAATCAAGCAGGTAGTAGTGAAGAAATCAAACATCACATAGACGAAGTGAACATGACAATATGACAGCACACTCCTATTTCCATCGAATAAAAATACAGTATTATGAATGATACGAAAAGAAAAATATATAAAGCAGTAGTAGAACCTAATACTCTTTATGTAGCTAGGGTGTGCAAGATCTCAAATATAATTGAAGAGACACTAAAACAAATAGAGATGGATTTCTGGAGGAGGAGCTATTGTTTTGAAAGTACAGACCACAGGTGGGCCGATATACCTATAACAGGTATTTTGGAATGCTTATGTTTGTGGAACGGATATAACAGTGGCTGAAAGGTCGAAATACCCGTTCCGATTACTCGTGGCCTCGCGGTTCATAACAGTAAACTTATTTCATTACATTTCACTTGTACTCACTGACATATGTTTTTACAAAATGATTTTTTTATTGTGGGAGGGGAAGGTACAGGGGCACCAACTAAAGTTCTGAACAAAGGCGCTGGCCGGATACTACTGGCGTGCCTGTGCAAACACAACAGAGTAATTTCTAAAACCACTTATCTCAGAGTTACTGCGAGTCTTTCTCGTGTAATACAATTTCTCATGTTGATGTTTTCTCAGAATTTGTCTTTGTATTTTATTCAGCAGTTCTTCACAAAAAATTCCCGTCAACATCTAAAATAGTTAACAAAATTGTTTTATTTACCAACTCATTAAATACAGCGACAGAAAACCCAGCTAAAGATCTTTGAATGTTCAACGGGATGTACACACTTTTTCAATCAAAGCCACAACTAAGATCTCTGTCACCCTGGGCAAACATGCTTTTACCCCCCCTCCCATAATGGTTCGTGAGGGAGGAAGTGCTAGCTTTTTTTAAGGCGATTTAATTACGACTGGCGCTGCCACTTCTTTCTTCCATTTATATTTTCGACGTCCATATTTTCCATGAATGTTTAGGTCTTCCTTTTTTCTTCTAGAGGGTGGAATCCATTCCCATAACTTCCTTGGCCATCTCTCATCCGACATTCTTTTTAGGTGTCCGAACCAATTCAGTCTTCTTGTTTCTATAATGTCAAGGTCGATTCCCATCGCTTCTTTTATCTCTACATTTCTCACTCTATCTAGTCTTGTTAGTCTACAGCACCTCCGCCAGTAATCCATCTCCATAGTATAACTCTTAAATTACACAGCTCTTTTTAATTAATTAAGCCCCACATTGTTGTGGTGCCAAATATATAACTTTACTTTTTATGCCACACTAGTTGTGGCATCAAATATATATAACAATTTATATACTATATTGTTTTTTTTTTAGTTTGCCCGACGTTGTGTGCGTCAAATAACTCATTTTTTTTATATTGTTTTTGTTTATCTCAGGGTTCAATTCAATAAAATCAATACTTCATTACTTTCTAGTAGTTAATTTATTAACTAAATATCATTATATATCATCATATTTCATTGTACACTTAATTATTACTATAAATATTAATTTATGCACATTTAACAAATTTAATAACTCTTCAATCTCTAAAACTTTACTTCTTACTATATTTCATTCTTCAATATTTGATCAACTTAAGTTTAGTACAACATATTGTATCATAACGGATTCATTTAAAATCAAAGCAATTGTAATATAGATATTTTATGAAATACTAGACTTCCTACGATTTTCTCAATGGGTTTCAACATGACCTTACTTATAATGAGGTCTCTAAATTAATACTTTAAATAAATTTCTTTAGCGAGTTCTTTTAGTGACAGACAAGTGGGTGTAAAATTTAATTAGTACATAACAAATTTATTTGTGGTACGAATTATCCATATCTTGTAGAGGTTGCAGGTGTGGTAAGCTACGCTTCTTGATCAGCATTTGGAGTATTCATGATAAGTCACCTCCAGAATGTCGAGTGGTCTGCGTAGACCTCACTGTAGCCCTTCACATATACAGCACATTCATAACGCGTGTTCGTATTGGATTTATTGCGAGCTAAATTATTTTTGCTATTATTTCGGTTATTCACTGACATTCTGTAAATATATCATTTAAATTACTCGCAATATTGTTTAAAGATGTATGTTACACTCGGTTTTCTGGTTTGTTTAACTGATACACTTGAGGGTAAGTTACGGTTATTCGTTCACGACAAATTGTTATACAACATTGTTTGAATTGTTAATACCGCCGTTGTATTGGGTTTCACTATCAGTTACTGTAATACGATCACAAACTCGAACGCTAGAAAATGTTAAACAGTTCATATCGTATCGATATTTTCTAAGTAATTTTTACGAACTCCCGTAACACTTTTGTCACGCCTTTTACTTCGCTCCCTTCGAAAATTTAGTAAAGACTCCCTTTTCGCGTCTCTGTCGCTTGCCTATATCGAACATGAGAATTTCCCCACTAGACTTCTGATTTCGGCGATACCGTTTCCTAATTGGCTCTTTTTCGTCATTTAACTTTTTTTTTCAAGCTCTTTTTCGTCATTTAACTTTTTTTTTCAATTAACTAAAAGAATTTTTTTTTTTGAAATTTGGCATAATAATAGCTCTTGTTATGGATTTATTTCTTTTATTAAATTTCCCACAGTTCTGCTCCATATAGGCCTATACTATATTATTTTATTACTCACTAAATAAATCAAACTGTTTTTAAGTCGGTTTGTAGTTTTCTTAAATTGAACGATTTAAGCTACAGAAATTGTTAGTTATAATTTGCTTAACAATTTTTAATGTAGAAATTTAAATCTAATTTACAGCTTAACAGCTTAATTTACAGATATAACTTTAATTTTGTATATGACAGATTTTTAGGTTTAGGAACGGCTGACAAAGTATGCCATATAATATCTTGCGCACTACTTATTAATTAACTACATAATCGCACAAGAATCGAAACCGATTCCGCGGTTATCGTCTTCAACGTTGTCTGCTTCTTATGAAAATTAGTCTATTGAATGAATCATACGAGTATTCCAAAGGTTCAACTTGCGAGAATTTTTTCGAAGATTTTGGTAATGTCGTCAAAGCAAACAGACAATGATCTCCGGCAATCAACTGAAATAATACTCCAATTTTCCAAGAGATCTTGCCCCAAGCCGCTTGTTCAGTAAAATTTAATAATTTTTAACTTAATAACATTTCTTTCCCCTGAACTTAAAAATAGCCTTAAGGCTGTAGTCGAATTGGATATGCTTCTTCACGTCGTGTTAGTAAATTATGCTCAAGAGTATTGCTGTAGGCGTCGTTTTTCAAAGTGTCATCACCTGCTGAGACACGATGTTTTAACTTTCAACTTATTCAAAGTTTATTTCTTTTTTATTTATGTTATATGCAGTGGCGCGGCGTGGGTACATTGCAGCTGTTGCCGGTTGTGATAGGCTTAAAATTTAATTCGAATTTTTACTTCCATGTTCCTTAAGGAAATGCAAGTATGGTGATGGCAAAAAAAAATTGTGTTCAAGATTATTGCAGATTCTGATTGTACTACACTCAAAACATGAAAAAAGTCATTTTTCGAAAAGTGTCTGTGTGTCTGTCTGTCTATCTTTTTTTTCTATTGCAAACGATAACAGCCGCAAATTCAAACAGAATCAAATAATTTTTTGCATACAGCCCTGATTTGTAGAGTACTCAAGACCTATTGTTTTTGGTGAAGATCGGTTAAGGGAAAGGGGTAGTTTACCTGCAACTTTTTTTTAAAATCAAGGGTAATTATTTTATATGGCAAATGATAACAGCCACAAATTCAAACATAATCAAATGTTTCGCATACAGCCCTGAATTGTAGAGTTCTCAGGACCTATTGTTTTTGGTGAAGATCAGTTAAGGTAAAGGGGTAGTTTACCTGCAACGTTTTATGTTTTAAAAGTAAGGGTATTTTCTATGGGAAACGATAAGAGCCGTAAATTCAAACAGAATCAAACAATTGTTAGCATACAGCACTGATTTGTAGAGTACTCAAGACCTATTGTTTTCGGTGAAGATTGGTTAACGGGAGGGGTAGTTTACCTGCAACGTTTTCCTTATCAAGGGTAATTTTTTTCTATGGCAAACGATAGCCGCAAATTCAAACAGAATCAAATAAGTTTTTGCATACAGCTATGATTTGTAGAGTACACAAGACTTATTATTTTTGGTGAAGATCGTTTAAGGGAAAGGGGTAGTTTACCGACAATATTTGTTTTTATCAAGGGTAATTTTTTCCTATGGCGAACGATAACAGCCGCAAATTCAAACAGAATCAACTACTCTTTTGCATACCTTTTTGAGTTATACAGAACTCAAGGTCTGTTGATTTTGTTGAAGATCGGTTAAGGGAAAGGGGTAGTTTACCTGCAACATTTTATATTTTAACAAGGGTATTTATTATGGCAAACGATAAGAGCCGCAAATTCAACCCGAATCAAATAATTTTTTGCATACAGCCCTGAATTGTAGAGTACTCAAGACCTGTTGGTTTTGGTGAAAATCGGTTACGGGAAAGGGGTAGTTTACCAGCAACGTTTTTTATCAAGGGTAATATTTTTTCTATGGCAAACTATAACAGCCGCAAATTCAAACAGAATCAAATAATGTTTTGCATACAGCCCTGAATTGTAGAGGACTGAAGGTCTATTGATTTTGGTGAAGATCGGTTTAGAGAAAGGGGTAGTTTACCTGCAACATTTTATGTTTTAACAAGGGTAATTTTTTCTATGACGAACGATAACTCCCGTAAATTCAAAGAAAATCAAATATTTTTTTGCATACCTTCCTAAATTGTAGAGAGCTCAAGGCCTGTTGATTTTGGTGAAGATCGGAAAAGGGAAAGGGGTAGTTTACCTGAAACATGTTAGGTTGTAACAAGAGAAATGTTTTCATGATGAAAGATAACTGCCACAAATTGAAACAGAATCAAATATTTTTTCCATGCATCCCTGCATTGTAGAGGACTGAAGGTCTATTGATTTTGGTGAAGATCGGTTTAGAGAAACGGGTAGTTTACCTGCAACGTTTTATGTTTTAACATGAGTAAAGTACTTAATTTTGATAAATTAAGTATCTTGATAAGAAGCTCATAATAATCCACTGTAGAAACGTAGATGAAATATCTTTAAAGGAAGAGGTTAGGTGAAGGGTGGGGGTAATTTTCTATAAATGAAAATTATAGTTGAAGGGGGAAGGGAGAATTTTGTATGTGTACTACATTATCGGCAACAAATAAGTAGTTCTTTGTTAAAATTCCTTCCTGAGCTGTTTAGCCATAGTCCAATGTTTTCTGCAAAACCAGAATTTTCGGCAGTGTCATCGACTTCCATCTCAGTGAAAATCGAGTGCGAAAACGTGAGGTGGTATACGTTAGTGACCACAGTACTGTGGTTTAAGGCTGAAGCAATAAGTAGAAAGCAATAAGTTTCTATAGAAATATTTCATTTCGAATATGATTTTAAATATAAATCTTAGAACATGGAAGTCCTGTATGGTTCTCCATACCGATATTTTCTATGGTAAACGATAACAGCCGCAAATTAAAATAGAATCAAATAATGTTTTCCATACAGCCCAGAATTGTAGAGTTCTCAAGATCTGTTGGTGTTGGTGAAGATCGGTTAAGGGAATAGGGTAGTTTACCTGCAACATTTTATGTTTTAACAAGGCTAATTATTTCTATGAAGAACGATAACTGCCGTAAATTAAAACAGAATCAAATAATGTTTTGCATACAGCCCTGATCTGTAGAGTACTCAAGACCTATTGTTTTAGGTTAAGATCGGTTAAGGGAAAGGGGTTGTTTACCTGCAACATTCTATGTTTTAAAAGGGTATTTTTTATGGCAAACGATAAAGAGTCGCAAATACCAAACAGAATCAAATAATTTTTTGCATGTAGTCCTGATTTGTAGAGTACTCGAGACGTATTGATTTTGGTGAAGATCGGTTAAGGGAAAGGGGTAGTTTACCTGCAACAGTTTTTTTTTTTTAACAAGTGTAATTTTTTTCTATGGCAAACGATAACAGCCGCAAATTCAAACAGAATCAACTACTCTTTTGCATACAGCCCTGAATTATAGAGTTCTCAAGACCGATTGGTTTTGGTGAAGATCGGTTAAGGGAAAGGTGTAGTTTACCTGCAACGGTTTCTTTTAAAACAAGTGTAATTTTTGTCTATGGCAAACGATAACAGCCGCAAATTCAAACAGAATCAACTACTCTTTTGCATACAGCCCTGAATTATAGAGTTCTCAAACCTATTGGTTTTGGTGAAGATCGGTTAAGGGGAAGGGGTAGTTTACCTGCAACGTTTTTTTATCGGGGGTAATTTTTACTTCCATGTTCCTTAAGGAAATGGAAGTATGGTGATGGCAAAAAAAATCGTGTTTGAGATTATTGCAGATTCTGATTGTACTACACTCAAAACAAGAAAAAGTCATTTTTCGAAAAGTGTGTGTGTGTGTGTGTGTGTGTGTGTGTGTGTGTGTGTGTGTGTGTGTGTGTGTCTGTCCGTGTGTCTGTAGAGTTTTTTTTCTATGCCAAACGATAACAGCCGCAAATTCAAACAGAATCAAATAATGTTTCACATACAGCCCTGAATTGTAGAGTTCTCAAAACCTATTGTTTTTGGTGAAGATCGTTTGAGGGAAAGGGGTAGTTTACCTGCAACGGTTTTTTTTATCAAGGGTATTTTTTTTTTTTGGCAAACGATAACAGGTAAACTACCCCTTTCCCTCAACCGATCTTCACCAAAACCAACAAGTCTTGAGAACTCGATTATTCCGGGATGTATGCAAAACATTATTTGATTCTGTTTGAATTTGTGGTTGTTATCATTTGCCATAGAAAAAAATCGGTATGGAGAACCATACATGACTTCCATATTCTAAGATTTATTTTTAAAATCATTTTCGAAATGAAATATTACCATAGAAACTAGTTCTTTCTACTTACTGCTTCAGCCTTAACCACAGTACTGTGGTCACTAACATATACCACCTCACGTTATCGCACTCGATATTCACTGATGATGGAAGTCAATGGCATTGCGGAAACGTCTGGTTTTGTAGAAAACATTGGACTATGGCCAAATATCCCGAGAAGGAATTTTAACAAAAACTACTTCTTTGTTGCCGATAACATTGTACACATATATATAAAAAATATGCATAAAATTAATGGCTTCTATAAGTTAATGATTGATCTCCATTAAGTAGTGCTCAAGTTTCCAAAGTTTTAATATTATGATGACCTTAATTAAAACATCAGAGCAGGTTTAGTGTGAATGAGGGTACACTGTGGACAAAAATTTTCAACATTTCCTATTGAGCGTTGCTTAGAGTAAAGCTGCGAATCTACAGTGTATGTTTCACAGAACAAACACGCGAAAAAGAAGGAGCACTCCGAAGTCACTCACGGACCCTCAGCATCTTGCAGAGGGTTCATTCCCTAAAGACGAAAAGTCTGTCTATGAATCGTTCCTCTGTAAACACGTGCAGTTACATTGCCCAGCGATCCACAGGAAGCAAATTGATGTCCATTTTTTCGGCTTGCACGCGTTATGTTGGTGTGGGTTTCGGCACTTTCCATTTAAAAAGCGTGCAAATGTAAGAAAATAAACATGAGTGAGGCCAGAAATAATGTGAATTTTGTGTGTGTGTGTGTGTGTCTTACCTGCCTTTTTATTGCTGTAGGCATAATAATAAAATGGAAACGTAAACATTACATAACTGAGATATGCTTACCTGCCACGAACGATATATTATTTTATACATGGAGGAGTTCAGTGACATACACACGTACAGAAGTCATCTTCAAAAATACTAGAAGTCGTCCACGCTTTTATGTTGGCAGTGTAACTTACAGGAAGTTTTTTGATGTTTTTAAAACATCTAGGATGCAAACTTTTCCCGATAACTAAAAGTTTCCTTTTTTCGGTTCCCGTCATGTTCGCACAAACAAAAACTGTAACTCTTTGTTTAGAGAGCTTCCCACCAACGCACTTTTCATTTTTAAATTTGAAAGTCTTATCTGGAGTTAATTTATAAAAAATTCCAGCTTCATGTCCATTAAAGATGTCTTCATCTTTATATGATCGTCTAATTTCTGGCCAAGTGTTACGCACCCAATCGCCTGTAACGTTCAGATCTACGCATTTTGCCTCACCACAAATTTTTGCAAAGGAAATCGAGTGTCGGGCCTTAAATCGATCTAGCCATCCGTTGGAGCACGTAAAATGGCTGGCGCCGGCAGTCCTGTTACAGTGCTTATTGCTTGCATACAATGTATGTCTGTAGCCATGGACTAGCGCGTGCGCGCACATATATACGTTTATATGAAATTTAGAGTAAAATATCTGAGAAATATTTGACGCTATAACAGAGTAGTACAATATTTAGTGACGTTAAAACCGGGAATTTTTATAATGTTAAAGATATCAGTTTGACCGGACTTATGACAAAATAACGCTACACCCGAGTTGACGTAACAGCCGAGGCCGTAATAACCAAGTTCCACTGTATATATAAAGATATTAACTCAAACATAATTTACATTAAAATGAAAAAATTATAATTTTATTGCCTGGCAACAAAATTATTTTATTTTTAACAATTACCATTGTTTCAAAAAGTTTAAATAAATTCTCAAGTACTTTACTCTTGTTAAAACGTAAAAGGTTGCAGGTAAACTACCCCTTCCCCTTAACCGATCTTCACCAAAATCGAAAGTCATTGAGACCTCTACAATTCAGGGATGTATGCAAAAAATTATTTGATTCTGTTTGAATTTGCGGCTGTTATCGTTTGCCATAGAAAATACGCTTGATAAAAAAACGTTGCAGGTAAACTACCCCTTCCCCTTAACCGATCTTCACCAAAAACAATAGGTCTTGAGTACTCTACAAATCAGGGCTGTATGCAAAACATTATTTGATTCTGTTTGAATTTGCGGCTGTTATCGTTTGCCATAGAAAATACCCTTGTTAAAAAAACGTTGCAGGTAAACTACCCCTTTCCCTCAAACGATCTTCACCAAAAACAATAGGTCTTGAGAACTCTATAATTTAGGGCTGTATGCAAATAATCTTTTGATTCTGTTTGAATTTGCGGCTGTTATCGTTTGCCATAGGAAAAAAATCTACAGACACACACACAGACACTTTTCGGAAAACGACTTTTTTCATGTTTTGAGTGTAGTAGAATCAGAATCTGCAATAATCTCGAACACGATTTTTTTTGCCATCACCATACTTCCATTCCTTAAGGAATATGGAAGTAAAATTACCCCTGATAAAAAAACGTTGCAGGTAAACTACTCCTTTCCCTTAACCGATCTTCACCAAAAACAATAGGTCTTGAGTACTCTACAGTTCAGGTCTGTATGCAAAAAATTATTTGATTCTGTTTGAATTTGTGGCTCTTATTGTTTGACATAAAAAATAACCTAGTTAAAATATAAAACGTTGCAGGTAAACTACCCCATTCCCTTAACCGATGTTCAACAAAATCAACAGACCTTGAGTTCTGTATAATTCAAAAAGGTATGCAAAAGAGTAGTTGATTCTGTTTTAATTTACGGCAGTTATCGTTCGTCATAGAAAAAATTACCCTTGTTAAAACATAAAATGTTGCAGGTAAACTACCCTATTCCCTTAACCGATCTTCACCAAAACAAACAGATCTTGAGAACTCTACAATTCTGGGCTGTATGCAAAACATTATTTGATTCTGTTTGAATTTGGGGCTGTTATCGTTTACCATAGAAAAAAATCGGTATGGAGAACCATACATAACTTCCATGTTCTAAGATTTATATTTAAAATCATTTTCGAAACGAAATATTACCATAGAAACTACTTCTTTCTACTTACTGTTTCAGCCTTAACCACAGTACTGTGGTCACTAATGTATACCACCTCACGTTTTCGCACTCGATTTTCACTGATGATGGAAATCGATGGCATTGCCGAAACGTCTGGTAATTTCTTTCTATGGCAAACGATAACAGCCGCAAATTCAAACAGAATAAAATAATGTTTTGCATACCTTTTTGAATTAAAGAGAACTCAAGGTCTGTTGATTTTGTTGAAGATCGGTTAATGGAAAGGGGAAGTTTACCAGCAACATTTTATGTTTTAACAAGGGTAATTTTTTATATGACGAACAATAACTGCCGTAAATTCAAACAGAATCAACTACATTTTTGCACACCTTTTTGAATTAAAGAGAACTTTAAGGTTTGTTGATTTTGTTGAAGATCGGTTATGGGAAAGGGGTAGTTTACCAGCAACATTTTATGTTTTAAGAATGGTAATTTTTTTTGACAAAAGATAACTGCTGTAAATTCAAAGAGAATCAAATAATGTTTTGCATACTTTCCTGAATTGTAGAGAACTCAAGGCCTACTGATTTCGGTGAAGATCGGTTATGATAAAGGTGTAGTTTACCTGAACATTTTATGTTGTAACAAGAAAAATGTTTCCATGACGAACGATAACTGCCGCATATTCAAACAGAATCAAACATTTTTTTGCAAGCATCCCTGCATTGTAGAGGACTGAAGGTCTATTGATTTTGGTGAAGATCGTTCAAGAGATAGGGGTACTTTACCTGCAACGTTTTATGTTTTAACAAGAGTAAAGTACTTAATTTTGATAAATAAAGTATCCTGATAAGAAGCTCATAATATTCCACTGTAGAAACGTAGATGAAAATCTATAAATGAAGAGGTTAGGTGAACGGGGTGGGGGTAATTTTCTAAAATGAAAATTATAGTTGAAGGGAGAGGGGAGAATTTTGTATATGTGTACTACGTTATCGGCAACAAAGAAGTAGTTCTTTGTTAAAATTCCTTCCCGGGCTGTTTAGCTTTAGTCCAATGTTTTCTGAAAAACCGGACTTTTCGGCAGTGCCATCGACTGTCATCATCAGTGAAAATCGAGTGCGAAAACGTGACGTGGTATACATTAGTGACCACAGTACTGTGGTTAAGGCTGAAGCAATAAGTAGAAAGAAATAGTTTCTATGGAAATATTTCATTTCGAATATGATTTTAAATATAAATCTTAGAACATGGAAGTTATGTATGGTTTCTCCATACCGATTTTTTTGTATGGCAAACGATAACAGCCGCAAATTCAAACAGAATCATATAATTTTTTGCATACAGCCCTCAATTGTAGAGTTCTCAAGTCCTATTGGTGTTGGTGAAGATCGGTTAAGGGAAAGGGGTAGTTTACCTGAAACATTTTATGTTTTAACAAGGGTAATTTTTTATATGACGAACGATAACTGCCGCAAATTCAAACAGAATCGACTACGTTTTTGCATACCATTTTGAATTAAAGAGAAGTCAAGGTCTGTTGATTTTGTTGAAGATCGGTTAAGGGAAAGGGGTAATTTACCAGCAACATTTTATGTTTTAAGAAGGGTAATTTTTTTTTGCAAAAGATAACTGCCGCAAATTCAAACAGAATCAAATAATGTTCTGCATACACCCCTGAATTGTAGAGTTCGCAAGATCTGTTGTTTTTGGTGAAGATCGGTTAAGGGAGAGAGGTAGTTTACCTGCAACGTTTTGTTTTAACAAGGGTAACTGTTTATATGATGAACGATAACTGTCGCACATTCAAACAGAATCAAATATTTTTTTTGCATGCATCCCTGCATTGTAGAGGACTGAAGGTCTATTGATTTTGGTGAAGATCGGTTTAGAGAAACGGGTAGTTTACCTGCAACTTTTTATGTTTTAACAAGAGTAAAGTACTTAATTTTGATAAATAATGTATCCTAATAAGGAGCTCATAATAATCCACTGTAGAAACGTAGATGAAATATCTATAAATGAAGAGGTTAGGTGAACGGGGTGGGGGTCATTTTCTATTAATGAAAATTATAGTTGATTGGGGAGGGGAGAATTTTTTATATGTGTACTACGTTATCGGCACCAAAGAAGTAGTTCTTTGTTAAAATTCCTTCCCGGGCTTTTTAGCCATAGTCCAATGTTTTCTGCAAAACCAGACTTTTCGGCAGTCCATCGACTGCCATCATCAGTGAAAATCGAGTGCGAAAACGTCAGGTGGTATACGTTAGTGACCACAGTACCGTGGTTAAGGCTGAAGCAATAAGTAGAAAGAAGTAGTTTCTAAAAACCGCAAATTGAAACAGAATCAAATAAGTTTTTGCATACAGCCCTGATTTGTAGAGTACTCAAGACCTATTGTTTTTGGTGAAGATCGGTTAAGGGAAAGGGGTAGATTACCGGCAACATTTTATGTTTTAACAAGGGTAATTTTTTCTATGACGAATGATAACTGCCGTAAATTCAAACAAAATCAACTACTTTTTTGCATACCTTTTTGAATTATACAGACTCAAGGTCGACTGATTTTGTCGAATATCGGTTAAGGGAAAGGGGTAGTTTACCTGCAACGTTTTATTTTTAACAAGGGTAAAGTACTCAATTTTGATAAATAAAGTATCCTGATAAGAAGCTCATAATAATCCACTGTAGAAACGTAGATGAAATATCTATAAATGAAGAGGTTTGGTGAACGGGGTGGGGGTAATTTTCTATTAATGAAAATTATAGTAGAAGGGAGAGGGGAGAATTTTGTATATGTGTACTACGTTATCGGCAACAAAGAAGTAGTTCTTTGTTAAAATTCCTTCCTGGGCTGTTTAGTCCAATGTTTCTTTCCTTCCTTGTCCAATGTTTTCTGCAAAACCAGACTTTTCGGCAGTGCCATTGACTGCCGTCATCAGTGAAAATCGAGTGCGAAAACGTGAGGTGGTATACGTTAGTGACCACAGTACTTTGGTTAAGGCTGAAGCAATAAGTAGAAAGAACTAGTTTCTATGGAAATATTTCATTTCGAATATGATTTTAAACATAAATCTTAGAACACTGAAGTCATGTATGGTTCTCCATACCGATTTTTTCTAGTAGGAAGTGTTTTTTTACAGCCAATATATTCTTGTTAGAGCCGAAATATATTTTTTTAGATTATTTTCTGTCATTGTGTTGCAAAAGAAGAGGATCCCGGTTCAACGGGATCTGACTCCATTATACTTACACAAATTAAATCAGGACAAAAATAATCGAATTAAAAATAATAAAGATAAACAGAGAAACATAACTAAATGAACAAAATACAAATAGGTAGGTACTAGTACTAGGCCTATAGGCCTAACTGCTGCACGTCGATTCCGAAAACGAACATAGCTGCTAACTCATACATACCGGTATACGTACTCATACTCATAGCTACCGGTTTATACAGCGGTAACACATTGTGTGGACGAATGTCCCCCCCCTCCGCAGTTTGTACAGTGATAACTACTACGAGGTCAATGACCACACGCAGTAAAACATCGCCGATGTCTGAGCCGGCAACATAAGACGGTGGAAGTGCCCACCAGTTCGAAAGCAATGCTATGGTTTTTCTTCAAGTTTCCTACTAATATTGTTCGCATTATTCAAATTATTTTATAACTAAATTATTTATTCTATGATATAATTTATTTTATTTTATTTCATTTCTTGTACTGTTGCCGCCGGCAACAGCGGTTACATAGACCCCACGCTACTGGATACGTCTCCGACATGACTGTAGATTCCTTATTATAGAGAATAAACAATAATTATGTTACGGTACATTCATATTAAATTGTTTATTACTAATTGTAGGAACTGGTATACGCACCCAGATACAAAAGCGTTCAGTACGCAAATACTATTTTGTCATCTTCGCGCCCTGCTATCACGGCACCTGGGGTATATACTGTAATTAAACGAGTACGTGCGTCTCGTTATTTTCACACAATGTAAGCCTATTCGTTGCTATGAACGGGTATGTTCCCCTGTCTTTACTCTCTTCGGTTGTTTTAATTTACTTCAATTATTTAAATATCTGAGATATTTGGAGTTGTGGGATATAGTGATTTAATTAACTAATATTAACTTATCTCTCTAAAAAATATCAGTGTTAGTGTACTTGGAACTTAAATAATTAATGTGTTATTCTGTAATTTCGTTCAACCCTATTATACCTTGAAGAGAATTATGTATAATTTTGTATTTTAACGCTCTCTCTTTGGTGTCGGAGAATTCCGCTATAAGCGCTGTAGTACCGGGGCAACGAAACTTAGAGGTTAATTCACTGTTTAGGTTAACCAATTATTCTATACTTAGTCAGTTACTTTTTTATTCCCAACTCATTAAATAATACTCCAAATGACAAGATTTTGCAACTATACAAAGGTTCTTTATTTGTTTACTTCTTCAACATTGAATGAGATATGTTCCAACTGGCATACACAAAGGCTATAGATTGCGTGAATCGATTATTGATCAGTCCGATACTTTACTTAGATTCGGTTATATAATGTGTTTTAGTTTGTAATTAACTTAATTCAGGGTGTGAAGGTTCTTGTAACTGTGGGGAAGATTAAAAATACATAGATAAGAATGCAAGATTTACAAATTTGAAGTGTTGTGTAGTTAATATGATTTATACAATAATAATTTACCAGACTAGAACGAAGCGAATCGTGTGGGCTGTTGGTTGATAACTTCACTGTTCTGGATGGCTATGTTGTACGATTTTCTTTCTTCGGATGTTAATAAAATGGAATTCTTGTCCTGTTCACCTCGGAAATACAGCTCCCTAGGTTGATTTACTGCCAGACTGGTTCCTTCTGTAATTTCTGGATCCAAATACGTTCTTTTCTCGTCTGAAGTAATTGGTGATGTTCCGTGTATTTATAAGGTTATGAGTTCCAGTGTAGTGTATATTATTGGTTGTGATACAGTTAACTCTTTATATTGGGTTTAATATATCGTCAACTCCTTTCGGATATGGGACAATTCCAGTCCTTCCTTGTAGAACCCAGTTATTTATTTTTTATTGTGATATCATACTATAGCCTTGTTTGGTTAAACTGTACTGGCAAGAGTCAAGAATATTATCATTAAAATTTTGTGTTTTATAAGAGGATCAAATAATTTAGAATATTCCGATTATATTAGACATTTCTTAGATTTTTTAATCTCATCACATTCAGATCATAAAAGGCAATAATTGAAAATCAACAACTTCTTTATTTCCTGTAGTCCATAGCAACCCATTATTTTTCTTCCTTCTCCATGTTTTGTATATAGTGTTTATTTCATATATTTTTTGTCTATTCCTTATTAATTTGCTATCATATCGGAATATAACTTTACCGATAGTTGGTTTATTATTTTCTACATATATTCTGCTAGTTTTTTGATATGAGCCTGTTTCTTTTATATTTATTACTTTTTTCGATATCAAACGTTACCAATCGATATCATGGCATTGTGGCATTATCATAATTTGTATAAATTGAGATGGTTTATTATATATCATTACTAATTTAATGTTTTTTCCTAGCTCTTCGAACCGTATTCATTAATTATTATTAACTTATGTACCTAACCTTTATGTTATGAGTGGTTATATAGTGTTATTGGCTGTTAGGCCTTTTATTGTATACGGACCTACCTTTGTTTATAACTGGTGAACAACTATAGCCCTTTTACATAAATTCATACATATAATCAAATCTTAACTATTAACATTTACATAAACAATTATTCTTTACATATCTAATGACAATTTTATCTTGATCTATGGATCACATATAAGAAAATTGAAATCTATTAACGCTAACTAGCTGCTTCACACATCATTCTATAACAGTAATTGAATAATACATTTTGTTTCATTATCTTCCATTAACTCAACAAGTAATTGGTATAACATAACATAAACTTTATCATAACATTCGTTGTCACAAAATAATATCATTTAATTCAGAATCCTTACTTGCTATTGCTATAAGGTAAATTATTGTTTCATTTTTGTTTACTTTCATGGTCATTTACTTTGACAATTTCTGTACTATTCTACTTCTTACACTTCTCATCAGTATCATATTGATTTACTTTTCACTGAACATAGATCATTAACTATTGTCTAACTTACAGGTTTGTTTATTCTCGTTATTTCTACCTTGCATCCTTATTTATTTTTATCTATAATTATAAATGTAATTATTAGACCTTTTGTTTTATCATGGGGTTAGATATTGACTTGCTTATTATTTTGTTAATATAATATTTATATAACATGGATGACAGCATTTCTGTTGCGTTACATATGCTCCCCCTCCTAAAAAAGTTTAGTTTACCTGAATGAAGTTTAGGTCAAATAAACTTGTCTTTTTCACATGCCGTTTCTTCATATCAATATTATGGTTGACGACGGGATTCTCAATGTAACTTCATTAGACTAGTATTAATAATTCTTTATTTAATAACATTTCATTATTTCAATTAACATTCTTGATCATTTTTAATTTCTGTAAACAGTATTTGTTGATAGTTGGCTACAATATTCAATGATACTTTAGGTTCACATCTCTTCTACTTATAATTACTGTAATCACTGTATTTCTCAATTATTCTTCTGTCATCTAATTTCTTTTTGTTTTCTTCGTCCTACCTTCTGGAAACTGAGGTCATTCTTGCAACTATTCTAATATTCCTTAAATATTTAATTTCCCTAACAATCCCTAATATGTGCGTTGGTACAGTTCAGAGAGGCACTGTTTGGCTTCATACTCTGCTGTCCACACCACACCTTAATATAGTACTGCTGGAATTCATCTACAGTCAGCTATAAAATATAATAATCTCCTAATAATCTCCTTAATTAATAAATAATAAATATTTGGGAATTTTTTTTTCTTTTGTTGCTTTTATATTTCTTATTACTATCCTTCATACTTTGTGATTCCATTTTAGTTTCCTTAAACATTCTTTGATAATAATTCTGACAGTTATCATTTGTAATTATTTTTGTTTTTTCTTTCTTGTTGTGATAATAACGCTAAGTATCTTCTTCATTTGTTTTTCTGATCTCAATATTTTCTAAATAGTTATTGTTTGATTATCATTATAATTGTGTTTCTGACTAGATACAGTCCTTAGCTCAACTATTATTTTTCTTATCGTATTTCATTATTTTGGCTGTTTATATTTCAATGAATTATGTTCATAAATATTCTCTCTTTTTTTTTTCGTTTTCTTTAATATTACATTGGTTACAATCAATCGTTTACTGAAGTTGTTTCTTTCACTTGGCAATGCGATATGTATTTTAGGTCATATGATTTTTCTTTTATTATTTTGTATAGGTAGATTTGATGTAAAAACTTTTATCTTGGGGTTTCATTATTCATTATTCACACTATTTCTTTGTAGACGTTTAGTAATAATTCTAGCTTTCTTCTGTAATCTTGGGGTTTCATTATTCATTATTCACACTATTTCCTTGTAAACGTTTAGTAATAATTCTAGTTTTCTTCTGTAATCTTGGGGTTTCATTATTCATTATTCACACTATTTCTTTGTAAACGTTTAGTAATAATTCTAGCTTTCTTCTGTAATCTTGGGGTTTCATTATTCATTATTCATTATTCACACTATTTCTTTGTAAACGTTTAGTAATAATTCTATTTTTCTTCTGTAATCTTGGGGTTTCATTATTCATTATTCACACTATTTCTTTGTAAACGTTTAGTAATAATTCTATTTTTCTTCTGTAATCTTGGGGTTTGTTATTAACTCTTCTTAATACCTTCTTCATAACTATATTTTAATTCAGACTTACTTCATTTTGAATGACATTTTTTCTATTTATTTTATTGTTCAAAAAATTCTCTTTTATTTACAAGTGTTTTCTCTTCAAAATCGATAATAAGTTGTTCTTATTGTATTTTAGAATTTATTCATAATATTAAACATCCCCATCTCTGAAACAATCACCATCCTACAAAAAAAACTCAAACAGAACAACACACCAGACGAACTTATCAATGAAATAACAGAAACTCTGAACATTATCACAAAACAAAACTACTTTACTTATAACAATAAATACTACACACAGAACGACGGCCTACCCATGGGCTCCCCCATATCCAGCATTCTAGCAGAAGTCTTCCTCCAACACTTAGAAAAAACAAAAATACTCACAAACAATGATAGACACTCACATAAAATACTATATTGGCACAGATACGTTGATGACATTCTAATACTATACAGGGGAAACAAAAGACAATGTGAACAGTTACTAACGCACATAAACAAAATACATAAAAACATAATCTTCACTGCCGAATACGAACACAACAATACCATAAACTTCTTAGACCTCTCCATCACAAAACTAGAACACAGGCACAAATTCAGTATATACAGAAAACCAACTACAACTGACACACTAATACACAACACCTCCAATCACCCAATACAACACAAACTAGCTGCTTTTAGAACCATGATACATAGACTTAACAACATCCCCTTAGATGAAATAGACTACAAAGACGAACTAAACACGATAAAATATCTAGCAGAATCTAACGGTTATGACAGAACAATAGTCAGTAAACTCCTACACAAAACACAAAACAAACAACAGACAAAGACAGAAAACAACAAATTCATAACACTAACATACATCAACAAACAAACAGAAAAAATTGCCCACAAATTCAAAAAAGCAGGATACAGAATCGCTTACAAAACTACTAACAAAACAGAACACACACTATCAAAACGCATGCCCAAAGCACAAAACAAATTCGATCTACCCGGTGTATATAAACTAAATTGTTCAAATTGCAGTAAATTCTACATAGGCCAGACAGGACGTAGCTTCAAACAGAGATACATTGAACACACAAAAGCACTCCACACCACTACAGAATCTACCTTCGCAACCACCTCATTGAAGCAAACCACACATATAAAAACATCGACAATAACATGAACATACTACACGTACACACAAAAGGCCGAAAACTAGACACTCTAGAACAATTAGAAATATACAAACACACAAAAACAAATAAAAACGACATCCTAAACGAACAGACACAATTCAAATCGCACGCATTATTCGAACACATCTCACCACACACACACAGCTTCAATCTTTCGAAACACTTTCTCGTCGCCAACAACAAGACGAGCATCGCTACTAACGACAGCCTCTGATGAAGCCTTCTATAGGTGAAAGCCGGTTTAGGCTGTAAGGTAAAACTTTACGTTTTTACTTACAAAAAACTTTGTGTTCCGAGTCGTCAATATTATAGTGATATTTACATAATATTTCTTTTTAATTCCAAGTATTTTCTCTTCAAAATTGGTAATAAGTTGTTCTTATTGTATTTTAGAATTTATTCATAATATTTCTTTTTAATTCCAAGTATTTTCTCTTCAAAATTGGTAATAAGTTGTTCTTATTGTATTTTAGAATTTATTCATATTCAAATTCTTTTTAATTCCAAGTATTTTCTCTTCAAAATTGGTAATAAGTTGTTCTTATTGTATTTTAGAATTTATTCATTTATCAAATAATATTTCTGTATTCTTTCCAATTGGTTGCCTGGTCAGTTTTCATCAAATCAGTCCCATTTTTCTGGTTGACTGTTTCTTTTCTAACCATGGTCCATTAATTCGACTGCACCCGTTGTCCGGATGACTGCATTGTTCATACCAATTTCTACACTTTTTACATATCTCTTGTGCATGATACAAAGCCAATACTGTAACTCGGCTGATGCAAAGTCTTCATTTAAGTCAGGGTACTCAGTCATATTTAGCTCCCTTTGAATTATCAGGTATCGTATCTCCTCTATTCTAACATAATCACTGGTATATTCTACCCTTCCTTTCCCTTCGATATCTGGACTATTTACTAAATGTTTTACGGGTATCTTCCGTATTAACGATATAATTGATGTGGTCATATACTTTTTGATTGTTGATTTATTTAAATGACATTTAAATTTATTTAAGGTTTTTGTAATTATTCCATGGTGGTTCATTTTGGTCATTTTCATGAAGTTTCTTCTATATTTCATACCTTTACATAACTCCCTTCTTTCATTAATTGGGATGTTTAATGTACTAATTAATCCACCTTTCCTCATCTCCATTTCTTCTTTTGTATTGACTATTTTCTTTCTGCATGTTTTTCTTATTTTCTGTCTATTCTCTTCCATGGTTTGGATCTTCTCCTTGTCCCTTCTATTCTGATTTTCAGATGGTTCGGCATTTTGGTCTTCTCTAAATTCTGTTTCCTTTCTACCTTCAGAAGTGGTTTCTAGTGTTTTATTCATATTCTTTAAACACCTATCCATTTCTTTATTTGTCTCCTCCTTGTATTTATCCACTTCTGGGCTAAGCGTGTTATCGTTTTCACACTTCCCTTCGAAAGTTTCCATTATCTCATTATTGAACTGCTCCTTCTTATCCTCAATCCACTTTAAACCTGCTTCGTTCATTTTCTCAATTCTTTCATCCATTCGCCTTAAATTTTCTTTGTTCATTTGTAGGATTTCTTCCTTCATTTGTTTTACACCCTCATTATTCCTATCTAACCTTTCGTGAATTTGGTTTAATCTTTCGTTCATTTGTTTTGAGGTTTCTTTAATTTCCTCATTTGTTTTCCTAAAATTCTCCTCGTTTTCCTCATTTGTAATCGTATTTTTCCTCCTGTTTCCTAAATTGTTCCCTTAAGTTTTCCTTATTTTCCTCATTTGTTTTCCTAAATTGTTCCGTCATAAATTTCATCATCTCCTGCCAACTTGGTACTTCTCTGGCTCCAGCTTTATCTATTTGATCCCCTTGGGCACCTTCTTCCATTACTCCCTTTTCCTTGTCCGCAATTATTTCAGTTTCCGTTATTTCGTCTGTCTGTTGTTCCATTTCACTATCTGTTATTATTTCTATTTCCTGTTCTTGTTCATCTATTTCCTTCTCCGTATCTTCTGCCCTCCTCTTTGATCTACCTCTGGTATCAGGCATTTTTATTCTCCCACAGTTGCCTGCTCTGGTTAAGTAATATGAATGTAATTATAGTTACTTAACTTAAGCCCTACACTGGTTGGGCGCCAATTTGTAATTGAACGAGTACGTGCGTCTCGTTATTTTCACACAATGTAAGCCTATTCGTTGCTATGAACGGGTATGTTCCCCTGTCTTTACTCTCTTCGGTCGTTTTAATTTACTTCAATTATTTAAATATCTGAGATATTTGGAGTTGTGGGATATAGTGATTTAATTAACTAATATTAACTTATCTCTCTAAAAAATATCAGTGTTAGTGTACTTGGAACTTAAATAATTAATGTGTTATTCTGTAATTTCGTTCAACCCTATTATACCTTGAAGAGAATTATGTATAATTTTGTATTTTAACGCTCTCTCTTTGGTGTCGGAGAATTCCGCTATAAGCGCTGTAGTACCGGGGCAACGAAACTTAGAGGTTAATTCACTGTTTAGGTTAACCAATTATTCTATACTTAGTCAGTTACTTTTTTATTCCCAACTCATTAAATAATACTCCAAATGACAAGATTTTGCAACTATACAAAGGTTCTTTATTTGTTTACTTCTTCAACATTGAATGAGATATGTTCCAACTGGCATACACAAAGGCTATAGATTGCGTGAATCGATTATTGATCAGTCCGATACTTTACTTAGATTCGGTTATATAATGTGTTTTAGTTTGTAATTAACTTAATTCAGGGTGTGAAGGTTCTTGTAACTGTGGGGAAGATTAAAAATACATAGATAAGAATGCAAGATTTACAAATTTGAAGTGTTGTGTAGTTAATATGATTTATACAATAATAATTTACCAGACTAGAACGAAGCGAATCGTGTGGGCTGTTGGTTGATAACTTCACTGTTCTGGATGGCTATGTTGTACGATTTTCTTTCTTCGGATGTTAATAAAATGGAATTCTTGTCCTGTTCACCTCGGAAATACAGCTCCCTAGGTTGATTTACTGCCAGACTGGTTCCTTCTGTAATTTCTGGATCCAAATACGTTCTTTTCTCGTCTGAAGTAATTGGTGATGTTCCGTGTATTTATAAGGTTATGAGTTCCAGTGTAGTGTATATTATTGGTTGTGATACAGTTAACTCTTTATATTGGGTTTAATATATCGTCAACTCCTTTCGGATATGGGACAATTCCAGTCCTTCCTTGTAGAACCCAGTTATTTATTTTTTATTGTGATATCATACTATAGCCTCGTTTAGTTAAACTGTACTGGCAAGAGTCAAGAATATTATCATTAAAATTTTGTGTTTTATAAGAGGATCAAATAATTTAGAATATTCCGATTATATTAGACATTTCTTAGATTTTTTAATCTCATCACATTCAGATCATAAAAGGCAATAATTGAAAATCAACAACTTCTTTATTTCCTGTAGTCCATAGCAACCCATTATTTTTCTTCCTTCTCCATGTTTTGTATATAGTGTTTATTTCATATATTTTTTGTCTATTCCTTATTAATTTGCTATCATATCGGAATATAACTTTACCGATAGTTGGTTTATTATTTTCTACATATATTCTGCTAGTTTTTTGATATGAGCCTGTTTCTTTTATATTTATTACTTTTTTCGATATCAAACGTTATCAATCGATATCATGGCATTGTGGCATTACCATAATTTGTATAAATTGAGATGGTTTATTATATATCATTACTAATTTAATGTTTTTTCCTAGCTCTTCGAACCGTATTCATTAATTATTATTAACTTATGTACCTAACCTTTATGTTATGAGTGGTTATATAGTGTTATTGGCTGTTAGGCCTTTTATTGTATACGGACCTACCTTTGTTTATAACTGGTGAACAACTATAGCCCTTTTACATAAATTCATACATATAATCAAATCTTAACTATTAACATTTACATAAACAATTATTCTTTTCATATCTAATGACAATTTTATCTTGATCTATGGATCACATATAAGAAAACTGAAATCTATTAACGCTAACTAGCTGCTTCCCACATCATTCTACAACAGTAATTGAATAATACATCTTGTTTCATTACCTTTCATTAACTCAACAAGTAATTGGTATAACATAACATAAACTTTATCATAACATTCGTTGTCACAAAATAATATCATTTAATTCAGAATCCTTACTTGCTATTGCTATAAGGTAAATTATTGTTTCATTTTTGTTTACTTTCATGGTCATTTACTTTGACAATTTCTGTACTATTCTACTTCTTACACTTCTCATCAGTATCATATTGATTTACTTTTCACTGAACATAGATCATTAACTATTGTCTAACTTACAGGTTTGTTTATTCTCGTTATTTCTACCTTGCATCCTTATTTATTTTTATCTATAATTATAAATGTAATTATTAGACCTTTTGTTTTATCATGGGGTTAGATATTGACTTGCTTATTATTTTGTTAATATAATATTTATGTAACATGGATGACAGCATTTCTGTTGCGTTACAATACCCCTCTTGCTCTCCCCCCAGTTGCGCCCCCGACACATTCTTGCCCTGTTTCATCGTTTTTTACGTTAAGTATAACAAATACAAACACAGTAATCTTTCTCGATCGTCCATTTGAGAAAACTGGAAATTTAGCAGTCGTTATTACACAACAACCTCTTCTGAACGTCCGAGATGTATACTTGTTTGTTAATACAAATACGGCCCAAAAAACGAGCCGCATTGTTCGCGATGAAAAGTCGTGTCCTTCACGGCGTGGTGTAGAACGCACAGCACCTGCGTCTCCTCGTCGTCTGGAGCAAGACTTTGGAACGTGCCAAATCGCGGCCTTTGGGCACGTACACTCGTTAAAACTACGCACTTGCCCAGGCCCGATGCACGCACAAATATTCCGATGTTCTGTTTCACACACCACACACTAGACACACACTAAGTACACTGTGTGTGGCTAAACTGGTGTTTGGACTACGTATGAATAGATTACCAATGAAATTATAGGTACCGGTAATTCAAAACTTAAAAAAAAAGAACATTTAAACAGAAATATCAATTTACTTGTTGACATTGTTAATATTTATTTTACTATTAAATCTGTCATGCTGTGAAGATAATTAACTTATTACTAAATATATTACATACATCATTGTTAATAATGATAATAATAGAAATAAAAAGTTACCAAAAATCCGTACTCAAGGAAGACATTACAGGAAGGTCACCATCAAGCTGGGCGTATTTCCGGGGAGGGAGGGGGATCGGACTCCCATCAGAGGTCGAAAAAAATTAGCGAGCAATTTTGTTTAATCTCTTAATTTTTAAGTTGTTTTATTATTTTTTCGGCTGTGTACGGTTATATAGTAGTAATTATTATTTAAATATACAAACGGGTTTATTACACGGCATTTGCGTATATGTTTGAAATACGAAATGTAGGAAAATCAATTCAGTGACATCGGGGAAATTGCTAATGAAATGGCCAAAAAATCAAGGCGAACAGACAAACTCTAAAACATTTTCAAACAGTGTATCTTTTTTGATTTATAAAATTTTCTAGATTTTTTTATATAAATTCTAGATTTTACATTTTTAAATGTGAAATGTCAACAAATATTATGTAAACAATGTTTCAATAGCGCGTATTTTTATTGTGTTATCACCATTTACTTTAATGGGACTGATTTCAGGATGTTATAACACATTTCTCAGTCAATTTGAAGACTAATATTGATTAGTCTTGACTTATTTTTTTTTATGAAGCCCATATAACCGGACCCCCCTCCACGCGAAATTCTAGATATGCTACTCCTGTCATCAAGGACGAATGTAGAAAATGTTACCATCACTCTGAAACCGTAAAATACATCGCAAGATCTTGTCCTATGCTTGCTGCAAATTAATATCTGAGATGTAATAGTGTTGCCAAAATTGTACACCTACATTTTCGCATGTGCAAATAAGTCTTCTCCATAACATAGTTCCTTACTACAAGTACCAAAACCTGAAGCGGATCTTGGAAATATCAAAATGTATTGCAACAGGGTTCCTTTCACACTTTCTTAGAAGTGTATCCAAAGAAAAAAATCAACAAATATGAAGACTTATCTATAGAAATTAAACAGATGTGGAAGATCAAAAGATTAACAGTGAATGCAGTCATAATTTCTGCCACACGTATAATACCAAGCACAACAACATGTTTGATGGAAACATACAAACTAAAACTACTCATTTGGAAATTACAGAATTGGTAATCTTGGACACCTGTCATATAGTTCGCAAAAAATATTATAGGAGAGTAGTTATGGTAAATTTCGTTCCCCCTGACAGAAACCAACCTATGGCGATGAAAAATTGAAATAAAAAAATAATTTTAATAATAATAATAATAATACTAATAAAATTACTCAATAATATCTTTGAGTAAATAACATTTGAGTCTTTCCTGTTATATACATTTTTCCATAAGTTAAATAACTGAATACTTGGACATAATAATGGTTACAAAGATTACACAATCCTAAAATCAAAAACTAAAAATGAAAGAATTGTACTATCAGGTAGATAGAATGAAAAGGTGCAGAAAGTTTCTTTCTTTCTCGGCAACAAAGAATTGGTAGGATTTCAGAAGAAACTGTACAAAAATTACCAAAAATGGCCTAAAAAATACATGAAAAAAACAAGTGCACAAAAATAACAAAATAATAATTATTTGAAATTGAACATAAAATCTGAAAATAAAAAATAACATAAAATGATAAAAACTTTCTAACAACAACATAGTCAACCTCACGACTATGGTAATCAATATTATTTTCACTAGTAGAATTTACTACATTGCCAGTGCCAGATGGATTGATACTGGCTAACCTCTGTCAACTAGAACAGTGTAATACATTATTTGCTTTGCTTAACAGTAAATATAGTTCATAACATAGAAAATAATTTTAAGCTTTAATATCAACTTTATAAATTACATCATTTAATACAAACTGATATTAGTCTGTGTCTGTCAGAGGCATATTAATACGTATATTAATAATATTATAGTCTGACACATTATACTGAGCAGTGGCTATGAATCAATAAATAGTTTAAAAATTGTGTCTACTGATTGACCAATCCTGGCAGAATCTTTTGTCTTTCAATAATGCTAAAATTAATGTGTGAAAATCCCAGACATGACTATTGGTAATGATGTCCAATATTCCACACTGGCCACTTTGTATGCTGGAAGTTATCTATTTTTTTTTAATAGTCAGCAGCCTAATCAACTAAGGTTATAGACCTCCTGAGTGGTTCTTACACTGCCATTCTAGGAGGACTGTCCCATCTAAACACTCTTCACATGAAGACAGTCTTCTTGATCACAGCAACTAGAATTACTCTGTCCAGCCTCCCCAGTCATCAGTATGTTCCTTATTTAATTCTCACTTGGTGCAGAGCCAGTCTTCACTGAGGTGACAGTTCCATTACACATCTGCATCCTTGTGTATGTCTGTATGTGTGCATGTTTGTGTATGTATATAAGACGTTATTAAATGTAATATGTAACATAAGTACATAATGTAAAAATGTCCACAAAAATGTTGAGGTTATGGTTTTCAGAGGTACGACTCTGGTTAATCCCTCTGTAATTTACAAACCTAACATTAGAGTAAATAAATCAATGAACTAACCACTCATCTAATATTATAATCAGAGAAAGGTATGCAAACAGTAAAATTAATAAATATCAAATGAAATATGGAACCATCAACAGAACACTTAACAAACAAAGTACAACCAGATATTAAATTCGAATGTTACAAGGCAGTACGCCTATCTGTCCCCATTTTACTGGTGTTAATAACACATTGGTTATGACCACAGAACTTGAAAAGATGGTACGAAACTTGATGAAGAAGAGGCAGTTGACTAAACTATGTAGAATAAGAGGAGGAGGAGTGGTGGGGAGAAGAAATGATTACGATGATTTACCTATCCCTGCTGATGATTTACAAATATTTTTGTACCAATCTAATTAAAAAATTTTTATTTTTAAATCAGTACCGTACAGATTTGTACTTATGCTAATGACATTACAATAATTGTGAGGGACATGGCAACTCTAAAAAAATGTATATAATGTGATGAAACAAGAAGCAAGAATGTAGCCCTCATAGTAAAAGAGGGTAAAACAAAGTAGGTTGTCTCAACTTCAGGTGATTTGGGCAGGGTCCCTTGAAAACCAATTGTAGATGAAAGAAAATTTGATAAGATGAAAGAGTTTAAATATCTTAGCAGCACCCTGAACAATCAGAAAAGGGTGAGTGACACCATTCAGGAAATAATTCAGAAAGGAAACCGTGCATATCTTTCCAATATAAAATTGTTTAAGGTTTATCAAAGCATAACGAGTAAGTTGGCTAGGGGACATTGAAAGAATGGAGAATACAGGAATGGTTAAGAGTGTCTGTAAGGGGAGGTTGTATGGAAGACGAACGAGGGGTCAACCAAGGAAAAGATGGATAAATGGCGTCACTCGAGATCTTGCTATGATGTGTATTATAAGAGGCTGGAAAGGATTGGTAAATGATGAAGGGGAGTGGAGGAGGATTGTCGCAGAGACCAAGGCACACCACAAGCTGTAGAGGCAGTGAAAGAAGAAGAATTTTAAATTTTACTGAACAACATAACACTTTGAACAATTATGTTTTTGAAGTCTTCTTCCAGTATAGATCGCGTCAACAATGTGACAACATAACATTTCACTCATATTACAATGATTATCCTACAGGGCAGGGTCCCCACTTACCGGACCACCCACCCCCCACTTCTACACTATATAACTGAGTTCGCTTGCCGGCGTTTTTGTCACTTTAGACCAGAGGATACGCACTGTAGTATAAGTGAAACTTTGTCATACAAGACATTTTTAACGCGGCCCATACCGGAAGAAGATTTCAAAAACATAATGGACACGACCCGCAGAAGCCTACATGAAAATTTGAACGATATTTTTTTTCAATTAACAAAGTCTTTTTACATTAACTGATAAGATTTTTTAATGGTGCCATACTTACCAATGTAATATAGAATGCTATCATTAATGTCAGGAAGACCACATCAGTACAAGATCTCTGCTGGACAGGACCTGCAAAATCTGTGAGCTTGCCATCTTTTGATGAAGCTGATGCTCGGTCTAGCTGCAAAAATAAACTGAGTTATCCACCTGACATCCAAGTATAAATTTGTCCCAAATTTGGAAACACTTGTTTTTAAATGACATTATTGCTAAAGTGAAACGAGACAAAGTACGGAATGCAAAAAAAAAAATTGTACAAAAACCAATAGGTTACAGCGTACAAACTTAATCAAATAACTTTGTGTTTGAAATATCTATTTATAAAATATTTTATCACTATTGGTGTACAATCAAAGACAACTCTCAGTTACACTGAAGTAATTATTGTTAACATGCTTATCATGTTCTTACATTATGTACACCATTTTAATTTTTATATTGAAAACTACTAAAATTAATAACAAAATCCTTCATAGTTTTTTATAATAATCAATAAAGCTATTTTCTATAATACCTGAGTTTCAGAAAGTGGTGCAACTCGGTCCTGTGAACTGAAACAGCCTCCCATGACCCCTGGAGTAAAAAAACAAAAGAAAATGTTTGAATTATTGCTTTGTTTTTACAACTGAAATTACTAAACACCATTCAGCAATTGTAAACATTTTCAATTCCTTACCATGTCACAAATTGTCCAAGACACAGTTCAATAAATAAAATACTACAAGAATAGAAATATCAAGAGGCAGATACAACAAGTGTTCAGGTATTTAGGGAGTACATTGACTTAAGCCCGCTAAAAGTACTAGAGAGTTCTGGAATGCCATTAAATTCCTGGACTAGAGGAAATCCTGACATTCACCTTCACATGAGGGCAACATTTGGACACTGTTTCCGTTCTTAGTTAAATTCTGATGTAAACAAACCCATGTGGCAACTGAGCTACATTACCGATGCCATTGTGGACAATCTTATCAATAATAACGCTGACTCAAATGATGATACAAGTTTCGACACAGATATGGAATTGAATACTGGTATACTGATAATTATCACGGCTTCTATTTTCGTTTTACATAAACTTTATTTTTTTGTTTTGTTGCTATTTTTAAACTGTTAATAAAAAAACCATTAACTGGCGTTATAAAATGTTTCACGCCAATTTTACTTTGGTCAGGACACATTATTACAGTTTACGTCTGTTTGTACAGTATCAGTATTATATTTATGTACCCTGTCTGTACTCCTTCTGTCAGAGTTACACGCCTCTAGCCTCTAATTCAAGCAACAAATGGCGTTTCAGATGTGCCACCCCTGTTTGTTTACATCAAGATGAAACTAAGAACGGAAATAGTATACATATTCACACCTAAAGAATGCAGCGGCCGAACATCTCCCGGGATAAGGACATCCCCTTTTACCAAGTGCCAATGGCCAGATGAGCAGGTAAAAAGATACAACCTCTTGACCTTGGGATGGGAAATCATCTCTAAAGGTGGATGAACTGTAATTCAATGGCACAGGATGGAGAAAGCAAGGGAAACCATTCATTCCATTACAGATCCAACAGAATATCCCTTGTTTAAGAATGTTGAGAATAGTGGGGCAGTTTCATGGGTGGGGCGTGTGTGTTTGTGTGTGACTATCAACCACAGAGTATTCGGTACTTGTTCGATATCAACAAACCATGCATTTTGACATCCAACCTAGTTTTTCGATTCTTCAAGTGCCCTTGCATATGAGTTCATAAGCAATTTTTTTCGGAAACGCTCAGTTTTTGCTTAATTTCGATTTTAAGCAGTGTTAAAATTTAGGAGGGGGCGAGGTCGTGTGGCGCACGAGGGCGCCGAGTGTTTTGGCGCTGCTTGACGCCAACAAATGATTCAATTTCCAGTGTATAAGTATACATATTTTTTAACATCTCCGCCACAAAACAAACTCACTTCTTGTCTTAAAATGATACTCGCCTAATATAGAGCAGACAGGCGCTTTTGTAGAAATTAAGTTTGAACGGAAATATGTTTATTGTATTGTACTGTATTAATGTATGTGCACATTGTGAATACTACCTATAAACAAAATCCATTAATAATATTTAAGGATCTTAGATTAGATACAGATGCAACATCTCTTAAGTTTCCGTTGATAGTGAAACTTCTCACTAGTGAAAACATACTCGAGAAAATATATATCGAAGTAAGAATCCCAATAGTTTTGCTATTTATAAACGTCCTTTAAACTAGTAAGAGACTATGAAATCTTACTGATGACTCCGTCCATAGTCTTTCGGATGAAACGGAAATATTATTTTTTTAAATTGTTAGTGTTTTTAACCTTCGAACCAAGAAGGTACACGATATAAATTTATAGCATGTATCGATGTTTAAAATTAATCGAAACTTACTTAAAATCTTCAATGCTTCAAGGAAGACTATCCAGTTTAGGAACACTGCCCATTGTAAGTGAAATCGCCGAAAGTTTAAGACTTCACCGATCTTCTTAAAAAATTTGCTCATAAAAGAGCCCGAAAAGTAGATTTTGGATGTTGACTACACTATTAAGTATTTTATATTTAATTTACCGTATTTAAATAAATAATATGTTAGTGATAAATTGATGTATTTTATTCTTAGGCAAATTCACGAAATATTTGTATTACAGTATATAATTATTACAAAAATTCATACCATTAGCATTTTATCCTCTCATAGGGCGAGCCTTTGTTTTCGCACGTGGGCACGCATACGTACCTAAAGCCGGCACTGATTTTAAATTTGGGTTGTTACATCCTCTGTTGGAATATACGTGCGCGTACAGGTTAGGTGGACCCACATGCGACATCCACTTAGCTCCGAGAAGAAACGGCTCGGGACCAACCGTTGCGGGTTTCCATGTCTTGTGACATACATAATGTTTTTTAAACGAACGCACAGGTCTGTCACATAGGGGCCATGTTGTTTTTCTCTGAGCGGTGTTACCAAAAAATTTTGTTTAAACTTTTTGGTAAGCTACAACTTTTAAACTTTAAAAGTACTACAGCCGTGTATTTAGTGTTTTCACACAATTTTAAATAAAAGGCGTGGTTATCTGATATGGAACAATTATCAAAACTAAAAGATAAAAGTAGTTTACTAGGTTGTACAGTACACTACTAAAAAAAACTTGCTTTAAAAAACAAAAATGAAGTAAAGTAAAACAGGAGGATAGAGAAAACTCTTGTGGAAATGAAAAAGTAACTATAATTACAAAGAAACTAATTAATTAACGACAGACGAATCCGTATGCAACATGTTTGACCGTTTCAGATCGCCAGACTCTACAGATTATTAAAAATGTATCCCTTTTGTATAATAATAATAACCGAATATCCATAAAATTTAATGTTTTGTACTAATTAATAAATACGTAATTTGTTACACAGTATTAATCTAAGAAAAGTGTACTCGATCTGGTATACAACTGGAATAAAACATTTACCCTGAAGAATTTGTACAACACACAATTGTAATAATGCATGTCAGTGCACCTTGAATTGAATTATATTTTTTATTGTGAAATAATTTTGTATAACTGTACTCAGTGGCGGATTATCCATAACGCTAGGGTATGCTGCAGCTCCGGGCACGAGGGCCTCGGCTGTCAGAGGGGCACCATCCAGCCCTAAATCATATAAACTTTTTGAAGATAATAAATGTGAAAAAAAGAAATGTCCTCAATCCAATATCATAAAAAGATGTGTGCACATTTTTCGACGAGTTCGCCGTATGTTTTTTAATCACCTATAGAACAATTTGAATAACCTAGCCGAACGATTTGAATAACGATCTTCTAATAGAATTGAAGCACTTTGTGCCACGAATGAAATTGCAAGAAAGAGGTTTTTTCAAATCGTTGGAATGAAGATGATAGATTCCATGATACTACAGTTTGTCCACTCAAAATATTAAAACTAGATTATCGATTGTAAACAGGGCCGGCCTAAGGCGTGTGCGACGTGTGCGGTCGCACACATGCGATTTTGGGAGGGGCGCCGAAATGAGAAAAAATATAAAAAAATAATATGGTAAAAATTTAAATTTTTATGTAATTTTGAATGCAAATTAGAAGAATTAGTACTAGAAGAAGTCATTTAAAAAAATAAAAATAATGAAAAGGTACTAAATACTTTACTTTAATATTTACTATTTATTAGTTTTAGTTTTTGGTTTTTAATCCCTTTAAAATGCCAACTTCAGTTATTAAGTTCCGACAAATTTCAGTTATAGACCACCCATACCATTTTTTGGAGGGTTTTCTATACCCATTTTCATTGTAAGGGGCGCCAAAACTCATTTTTGCACACACAGCATTTTGCTCTTAGGCCGGCCCTGATTGTAAAAAGATAGCTGTGTTTCCGAATTACATTGCTTATCGTCTGATTTTTACGATTCCAATACTGTAGATAACTGCGAATCTGAAAGATCATTATCTTTATTAAAACGCATTAAAGATATGATGAGTTCAACTATAGAAGATGAGAGATTATCTTCGTTAGCAAGGTTGAATATTGAAAGCGAGATACTTGAATCGCTCGATTTAGAAGAAATTATACAAGACTTTGCTGAGGCAAAATCAAGGAGAAAATCGATCGATTAGCATTTTCTAAGTTTAAAAGTACTACTATGCTCATTGTACTCACTATTTAGTTAAATATTTGTTGTGATTTGAGAGTTTAATAAAATAATTGTTAACTTTCGAAATTGTGTTGCCATTTATCAGTGTAAATAATGGATAAAAGGTTGAATTACGAAACGGGGGGGGGGCACCAGTCTGATGGCACCTAGCGCTTCTAATCCACCCCTGACTGTACTGTTGTTATGTCCCCGTTCAGAAAATCGTTTTCAGATTATCTGGTAGTTTGTACTAGCAGAATTTGTACTGTAGAGATTACACTGTACCTTAAAATAGAAATCAGCAGTAGATTATTCAGCAGAATATATAAAAATAACACAGATACGATACACTACAAACCATAGATCGTCAACTGTAACAACTAACTTGGGTCTGAGTCTGAGCACAAGCAGCGGACAAGAAGTTGATCGTTGTCTGACATAAGCACATTCCAACACAATCTCATGTAACTAGACACAACATCACAATACTTGTTTTGTCTATGCAAACTGAAGTGATTACACTTCATGTGAATACATGAACAGTATATACACGCGCGCCTTTCATCTTCTATATTAATAAATCTCTAGGGGCGTCTACGTTTGTCCGCGGTAATCTCAGAATCTACTAAACCGATTTCAATGAAACTTTGCATGCTGATAGCAGGTACCCAACGGAAGGTTTTCCACTTTATTTGATAACGATAGGTTAAAAAAACCGAAGTTATTGCAAAAAAACTCATTTTTTTAAACCCGCGGCTTCGATCGCGAATATTTGTATATGATTGTTGTGGTAACTGTCGAGTTGGTAAATTGCTAATGGTACATCTATATTAATAATATTCTTATATTGTAAGTTATGAATAACCAAAAAGTGAGAAGCAATAGATCCAGCATTCATGTTTCCTCGATACGTAAAATCAAAATTTGATAATTTAGTAGATATTTACAAACATGCAGTAACACAATTAGATGAAATGTTTATTCGTGTAGAATAATACTAATAGTGTATAGGCTACATAAGTATGTTGATATCAGTTAGTCCATTTGAATATTTACATTTTAGTAGGGATATGGAATTCTTATCAGCATATGGAATTCATATAAACAATACAACAATTCATTGTTTGATTATATTGTAACATTGATTATATAAGTTAGTACATGTTGATTCTGACAAACCATACTCTTCGACATTTGAATATTCAGTAGGACTATGTGCAGTAGGAATAATTAATTGTCGATAATTAACCTACTTCATCGAGAATTATGCAATGAGCGTCAGTGATGTAGTATCAGTGCCTTTTTTCGTTAATTTTACGTCATCGATAAGTAATATGTGCGATATGTATTGTATTGTATAAATTATTAATTGCCCCCTAGAGATTTAATAGTATAGATCAAATAAATACATTTCCACTCTTTTTAGCTTTGCAATGCCAAAAAGACGATCATGTTTAGGAAGATCTACTGCTGCTGCGGAAAGAAAGACGCGTCTTAGAGCATCTGAAAATGACGTCGAAGGAGTCCAAACGCAATCAGCTCCTGGAAACTCTTTAGAAAGATCTGGATTAGAAGAAGTCTCACGGGTTGAAAGTCCTACGAATCGTAAAAATAGATTAGCGGCACAAAGACGCAGGCAAGCGACTCTCAAATCACGAGGTCCTACTTTACGATAGAATGCAAAATTAAATAATGTTTCAATTATAATCCAGTTATTAACTACGCGAATGAAATAGATATCGGGTTACCGAGTATGGTTTGCCCACATTGCAAAGTTTTAAAGTGGAAAAATAAATCACATGGATTATGTTGCTCTGCAGGAAAAGTGCGATTAGATCCCATACTTCCTCCACCAGAACCGTTAAAATCATTATTAAAAGGAGAACATCTTTTATCGAAAAAATTTTTGAATGCATTAAGATCGTATGATTCAGGTTTTCAATTTACATCATTCGGAGCCAATGAAATAGTCGAAGGGAGCTTTATGCCTACTGTACTTTCAAAATTCAAGGGCAAGTATATCACCTCATGGGATCATTACTCCCCACACAAAACGAAGTACCAAAATTTCTACAGGTGTATTTCATAGCTCATTATTTACAGCAAGCTGAAACAAGAATGGATCATATTCGTAACTTGGATAAGACATTAGTAACAGAACTTCAAAATTTACTTCACGCAATCAACCCATAACTTAGAGAACTGAAAAGCGTGTTTGAATTTGTAACATCTGCGAATAATAATCAGTACAATATTGTGATTCGTGCTGATCGAAAAGAAAATAATGAAGAGCACAGGGGTCGCTACAATGCACCGACAACTAATGAGGTGGCAGTAGTTTTAGTTAACCAGGAATGCGATAAACGCGATATAATAATCCGTGCGAAGGATCATACGCTACATCGAATTGCAGAAACACATCGAGCTTATGATGCTTTACAGTACCCTCAAACGTTTTGCAGAGGAGAAGATGGTTATCATTTTACATTAAAATTAGTCGATCCTCAGACTGGGTTACAAACTACTAAGAAAGTTTCAGCTCTACAATTTTATTCTTACCGACTCATGATGAGAAAAGATGAGTACATTAATTTATTACAAACAGCTTCTGAATCAATATATTGTTGATATGTATGCTAAGATAGAGACGGAAAGGCTTATATAATATACATCCGTACTCATCAAACTCAGTTAAGAGCTGAGAATTACATAGATTTGCACGATGCATTACGAAATAATGAAAGTTTGGATAATTTAGGCCGCTTGGTCATTCTACCCTCAAGTTTCACAGGAGGTCCACGATATATGCATGAGCGAACGCAAGACGCTTTTTGCTACGTACGCAAATACTCCCGGCCTGATTTATTTATTACGTCCACTACAAATCCCAAGTGGAGAGAGATCGTCCAGGAGTTGCATCAAGGCTTTTCAGCTCAAGATCGAGACGACTTGGTAGCACGCGTATTTCATCTGAAATTGAAGAAATTAATGGATTTCTTAGTGAAAGGTAAAATTTTTGGCTCAGTTGTCTGCTACATGTACAGCGTAGATTAGCAAAAAAGAGTTTTGCCGCATGCGCATATTTTGGTCTGGTTAGAAGAAAAAATACGACCAGATCAGATGGATTCTGTGATTAGTGCAGAGCTGCCGGACCCTGATAAAGATCCAGTGCTTTATGATATAGTTAAAACACATATGATTAACAACTAATGCCATGTGGAACAACTAATGCACAGTCACCATGTATGAAGGAGGGTCAGTGTACTAAACGATATCCTAAATCGCTTACAAAAGAAACGACGATAAATGATGACAGCTACCCAAATTATCGCCGACTAAGTCCTGAAGATGGAGGTTTTCAGTGTGAACTCCGTTTGAGAGATGAGATTTTGATAGTTGACAATAGATGGGTAGTTCCATACTCACCGGTGCTTTCACGAGATTTTGGTGCTCACATCAATGTTGAATTGTGTAGTAGTGTAAAATCCATTAAATATATATGTAAATACGTCAATAAAGGCTCCGATCTAGCTACAATTGGTATACAAAATTCTTACGATTAGGTGTTACAGTTTAAAAATGGTCGATACATAAGCACATCTGAAGCTATATGGAGAATCTTCTCTTTCCCTATACATAAGCGTATTCCACCTATTATTCATCTAGATGTACATCTCGAAAATGGGCAGAGAGTGTATTTTCGTGAAGATAATTTCCACGGAAGAATAGAAAATCCAAGAAACACCACTCTCATGGCATTTTTTAATCTATGTCGGGAAGATGGCTTTGTCAAAACTTTGTTGTACGAAGAAGTGCCAGCATATTACACTTTCAATAGGCAGACAGGAAAATTTCAACGTAGAGGTCGAGGAGTCTTATTAGAAGGGAGGGAGACGTATATCGTGAACACATATTGGGTCGAGTGTATCCAGTTCATACAAACAATCATGAATGTTATTTTCTTCGTTTACTTCTGCACAATATACGTGGCCCAACTTCATTTGAAAATATCAAGACTGTCGACAACGTAATTGTAATGATCGAAATTTTAAAAAAATTTTAATTCCTCGATCAAGTGACACGTTCCCACACTCAAGTCGACGGACACAAGCCCAGGTCGTAAATAATGACGAATCGAGGGCACGTCAAACCCGACGACAGAGCGAAGACAAAGAAAAAATGTCTGAGCACTGCACACAATGAGTATTTCAAGGCGTCACTGACAGCTAGCCGTTTGTCAAAATTTACAGCACCCAACAATCTGAAACAAAGACTTCGTCCAGCTGCCGAGTTACACGGAATCGAGATGGAACGCCTGCTGTGGAAGCAAAGTGTAACTGCTCAATTATGAAAGGCTTTACTATGTTACAAAGGAAGTACAGAGCAATTTTAACGGAGAGATAGACAATAGACGTAACTCAGTGAATACTGCCAGTGTACCCTGCACAGCGTGAAAACACATTCTTGACAGTTTACTGAAATTTACGACTGAAAAGTAGAATTTCACCGAAATGAAGACAACGAAGGGTTGATAATCGGCGGAACGAACGTCGTGGAACTTAGACAATTAACCAAGACCTGGAGTCTGTTAACAAAAGCTCAGTCAGAACCTTAGGGAAAGTCTAAACAAAGGATAACAGAAGGCCATGAAATTGTCCTAATTTCTTAGAATCTGTGCTACGCTCGTCACATGAAACACTCCGGGGATGACGACGACCAACCAGCATCAAGCATCTTCTAAGAGAGCTCGTGGAGAGAGTAGGAAGGGTTCGGCCGACGAATCGTGAAACAGAGGATGAGATCTACAGAAGGGTAGGAATTTGTACGACCAATCAAGAGTTCTAGAAGGCGTAGAGATCGAAACTTAGACTTATGGGTAAGATGTTCCAATAAAACTGTTTGGCGAAGACGCGGAGCGGGCAGTCAAGTAGTTAATCGAGAGTCAGTAATTTTCAATCGGGCAGTCAAGTAGTTAATCGAGAGTCAGTAATTTTCAATCGGGCAGTCAAGTAGTTAATCGAGAGTCAGTAATTTTCAATCAGGCAGTCAAGTAGTTAATCGAGAGTCAGTAATTTTCAATCGGATAGTCAAGTATTCAATCGAGTAGTCAAGTCGTTCAATCGAACAGTTAGTCGCAGTTAACAGTCAGTCGGTAGTCAAGAGTATGTAGTTAATAGTAGCAGTTGGTAGTCGCAATTAATAGTCAGAAGTTAGTGCGTACGATAGACAGACGATTGATTATGTCGACCGACCGGATTCACTAATTTGTAAGTTCATAAGTGAACAAAGACATCGGTATAGTCACACTTATACACAATTCTGTGCGGAAATATAAACTATGAGTGCGTACGGGACTTGAAATCTCAACTGACGCGCACATAATAATATACTAATTAACATTTAAAGTAGAACAGTGAGTGTCACCTCAAACATTCTCACATCATAACGTATCGCCATGTTGAACAATTAGTTGAATAAACTATACCAAACAATTAAGCACGCAGTACGCGATACACCCAAAATAGACGGCACAGTTAACCATGTACACAAATATGGCAAACTTTCAGAACAATTCAAGTTAATGACAACATTAACACCTCACTATTTGAACTCCGGACACTCGACATCAGCGGGTTACCACAATACCATACACATGACGGGAGTGGAGATTTAGTGGAGTGAAGTGAAATTATCAGTGCTCTGCGTAACAGTGATTATGATCTTCGACGAATCATCTAGAAAGTGTCTTCTCACGACGACGGAATTGGATAAACACTCTCAAAGATAAGCTTTATGTCTACTTAATCTTAGTAGTATATACTACACTACTGTTCTGTTGCCTCTTTTCAAAGAACTAACCCCAAGAGAATAATTACATATGAGTCATATGAATCATAAAATCTATAAAATAACACTAACGTAATTCGTTATCTGAGAAATAATGAACGCATTTTAGGTAGGAATAAGTATAATTGTTGATTGTTTATTATTCGTGTATGTTTTATATATGTGCATTATTTACTGCATTTGAATGTACCATGTGTTTATGTTTCAGGAAACATCGTATAAATTGAATAATTGTATTTATATCATGTGCTTTAATATGTATGTAATTTGCAGGATATAGTTACTTACTTCAGTAAGATGTGTAATAAATAAGTAGTTAATTTACAGTATTCATGCGTTCATTATTGAAATTTCACCTTTGTTATTGATGTATTTTCATTCTAAGTATTACACTAAAAATCTCATAACTTATGCTAAACATCAATGGATACAATAAACTCGACCATTGAAACGTCTGATTAATAGACTCATAAAATCGTATTTAATCAGACACTGTGTTGAGTCAAATCTGACGAATAGAAATAATTTTAGATATATCAATTTTAACGTATTACATAAATCTTTAATTAATATGATTCATAATTGTTGAGTAATTAATCCGCGCAGATAATTAGCACAGATTAATATTCACTAGATGTAAATGGTTTACACAATTAATTACCACAGATGTAAATTATATTTACACCACTAAATGTAAATGGCTGCACAACGCTTGGCATTAAATGTAAATGGCATCCAGCTTTAGGGCGAGATACATATGAGAAAGTGATAAACTCACATAAAATACCACTAGTCCCATTTACTAAATGTAAATCATTTATATCACGATTAGCATAATAAATAAACCCCATTTATGCTAACTATAAATGGCGCCCATCGCATGGCAAAAGAGAGCAGACAGTAGTATTTAGACTAATTACAATAATATAGTACGTAAGATATTATTAAATAAGTGTAAGGTTAGCTTGACTGGTAAATGATAACGCGAAGCAAGGCGAAAATGGCTAGCGGTAGTTCTGATAGCATGGACTTTGACGTTAACAACCAGTTATGCGCACCCGACACCAACGAAGAAAACTCATCAGTCGTCGAACCAAATATGACAGAGGAGACGTCAGAGGTCAGAGCGCGGGGACAGGAGTCACAGCAACCACAAGAGTCCCAGCAATCACATGAAGAGGCATCGCTACGTTCATTGTTGATGGACTTCATGCGCACGAATAATGAAAGCTTCAAGATGATGAATCAGAAATTCGATCAGAAATTCGATCAACATAAAGAAGAAATTAAAGAAGAAATCAACCAGAAATTCAATCAAATTAATGAAAATTTTAATAATTATAAAGAAGAAATTACGCAACATATGAATGAGCAGTTCAAGCTGTTTCGTACAGAAATACGTGAATACAAGGATACCTGGAAAGTGGATGGAAACGAAGTCCAGAAGAAGCAAGAAGAAGTGATGAATGAGAATTACGAAGACGTACGGAAAGTACAAGACACTGATAACACTGTTGATTTTACGGATGTATCAGCTACTAAGAAATTATCAACTATTCGATCTAACGTAAGTTCAAGAAACAAATGGATTAAGAAGAAAAATGACTTTGTTCCTTTGTATATGAGGAAGTGGGAAGAGGAGTATCCAGACGTGGATAAAGATAGTAAAATTTTACTACCACCAGGTAGAACGCATAAAAGGTACAAATTAAGAAACGCGAGAATAGATACGGCATCAGTGAATTCTATGATGAAGTATCCAGCTTGTGAAATAAGCATAGATCGGCGAAGTAGTCGAGCTGCATCAATAAGAAGCATGAAGGGAAAGTTTAAAGTTGAAACAAATACCGCATGTTATAAGGCTAAAAGCAAATTTACACAGGCCATGGATGACATGAAACGGAAGGACCTACAAGATCCGTATGCATGTTCATCATGGACAAGAAACGTCATGAGGAAGAGGAGAAGAAAAATCTCTACTAGACGACTTAAAAATGTTGTAAAGGATCGTGATAGTACTGGAGGAAGAGTCCAAGCACTCGGGGTAAGATCTCTTAGGAACCTAAGAAACAAAATTTTATTATGTAAACACACGAGTAGTAAACTGACTGTCGAACAACGGAATTGTATACAGGCTTGGAAACGGCGGCAAAAGCAGAACGGCGCGTGTTTACTTAGTGAAAGCTACTGGAAAAAGCGGCAAAAACTACGCACTGTATATGTGAGCAATGGAAGTACGGTTGCGAAGGGTTGTATAAGCCAAGGGAGGCAGTTTAAAGCGTGCTGGCCTGAGGCAGACCGACAAAAAGGAAAGTGGGACACACCTCTCACTCACTCACATAGAACGAGACGGAGAATGGTCATAAATCTTAGGCGCGCAAGTGCAGCACATTGTAGCGGAATAACGGGGACGGCCAACCAGCCATTGGAAAAAATATGTTACACAAAACCCAAGGTCAAACACCTTAATGTTTACAAACAAAACGCGTGCGTTAGTAACAGCACGATAGTGACGGGACATAAAAGTATGTCATCACAAATGTAAATTAAGAATGAAAAATGAAAACGTATTAAGAAGACGATTTTAAGAATGTTTGAAAATGTAGTGATGAAATTAGATAGTACTGAATAAAATACATTAAATACATTGGTTGTATGGGAATACATAAACCAAAGAAAGTAATTAAAGATGAATATTGATGAATGAAGAGTAGAAGATTAATGAATGAAATTAAAACAAAGCCACGTATGAGCTTGTAGAACATACGGCAAATCAAAGTGCATTAAAAGGTATCATGAGCCAGCGAACGGAAGTATAGATAACACGAGTGGTAGCGACGACTCCCGGCGACCAGCAGAAGACATAGTTTAGGTAATTTGCTCGCGCGGCCAGTCCAGCTAACCAAATGATATGCATTTTACTTGTTGTGTTTAGTCTGTATTTCAATGCTAACTGTGTTTGTGATCAGCACATAATTGTCATTCGTTATGTTAATTAGACGTGTAAATATCAACATATACAGAAAGTGATTTGTGAAATGTACCATGTGTCAGAAGGACAGTGTAATACTATGACACAGGGCACCAAAGACGTTAATAATTATGAATAATAACTTGTTAAAACGTAGAGACTCGAATAATTTGTGTATGTAAATAATAATTCAAAATGGACGATTGTTTTATAACTTTAAGAGTATGCATCACGAAGTATGCTGATTCCTTAACTATTTAATTAATATGTATGTTTCTTTTACCAATGTAATCATTTATAACATGTTACGAATTGACCATATGTATATATTTGTTAGTATCAACTGTATTCTAGAGACAGTAATGACAAGTTTAAAAGTATTTTATTGCTATATAGGTCATCGACATAAGATCGATTAATATAATGGGTAGCTAATCTACAGCTTATCTAATACATTGTGTATAAAGAGTAACGAGACAAACTGTCAAATGGACAAACGTCCATGTCTTAAATTCAATTATTTACTCGAAATCGTATTGTACAGTCCGCATATGGACAGACAAAGTGTAAAAAATGCGTTCATTCACTCAGATGTGCGGCAATAAATTCATATGACCATATAAAACATTAAGATGGGGAATAACAATTAATTGCTTCCTATGAGAGATAGATGTCAGTCAACCATGTCCATTCCGAAGCAGACATCCACGACTGGGACAGAGCGCAGAAATTGGATCAGATGTCTCCCGAAGTCCAACATCCAATCCAATTTGGGGACAATGTAATGATCGAAATTTTAAAAAAATTTTAATTCCTCGATCAAGTGACACGTTCCCACACTCAAGTCGACGGACACAAGCCCAGGTCGTAAATAATGACGAATCGAGGGCACGTCAAACCCGACGACAGAGCGAAGACAAAGAAAAAATGTCTGAGCACTGCACACAATGAGTATTTCAAGGCGTCACTGACAGCTAGCCGTTTGTCAAAATTTACAGCACCCAACAATCTGAAACAAAGACTTCGTCCAGCTGCCGAGTTACACGGAATCGAGATGGAACGCCTGCTGTGGAAGCAAAGTGTAACTGCTCAATTATGAAAGGCTTTACTATGTTACAAAGGAAGTACAGAGCAATTTTAACGGAGAGATAGACAATAGACGTAACTCAGTGAATACTGCCAGTGTACCCTGCACAGCGTGAAAACACATTCTTGACAGTTTACTGAAATTTACGACTGAAAAGTAGAATTTCACCGAAATGAAGACAACGAAGGGTTGATAATCGGCGGAACGAACGTCGTGGAACTTAGACAATTAACCAAGACCTGGAGTCTGTTAACAAAAGCTCAGTCAGAACCTTAGGGAAAGTCTAAACAAAGGATAACAGAAGGCCATGAAATTGTCCTAATTTCTTAGAATCTGTGCTACGCTCGTCACATGAAACACTCCGGGGATGACGACGACCAACCAGCATCAAGCATCTTCTAAGAGAGCTCGTGGAGAGAGTAGGAAGGGTTCGGCCGACGAATCGTGAAACAGAGGATGAGATCTACAGAAGGGTAGGAATTTGTACGACCAATCAAGAGTTCTAGAAGGCGTAGAGATCGAAACTTAGACTTATGGGTAAGATGTTCCAATAAAACTGTTTGGCGAAGACGCGGAGCGGGCAGTCAAGTAGTTAATCGAGAGTCAGTAATTTTCAATCGGGCAGTCAAGTAGTTAATCGAGAGTCAGTAATTTTCAATCGGGCAGTCAAGTAGTTAATCGAGAGTCAGTAATTTTCAATCAGGCAGTCAAGTAGTTAATCGAGAGTCAGTAATTTTCAATCGGATAGTCAAGTATTCAATCGAGTAGTCAAGTCGTTCAATCGAACAGTTAGTCGCAGTTAACAGTCAGTCGGTAGTCAAGAGTATGTAGTTAATAGTAGCAGTTGGTAGTCGCAATTAATAGTCAGAAGTTAGTGCGTACGATAGACAGACGATTGATTATGTCGACCGACCGGATTCACTAATTTGTAAGTTCATAAGTGAACAAAGACATCGGTATAGTCACACTTATACACAATTCTGTGCGGAAATATAAACTATGAGTGCGTACGGGACTTGAAATCTCAACTGACGCGCACATAATAATATACTAATTAACATTTAAAGTAGAACAGTGAGTGTCACCTCAAACATTCTCACATCATAACGTATCGCCATGTTGAACAATTAGTTGAATAAACTATACCAAACAATTAAGCACGCAGTACGCGATACACCCAAAATAGACGGCACAGTTAACCATGTACACAAATATGGCAAACTTTCAGAACAATTCAAGTTAATGACAACATTAACACCTCACTATTTGAACTCCGGACACTCGACATCAGCGGGTTACCACAATACCATACACATGACGGGAGTGGAGATTTAGTGGAGTGAAGTGAAATTATCAGTGCTCTGCGTAACAGTGATTATGATCTTCGACGAATCATCTAGAAAGTGTCTTCTCACGACGACGGAATTGGATAAACACTCTCAAAGATAAGCTTTATGTCTACTTAATCTTAGTAGTATATACTACACTACTGTTCTGTTGCCTCTTTTCAAAGAACTAACCCCAAGAGAATAATTACATATGAGTCATATGAATCATAAAATCTATAAAATAACACTAACGTAATTCGTTATCTGAGAAATAATGAACGCATTTTAGGTAGGAATAAGTATAATTGTTGATTGTTTATTATTCGTGTATGTTTTATATATGTGCATTATTTACTGCATTTGAATGTACCATGTGTTTATGTTTCAGGAAACATCGTATAAATTGAATAATTGTATTTATATCATGTGCTTTAATATGTATGTAATTTGCAGGATATAGTTACTTACTTCAGTAAGATGTGTAATAAATAAGTAGTTAATTTACAGTATTCATGCGTTCATTATTGAAATTTCACCTTTGTTATTGATGTATTTTCATTCTAAGTATTACACTAAAAATCTCATAACTTATGCTAAACATCAATGGATACAATAAACTCGACCATTGAAACGTCTGATTAATAGACTCATAAAATCGTATTTAATCAGACACTGTGTTGAGTCAAATCTGACGAATAGAAATAATTTTAGATATATCAATTTTAACGTATTACATAAATCTTTAATTAATATGATTCATAATTGTTGAGTAATTAATCCGCGCAGATAATTAGCACAGATTAATATTCACTAGATGTAAATGGTTTACACAATTAATTACCACAGATGTAAATTATATTTACACCACTAAATGTAAATGGCTGCACAACGCTTGGCATTAAATGTAAATGGCATCCAGCTTTAGGGCGAGATACATATGAGAAAGTGATAAACTCACATAAAATACCACTAGTCCCATTTACTAAATGTAAATCATTTATATCACGATTAGCATAATAAATAAACCCCATTTATGCTAACTATAAATGGCGCCCATCGCATGGCAAAAGAGAGCAGACAGTAGTATTTAGACTAATTACAATAATATAGTACGTAAGATATTATTAAATAAGTGTAAGGTTAGCTTGACTGGTAAATGATAACGCGAAGCAAGGCGAAAATGGCTAGCGGTAGTTCTGATAGCATGGACTTTGACGTTAACAACCAGTTATGCGCACCCGACACCAACGAAGAAAACTCATCAGTCGTCGAACCAAATATGACGGAGGAGACGTCAGAGGTCAGAGCGCGGGGACAGGAGTCACAGCAACCACAAGAGTCCCAGCAATCACATGAAGAGGCATCGCTACGTTCATTGTTGATGGACTTCATGCGCACGAATAATGAAAGCTTCAAGATGATGAATCAGAAATTCGATCAGAAATTCGATCAACATAAAGAAGAAATTAAAGAAGAAATCAACCAGAAATTCAATCAAATTAATGAAAATTTTAATAATTATAAAGAAGAAATTACGCAACATATGAATGAGCAGTTCAAGCTGTTTCGTACAGAAATACGTGAATACAAGGATACCTGGAAAGTGGATGGAAACGAAGTCCAGAAGAAGCAAGAAGAAGTGATGAATGAGAATTACGAAGACGTACGGAAAGTACAAGACACTGATAACACTGTTGATTTTACGGATGTATCAGCTACTAAGAAATTATCAACTATTCGATCTAACGTAAGTTCAAGAAACAAATGGATTAAGAAGAAAAATGACTTTGTTCCTTTGTATATGAGGAAGTGGGAAGAGGAGTATCCAGACGTGGATAAAGATAGTAAAATTTTACTACCACCAGGTAGAACGCATAAAAGGTACAAATTAAGAAACGCGAGAATAGATACGGCATCAGTGAATTCTATGATGAAGTATCCAGCTTGTGAAATAAGCATAGATCGGCGAAGTAGTCGAGCTGCATCAATAAGAAGCATGAAGGGAAAGTTTAAAGTTGAAACAAATACCGCATGTTATAAGGCTAAAAGCAAATTTACACAGGCCATGGATGACATGAAACGGAAGGACCTACAAGATCCGTATGCATGTTCATCATGGACAAGAAACGTCATGAGGAAGAGGAGAAGAAAAATCTCTACTAGACGACTTAAAAATGTTGTAAAGGATCGTGATAGTACTGGAGGAAGAGTCCAAGCACTCGGGGTAAGATCTCTTAGGAACCTAAGAAACAAAATTTTATTATGTAAACACACGAGTAGTAAACTGACTGTCGAACAACGGAATTGTATACAGGCTTGGAAACGGCGGCAAAAGCAGAACGGCGCGTGTTTACTTAGTGAAAGCTACTGGAAAAAGCGGCAAAAACTACGCACTGTATATGTGAGCAATGGAAGTACGGTTGCGAAGGGTTGTATAAGCCAAGGGAGGCAGTTTAAAGCGTGCTGGCCTGAGGCAGACCGACAAAAAGGAAAGTGGGACACACCTCTCACTCACTCACATAGAACGAGACGGAGAATGGTCATAAATCTTAGGCGCGCAAGTGCAGCACATTGTAGCGGAATAACGGGGACGGCCAACCAGCCATTGGAAAAAATATGTTACACAAAACCCAAGGTCAAACACCTTAATGTTTACAAACAAAACGCGTGCGTTAGTAACAGCACGATAGTGACGGGACATAAAAGTATGTCATCACAAATGTAAATTAAGAATGAAAAATGAAAACGTATTAAGAAGACGATTTTAAGAATGTTTGAAAATGTAGTGATGAAATTAGATAGTACTGAATAAAATACATTAAATACATTGGTTGTATGGGAATACATAAACCAAAGAAAGTAATTAAAGATGAATATTGATGAATGAAGAGTAGAAGATTAATGAATGAAATTAAAACAAAGCCACGTATGAGCTTGTAGAACATACGGCAAATCAAAGTGCATTAAAAGGTATCATGAGCCAGCGAACGGAAGTATAGATAACACGAGTGGTAGCGACGACTCCCGGCGACCAGCAGAAGACATAGTTTAGGTAATTTGCTCGCGCGGCCAGTCCAGCTAACCAAATGATATGCATTTTACTTGTTGTGTTTAGTCTGTATTTCAATGCTAACTGTGTTTGTGATCAGCACATAATTGTCATTCGTTATGTTAATTAGACGTGTAAATATCAACATATACAGAAAGTGATTTGTGAAATGTACCATGTGTCAGAAGGACAGTGTAATACTATGACACAGGGCACCAAAGACGTTAATAATTATGAATAATAACTTGTTAAAACGTAGAGACTCGAATAATTTGTGTATGTAAATAATAATTCAAAATGGACGATTGTTTTATAACTTTAAGAGTATGCATCACGAAGTATGCTGATTCCTTAACTATTTAATTAATATGTATGTTTCTTTTACCAATGTAATCATTTATAACATGTTACGAATTGACCATATGTATATATTTGTTAGTATCAACTGTATTCTAGAGACAGTAATGACAAGTTTAAAAGTATTTTATTGCTATATAGGTCATCGACATAAGATCGATTAATATAATGGGTAGCTAATCTACAGCTTATCTAATACATTGTGTATAAAGAGTAACGAGACAAACTGTCAAATGGACAAACGTCCATGTCTTAAATTCAATTATTTACTCGAAATCGTATTGTACAGTCCGCATATGGACAGACAAAGTGTAAAAAATGCGTTCATTCACTCAGATGTGCGGCAATAAATTCATATGACCATATAAAACATTAAGATGGGGAATAACAATTAATTGCTTCCTATGAGAGATAGATGTCAGTCAACCATGTCCATTCCGAAGCAGACATCCACGACTGGGACAGAGCGCAGAAATTGGATCAGATGTCTCCCGAAGTCCAACATCCAATCCAATTTGGGGACAATGTAATGATCGAAATTTTAAAAAAATTTTAATTCCTCGATCAAGTGACACGTTCCCACACTCAAGTCGACGGACACAAGCCCAGGTCGTAAATAATGACGAATCGAGGGCACGTCAAACCCGACGACAGAGCGAAGACAAAGAAAAAATGTCTGAGCACTGCACACAATGAGTATTTCAAGGCGTCACTGACAGCTAGCCGTTTGTCAAAATTTACAGCACCCAACAATCTGAAACAAAGACTTCGTCCAGCTGCCGAGTTACACGGAATCGAGATGGAACGCCTGCTGTGGAAGCAAAGTGTAACTGCTCAATTATGAAAGGCTTTACTATGTTACAAAGGAAGTACAGAGCAATTTTAACGGAGAGATAGACAATAGACGTAACTCAGTGAATACTGCCAGTGTACCCTGCACAGCGTGAAAACACATTCTTGACAGTTTACTGAAATTTACGACTGAAAAGTAGAATTTCACCGAAATGAAGACAACGAAGGGTTGATAATCGGCGGAACGAACGTCGTGGAACTTAGACAATTAACCAAGACCTGGAGTCTGTTAACAAAAGCTCAGTCAGAACCTTAGGGAAAGTCTAAACAAAGGATAACAGAAGGCCATGAAATTGTCCTAATTTCTTAGAATCTGTGCTACGCTCGTCACATGAAACACTCCGGGGATGACGACGACCAACCAGCATCAAGCATCTTCTAAGAGAGCTCGTGGAGAGAGTAGGAAGGGTTCGGCCGACGAATCGTGAAACAGAGGATGAGATCTACAGAAGGGTAGGAATTTGTACGACCAATCAAGAGTTCTAGAAGGCGTAGAGATCGAAACTTAGACTTATGGGTAAGATGTTCCAATAAAACTGTTTGGCGAAGACGCGGAGCGGGCAGTCAAGTAGTTAATCGAGAGTCAGTAATTTTCAATCGGGCAGTCAAGTAGTTAATCGAGAGTCAGTAATTTTCAATCGGGCAGTCAAGTAGTTAATCGAGAGTCAGTAATTTTCAATCAGGCAGTCAAGTAGTTAATCGAGAGTCAGTAATTTTCAATCGGATAGTCAAGTATTCAATCGAGTAGTCAAGTCGTTCAATCGAACAGTTAGTCGCAGTTAACAGTCAGTCGGTAGTCAAGAGTATGTAGTTAATAGTAGCAGTTGGTAGTCGCAATTAATAGTCAGAAGTTAGTGCGTACGATAGACAGACGATTGATTATGTCGACCGACCGGATTCACTAATTTGTAAGTTCATAAGTGAACAAAGACATCGGTATAGTCACACTTATACACAATTCTGTGCGGAAATATAAACTATGAGTGCGTACGGGACTTGAAATCTCAACTGACGCGCACATAATAATATACTAATTAACATTTAAAGTAGAACAGTGAGTGTCACCTCAAACATTCTCACATCATAACGTATCGCCATGTTGAACAATTAGTTGAATAAACTATACCAAACAATTAAGCACGCAGTACGCGATACACCCAAAATAGACGGCACAGTTAACCATGTACACAAATATGGCAAACTTTCAGAACAATTCAAGTTAATGACAACATTAACACCTCACTATTTGAACTCCGGACACTCGACATCAGCGGGTTACCACAATACCATACACATGACGGGAGTGGAGATTTAGTGGAGTGAAGTGAAATTATCAGTGCTCTGCGTAACAGTGATTATGATCTTCGACGAATCATCTAGAAAGTGTCTTCTCACGACGACGGAATTGGATAAACACTCTCAAAGATAAGCTTTATGTCTACTTAATCTTAGTAGTATATACTACACTACTGTTCTGTTGCCTCTTTTCAAAGAACTAACCCCAAGAGAATAATTACATATGAGTCATATGAATCATAAAATCTATAAAATAACACTAACGTAATTCGTTATCTGAGAAATAATGAACGCATTTTAGGTAGGAATAAGTATAATTGTTGATTGTTTATTATTCGTGTATGTTTTATATATGTGCATTATTTACTGCATTTGAATGTACCATGTGTTTATGTTTCAGGAAACATCGTATAAATTGAATAATTGTATTTATATCATGTGCTTTAATATGTATGTAATTTGCAGGATATAGTTACTTACTTCAGTAAGATGTGTAATAAATAAGTAGTTAATTTACAGTATTCATGCGTTCATTATTGAAATTTCACCTTTTTTATTGATGTATTTTCATTCTAAGTATTACACTAAAAATCTCATAACTTATGCTAAACATCAATGGATACAATAAACTCGACCATTGAAACGTCTGATTAATAGACTCATAAAATCGTATTTAATCAGACACTGTGTTGAGTCAAATCTGACGAATAGAAATAATTTTAGATATATCAATTTTAACGTATTACATAAATCTTTAATTAATATGATTCATAATTGTTGAGTAATTAATCCGCGCAGATAATTAGCACAGATTAATATTCACTAGATGTAAATGGTTTACACAATTAATTACCACAGATGTAAATTATATTTACACCACTAAATGTAAATGGCTGCACAACGCTTGGCATTAAATGTAAATGGCATCCAGCTTTAGGGCGAGATACATATGAGAAAGTGATAAACTCACATAAAATACCACTAGTCCCATTTACTAAATGTAAATCATTTATATCACGATTAGCATAATAAATAAACCCCATTTATGCTAACTATATAATTCACCCAACGTTTCAAGCTGCATGCCAAACTCTTAATCTCCTAGAGAATGACAATCATTGGAACAACACATTGTCAGAGGAAAGTTTATTTGCTAGCCCTGACAAAATGAGAGAACTTTTTGCAATAATGTTGGTGTTCTGCAGTACGTATTTCAAACCCGAGTGCATTGTGGATTAAATACAAAGACCACTTCTCTGAAGACTTGATTCGAGATATTATGAGTCGAATTCCTGATGCTGATTTGAGTTTATACAAGGAAAGCATTGAAAATAGTTGTTTACTGCTTTTACAAGATTTTGTTACTTCTCTCGGTGGTAATCCGATAGCTCAATACGGATTACCAAATCCACAGTCTACCGTGCAAAACATTTCAAAGGAATATCTTTTTGACAGACAACAGCTACTTTCTACAGTTGAAGAGAATGAAATATTACTGACAAACAAACAAAGAAATATATATCAACTCTTTCTTCAAAGTGTTTACTGTAAATCTGGAAATGCATTTTTCATTGATGCACCAGGAGGCACAGGTAAAACATTTTTAATAAAATTGAGTCTTTTGAAGTTAAGAAGCGAAGGCAAGATCGCATTAGCAGCAGCTTCCTCGGGAATCGTTGCTACATTATTACTTGGCGGAAAAACGGCTCATTCCTTATTTAAAATACCTATAGATTTGAATTGCAGCGAATTTCCAGTGTGCAATATTTCCAATCAATTTCTAAAGCAGAATTGATTAGAAATGCAGACTTGCTTGTTTGGGATGAGTGCACTATGGCCCCTAAACAATCAGTAGAAGCTCTCGATAGAACTCTACGAGATTTGCGCAATGGCAACAGATTTATGGGTGGAATAACTTTTCTCTTTGCCAGAGATTTCAGACAAACATTGCCCGTAGTTACGCGAGGTACCAGAGCTGATGAAGTAAACGCTTGCGTCAAACGATCGAATATATGGCGTACCGTTCAAACAGTATCACTCACAATAAACATGAGAGTCCAACTTGGAGGTGATGCAGATATTCACGAATTTTCTACTACTTTATTAAACCTTGGAGATGGTAAGATATCAGAGACAGACGGTGCGATATGTTTACCGCCATCATTATGTCGTACAGTTTTTTCACTGGCAGAGTTGATCGAAAACGTTTATGGACATGTTGAGTCTATAAATTTGCACGATGATGTGTGATTATGTGAGCGAGTGATACTAGCACCAAGAAACGAACAAGTAAATGCCATAAATAGCTGCATATTGCATAAATTTCCAGGAGACGAAAAAACATATCACTCCATTAATACAGTTTTGAACTAAGAGGATGCAGTACATTACCCAACTGAGTTTCTGAATACTTTATCTGCATCAGGATTACCAGCTCACACATTGAAATTAAAACTAGGTGTTCCAATTATACTCATGAGAAATCTGAAGCCACCACAGATATGCAATGGAACACGATTGAAAGTTAGGTGGCTAAAAAAACATATCATCGAAGCGACTATCTTAACGGGCTGCGGCAAAGGAGAAACAGTATTTATCCCAAGAATTCCAATCATACCCAATAACTTACATTTCAATTTAAAAGAGTTCAGTTTCCGGTTAATTTATGCTTTGCAATGACTATCAGTAAGTCACAAGGGCAAACTTTACGTACAGCTGGTGTGGATTTAAGACTTGCTTGCTTTTCTCACGGACAACTGTATGTGGCATGTTCTCGAGTAAGCAGAAGCAGCGAGCTCTTTATTTGCTCTGATAACGGCAGAACGAAAAATGTAGTTTATAACGAGGCTCTGATGTAAAAATGTATATAAAAACTGAGTATACTGGACTGTGATACATTTACGTATATAAGGATTCTACCAAAAAGTTTAAGACTGACTTACCACGTAAGATTTCGACTAACTCATATCAATATACTTATGTATTCATTATTTGTATTATTCTATACGAATAAACATTTTATCTAATTGTGTTACTGCATGTTTGTAAATATCTACTAAATTATCAAATTTTGATTTTACGTATCGAGGAAACGTGAATGATGGATCTATTGCTTCTCACTTTTTGGATATTCATAACTTACAATATAAGAATATTATTAATATAGATGTACCATTAGCAATTTACCAACTCGACAGTTACCACAACAAACAAATACAAATATTCGCGTGCGAAGCCACGGGTACCTGCTAGTTTTAAATATAAATGTACAGTATAGACGCGAAACATACCGGGCGCGCGCTTACAAACACACACGTACACTCGCGACCTATCAAAACTAAATGACAACAGTACAGACATTGTTCTGTTGTATGCAGTTATCGTACACATAACAGAATAAACACGCTCACACACACACACACACACACAACATTAACCTCCTTCATTCTCATGACATGTCTGTTATTTATTTTAATGTTTTTATTTATTTTTTTTTTTAACTGTTTTGATGGGGATTAATTAGGAAATATTTGAGGACTACTTGAAACGATAAAAGGTGTTAATTACCTTTAATATATGCAAAAATAGTTCTTCGTTGGATGTATGTATATTTCTCCATTGGTACTCAACAAGGTACAAGTCTCCATGGCTCAAATCTCGCTAAGTCTATTTATATGTTAATAAAAACTGTAGTAAACCAACTCCAGACAAATAAGCAGAGCACTGTGACAAACTATCTAAGAATTTCATTCTAAATTATGAGTGAATGTAACATAGCGAATATTTAGTACAAAACGTCGAGTGTATCGCAAACCAGCAAATGACCCACAAGTGAAATAAATGTTTTTCTTGACATGAATATTATTTAGGATAGGAGGGAGGGTAGCTTGAGGGTAGACGTGAGAGAAGTAGTGGGTACATTACAGAGTGAGTGAGAGAGAGAGAGAGAGAGAGAGAGAGAGAGAGAGAGAGAGAGAGATGTATATACGTAATTGTGTGCATTTGTAAACGGTAGAAGAGCGTGTATGCATGTACATGACCTAAACAATGACTATATTCAGACATATCGGCTCAGTATATAAGGAACTAGTTCTTCCGTTTCCAAAATGATGAGTGTAAGGCAATACTTGCAGGTAGGAGAAGAGGCTGTAAAACTCTTCCCCAAGACCTCTCAAGGGTCTTGCAGGCCTATTGTTCGCGCAAGGAACACTTTGGGGCCCCACACGTATCACCTTTACCCAGAGTTACTAGTATATTAGCGAAAACAACTAAAAAAATAATGTAACAGCCTAAAGATTAACAACATTCGTCAACTTTTTCGACCCTCTTGGGGGGGGGGGGTGAGAGAGTCAGTCCCGTTCGTCCCCCCCCCCCATAAATACGACCCTGAGTGTGATAAAATACATTACAGAAAAAAAATAGCTTTACCAAAAATGGTTGAGTGCAAAAGATACTTACGAGAGAAGACAACATATAGCCTATATACGGGCTAGAAGAGAAACAAAAAAATATTAAATGCAGAGAAAAATGCAATGTGGGAAAAAGCATTTGAACAGTTTGACACGTATATAGGCCTCAACAAAATTGCGAGAATCTTAGCAAATAGTAAACAGTCTTAGGAAGAACAATGTAGAAAGTTCAAACATACATTTAGTTCAAATGGAGAACTGGGTCCAATCTTAGTGCGTAGGCTTTCACGGCAGGTGTCATTACCATTATTTTCTAAAACTTCCGGGCTGAAAGGCCGTGGTCGATTGCTTAAAATGCTGCTAAACGTTTCGGCCGCACCACCGGTGGCCATCTTCAGTAGCAAAACAAAGAAATGTGTTCGAATGGATGATACGCCGAACACGTCTCCCAATGGACTGGGAACAAGCAACAGTGAGTTGCTGCTACGATGCCTCTATTTATAACATTTTGTCCGCTTCAGGTGTATCGCACGGACCAATGAGAAGCCAGCTCGTCATACTCAATTCTGATTGGCCATGGAAAATAGACCATGCCAGACACTATTTAAGGAGATGCTTTCTCCTCGGCGGTTCATAGCGACGGACTAATAAATAATAAAAACTGGGTCCAATATTTAGGTCGCTTAGAGTGCAAATATGTTGTCAGATTCCGATAATCGGCACCGACAAGCGCAGGTAGGATCGTATAGTGAAGGCAGATTATAGGCGCCGAAACATAGTACAGATTCAGTCATAGTCATGGAGTTAAGCAGTGAAGAAACCATGTGTTTACCCATTGCTTAAGAAGGTTTAGCTTAAAACTGGAACAAGAGAGAACTGGTGTCGATGAAATTAATCTCTATCAGCTTACCTGTAACACCCATTTCCTTTGATATATCTACAACGACCCGGTTGGAATATTCCTTGAGTCTCTTGCCCCCAATTTCAGGTTTCATTAAAAGTTTTGATATCAGTGTTTCCGTATCCATTAGGAAAATAAAAAACGTAATTCAGACGAATAAAACACGTGCAGAACGCTCCGACTCGGCGCTGATTTCTGAAACCATAATGAACATTTCATTGCGGTTATCTATCCGAGTCGGACTATGTGTTGCGCCGATCGGCACCGGTTATCGGAACCCGAAAATATGAGGAACGGTTATCGGACGAGGACTATGAGGAAGACAAAATCACCCCTGAAGAAGTAAGGAAAATTATTACCTCATATGAAAAATGGAAAAGCTCCAGAAGTATTATCTGAAGAAATGATAATTTACGGCTCCGAATTGTTGTTTAGCATATGTTTACGTTGTTCCTTTAGGGGACAATTGACTTTCGAATCAACGACCTCACGTACAAGTAATATTTATAAAATAGGTGTGGAAAGGAATCCTCTAACTATGAGGAATCTCCGTCACAAGTATTCTGTATAGAATATACGGGGAAGTTATTAAACAATGTATAGAGCGGAATATTAAAGACGTTAACGACAGAACCGGTTCAGGGCAGGCAGATCCTGCGTAGACAGCATTTTTACTTTGAGACAAACAATCGAAAAAGATTAGCGCATAATATGGAAACCTACACTGTACACACAGACACCGTCCCCCTCATAAAATTATGGAAAACTATGGAGGAAGAAGTACTTACATAAAGCAAGTACTTATATATCACAAGTACTTACATAAAAGCAGAACAGAAATTGTATGTAAACATGACTACAAGAATAAAAGTTGGAAATAAATTCTCCACGTTACAAAAGGTCTCAAAGAAGGTTGCTCTATTGTCCCTACCCTTTTTAAAGTACATTTAAAGGAGCACTTAAGGATAGGCGAAAGAAGTGCCGCAATATGGGAGTGTCAATTGAAGATGAAAGTATCTTTGCTGTCAAATTTGCCGACGATCTTAGCAGAAGGCAAGGGACATATCGACTACGTGCTAAGGAAACTACTATATGAGGATACTAAAAACGGGGCCTCACAATAATCCTCCAATAAAGGAATACCCGTTAGTGGGTGGAACGGGTAGTGGTCTAAATTTAGAGGAGAGGCAAAGTAATACATAACACCACAGCATACAGATATTTTGGAGTAAAAATTACACAAAATGCAGGTTCAGTGATAAAATTATAAATAGAATTGGAAAAGAACGGGGAGCCAAATGATTAATCAAACAGTATTCACGGAGTAAAAACATCGCAAATAAACAACAGGATAAGAATTTATAAAACCATCATAGAAAGTATAGCATAACCTATGGAGCCGTACTGTGGGAAATTAGGTCTCAAAGAAATAGGTCACGTATTAGAGCGATGGAATTATGGAGACGATGCTGTGGAAAAACCAGATTAGATAGAGTAAGAAACTCAAACATTCGGGAACTGAAACGCTCGAAATGGTTCGGACATGTTCAAAGAAGAATGAAAATACATGGCTAAAGAAGGTATCCGAATGAAGACCACCGAATAGAAGAATGAAGGGAAGACCAAAACGCTCTTGGGAAACAGAGACGAAAGAGGCAATGGATAAAAGAAGATCAATCAAAGGAATACATCAGGATAAAAGGCAGTGGAAACTAGAATGCGAGAGACGGCCGCGACTGTACATTAACTCACTTTGTGTGCGCGTGCGCGCGCGCGCGCGCGCGCGTGTGTGTGTGTTATAACAATTAATTTCAAATTTATTTAACGATTTATTATTATACATTATTCTTCTAATGTTGACAGTAATTTAAACTTACATCTTAAACTGACGAAACATTGTTAAAGAACAACAAAAAATATTCTTGTTTGAAAACGTATAAAGCATTAATTATTGTCGAGATACAGAGTGGGCCATAAGTTGTTTGACAAAAATACTTTTGTTTACAATTAATAGTGTCAAGTGACTTATGACCAACCAGTATTGTCTGTTTGTTTAAGGTACTTTAAACATTTTTACGCATTTTCCAAACACGTACTGAGACATACGCCTTATGGTTATGCAATTGCGATACAAGCGTCACTTCTACTGTTGAATTGCAAATAAACGAAACCAGAAAGCATTTAACACAGTTTTAATGCTTACGAAGTGATAGCTCAATCGAGGACACAGACACAAAAGTAAATAGCTTTCAGGGAATATGTGGAACATTAGAAGGTGAAAACGGAAAATAAGAATAAAAATTCTGACGAAATTCTATATAAAGTTACGATTAACCCCAACTCTTTTACACGAACCGAATCATGGGTAACATCGATAACCGAATGTAAGACATATTCAGTCTGTAGAAACAAAAATTTCTGATATAATGTAAAGCGTGTATTACTAGAAGTGATAGAACTAGGAACGACGTAATTAAATCTGTGTTTGACATATTATTTGTAAATACAAGGACTAAAAAAAATAATTTGAATGAACTAAGTATGGGCGGCTCAGTAAACCAGTGGGTATGGCACCTGGCTACTAATCTAGAGGTCCGGGTTTCGATTACAAGGTGCGTTTTTCAGCCCCCAGGTCGACTCAGCCTGTTGAAAATGAATACCTGGGATAAAACCCTGGGGTAATAATGGGCGGCAGAAGCGTAGTCCTGGCCACATTGCCTTACCTGTATGCCGTACGGCTCACATTAGGCAGCCTACCCTGCCTACCCCTAAGCTACTTCGGTAGTACACATAGGAGCCATTATTATTATGAACTAAACATGAAACGACACACACACACACACACACACTACTACAAAAAATTATGAAACTTCGTAAATGAATTCATTTAGAAACCTCTGAAGATACTGATACAGTCAGTGATAAAAGTGATACTATTTGCAGAAGTAATTATAATTTGATAATATATAATGTTATACAATAATACTGCAATAAACTCATCGAGTCACTTATAAGGAGATTATGAAAAATAATCAAAGGCAAAGAGAGATTTAGGAAGCCCATGCAAAAGCTGGTTTGAGATCAGAGACCGGAACAGATGATAGCGCGTGTAGTGGAAGTGGAAATTTGTGATTTGGTTGTTCAGACGAATTCGTGCGAAGGCAGTTGGTCCGAAATCACGACGCTCCATGTCCACTGCTACAGTACTCGGCAGAATGCAGTAAGTCCAGTCATGCCACTCGAGGATAATGTTTCCGATGTCTACACTTTGGAAACACAGCCATTATGGAGGAATACGCAGAAGGAAACATTGCAACGTGAGACAATGACGTTTTGTTGCAACGAAGGCTATTTTGGCGAATTTTCTCTAATTTGTGAAACGATTTACAAAAATGATGAAATCCAGTATTTCGGCATCTTCTGCATAAAACGAGAAATATTACAATCGGCATAATCTTCTTCTTCTTCTTCTTTAACTCCCTTGTTAGGACCTCTGTCCTTTTCTATAACAACGGTCCTACATGCTGTAACTCCACCTCTTCTTTAGCTCCTCCACCGACCAATGCTCCTCTTGCGGTTTGGTTGGCTATCTCTTGCCCTTTTTACCACCCTTGTGTCATCCATTCTTGATTAGACATCCAATTCGTTCATTCCACATCCTTCGTCTTTCCGCAATCTAAGAATTAATATCTGTTACATTACACGTTTCTCTTATACTATTGTTCGGCAACCTATCGTACCTTGTCTTTCCTAGTACCCTCCGTAATATAGTCATTTCTATAGTTTGTCGTTTCTTCGAGTTGTTGTTGTATCTGACTTGGTTTCTGATGCGTAGCATATTACTGGACGTATTGTGCTTTTGCTGACCCTAGTTTTTGCTTCTTGTGTGAGGTATTTATTATTCCATATAAGGTTATTCATGCATCCAGCAATTCTTTTTGCTTTCATCAATTATTGATGTTCTATTTCTTCATCTTCCCTATTGTTTCTTGTAAGCCTTGTTCCTACGTAGTCTATCTGTATTATTCCGTCATTTATCACAAGCTTACACCCCTTAATGGGTCATGTGAAATTGTAATTGATTTTGTTTTCTCTTTCGCTAACTTCATGTTATATTTCTGGCGTGCTTTGTTAAAATTATAGACAAGTCTTTGTAAGTCATTTTCATTTTCCGTTATTAGTACAAACGTTACCTGCATAACATATAATATTAAACACACCTTCTACCTATCCTATATCCTCTCATATGCTTTACCTCCTTAATAGTTTCATCCATAACTACATTGAAGAATACGGGACTTAGGGAATCCCCCTGCCCGATCCCTTTTGTTACAGGTTTATTATCTGATAATTCGCCACTGGCTTTTACTCTCATTGAAGTGTTCGTGAAGATCTCTATTATGTAAACCAATATTACATTGAACGACCAGCTGTAACAATTATTTCATGTATTATTTATAAATTAATAAATAAGACTTACTACACTCGTTCACATATTTCGATGCCTTGTTCGACAACTTCTTTGCAGCATACCGCTTGTGGTAGTTACGTTGTCTTTGGTCGCAAAAACCAACCAACTTGTTCTCGACCACGTTCTGTATTCACAACGCATACAAGATCCAAACACAACTGGATGAGTTCACAGTTCCCATCTACACTCATCAGCTTTCCTATTAAACCATCGTCAACATTGTTGTCATCATCATCATCATCGTCGTCGTCACCATCACCATCATCCTCTTAAGCATTAGTCCTTACACATGTTTGGAACTCAAAGAATCTAATCTAACGTATCGACCTAGTTTTCTTAGACGCCCACATTCCTAAAGCCTATCGGTTTATACTGAGATGTATTTTGGGGAAGGTTACAAGGTCCGTTCTCTCTACAAGGCTACAAGATAACATCCATTCAATTTTGTATTGAGCAAGTATTCGATTCAATCTATATATTCCCACTTCTAATTTCACATTCTCGTTTCGGATGCTGTCTCTTCAGGATTATGTTCTGAAACTGAATAAAGGAAGTGTACATCTCTGCTGCCGAAAATTGGTGGGTGGCCAGATGAGCTTCATCGGAGGGCAGATGAGCGGGCACCCTCTTGCTCTAGGAGTGGGAAACTCTTAAATACGGATGAGCCAGCGAACGGCAACAGCGTAGGATGCAAAAGACAAGGGGAAACAACTGCGTTAAGGTATCCCCTACATTAAAGACGACTGGGCAGGACATCCAAGACTCTTTCTCTGCTACCTGTATTCCACCTTAACCCTTACCGTGTGACCCTTTCAGTGAACCCACTAAAATCCTGCAGATACTAGATTTAATTACAGTTTAATTATTATTGTTTTTTCTTGACCTGTTTCTTAATGTTGTTCCACTGAATCCTGTTCCTAATTCCCAACACCACATTGTTTCCAACACCTAATTAGCTTGTGCTTACAGTATCCTAACTAATTTCTCTTTACAAGACCAAACCATTCCTGTACTGATCTATTTATTACAGGGGCATATACACGGGAGAGGCTAACGGGACCGCACCCTCCTTAGAGTATCAAAACGATTACGAGGAATTTTGTTAACCTCCTAATTTTTAGGCTGTTTAATTATTTTGTTTTTCAGCTGTGTACGCTAATATAGCAGTAACTTTTTTAAATATACAAACCGGTGTATTTACAGCATTTCTGTATACGTTTGAAACAATATGATATATAGGAAAAGCAATTCAGTCAATATGTACCTTGTACACAATGTTTCTATGACGCGTATTTTTATTGTGTTATTACCGTTTATTTTAATGTGATTGGTTAAAGGTAGCCGATTCGACGGACCCCTCTCCCCAAGACAAAATAATTCTAGATATCCTACTGATTTGTTACCCCTCCACAACTGGTTGCGTTCCTAATTCGGTCCCTCCTGATTTTTCCGGGTGCTCCCTTAAAAATTCGCGTTTCACTAGCCTATAATCTCGGCGTTTAAGCTTGTCTAACACGGTGGAAGCTTTTGTGTCCCACATAGTAACATGGGTAGAAAAGTTCTCCTGCAACTTCATGGCCCATTTTCTTCCTACTCGTTATAATGCTGAAAATCTGCTAATATTTGGTTTGTTTTGCATAGGCTATATGACAGTTTCTTGCCTCATAAGCTTTTCAATCTGAAGTGTCTGTTTACACTCAAATCTCTTGACCTGTTCTCCGTCTTCCTTCCCGGCGGCTCTTCATAAGTTTCCTTGGCCACGACAGTTACTCTTCTTTTATCCTCGTTGTTCTTCTTATATTTCTTTTCCTACAGGTATCTGCCCCCTTAGTTACTGTGTCCTGTGATTTTTTCATACTTTTGCAACCGAAGCAAAATCATCGCCATAGACAAAGTCTTGGATATAGTCTTTTGTTACACTGTTATGCCATTACAGAACGTTCTACACGGCTCTCGGCTGTCCCAGCAGAGCCCAGCTGTAATGTTGCGTGCGTACGTGACTCTTAACGTGCGTCAACGAGGCTGTTCCAGACCATACCGGTCGGCGCACTGTGTTCAAGGCCGCAAATCAATTACGTTCTAGTGTTTTCGAGTAGTGTTGACGCGTATTATGGCTTATTCTGGAATCTCAGCGGGGTATAAATATAAGCATTCAGGGACGCTTAGTTTCAGTTTTAGTGGAGATTTATTCCAGTGAGGATCGGAGTTATTGTCGGGCGATTTACACAGTGCGTCTCAAGTGGTGTATTAGTGAAAAGTGATATAGTGGTGCGTCTCAAGTGGTGTATTAGTGAAAAGTGATATAGTGCGGAAGTCTTTATAGTTGACATTAATATTTTTGTGGACAAATTTCCTCAAATTATTGTACGAGTACAGTCTTGTTGAATAACTTGTTGATTTCAAATTGTTTACTGTGATAATTAAAGCTGGTGAGTAGCGACTTCATTGGTGTCTTGTATTTTGTTTCCCACGATCAAGGAGTCCGTCGTAACTATGTTCGGTTCCACAGTAGGCCACAGCAATTTCTCAGAGTTTTAAATTTCTATACTGCGCTTGTCTACTCTGCTTCTAACTTGCTAACCTGTCCAAAAGAATACATTACTTATTTCAAATTTTCTTATAGCCTATAAGCCTGGAAAATAGAACAAATGTACAGTACAATTCAGTACGAGAAATCTTTACGACTGGTGCCAATATACGTAATAGAATATAGTGCCTTTATCATTATGTTCGTACAATACACGCTATTCAGAAGATTAATTTCTTAGCGTTCCAAGTTCAACAGCGACTTGACAATGGTTCATCAATCGAAACGCGTTGTGAAAAATCGTGACCATTGTTGTGACAGTATATATACAGTAGATTGTGGACAAACTACCTGTATCAGTGTGCAGAGTAAATAATGCTCCTTGTTCTACCCACTTATTTGTTTGCTCTATCAACTTATTGTGGTTTTCACCTTGTCGTCACAACGGCCGACAAATCAATAATCAATATTTGTATGAGACTGGTTTATATATTTTTTGAGGCGACAACCACCTACTGTCACGATTACAATCGGAAATTAATACTCTTGATTGATTTTCTGTAACGTTATATCTAAGTAGAGTTTTACTTTCTGTATATTTATTTTATTACTTCTATATGAATAACTCGATCAGTTTCCTGCAGTATTGTTTAATATTATACATATTATCAAATATAATTTCTTCCGCAAGTAGTTGTACTGTATTTTTTTATCGTTTAAATTCACCGGACGTTCGTTTCACTGAATATTTCAGTATTTTCAGACGTTTGTAAATGACTTAACAAATAATCGGAATAATTCGATTTCAATATAGAAATTAACGAACAATCGAATTTATTTTGATTTTAACATAAAATACCGAATAATCGATTTAAGTCGATTTATATTATCGATAGTTTTAATGTTTATTTGCTTAATCAGGTGTTTGACGGTTATGTATTAATGTTTACAAACATTTTTTTTACCGTGTACAAATGTTTTTAACGGAAATATTAAATGTTTACACTTTATTTATTTTAATAAATTTATAATTTCAAATAGATCATCTTGTTTTCTTGTCACTTGGGTTTGTTTTTAATTAGTAAATTATTGTTATTCTATTTGTAAATATTAAGATCCTCCCAAATATTGATTTTTTGACCTTTTTAATTAATTATATTTCAATTTGATAATATGTATAATATTATTTTATTATGTACGTTATTTATAATACTAAAATACATACAAAACACAAAAAGTAAGCTGTTAATGTCCGTTTACAAAGCTACACTAACTTTTATACATGAGTCCTGCGTACCGTGTGGAAAGCAGAAACAAGTAGGCCTACTATAAACTGTTATCTGAAAACTATAAAGAAAAGAGCGTAGGGAATTTCGTGTTCAAAGTTTAAAATAAAATTCTATTTAATACAATTCAGCTTTTTATTTTACAGAATAGACCAGTTATCGGCTATTTTAAATAGCGTTTTGAATATTTTGAAAACAGTAATAACTGTTTTGATATCTCAAATAAAAAAGCTAAATTCTATTTAAAAAATTCGTTCGAAAAAAGTAACATTTCACGTAATTACTCAGTAGCATTGTGCAAAATGATTGGGAGAGAATTCCCCTTTGATTTCTCGTGAACCAACCAGGCAGTGGCGTATCTAGAATTAAGCCCCCCGGGGGGGGGGTTCGAGTCGGCTCCATGCAAGAGACAAAACAAGTTAAGACTAATCAACATTACTGTCTTTAAAGTGGCTGAAAAACGTGTGATAATCCTGAAATCAGTCCCATAAAAGTAAACGGTAACAACATAACAAAAATACGCGTTATTGAAACATTGTTTACAAGATACTGACTGACCTAATTCGTGTTTCCTATATTCAAACGTATACGCTAATGGTGTGTAATAAATCTGTTTGAATATTTAAAAAAGAGTTACTACGATATTAGCGTACGCAGCTGTAGCTAATAAAACAGCCTAGCAATTAAGAGATTAACTAAATTCCTTGTTAACTTTTTCTTACCCACTGGGGGGGGGGTACCGTCCCCCCCCCCTGTAAATACTCCCGTGTAATGTTCGTACAAAATTAATTTTTTGGTTTAATATCATCGACAGGTTATTCCCAAGATCTTCTTCTTCTTTTGCTTGCAATAGAAATTCCTAACCTCTTCCTCCTTATTTACCATCCTTACCGTCAAGCGCTGGAATTCTTCGGCTCGTATACGTGATGCTGTGTAATAAATCTGTTTGAATATTTGAAAAAGAGTTACTACTATGTTACCGTACACAGCTGAAACAAAAAATAATAATAAACAGCTAAAAATTAAAGAGACTAACAAAATTCCTCAACTTTTTCGGCCCTCTGGAGAGGTCCAGTCCCGTTCATCATTCTCGTATATACGCTCCTGCAACTACAGAATTAAAACCAAACAGCGAACACTCTAGGTGATGGAGCAAGAAAGGCAGTAAGCAAGCAAGAACAGATAAAAATCGACTAGACGAATTAATATATTTTAACGAAAATGAAAATAGGAAGACAATAAGGTAGTTAGGACTTGAGAGAGGGTCAAAAACTGGAACTATCACCAGGCAGGATCAGATTAGATAATAGAGCTGCAGAAATGTGTAATGCTTTCACGCACGCCAAACAGGGTCGTTAAGCAATAAACTAACGGTGACGAGGAATTCAAAGTAACCTACCAAAACATCACTTGCGCTGCAAGAAAATCTGAAATTTCCATGCAACACTAGACACTGAATTCTCAGCATTTCTAGATTATTGGAAGACCTCTTCTTGAATTTAAGCAAGTAAGTCATAGGCGTAATTGGGAGGGGCAAGGACCATCGTTGGGTGTCGTTTTACCTGTACGTGGGACTTGGTTGAATTTATAAGTACAGGTAGCATGGCGGGACATCTTCAGCCTATACCACAGTACTGTGGTCCTGACGTGAATACCCTGCGTTCAGGATTTTTATTATTCCACTGATGATGGCAGCCATTGGAGCTGCCGAAACGTTTGGTTTGGAAATAAACCATGGACCACGGCCAAACAGCCCAGATATCTTTAATCTTACAACAGTAAAGCTTTTCAGGGGACTTCGAAGAAAAAACGTATAAGTGTGAAAAACGTATAGGCCTAAGTGAAATAGAACACAAACAGTATAATTAAATGATATTGTACTAAATAGAAATAACGTATAATTTACAATTTGTAATAATACAGTAGGTATTTATACAACTTAACGTATAGATATAGAAAAACACACAGATATAATTAATCATTTCCCAAAAATTCCCGTTATCTTCCCTTGTTTTTTCTTTTCCGCGGCTATAGAATAAACTGTGCCCTCTAATCTTGACAACTGCGTCATAATTTCGTCGGATACATTACGGCGGGTTACAAAGCGTTTAATTGTCTCCAGGGCATTAACTACATCACTAAAACTCACGGGGGTCTGCGTTGCTTCTTCATCGTCATCGTCTTCTTCTTCATCTTCATCCCTTTCCTGCTGAATGCCATCAGCAGTCTCCGATATGGTCATGGCTTCCGCGGTAACAACATTTTCGTCAATGTAGACATAGTCGTCAAACGACGCATGACCTTCCACTTTGCTCCATTCCACATCATCAACGGGAACATCACAGCTATCTTCATTACTACAGGTTTCGCTATTCCCGAATCCGCCTTTGTGAAAGCAGTTGTGGACAGAGAGACAGAGAGTTGCGATACTCTGTGCCATGCAGCTGCGATGTAATGCGTTGTCTGTTAGAAGAGAGCAAGCCGTTATGAATTTGTGCAAAAATAGAATTGTAATAGATCTATACTGTAATTTCTTTAGATAGGCTACGCCTATAAGTAATTTTACATGAGGTTTATCGTATTGGCTATACCTGGTACGCACAGAAATCAATTGTAAGATTGAAAGTAATGCCAGAAAATCACGCTAGAAAATACAGGCAGAAAAGAATGGCGGGATAAAAAAGAATCCTATACGCCTCCCCTAGTGTAAAAACTTTTAATCTTTCTGAACAAACTGATACTTTTTTAATTCCAATCTATTCATTATTTATGAAACAATACGTTTTTGAAATACCGGCAAAACATCGCGTAGAACCGTGTGGTACAAGTATTGCTATTACAAGTTATAAAAATCACGAAGAAATCATACCTGCAAAATGTGAATTTTTATTTCATCCTTCTTTCCAGCGTCTACACAGTGGATGGCATGCTGTACCAGCATCTTTCGATAATACAGTTTAAAATTGCGGATTATCCCCAGGTCCAGCGGTTGCAATTCGCTTGTGCAATTCGCGGGGAAAAATTCCACTCTCACGTTCTTTAGGTACGATGTATCAGGAGGATGTGCCGTGCATCTGTCCACAATCAGAAGAATTTTTCGACCTTTTGCGCTCATTTTTGCATCGACGCCTCTCAGCCAGTCGTCAAACACTTTTGTAGTGATCCACGACTTATTGTTGTTAGCGTATTTCGTAGGGAGCGTTGTAACATTTTTAAAACACCGCGGCCTCGCAAATTTCCCGACAGTTAAGGAAAGCAGTTTTTCACTTCCGTCACTGTTTGCGCACAAAAACACTGTTACACGTTGTATACTCCGCTTACCACCATGACAGCTGTCCCCTTTGAATGCCCTTGTGCGGTCAGGAAGTACATTGAAAAATAAGGCCTGTTTCATCGGCATTGAACACGTCTTTGGGATCAAACTGAGATGTTAGTTCCCTCAAACGGGTTTCTTTCCACTCACGCACTGTATTAACATCTACACTCTTACTCTCACCGCACACGCTTTTGCTGCCGATGCCATGCCGTACCTTAAATTTATGTAGCCACCCGGGCGACGAATGAAAATCTTCAACACCGAACCTGGCCAGTTCATTTGCTTTATCGCAAAGGACTGGCCCGCTGATAGGAATTCCTTCCTCCCTGTGCTGCTGGAACCACTGTAACAGACAGTCTTCCAAGAGTTCGTATTTTCCGCCTTGAATACGTTTTCGCTTATTACTTGAAACACCAAACACACGAGCACTTTCTTCAATTTCGGCTGCTTTAGCCACGATTCAATTTAATATCGACGGAGCAATCCCCAACTCCTTGGCGATGTCTACTCGCTTCTTATTCCCGTTTTCCGTCACTACTTTCAAAATGTTTAATTTCTCAGCGATCGTAACGCACTTCCTCTTCCTTCCACTCATTTTCCACTTACGATGTTACCTATAATAGAAACAGTAACGAACTGATGTCCACGAAGCGATGGAGCTTTACGAGCATTGAACAAATACCGTACGTTTCTAGGAATCAAAGCTTGCTCAAAGGGTACTCGTCAACTGCAAACTCAGCCGACCGGCACTAATTGACGATTCCCTAGAAGTGTACAGTCTGTTCAAAATATTTGCATTAGGACATTCACATGATATGCATTTTGTCATATACGCAACGTAAATAAAGAAAACATATTAAAACGTACAAATGAAATTTCGTATCTCCAGGGACTTAAGTGTAAAAAACGAATAAACGAAAAACGTATAACCGAAATAAAATAACACGGAAAGTATAGGAATTTTGCCGAGACCTCGGAGAAAAAACGAGTAAGTGTGAAAAACGTATAAGTGAGAAACGTATAAAAGAAGTTTTACTGTAATAAGCGCAGCTGTACTTTTAAGAATTTGCTCTCTTTACTTTCCTCTCTTTGTCACACATATTCTTCTGAGTCATCATCTCTGTGCTCCGATGATGTCATCATCTACGTTATTAATGTAGTGTGTTTTTAATGATGTTAGTAAAAGTTTTTATTTACGTTGACAAGTTCTTCATGTGAGAACGAAAAGTTTTTAAACCTGAAGATTGGAACATGTTTCCCGAAACATGTCGTGTATGACATATAACGAAGTCGCAAGATGGAAAGGAAATAAGGTAAAACTATAAGTGTTATTTGTTAATGATTACTGATACAAGTGCGGTCGGTTACTCGGTCGTGTACGTAGTCCGTTAAAGTACACATCGCTTGTCTCTTTCTTAATTCGCTATTCTTGTGATTGTTTTGGTTTTTTGTGTTCCTAAATTCTGCGAAATGGGAGATAAGAAACCCACCGTTCGCCTTACTGCTACTACTGCTGAGCATTTTGTGACAGTGTGCCTAAGGGAGAGAATGCGTTTACGAAAACTGGGTATAAGAATTGGAAGAACTGAAATTGTTTATGTTTATAGGCCTACAGTATATTTGTTCGAGGTAAATATAACTGGAAGTACAACTTATGAAGAAAGATTTGTTGACCATTAAAAAATGAAATTGTCCCTTGTTTACTAACTAAGAATTATTACTAAACTTTCTAATTTTGTATATATTTTATTTATTTTATTATATAGATGGTCTCACTACACATTTGAATTTATGAAGTTTAACCCCCCCCCCCAAGATTGGCCCCAAGTTACGTCCATGAAGTAAGTAATAATGGATGTATAGTGGAATAAAGAGGCGAGACTTGTGCGAATCTGTCTTGCGTCGTAGTTAGTTTCAAAGGCGATATATGTTAATTCAATTTAATTAAATAAAGGGAAAAATTAAAAAAAAATACTTGTGCACTTAATTACCGTTGTACATTGTCTACGGAACAAAAATTTTCATTCATTATTTCCTAGGCCAGTTCATATTTAGTTGACAGTAAACATACGTAAAATAACTCACAGTAGGCAATAAAATCAAGCTGTAGACCCGGAAATGTAGGTCACAACTTCTTGTAACAGTAATAAAACGACACGTCCTGGATTAACAGTTGTGATTAAAAGTGGGTGCAAAATATTGTCCGAAGTGGCAACCGGCCAATGAGCAATGATGTATATACCTAATGTTTCTCCAGCGCCAGTGAGTTATACCCAGCTTTAGCCGAATGTGTACATTAGATGTGCTAAACTAGTATTTGAAAATAACAGGTACGAACGAAACCGTTCCAAAAAATAACACGTACAAATACCTGTTATTATATACCTATTATACATATACCTGTATTATATAATTTGTTATAAGAAATAAATTGAAACTAAAAGTGTTACTTTACACTGCGACTTTATTAACCTGTTACTGTTTAAAAGAAAATAAGAAACAAGAGAATTTGTAGGGCTGTCTCCCATTGGGAATACTAATTTAAGTTTTCACTGGGAGTAAACAAACTGACATAGATTTAATATTAAATTATTGATTCCATTTTGTGTAAGACAAATCAGTTGCGAAACTCAGCCAATGTAATTTAGAATGCACGTAATAGCACAACAAATAATGCCAACAAAATTTACGTGAGATGTGCAGTGAAATTAAAATCTTCTCCGAAATCACATTAACAAAAAGTACTATATGGCCTATCAGCCACTCTGTAGGTTATAACAAAACATAATTCGCTTTTAAAAAATTACCAAGTTGGTGACTAGTATAATATATAATTTGTTATTATAATCTGTATTATATCTACATAATACACGAGAATAACTGTAACATCAGTATGATTTTTTTCATTTATTAAAAAAGCTTCATCTCTTTGGCATAGAGATATTCTGAACCTCGCTGTTTTGCTTCGTTTCGTACTTGTATGACAATCGGCACATGCGCAGAATGAAGTATTCAGCACCAATAACTGTGACTTCGTACTCGTGTACTCGTTTATTTGTTAGTTGCGTAGGGAGTCCCGCGAGGCCGCAAGTAATCGGAACAGGTTTTTCAAATTTTTCAGTCACTGTTATATCCGTTCCACAAAAATAATTGTTCCAAAACACCTGTTGTCGGTATATCCTGCATATCGGCCCACTTCTAGTGTACAAGAGCCCCGATTGAGTCAGAACTTTAATAATCAAACTGTATTGAAAATTATAGAAAATTATCTCGTTTGAGACACCGAAATTTTTTGAAAAGAATCGAAATCAAAAAGTCTATGTGACTTAAGCGGGACATCGTGGGTTTATAACGTCCAACCAGGCCTTGAGCTCACTCTGCCACAAATTTTAAAATATCGGGAGACAACAACAACAAAATATTTATTTAGGTGCCTGCATTACGAATGAAGTGGGTAGTACGAACGGATTGGAAATGGAAAATTATCGGTAGCAAAGTTAATGGAAAATTATCGGTAGCAAAGTTAACTAAAATGTGGATAGATCATCACTTAAGAAAAGAAACGAAGATGACGCTGAAGGTGAAATACTTGTTTTTCATTTCCAGTTTTGTTAGTTTTATTAGCAGCCATCTTACCACCAACTTTGTAACTATACTTATTGCCACACTGCTAAATACTTCGTTCTTGACGAGGCCTTTCGGTGTCTCCACCATCTTCAGGTCTTAAATGACAACCTGAAGATGTTTAAGACCTGAAGATGGTGGAGACGCCGAAAGGCCTCGTCAAGAACGAAGTATTTAGCAGTGTGGCAATAAGTAGTTACTACAAAGTACTTGTTTTTCAGTTGCTACGTTTGGATGGGAACCGTGGACACAGAATTGAAGTTTTGGAAATGACCAACTTCAGGAAAACGTTAAGATCACCGTAGAACTAATGCTTCAATTCTCTGTGAACTGAAAGTATACTATTAAAATTCTGACTAACTATACACAGGCAAATTCTGATGTTGCGTAGTCATAGTGGGGCGTCTTTGGACCCATGGCTGAATTGCAGTTTCCGGCACCTGCCCGATGATAACAGTGGACTTTCATTAGATAGGGGCCTAATACTTGGGAAGGATACGCCAACGCGGTTAACCGCAGAGGCGCCGAAATTTTGAACAATTTATTGCTTGGTAGCACTGCCTCTAGTGGCGAGACGGACGGCAGGTGCCGCCCGCATCGGACACAGTAGGCAGACGCCTTGACGCGAGGCAGGCAGGGGAACCCCAGTGCCGGTGGCAAAAGGTGATTAGGTCAAGCACTGTGCTAGAGACATGCTTGGGGAAGGATGTCCCTGAGGAGCGAAGGTAAAGGAAGGAAAGGAAGATGCTGGGGACTATTCAGATAGCGCAACGAATTTGACTTACGGGGAATCATCAAGAATCGCCCGAAGTCGTTTAACTCTGATAGGGGGAGGTGGTTCAGACGTACTGATGGTTCTGAGGCAGGGGAAGGAAGAGGTTGCTGCAGAAGCAAAGAGAGTTTCGGCGAGCGACCAGACAAATTCGGGAAATTCTGAAGCAGTTAGACCACACCATAACACAAAAAGTTAAGTTAACTCGCATCCTAGTTTCCCCTGCCTTTTATCCTGACATATTCCTTTGTTTAACCCCCTTCTACCCATCGCCTCTTTTACTTCTGTTTCCCAAATGAGTTTTGATTTTCTTTTCTTCCTTCTATTAGGTGGTGCCCATTCGGTCACTTTCTTCGCCATCTATCTTCAGACATTATTCGAAAACGTCCGAACCATTTCAAGCGTTTTACTTCTGTTCTCTATAATGCCATTGCCATTTCTTCCTGAACGTCTATGTTTCTTGGTATAGCCTTTCTAATCTGGTGTTTCCACAACATCTCTAGAATTTATTTCCAACTTTTATTCTTGTGGTTACGTTTTCATGTAATTTCTGTACTGTTTTTATGTAAGTACTTTTGGTATTTTCTTCCTCTGTAATTTCCCATAATTTTATGACGCGTTTACTGACGTAGGCTTAAAAAAGGAGCAGAAATAGAAAAAAGAATAAAGGCTGATCGCCGGTCCGATTTATTGATCGAGTTAAAAGTCTGACAAATGTATAGCGAGGAGCCAGAGACACAAAAGCGAGAGTAATACAATGAGTCATTCGTATAGTGCATAAATTAGGCTCCCTAAATAAGCCGTTTCGCATGGAAAGAAGGTGGGTGGCCAGCATTACGCTTCACCTTCCCATTGGTACGTCAAACATTATTCCAACCACGCCCTGGATGGCCAAGGAAAAGATGCGTACTGTAACTGGCAATTTGTGACTAATTATTGAAGTGCAAAAGAAGAACATATATTCCAGCTACTCGTTTCCGCTGGTTAAGTCTATAATAATAATGGCTCCCATGTGTACCACCGAAGCAGCTTAGGAGTCAGGCAGGGTAGGCTGCCTTATGCGAGCCGTACGGCATACAAGGAAGGCAGTGTGGCTACGGCACTACGCTTCAGCCGCCCATTATTATCCCCAGGATGTTATCGCAGATACTCATTTTCAACAGGCTGAGTCGACCTGGGGGCTGAAAAACGCACTTTGAGTTTATGGTGCGGGCCCGGGAATCGAACCCGGGACTTCTAAATTAGTAGCCAGGTCCCATACCCACTGGCTACTGAGCCGCGCTGGTTAAGTCTATCTGGGGGCTAAAAAATGCATCACATTTTTACGGCACGATTATAAATCGAACCGGGGACACCTAGAGTAGTAGGGAGGCGCCCTACCCACTGGTAATAACTAAACCGTTATAAAAACATGTCAATTTCCCAAAATAAAAGCAATTAATTTGTGAGTACAAAAAGCTGCAGTGTCAGTTAGATTTACATCCGGGCTAGTTACGGAAGTGACGAGTGACTTATCAACACTGAGGAATCCGAAACGATCTGTTTCAACAGTAAGTCAATTCCCCTCTGTCTAGAAGTGCGGCTCGTCGGCTGGAAGGAACGGTGAAGTATTCAGGCGTTGGGGCCGACCAGCGTCTACGCTTCAACCCCAGCAACAATAAGGCTCGCGGCGTCAGAGCCATGCTATCACGTCGTAACTGTCTAGTTTTGGGCGCAGAAGTTACCTTCTACCTCTTGTTTCTCAGGTACAGTAGGTGCTGATCTATGCGGCTCCTGTCGACCTCCAACCGATATATGAAGAAACAATTCCAACTGAAAACTTTCCGTTCCTTGTCGGGATCTTCATGATTTGTCAGAAATGACGTAATTCGAGGACGTCTTCGAGTCCCCACATTGTCTGCTTTTGTCACGTCTTTGGCTACAACTCTTTTTTCTGTAGCGTGACGTCAACCTAACTCTATCTCAGGACCATCAACACGTCAGAACCTCCCCCCCTCCCCATGATAAGAGTCAAACGCCGTCAGGCGATACTAGACGAGCCACCATAAAGTCATCCCTGCACATTACTTCTAGTTAGTCCCAATGAGTGTACCATCCAAGTGACCTCCTCAGGGAATGGCATCCTAGCATGCCCGAACACGCTGCCTCGCGGAGAGCGACCACACCTCGAGACGTCTGTTAACTGTTTCTCAGACCTGTTGTCTGATCAGTAACAGAAGCTGTGACACGACGTAAAGCCGCCATCCTCCGCCATCTTGCGAATAATCGCGTTGACGGCTTCCTTTCCAGATATAGGCACCGGTACCTGTTGATTGGCCAGTACTAGTCACCCTCTGGCTATCGTCGGGTGCACAGACACCCCGCTCCAACGACTCAACGCAACACAAGAGAGACGATAGAACACGATTGCGCGGGGTGCCTTAGTACACTGGAGTCGTCGTCATCATCCTTTACGGCTACCCTTGGACGGTAGTGAAGGGCTCTTCTTGGAAATCTAGTTGAATCCATTGTCTCCACATGTAACCGCCACCGAGTCTTGTAATGAGAGATTTTGTGATTTAAGCTTTCAGCTATGATCCATTCTAATGTGATAATTTCAGATAAGATGGTACAACTGTTTACAAACCTCATTCTCCGGCGGTGAAGGCGGAGAAGAGAGAGCTTCGTTACAGCGGACCCGGTCTGAGGTAGCACAGAGCCACTGCCAAGGTATGGGAAAGTTGCTGGCCTTGCTGTTAGATGTTGGATTACCAAGGACTAAAGGAAGAAAACGTTGACTACAAATTAGCTGCTCCTGCAGATTCGTGGTTGTGCGATGGGCTGGTAACCCGTTCACGTCAAACCCTACACCTAAGTCTCAAGGCTGTGTTGGGGTGTTTGCGGTATCCGACTTGAAGGCCGATGAACGCCGTCATGTATTTGCACCAGAAGAAAGTTCGGTTGCGTGCCTCACTTTGGTTGATTCTCTGTTTCTCTGAAGATGGCGTTTGGTTATCATGTTTGGTTGCCCCGTCGTAACCGCCACGTCTGAGGTGCGGCTTAGAGTACCGCTTCCGGAGCGGTGTGCCGGCACGCGCAACCTCACGGAATCCTTCCGTTCTTATTGCTTACGCAGATGCGGAGCTAACCATTAACGTGTACCATGCAACGGATCACGGGATAAACTGAACGTAAGGTGATATGGCGCGAATAGTACTCCAATTCTACGCACTACTCAGGATGTTGCATAATCCAAACGAGTGGTTTGGTGCTCTCAAAGAAGCACTTACGAACCGCTTTAGGAAGGTACTGTCTAGGTGTGTGTGGACAACTGCCTTTACGTTCGTTTCAGTTCAAAGCCAGCATCAACGGTAACAGTAAAGGCAAACATACTGTATAACATTAACAGTAAAACTGTATTACAAGACGACAATGCCCGCATAACTGTACCATTGAGTAAGCGCGTTATACCGTGCAGTCGGCTCCTGCCGTTATTCAAAGTTACGTTACGTTGAACGCTTTCGCAACAACGCCGTCTAACGTTCACTTTCGTGTCAGAATGCGACCGAATGACGACAAACACCGATGACTTTCTTACTGCTACCAATCAGATAATGTCATTTTCTAGTAGCTAATAGAAGACCCATTACAGAGTACAACACAGTAACGGCGTGTTGAGGTTGTCTGGTCATCAACGTCATCATTGAATGAGCGAAGCGAGTTCTGTTTTCACTCGACTCTTTAACATTCGCCTAACTATCTATCTTTGCTAATGCGGTTTTAAAGGGACTACATGGGAACCATATCTGGCCTAACCCTTTTTTCATTCTTCTGGTCTTCATTAGGCTCTTGCTTTCACAAAGTTGCCGGGTCTACTTAGTTGCCTTTCACGAATTAGCAAAGAGCCTACCAAAGCCCCGGGTGAGAAGACCCGAAATGGTGGCGAAAGCTGCCTCTGGTAGGTCCCCCATAATGGGGGGGCCGACCCGTTGTTGATGGAAGGCGGGTCAGGGTTCGCCCTGACCTTGCTAAATCAACTCCTCAGGGGTCGGGGAGCCCCGCAGGCAGGGTACGCCTTGTTTGTGCCCCGACCGACATTGGGGTGAATCCGGGGTAACCCGGGCGCATTCTCGATGTTTTGGGTTGAACTCGAGGTTGGTCTGTGGTTTCGGCTGTGAGGCGTCGACTCTGTGTCCGCCTTGTGCGGCGGAGTTTGATGCTACTATCTGCTGTTAAATCCTAGATAGTAAATATTCCGTAACCCATGGAGGGTTAGAGCTGCACGTCTCAAACCCAAGGGCACTGACCAAAAGATCGTCAGGCGCCTGGTCAGCGTTCAGAACAAAAGACCTCCGAGAGCTCGACGGAGAGCCGGGGATGGTATAAGCAGAGGCTTGGAACATCTCCGTTACCCTTAGAGTTTCTGTCTGTCTATCTATTGGGCGCATTTCTCACGATAACTTTTGAACGCACCCCAACCTATTTACGGAAAACTTGGCATGCGTGTCCATAGTTTTACCCTATAGTACTCTACTGTTTTTTAGATTGATCCCTCGAAAATAGGGCGGCTTGCGGCAAAAATGTGAGGTGGCAAAATTTTGGAAAAATCGCAAAAGCCCATGTGGGTTACCAATTTAAAGAAAATTTTAACCAAAATATGAATTTAGTGTTCATTTTCGAAAATTTCAGAATTCTGAGACGTCGAGCTCCAAAAATTTCCGACGGAGAATACTTGGAGTGTTTCACTGTATAATACTTGTACACGAGACTTCCGTTGGGCCTTCGTTTAAAACACAACTATTATGTTTTGATCCAAATAAATATCATTTGACTGATACGATAAAATGTTAAAAAAGAGAAGAAAGAAACCTTTCTGAAACTCAGCAGTTTTAATAATATTAAGCAAAATATGAGAAACGACGTACCTATGTTCCTCGACTAACGGTAGAAATCATAAATGTGAAGAACGTAGCCTTAACGAACATACGTAGGCCTACTACTCATTGCCTTAAAAATTAAAATTGTTAATTTTATTTTATGGCATAATAATAAATGTGTGTCGTCCAAAACAATGAGCGAGTTCTGTAACTGAGTAGCTTACCAGAGGCTATAATAATAATAATAATTCTTCAGCGGCGCAACAACCCATTACTTTAACAGCCTCCGCCAGTTGTCCCGGTCAAGAGCAACTGCTCTCCAGTTCCGGGTCCCTAGGATATGGCGCGCATCATAGGTCACACCGTCTTCTCAACGTAGTTTGGGTCTACCAACACTCCTGGTGCCACAGATCTGTTCTGTGAGTGCCTTTCTGGGTATTTCATTCTCCCCCATTCTGATCACATGTCCAGCCCACCTGAGTCTACCAAATTTTATAATTTTCACAATATCTGGTTCATTCAGAAGAGTGTTCAGTTCTTGGTTGGTCCTTTTCCTCCATTCACCTCCTACACATATTGGACCAAAAATGCTGCAGAGGATTTTGCGTTCATGAACCAGCAGGCTTGACTCAGACTTTCTAGACATGGTAATAATAATAGTAATAATAATAATTTCAGATAAATTCGGATACTCATTTCTACGCAGCTAAGTCGACGTGGTGGTGGAGGAGGAGGAGGAGGAAGAGGAGGAGAAACGAAAACTAGTCTTCGAGCACGAAATTCGAAAACGCTTCAAGACACACACGTGTGATGGAGGGGCATATTTGTGGAGGGGGGCCGGACGCTCCCCCCTGAAGGTCGAAAAAAGTTAACGAATTCTGTTAATCCCTTAATTTGCAGGCTCTTTTATTATTTTTTCAGCTGTGTTTTTCAGCTAGCAAGTCTTTTTTTTAAATATAAAAACAGGTGTATTACACAGCGTTTGCGTACACATTTCAAATATGACATTCAGGAAAGTCAATTCAGTCAGTAAGTATCTCCTAAACAATGTTTCAATAACGCTCGTTTTTATCGTGTTATTACCCTTTACTTTAATGGGATTGATTTTAGGATGTTAAAACACGTTTTTCACCTACTTTAAAGACATTAATGTTGATTAGTCTTAATTTGGTTTTTATTTTGTGTGAAGCCGACTTGACCGGACCCCCCCCCCCCCCAGAAGACCAATGCTGCTGGTGTGATGACACCTGCGTGTATCTGTAGCTCAATGATGAGTGCATCATTTCGATTACAGGAAAAGGTGGGCTATAGTGGCAAGGTCATTAATTATGACACGTTCCAATTCGTAACTATGCATTGTGCACAGAATATTAAGGGATTAAACCAACTGCACTGTACAGAAGGCATTCTTCTCTAAACGTCGTACACAAATCAAGTTAATTTAAATTAATTAAAACAATTTCAAACTAAACAGTATATTTGGATTTTGGTTAAAATTCCCTTCAGTCTGACACTCAGCATGGATTTTTACAAATTTTCAAAATTTTTATTGAATTTTAGGCCCCTGGCTTCCCAAAATTTGAAATTTCAAAACATGGACATTAAATTCAGGTTTCGGTTAAATTCTCTTCAATCTGAGAGAATAATCCGCATGGATTTTTGTTTTGTTTTTTTTTCGAAATTTCTCCCTCTCATAGCTCTGCCTTCCTCCCCTCTGGGAGATCCATCGATCTGAAAAACTTTAGTTCGTGGTGAAATGTAATTTACTTCTCTATTATGCCGTTGTCCACTATTACCACAATGAACAGACGTTTCGGCCTCACTGTTGGAGGCCATCTTCAGTGTAAAACCGACTCGGGAACTGGCACGGATCTTCACAGTTAACCACAGTACTGTAGCAAAAGGTTGAGGTTCCCTAAACTGGTGAAGATCCGTGCCAGTTCCCGAGTCGGTTTTACACTGACAGTTGAGGCCGTTCATTGTAGTGGCAGTAGCGGATCACGGCCTAATAGACCGAAGAGAAGCCAGTTACATTTTCAACACAGTTGACGTCGTGAAAGCCTTAGGTACCGATTTAGTCCTGGAGTAAAGGTATGGACACGAATGAAAAATTTCACGATTATCGGTTTTCAAAAATCGTCGCGAGACAATTTTTCCAAACAGCAGATAGATAGACAGACAAATTGCCAAATGGTTAAATTAAAACTCGTTTGGCTCAAAAGTTATAGAAACATCTGAATACAAAATAATTGACGAATAATTCCTGATTTTCTAAAGTCGATCTTTATTATTATTATTATTCCGGCTGTACAATGTTTACAAATTTTTCGGAACCAAAGATTACAGAAGTGTTTGAATTCTCAGCTTCCACTGCTGCTTGTCCATCCAAAGATCTTCTTGAATTTCTCGTTCTCTCAACATAGTCTGAATTTCTTCTATCCAGGTGATAGGTGGTCTCCCTCTTTTCATTCTTCCTGGTGGGGTCCATTCCATAACTCTCCTTGGCAATCTTTCCTGTGGCATTCATTTTGTGTGTCCATACTATTGTAATTTTTTTGTTTGGATAAAATCAACAATTGAATTTTTCACATTCATTCTATCCTTTCCTTAATGACTTCATTTGTAATTTTCTCACGTCTGGATACTCTTGCATAACGTCCATCTCTGCTGTCATTAATTTTGTTCTTGTGTGTTTATTAGATGTCCAAACGTCTGAGCCGTAAGTCACGATATTTCTAACAACGGTTTTAAATATTTTGGTTTTAGTTTCTGCTGTAATTTGCTTATCCCACAGGATTCCGTTTAATGTAGATATAGCCATCTTTCCAAAATTAATTCTAGGTTGTATTTCTTTGTCTTGCTTCCCACTGGCGGGGTAATTTTAGGAGTAATATTCACCCCTAAATACTTGTATTCCTCTGTATATGAAATCTTCCCCATGTCTTCCTCTAATGACGAAGTTCACCCATTGCCATATATTTTGTTTTATTCATATTTATCTTTAGTCCCCATTTCTGATATTCCTGTATTAATTCTCTAGTCATGTACTATGTACTCTGTCTTCAAAATCTTGAGCCATAAGTAATTGGTTATCAGCAAGTCGATACTTATTCAGTCTGAAAAAAATTATAATAGAACTAATCATAGTCGTACGAAATATTGGATCAATGACCGACTCCGTCTCTAGTCAAAAAACGACAACAGGCTTTCTGAATAATTTATAAGCGAACGTATATTCATCGTTACATAACATGATATAAGCCTACAACTGAACAGCGATAACAAACTGTCCACTGCTTATAAGTAATGCATTGACACACAGAATTTCCTAACAATAGTACTAAAATAAGTTTTGTATCTAAAGAATACGACATTGCGAAGCGCAACAGCCGATTTGAATTATCCACCGATAGCGTCCGCCTGGTTCCTTGTGAGCTAAACAAGACGACTGTCAGCACCAGTGCGGCTCTCAATGCGGAGGAATATTAATTTTAAAGTTTAATAACTTTGACTTTTTAGTTTTCATATTATAAGTTTTTCACACTGTTCGTTCCTTTATTTTTCTATAATGCTTGAAAGTGCAAACTATACAATATGAACATCTCCACTACAAAAACAAAGGTAATGGCATTTCGAGCTAAGGAACCAATAAGAATAAAAATAATAATTAATGATCAAATTGTAGAATAGGAGAGCCATTTTAATTATTTGGAAAATGATATTGGCTTTGATAAGAATTATGAGTTAGGCAAGTTCCAGACAATCTGTGGAACAATCAGTCGTTTTTTAAACAAGCTACGTCGAGATCAGGGGGGGATCCAGCAAGCAAATTGGGGGGAGAAGAGTTGAGTTTTGGGGGGGATATGAAAAGGTGGACCATACAGTATGGTCCACCATCTTTAATGGTCTACAGCAGTGGTTCCCAAAGTGGGGTCCGCGGACCCGTGGGCTCCCCGACAATGTTCCAGGGGGTCCGCGGACACTTTTAAGAAAGAATAGAATATTCCGTTAAAGTTTTCTCCGATTTTTTATGGTCTAACGTTAGAATCTAAAAATAATTAGTAGAAGATTCCAGTATTTTTTTTGTGACTGAGGGATGAAGTAAAGCTCGTTTTATTTGATTCAAACTTCAACCTTAAAGACAGGTTCCATGGCTTTAACTGGATTTTGAAGCTATCATGCCTTGTTGATATCTTCAGTCGGCTGAATGGACTCACTTTAAGCGTGCCGGAATCTGACAGTTCGTTAAAATTGCAGTTTTCGCAATTACAGGTAGCTGACTTATGGTTATATGTAATGACCGACTATCCTGAACTCGCAAAAAAAGCCTTGAAATGTTTAACTGTGTTTTCCCCTACTTATTTGTGTGAAACCGCATTTTTCCAGCTCACGTACTTAAAGTAAAAGTTAACAAATAAACTTGATGTCGAGACTGACTTAATATTGAAATTATTATCAGACATTAAACCCAATATTACAGAGATAATTGTTCAAAAGCAGCTTCATTGTTCACATTAAACTATGTTTGATACCATTAATATTATAATTTTGTAAATTACGAGAATTTTGATTTTAATATATTTTACGTGAATTTTTAAATTTTTTGGGGGGTCCACGCACTGAAATGTTTGGAAACCACTGCTCTGCAGTATGAATGACAGGAATGAGTGCGGATAAAAATACGGTGCGTTATAATCAACACAGTAAATTTATTAACATACAAGTATAAAATCATATCTGATTTTGTCCGTTCATTGTTGATTTGATAACATTCACTTACGATTTAAAGTAGGTACACACTACTCATTTAATTTGTGTATCAAACACAAATTAACATGGTGCTAAGGTACGGTTACAATTTAAAATAACTTTAGAGAAAAAGTACGAACATATATAACGTAACATTAATGTTGTATCATATGTACAATCACAAAAATATTCTTCTTAAGTCAGAAAACAACGAAAAATCCCCCCCCCCCCGGTGGATCCACGCCTGGTCGAGATACAAAGTTATGGCGGTCTCTGTATCGTCCTATGGGTGTGAACTACGGACACATACAAGAAACAAGAAAGTAAATTACAGTCCTCGGAAATTGCGTTCTTATGAGGAGTTAAAAGGTATTCTAAACTTGATCGTATAAACAATGGGGCCATAAGAGAAGAATTAGAAGTTTTCGACTTAAATGAAAGATTTAAAAGTTTATAAACAACGATGGAAAAGATAATTAGAAAGCACGTCAGATTCAAGACTGGCCAAACAACTCTGGAAATGTAAACCTATAGGACACAGGTGTGTGGGTGGGCCCGGGAAGAGATGGGTGGAGGATCTTTGAAAGCGGAACAGGCAGCGCCTTGCCTATGCCGTGATGGGACAATGATGATGCTTGACAGTGTGTTCGAAATCTAAAAATTCATTAAAGTTTACATTGCCGTAAACAGGGTGTACACACTGTGATAATCTAGAAACAAATTAATTTCCTTTACGGAGAAAAATATACTAATCCTTTATTCCCACGTAATCTGTTTAAAACAATTTTTAATCTGTTTAAAGCTAAAAATTAATTGATACTATGTCAATTGATACTACAACTTCACGCCGTGAAAAACTCGTTGAACTTTGTGCAACACGTTGGTTGGAAAGGTATAACTCCGTGGCCACGGTGGTGGAATTCTATGACCCTATTATTGCAACCCTTCATAGCATATCAGAATGGAAAGACAAAGACTAGTCCTCACAAGCAAATTCACTTTTATGTGCTCTGACTGACTGTCAATTTGTAATATCGCTGTTTTGTATTCAGAGACTGTTTTCTTTAAGTCTCCCATTGTGTAAATTCCTGCAGAATTCAACTATTGATCTCGTGGAAGCAGTAAACCTTGCTGAAGAAATTAACAGTGAAATGAAATCTATACGCGAAAATGTCGATGAAGAATTTTCTAAAATTTTAATTTGTGCTTTTGAAGTCTTGAATAGGTTGGGGTCCTCCATTCAAATCACTCGCATGGCAGCGCGACAAAAAAACCGTGTGAACTTGGACTTATCATCAGTGACGTCAGAACTTTACTTTCGTGTCTCTACTTTTATTCCATTTCTGGATACCTTCACGTCCCAACTAGATTCGCGTTTCTTGAAACACAAGGAAATATTAAAAGGCTTTCAGTGCCTTTTACCTACGAACCCAGTCCTTCTGCCCCTGCCGTCTCAAGTTTCTGCTTTCACTTCGCTCACAGAGTTCTACGCCAGTGTCATAAGAAGCGGTTGCCAAGAAGACCTGAATAATGAATTAAAATTATGGTACAGAAAAGTTGCACGTCTTGAGAAGAGAGACCAACCGAAAACGGCCGTAGATGGGTTAACTATGTGCAATCCCAACATAATGACAAATATATTTACTTTGCTAGAAATAGTGTCCACATGTACAAATGAACGATGTTTCTCAACATTACGCCGTCTAAAAACATATTTGCGTAATTCTGCTGGAAATACGTTTGAAGGATTAGCACTCCTCAACATACATAGAAATTACACTCCAACTGCAGAAGATGTGTTAAATGAACTAATGAAAAAAAACGTCGTTTGGACATTGTATTGTGAATGCTGAAATTTCCGAAGTGTAGTGACGTTATATACTGTAGGCTACGTACATTATATATACTGTATATCTTAATTTAATTACCGGTACTCGTTTTAAACAATGATTTTTCAAAACAATAATAGACTACAGTAGAATATTGATTTGAACATTTGAGACAACTGCGTTCAATTTTTTATTCAAATTCAAATTCAAATTCCTTCATAGAGTGTGGATTCATCACGCCAGTTTCATTCTTCAACATTCAAATCTTCAATATAATACTAATAATACACAAAATTTAAAATACCGATAATGCCAATTGTAAACAATTTTAATAATGACCCTCCCTTAACAAAATTCTGCGTACGCCACTGTAAAACAAAAATGAAAATATATGTCACCCATTAGACCGGTTGTTGTTTATGGAGGTGAAACGTGGACGTTAGCAAGAAAAAGGACAAGAAACACTGTGAATAGTTGAAAGAAAGTGTTTATGCCCCAGTTAAGGAAGATGGTGAACGGAGTATAAGAAATAAAATCGGGGTAGATCAGCTATTAAAGGTTGAGGACATTGTAAGATTTGCAAATATTCGACGCGTAAAATGGCTAAGTCACCTCTGGAACGGATGGATATGCCAAAGAAAATCCTGAGGGCACAGGTGTATAAAAGCAAAAAGAGGGGCCGACCTAGGATAAGATGGTCGGATGGTATTCTAGAGGATCTCAAAAGAATGGTTGTGAGGGTTACTCTGAAATGTCACGGACTGGAGACATTGGAGAAGATTGTTGTTGACATCCAGAGTTCGGCTCAAGTTGAGCAGAGCTCAAGTTCGGCTGTAGTGCCAAAGAAGAAGAAGAAGAAGAAGAAGAAGAAGAAGAAGAAGAAGAAGAAGAAGAAGAAGAAGAAGAAGAAGAAGAAGATGCCCCACCAACTGAGCTGCCTCTGGTCTGTATCCTCCATTATCGGTCGAACTTACAAATACTTTATTTTTTGTTTGTCCCTAACTCTGTCCCTTTTTGTTACCCGTCTGACTTGTCTCAAATATTTCATATCTGCGCTTTTCTGGTTTCCACTCACCGTCCATGTGACGCATCCTTACGTCAATAATTGGCCACACTTTGTACTGTAAACATTTACTTCGGTGACAAAAGAAGTTCACGTTAATGTTGTCCTAGTACGGAATTGTTATGCGTGTGCTCGCATAAACAATGCGTTTAGGCAAGACGTGATTGGCACGAAAGTGTGGGACGACAGACCACTGGAGAAACTCAAAACTTCATGAACAAAGCAATCGTCATGTTCACCCTATGTCCAGGCTGCCATTGACATATAGGAGGAAGCCTAGTACAGATAGGAGGGAACAAGACTGAGAAAAGTTCATTATTAATAGTGGTAGAAGATATAAGAAGGAAGACAAGAAACAGAAATAAGGAAAAGTGTTAACACCTATTCCGCGTTGAGGAACAGTTTCTGAAACAAAAAACACCGAAGTAAATCTTTTACGGGGACTACCGCGGCTGGAGTCAACATTATAAGAATCACGAACTACCAAGCTGCTGAGCCGATGTCGATTGCTTAGCGACTGATACACGCTTTTCTTTCTAAACCTTATAATGAGTTTCCAATGAAGCGACGTTCCCTATATACTTCATAGGAAACTAATTGCTTAAAGCTCAGCTTGGGGTACGTTCGGCCTGCCATTCCTTGACGAACAATTTTTACTAAATAAGACAGAGGCGTATTTACGGGGGGGGGGGAGACGAACGGGACCGGACCCTCCCTAGAGGCGGAAGTTGACGAGAAATTTTGTTCTCTTAATACATAAGCTGTTTTATTAATTTCTCAGTTGTACACGCAAATACAGTACTAACCCTTTTTTAAATGTAGGTCTACGAACAAGTTTATTATACATTTGCGTGTACCTTTGAAACATGAAATATAGGAAAATCAATTAAGTCAATAACTATCTTATATTATAAACTTATATCTTATATCTTATAAAGAATGTGTCAATACCGCTTATACGTATCTACTCTGTTATTATTTCTTTTATGAATTTGCTAACTGCTATAATTTTTTATTGTTCGACTACGCTTTTCGTCATTACTGACATCTTCAGGTCTTAAACAACCTGAAGATTGTTTAAGACCTGAAGATGTCAGTAATGACGAAAAGCTTAGTCGAACAATAAAAAATTATAGCAGTTAGCAAATTCATAAAAGAAATAATAAGGATGGCTGCTAATTTAAACAATACTCTGTTATTAGTTTAATGGGATTGATTTCAGTATGTTATTACACGTTTTTCAGCCACTTTACCAAGATTTTAATATTGATTAGTCTTAACTTTTTTTTCTTTTGTATGACTCTACTCGAACTAACCCCGCTCCCAGACCAAATTCTAGATACGCTACTGACTGAAGAAGGCCTCCGTTGAGTGGCAGAAACGTTTAGAAAGGAAAAACGTGCGCGTATCAATGAGCACGTAGCTGACCACCGCCCTACAGCCGCATAGTTCTTGACTCCGGACGTGATAGCCCCCGAAATAGATTTACTTCCGTATTCTTAGACACTTCCTTCTTGTTTCAGAAACTGTTCCTCAACGCAGAGTAGGTCCTACCTCTTTTCCTTAATTTTTTTTTCTTGTCTTTCTATATCTTCTACCGCTACTAATAATGAACCATTCTCAGTTTTATCCTATTGTCTCAGTTTTATCCAGTGGTAGCCTGAACATACGGCAGAAAAGACGACTGCTTTCTTTATGAGGTTTTGGCAGTGGTCTGTCAATTTTTCGTATCGCCCCTCTTGTCTAAACGCTTTGTTTATCTGAGCACATGCGTAACAAGTCCGTACTAGAGCAACATTAACGTGGATTTTCTTTATCCAGTTTTCGTCGTCCGAGATTATAAGTCATTAGTGTCGTTATACAGATGCTCTTGCCTTTATTTTTATACAGTACATTATCTTGTGACAGCAGTCTCATCCGGTGTTTATGGCAGTGAGACTTGGACACTGAACGCAAAGACCCAATGGCGGATACAGGCTAGTGAAATGAGATTTTTACGATCAGTAGTAGGGATGTCACGGAGGGACCGGCTAAGAAATGATGATATGAGGAACATCCTTGGAATACACAACCTAAACGAAACGATACAGCAATACAAACAGGATTGGACAGACCATGTTGTAAGAACAGGATACCAAAACAAATTTTGGTTTATAATCCGAAAGGATGGCGGAATATTGGAAGACCAAAGGCAAAGCAAAGACAGTTTGGCCGAGGAGAAAATAGGGCAAAGGAAGCTGGAAGCTTGATGAGGGGGTGGAATGTACAGTGACGATGGAACCTGGAACTATGATATACTCGAAAGACTGGCGGAAGATGGCCATTCCCGGCTGCGTATTTACATTCCCCCTACGAGTTCAGCCGGTGACTGAAATTAGTTGGGGTATATAATGGTTGGCGCACAAAACCTCTTCTACATACCTCCAATGGTCTCAACCAGCTATTACGAATGCCGTATTGTGCCTAGCACTTAAGACATGAGGCGGCGTAGGCCGTATTTATTAAGACAATTCAGTTCAGCTTGAACCAAATGCCAGTTTGCTCATCATCTGTAAATTTGAACGTTCACCAATTTCAACAATTAGTCTTTTTTTCGATACAATATTCTATAGAGTTTCTTAAATCCTATTAAATTTTAATAATAAAATTAATATTATTGTGTGAATTGCTATAGACTATTTTTATACAGCTCAAGAATACTGTTTTAACAAAACGTTTTTGATCATCTTGAACCAAACTTCAGTCAAATGGCCGTTGAACTTTGAAACCTAAGCGATTCCCCTTTAGAGAGAAAACTTTAGTTTCGACTACGGTATGGAGGGTGGTTGATATTCTCTTACTTTCCTAAGAGGGTTATTAATGTAAATATTACAGGTACTGTCATTGCCGGATTTAAGCATAGGCTACATAGGCTGCAGCCTAGAGGCCCGCACCACAAACAAAAAGGAAAAAAAAGAACAGACAATTTGCATAAAAATTATTTGGTTCGTGTTTTAGAGAATAGTAGAAGTAATTAAAAGAAAATATGGTACTGTGAGCCATGTATAGGGCAGAGTGTGGCAAGAGTGTGCACGTAAATTTTAAATTCATCTCAAACTACACTCATTGCACTGAGACTCATATTTTGACAGAAATATCGTGAGTCCCTTAAGGTTCGATTAAAACCCTCGTTTTATAATTTCATTTACTGTAAATAAATATATTTCTAAAACGAGTCAAATGCAAACTTTTGCCTCCATATGTGGGGCAGAAGTTGGCAATGGTTTTATTTTTCCTACATTTGTAATCTGTTTAGGGTCTTTTGAGGGTAATACAAAGACGAGTGCAATATTTTATTATTATTTACATAAAATTCAGAATGCCATTGCATGAGATACCTTGAAATCGTTAAACTGTTTAACATGGTACTGAAAATTTACAAAAAACTATCTAGTCTATCCCAATTTAATTTGTACGCTTAACAATGATTTTATTTGCAGTTCTGGACGATACAGTATATTTTTTTTTTTCAGGGGGAGAGGACCCAGACCCTCCATTTTACTGACGGGTAATTCCATACCCCGGTAGATGGGGGGGGGGGTACACCACATGTTCAGCATAGGCGCCCACTAACTATAAATCCGGCCCTGGGTACTGTAAATATTCACCTTTAAGCTCCCTCTCTTACGATTTTCTACTAAAAAAAAAGCTGCCGCAAAACACGCCTCGCCATTTTTCATTTTTAGACGCTATTTACGCATGAAATAAACGGGGATACACACTCATCGTACGCATATCCTGGCCCGTTTTGTTTTGAAAAATTATAAAAATAAACAAAAAAACATGGGTGGGAGAGAGGTGAGTCAGCGACTGAGATCGTTAAGGTATCCGACCACTACAATGAAACCACAGGGGGGGGGATGTAAAAACGCTTCCGGGCTGAATCAATAAGACCAGCAACAATGAAGAAGAAGAATTTGTGTCTTCAATGTAAACCCGCCACAATATGCACAGCACGTTACGAAGTGCCAGCGGATGAGCAATACTGGCAGTTTTAATCGTTACAAAACATCACAGCATTACTTCCACATAACACTTCGTTACCTTCAACGTTTCCTGAGAACGCGATTTCTTGCGTTTGCGCTCAATAACGACGCTCTGAAGGTAACATGGAAAAAATGAATACAACAGTCAATGTATCTGTATAAATGTAGTAATGTGCTGTCCGCCAGCGGTATTAAACATATGTCATAATCTTACTAATACATGCTGATTTCTCCATCAGAAAGGAAAAGAAATCTACATAATTTATGCATAGAGGATCATTCATTTGATACAGTTAATAAGCTCAAATACCTGGGTAACATAATGAAGGGTCCATAAACACAATACATGACAGGATACAAATAGGAAATATGGCATATTATGCCAACAACAGACTACTGAGAAGCAAACTCTTTAGTCGTAACACAAAAATAAAACTACGTATATAAGACACTTATTAGACCGGTTGTTACTTATGGAGGCAAGATATGGACACCGATAAAAAAAGGAACAAGAAACACTACGAAGGTTTGAAAGAAAGATTGTAAGACATGTTTATGACCCGGTCAAAGAAGATGACGAATGGAGAATAAGAAATAACTAGGAGATATTGAATCATGAGGACATTGTAACATTCATAAAGGCTCAAAACGAATACAATGGCTAGGTCACCCAAAGCGTATGCCAAAGAAAATCCTTGCGGTGGAAATCTATAAAAACAGAAGAAGAAGAAGAAGAAGAAGAAGAAGAAGAAGAAGAAGAAGAAGAAGAAGAAGAAGAAGAAGAAGAAGAAGAAGAAGAAGAAGAAGAAGAAGAAGAAGAAGTTCTTCTACATAATAATAATAATAATAATAATAATAATAATAATAATAATACCACACCCGCTACCGGACATAGCCCTGGCGGTAATTACTTTACTGCTACAGTTCTACTGTTGTTTTCCTACCCGACTGTCTCAGGTTCCCCGACCAGGATGTACGTCGTCTTCCCGGTCCACGCTTTCCCTCGATTTTTCCTTATATAATGGGTTGCAAACAGCATAATGCTCGGATGTAAAACTTGCAGAAACCTCTTCCTTGACGCCCCTCTTCTACCTAGTCCATCTTCATGTATTGTTCTGCCTAGTCCAGTTTGAGCGTTCTGCTGGACATCCTATATCCTATATACCCGAAAAACAGCGTGTTTGCCTTGTTGTCGTTGTTGGTGTTGTCGTCGTCGTTGTTCTTCTTGTTGTTCTTCTTCTTCTAATTCTTCTTCTTTTCCTCCTCCTCCTCCTTCTTCTTATTCTTCTTCACAGTGCCGTATCAACCAGATGTCGGTTGTCATCCTGGCAACAATAACTTCATTTCCTACTGCTTGAAAACAAGAGCACTGATATTTCCCTTATCAGTGCCTCAGATTTGGCAACCAGGTCGTACGTCGCGTCGCTTCCTGGGCCTACTTTGTTTACGATGATTAATAAAATGTTACACTCTGACGTCTCATTAAACGGGCAAAATCTATCAACTTTCTTTCCTACTTCTTAGAATCTATAGATATAATATCTTTGTACTTCTTACGTCTTTTATACGTGTTTTCATTACTTCCAATACTTCAATATTGGTAATGTGATTAATATGTCCAACTAGTCTTGAATAACGCTAACAGAGTCACGTTTCGAATGGCTCCGTCTTTTGACTGAGCTTTATTTGAACCGTTCAAATAGAAGGAATTTGAACCGACATACAAGGAACATAAGTGTCGCCAGCACTACCATTCACCCACCCATTATCTCAGTATGTTATCACAGCTTCACAGCTACTCATTTCCACAGGCTGAGTCGACCTGGGGTCTGAAAAAATAAAACGTTTTTGTGGTGCACCCGGAATCTCTAAACTACTGAGGCGACATGCCCTTTGATCTACCAAGCCCGTTGTGTGCGCGCGCGTGAGAGAGAGAGACAACTGGTAAACTTTTCCACCTTCATATTGTTAACATAAAGCATATAACATAAAATCCACCCGTTTCTGTACGTTTCTTTTGCTGATAGTTTATTCTTAGACATTTCAATTGCCGTACAAACCTTGATTACCTATCATCAAATCTGTTTTTTTTTTGTCTCCATATTCCTTTATTCGATCCCACTCCACCTTTATTGGTCTTTACATTTTCCTCACTATTTTCTTCTCAAATCGTGTGTCTACTGGACAGGTTTATGTCATTGTTAAGGAGAATCCCGATCACCGCAAAGAAAACTAACAACAGGAATATTATTAGAAATGAGTTTTCTGAAGTGTGAATTGCAAAGTTGCAAACGGGCTCAATGGCTGTAACTTCTAAACATTTTTCGTTAATTTCTGGCCGAAATGGCATGAAGTGGTCGTATTAAGTAAAATATGCGAAAGGACCACACGATATCGGGAAAGAAATGAGGACGTGGGAAAGATGCAACGTGGAGAACTGTATAGTAAGGATACAGGAAAAATAAAATACGCATGTTCTTGACTGGAAAAGAAAAGAATAGTGAAAATCTGCAGGGACAACAAAAGACAATAAAGGCAACAGAAGAGCCGAAATGATGGCAAAAAAAAATATCGGTATGGAGAACCATACATGCCCTTCCATGTTCTAAGATTTATATTTAAAATCATTTTCGAAATGAAATATTTCCATAGAAACTACTTCTTTCTACTTATTTCTTCAGCCTTAACCACAGTACTGTGGTAACTAACGTATACCACCTCACGTTATCGCACTTGGTTTTCACTGATAATGGCAGTCGACGGCACTGCCGAAACGTCTGGTTTTGCAGAAAACATTGGACTACGGCCCAACAGCCCGGGAAGGAATTTTAACAACAAACTACTACTTTGTTGCCTATAACGTAGTACACACATAAAAATTACCCCCACCCCGTTCGACTACCCTCTTCATTTATAGATATTTCATCTACGTTTCTACAGTGTATTATTATGATCTTCTTATCAGGATATTTTATTTATCAAAATTAAGTACTTTACTCTTGTTAAAACATAAAACGTTGCAGGTAAACTACCCTTTCCCCGTACCGATCTTCACCAAAATCAATAGGCCTTGAGTCCTCTACAACTCAGGCACATATGTAAAAAATTATTCGATTCTCTTTGAATGTGCGGCAGTTATCGTTCGTCATAGAAAAAATACCCTTGTTAAAACAAAACGTTGCAGGTAAACTACCCCCTTCCCTTAACCGATCTTCACCAAAACAATTGGTCTTCAGTACTCTACAAATCAGGGCTGTATGCAAAAAAGTATTTGATTCTGTTTGAATTTGCGGCTGTTATCGTTTGCCAAAAAATAATCTACAGACACAGACTCAGACACACACACACACTTTTCGAAAAATGACTTTTTCATGTTTTGAGGGTAGTACAATCAGTATCAGCCGTTATCTCGAACACGATTTTTTTCGCCATGACCATACTTCCATTTCCTTATGGAACATTGAAGTAAAAATTGATGGACAAACCACCATTGTCTTATAGAAGAAGAAGAAGAAGAAGAAGAAGAAGAAGACGACGACGACGACGATGACGACACACACGTGTGTGTGTGTATACACACATGCATAATCTGTACAACAACAATCAATCTACTAACAAAACATTCCTGTTATAAGTAAACACAAAATAATAAAATACATTTCTTGTTGAGGAGGTCGAAAATGATGTTCGTTGGTGAAAGCTCTCAACTGACGACAATACTGTTAACTCGAGTTTACGTAAATTTGTTATTATACTTTATTTCGTGTTTAGTTGGAACGGATCAGTCATGTTTAATGATCGATTTTTGTTGCTGATGTTTTATATACATGTATTATTATTTTGGTCTTTCTTACTGAAACTGTCAGTGAGTACTTTCTTGCCACTTCTTGTAATTGAAACATAGCTCTTTACAAATCATCCACATTTTGTTGAATAAGAAAAAACTGTCATCCTCATATAGTAGGGAACCCATACAAATTGATTTGTTAAGCTGTATTCCCGAAGTCACTCTGGATTTCCATGCTCTCAACATGGCCTTTCCATGCCTTTTATGGCCTTTAAAGGTAAATATCCAGTGAGGACTATGATAGTTGTAAACAACATCACTTTAAAACAAGTGAGCCGTTTCAGATATCTTGGCTGTGCAGTAAGCTATTAATCTGAATATAACATAAGAGAGAATATAAATAAATTTAGGAATATTTGTGGTATGATTCATAGAAATCTTAGAATAAAACCAAACACAGCACAAGGATTAAATTTTATACAACAATTGCAATACCCACGTTGATTTATGCGAGTGAGGAGTGCGTCATGACAAAAAAGGAATGCGGCAAGATTCAGAATGCCGAAATGCAGTTTTTTCGAAATACTTTAAATTATACATTGCAAGATAGAATAAGGAATGAGGAAATCAGAACAGAACTCGAAGTAAAGGACATATATGAAATTATTTCAATTTATATGAAATAAATGGTGGGATCATCTGCAAAGCATGACAGAGGATCGATTGCCGAAAGCGGCACTGAACTATAAAGCCATTGGTAGAAGAGACGTGGGTCGTCCGAGGATAAGATGGATGCCGGGTCCATGTTTATATAACCTAATCCTTGAAGAGGAGAAGAAGAAGAAGAAAACTTTGTGTTGCGGAGGTCGAAAATGACATTCGTTGCAGTAAGTTTTCAACTGACGACAATATTGTTAACTCGAGTTTACGTAAACTTGTTATTATACTTTATTCCGTGTTTACTTGTAACGAAACAGTCATGTTTAATGATCGATTTTTGTTGCTAATATTTTATATAAATATATTATTATTATTATTGTGTTGTGTTCACCTGAAGTCGACCGTCGATCGTAAGTGGTCGAAACGTGGAGTTCAAATTAGTGTTTACAATCATAGACTTAAGCAAATTACGAGAAGCGAATTGTTTTGAAGTAACACGCAATAGAATCTTACGCCAACGTTTTAGAAAGTGTTACTTCTCACTCTCATACTGAGGAAATATTTTATAAGAGCTTAATAATAATCGTGTAATAGTGCGAGGAGTGTCCTATTACACACTGTTGATATTTAAACAAAAACGTAAATAACCAGTAATAACGGTTATCGTTAGTTTTTTTTTTTTTTTTTTTTTGATAAAAGAACGTTCACTACTGGAAACATAATGGTTATCAAGTTAATCTCTGATTATTAATGGGTATATTTATTCCAATTTAGATTAATAATTATACTCGTTGTACTCACTTTTCTTTGAAACGCGATAAGATATTTATTTAAACACCTGCACTCTGTACGGCAAGGAGAGTTTATTATATGTATGTCTAAACTGAACTGTTTACCGTGCCTTTGGAACGAGTCTTTCAAAAATTGGAGTACACGAATTTGGGAGTCAATGGTAATCAATGGTAAAACCTCCCTCTAGCGATTTGCTGGCGGCACAGTACGCTACTCATTAGAGGTGTGCTAAACTAGTATAACAGGTACGAACGAAACCGTTCCAAAACAAATAACACGTACAAATATCTGTTACTATATACCTATTATACATATACCTGTACCGTATAATTTGTCATAAGAAATAAATTGAAACTAAAAGTATTAACAGTGTTATTTTGCACTGTGACTTTATTAAGCTGTTACTGTTTAAAATAAAATAAGAAACAAGATAATTTATACGGCTATCTCACTTTGGGAATACTAATTTAAGTTTTCACTAGGAGTGAACAAACTGACGTAGATTTAATATTAAATTATTGATTCCATTTTAGTTAGACAAATCAATTGCAATGAAATTAGAGTGCACGTAATAGCACAACAAATAATGTCACAAAAATTTACGTGAGATGTGCAGTGAAGTTAAAATCATCTCCGAAATCACATTAACAAAAAGTAGGCCTACTATATGGCCTATTAGCCACTCAGTAAGTTACACCACAATATAATTCGCTTTTTCAAAATTTACGAAGTTGATGACTAGTATATTGTATAATTTGTTATTATAATCTGTATTATATATCTGGATAACACACGAGAATAAATGCAACATCAGCATGATTTTTTTTCATTTATTATGAAAAGCCCTGTTTACAGCTTCGTCTCTTTGGCATAGAGATATTCTGAAACTCGTTGTTTTGCTTCGATTCTTACTTGTATGGCACATGCGCAGAATCAAGTATTCAGCACCAATAACTGTGACTTTGTACTCGTAGTACTCGTTTATTCGTTAGTCGGTTCCCTCGACTCGGAACCGCGAGTAATCGGAACGAGTATTTCGACTTTTCAGTTATCGTTGAATCGGAACAGGTATTTCAACTTTTCAGTCACTGTTATATCCATTTCACAAAAATAATCGTTCCAAAATACCTGTTATAGGTATATCGGCCCACCTCTGCAGTACTGATTGGCGAAACAGAAAACGACGGTCTTAGACAAGCCGCGGTAGATTAAAAGACGAATCAGGAAAAATCGTCACCAAGAATAAACTTGGGTAAAACAAAAAAAATGAGTCAACAGCGTATATAAATGACACCTTACACGAACCGAGAAACTTCCGTCTGCTTCCGGTACATTCGAACTGAGAAACTTCCGTCTGCTTCCGGTACATTCGAACCGAGAAACTTCCGTCTGCTTCCGGTACATTCGAACTGAGAAACTTCCGTCTGCTTCCGGTACATTCGAACTGAGAAACTTGGACAAAACTATCCCCCCGGACAGCACTCAAATTGAGACATTACATTCATCGCTAGTTTCAGTGTCATTGTCATCTCGTGTTACTGTTGCAAGAGATAATCAGTGGAACCAAGTTAAAAATTAATGGAAGCTTTTTAGGATTTATCGAAATAACCGATGAAACTAGCCTAAGCTTAGAAAAAGAGATTTTATTCAGCCGGATGAGAACGTAGGCCTACTGTGTTCACGATATATAATTTTAGTAACTACAAGGAGTTAGAATTCGATGGGAACAAAGGTATGAATTAATTAAGGGTGCTAAGGGGGGCCGCACAGGATTCCTGCGGGGGCCCAGAAAAAACGAGTTACACCACTGCGAAGACTTACATTGTTATTTAGTACTAAACGACTAAACGAAATACGCCCTGTTTAACGACTTCCGTTAAGAATTTAACTGTCGTTCAACCGTAGATTAAGGAGGTTTTATGGGAGGTAACACGTTCCATGAACCTCCTCAGAGATATCGGCCGTTAAAATCGTGTTTAACTTAACGGGACATATCCGGCATGATACAGTGGCATGGCGTGGGTGCATAACACTTGTTGCCGGTTTTGACAGGCCTAAAACTTGGCCTGAAAATTAATTCGAATTTTTTCTTGTACCAAGTATTCTTTTTACAGCATTTTCTGTCATTCGCTGGGAGAAGAAGAGGGCCCCGGTTCAACGGGATCTGACTCTCATTATACTTACACAGAATAAATCAGAACACAAATAATCGAATTAAAAATAATAAAGACAAACAGAGAAACACAAGACTAAACGAACAAAACACAAATAGGAACTTAGTATCTGCTGCACGTCAGTTCCGAAAACGAACACAACTGCTAACTGAGGTCTTGTCGGTTTATACAGCGGCAACACATTGGGTGGACAAATGTGTCCCCCTCCACAGTTTGTACAGTGACAACTACTACGAGGTCAATAACCGTTCGCAGTAAAACATTGCCGATGTCTGAGCCGGCAACACAAGACGGTGCAAGTGCCCAGCAGTTCGAAAGCAATGCTACGCTTTTCTTCAAGTTTCTCTACTAATATTGTTCGGATTTCAAATTATTCAAAAACTAAAGTATTTATTATTCTGTGATATAATTAATATTATTTTCTCTTATTTCCAGTAGCATACTGTTGCTGCCGTAGGCTACTGTCATGTTGTACCGGCAACAGCGGTTACATGGACGCCACGCTACTGTCATGATATGTACGTAACGGCTGTTAAAACAACGTGGGCTGTTTAAAATTACATTGGAGTCACATTCCTGTAGACACACATACTCACGCGCGCGCGTGTATGCGTGTGTACATTGGCATAACTGGGAGCTGCTCCAGAGGGATGAGAGGGGTGGACTTGTTCCAACTAGCTGAAAAGTTGGACTCCCAATTTTCCTCACGACGAATGAGATATTTAGGGTTTTTCACAAATATTCATTTATATAATTATTTAAAAGCCTTATTTTAACACACAACCACCTGGCTTAGAAACAGGCCTACAGTAAGTGATTACGGAATTTCGCTGAAAATTTTAATAGCTCAGGAGTGGGGCCCTGATCACCCCCGTAGTGACGTCACTACGTACGTATGTATTGGTTTCCGTTAAGCGATCGTTTGCTCGTTAAACGAAGTACTGTATACACCTACATATCTGTTCGGTTTCTGTGATCACAAAATTTATTTTGTTTTTCTGTTATTAACTGATTCATTTTAAGTAAGTTGCGTACACGAATACAATAAAAACTATTGTGACAAAAATGGCTCGTGGAGAAGATAATTTTGACAGTGAAATAAAGCCTAATATACTCAAAAAGTCACCCAAATTAAGACGAAAACAAACAAAAAATGTTACCGCTAATAGACATTCTGACAAATTAATGGAAATTTATATTACAGGCGTTGAAAGAAAGTTACTGTAAAAATTCTTGAAGAATTGTGGTTAAACTAGAATGTCATTAATAACTGGAATAAAACTGGAAAAAGTAGGTTACAAGTAAGAAATAGAAAACCACGAAGTTGTAACGCCAAGGAACGGATATTTTACTAACGTAATTTCTTGTGACTAAACAAAAAAAGCTAACAATAAATAAAACTACAAAGGTATAGGTAAGAATCTTCAGATGAAGCCACGAAACAGAACTTATCAGAACAAGTACAACGAAGAGCAAACAGCTAATAAACACGCATAAAAAAACACGTAAAAGGAAGCCACAAATCAGGTTCGTAAGTTATCAGTTCATTTTAATTTCTCCATCAATATGAAGGAAAATCGACAATTTCCGTGGTACCATAGTCGTGTTAACATGGTCCAAACGGGGTTAAGACAACGACAGTTCACACTTTTTTCGCCAGTTAACAAAAGGTTAGGTGGAAAGTTAACAAAGGTCCTTCGTGAAGTGGGACAATATTCGTTATCACAACCCGGTACGAAGCAATTACCAGTATGAAGACAACAGCCACGCAAAGTTAGAATTACGGAAAACTACAATTATCCTGACTGAAATCGCTCGGTAGTACTATTTTATTTCCCTAATATTCAGTACTTACTCGAGTCTTTAGAAAAAAAAAAGTTATTTATAGACGTTTGCCTCATTTGTGAATGTGTGCAAACAATTTTTTACTTTTTCTACACAATTTAAGTAAGAATTCACACCAACTGACTTATCAGAAGAAGCGCTGATAAATAATTATTGTCTTATCACTGTCACCGCTGAGCGAGGGCGGTAAGGGTTAATGCTCTACAATTAGGTGACCTCAGCAAGAACAAAACAGTAGTATTTCTAGTTTAATTTATTTCAAACACTAATTAAAATGGGTAAAAAAAAAAAGAATTAACGATGAAACACTGCGTGGAATGTAAGCGAACAAACAGGGTTTTTAAAAAGCTCTGTACAGTAAGACCCGGTTAAACACTGTTCTAGTGTTTGGAAGATTGATCGTTTGGAAGATTGACCGGGAGGCCTCGTATATTAGCTTTTTGAGTATTTTCGATGTTGAGTGCTTTGAAAATTGTGTCCTGTTTTGTATTGATTTGTAATTGTTCACGTGTTAGTTTGTTTTGTGTTCACAACGGCACCATAATGAACATACGGGAAAATTTACAAATATACAAACGGCTACATAATGTCATCGAGTGTTGCGTAACGTTCAGACTGATACAAACATAGAGTTGGGATGCGGAGAGAGTTGGGATGCGGAGAGACTCGAAGGAATAACAGAAAAGAAACAAACGAATAATGTAGAGGAAAAGCTTACCTCAAACTGGAATAATAAAATCTATTAAAAAAATATTGTCCCGTTTATAACATGTGAAAACAGAAAATTCAATGATCCTTCCAATAAAATAAATGTATAGGCCTAATATAAACATGGCTGACTACAAAAATAAATGTTAAACTTTGTAAATAAATATGACAACAAAACTAATGTAAGTAGCTGTAACATGTAAAACTGGTATTGTAAAACTGACGAAGCCGTGCACGCGAAACACGCGTTGTCATTACAATTTAATAAATAGAATATTCACTCACGAAACCCGAATTGCGTGAACATAAAAATATTAAAAAACATGTTTTGTAACCCTAGTCACAAGACGTTTACAAGTGATGATCATAGTTAGTATTATATGTGAAATGTGTACTTTAATTTAAAAAAATAATAAACAGAATACAGTCGAACCTCGATAACTTGAACCGTGATAACGCGAATTCCTTGATACCTCGAATGGTTTCCCTTCATTTTCCCTATACAACTCCGTGTTATTTTTACCTTTGTAATTCGAACATGATTTAAAAGTGATTTTGGTAATTCGAATTTTTGTCACTTCTGGCAACGCCACTGAACCACTATAACTCGAAGTAAAGTAATGTATGCACGGACCTCTACAACTTGAAAGTCTATTAAAACCCTTTATAACTCGAAGTTTAACCGCGTAAACGTCTATAAGTAGAAGGTAGCGTGTTTCTACAGTAGAATAGAAGACTCTCTTCCTGTTGAAACACGAAACGCCCACCAAACCAACATAAATACATACGGCACTACAGTCTGGGACGGATCTTGGCCTCCCTAATGATCCGCCTCCAGATAGTCCGATCATGTGCCTTGGTCTTTCAGGAGCCGATACCCATCCTAGTCAGGTCTTCTTCCACGTCGTCTTGCCATCGTTTTCTTGGCCTGCCTCGTCTTCTGCGCCCATCTGTATGCCCATTTATTATCTTTTTGGGAGTCTTTGGTTGTCCATTTTTCTACATGTCCTATACAGCCGATACTTTGGACTTTATAAATCGGACGATATCTCCCTGTTTTAGAATGGAATCTGTTTGTTGACTAGATCTGATCCTCCATTCTCCATTACAACATACAGGTCCGAAGACTCTTCCAATAATTTTCCTTTCAAAAGTCCTCATACCCTTCTCATCTGAATGTCCAGGTTTCGGAACCATATGTCACTACAGGCTACATTTGCAGTTTAGTCTCTTTGGTGAGAAGACTAGCTCTTAATACTAGAGCAAAGTACGCTCTACTCCCCGCCATTATAACATAAAATAAAGTATACGGTAATCTTTATATTCGGCATCTTTTCAATGGATATTGTACTAACTTCTTATTCATTATTACAAATTATGAAAGTAAAATACATGTATTGTAAAACATGTTCAGTATGTTTTATCATAAAATTCCATATCCATGTTATTTAACAACAAGAGCACACACTGTTCAGTGTCGTATTTCACTTGCGTGTCGTCAAACTAGCTGAGCGACATTATACAGTATACGCGAACCTCAAAATTCAGTAACCCTACTCCTGATAAGTCGAATCTCAATATCTAGAAATATTCGATAACTCGAATTTTTCCCGTTTCTCCTAAGATCCGATTTATTGAGGTCTGACTGTATTATTCACGATGACTGAACAGCGTGAACTGAAAAAATGTCTAATTGTCACACGACATCTACAACTGACGATCGCTACTATGAGTGAAAAATAAAATATATATTTTCATTTTTAAAAATATGCGACGGTCAGAGGTGGCCATCTCCCCCATAAGCCATGGTGCGATCCCCCCCAAGTATTCCAAAATCCCCCCAAATTTGATTTCGTGGGTAGGGAGGATATCACAATACGGGGATACGGAATAACCCCCAGTTAACGCTGGTTCTCGCGGTTTCATCAAAACATTAAACAAAAAAATTAAAGCCATTTAAGCAATTATTGGAATCAGAAATGTTATTCTTTTTATCAATACCAAAAGGTTTTCTAGTATGCCTAATCAATAACTGAATTATGAGAAATGTAAAAGCCTGGTCAAACCTGGCCTACCATAATTAGTAGTACATTAGGCCTTATCAACATAATCCAATTTGATTTTGTAATTGCATTCTTTTACTTCACTGATTTGTTTGATTTACGACTTTTGTAAGAGGGTAATTGACCTGGTTACGTATTTAAACCAGGTTACGCAACTGGTTTAAATTAATGTAATTTCTATTTCCAACAAGGGCTTATTATGAAAGGAAAAAGACGATTTTGGTTAAAATTACTTCCCGGGCTGTTTGGCCGTGGTCCAAAGTTTATAACAAAACCAGATGTTTCGGCAGTGCCACCGACTGCCATCTTCAGTGAAAAACGAGTAACGCTAACGTTAGGACCACAGTACTGCAGTTAAGGCTGTAACAAGCCTTCGTTACACGAAAAAGAATTATTATTATTAATGGCAGGAAAGGTTTAGTAATAAAATAAAAAGGCTACTAATAATTACAAAAATCGCCTTGAAAAATCACCCCCCCCCAAATATTCCAGTGGTGCGGCTTGTACCATTGCACCATGCTATGGTGCTATGGGCACCCCTGGCGACGGTGGCAACTACTTATAAATTACAGTTTTCAACTCGACCGCAATTGACCGGATTTTCGCGAACGGGTGTCGCGACTAGCCGCCGTCCACAAAAAGCGCGTATTGCACGGGGGGGGGGGCTTTTAACGGGGTTTTACTATTGGCCTACTACTTGTTATGTCATACGTTGACGATAATACTACGTATTTATTCACGAGATTATCGCGTGCTTAGCGAATCGTATCGTGTGAATGCGAATAATTAATGGCAACTGTTGCGAAACAAACAAACAAAAATAATAATAATTTACACAACCTAATTTAATTAATGTTGCTACGTTAGAAATTTCATAGCGTAATATCTGCTTATGTTATCTTAGGCGATTATCAGAAGCGTATCCGCAACATATCGTTACGATGGTCTCGCTGATCGTCATATGGTACAGTGGAAACAAAGTACAGACACCGATGAAATCGCTAATTACCAGGTTCAATGAGTGTTGTGAAAGAGTTAAAGGCTTCGTATATCTGGGGATATATGTCGATGCTGAGAATAACTGCACAAAAGAAATTGAAAGAATTCTGGCTGCTAATAGAAGCTATTGCCGGGTGAATAAACATTTTAGATCAAGACTATTAACCACAAAAACTATAGACACGCTTTGTAAGACATTGGTAAGGGCTGTATTGACATACGGCTCTGAGTACTGGGTACTCAAGAAAATTGATGAACAGAGGCTGGCTGTGTTTGAAAGAAAGACACTGAGAAGGATTTAGGGACCAATTCAACAGAACGGAGTCTGTAGAAAGAGAAATAATAATGAATTATATGCTAAGTACAATGACATTACGGCTGTCCGATTTGCCAAAATTAATAGATTAAGATGGGCAAGACACGATCAGAGAATGAAAGACGAACGTACGGCAAAAAGAATTATGAAACACAAGCCAACAGGAAAAAGGAAGACTGGAAGACCGAAGAACAGATGGTTGGACCAGGTCGGCAGCGATGCGAGGAAGCTGGGCGCAGTGAATTTGTGGCGGATGGCTGAGGACAGGAATAAGTGGAGGCAATGTCTTTTGGAGGCCAATGCTCAATCTGGGCTGTAGAGGCAAGGATGTATGTATATATGTACGTATGTATGTATGTTAATGAGTGTTTAAGGCTTTATACACAATAATCGCTTTCCACAACAACACCATTGAGCCGCACTGAATAAATCGCCCAACGTAACTAACTCACTAAGCCAGCCGCTGTTGCCTATATACCATGCAGATGTTCCAGAATAATGTTCCAATTAAGAAGCACTCAAAAGGTCTAGACGGTACTTGAGCACACGGCCTTGACAGAGACACGCGCCTGCTCGGCTAGCCGAGAAACGTGTATTACGAGACTCTCGACTGTTCGAGAGCGTTCCGTTGTAACACCATATAGTACCCTATAGGACTGCCAGTGATTTCCAACTGGCGGCCCGCGGCCTTACCTTGGCCAATTTGATAATTAGTCTATTTACTATAATAAGTAAATGAATAATAAAGTAATAACTGACTTGGCAATTAAGTCTGTTGTAATAACATTTAAACGCTTCTTCTTATTTTTTCTTATAACTTCTTCTTTCAAGCATTAGACCTGTGGCCAGTTGTGCCTCCTGGTCATAATACACCTCTCACATTTCACCACCACCAAAATCAGCCAGCTATACGCAGTGTGGCAGTGGCATGCCGCGCTGTAGAACGAGTCGTGTGTGTGTGTGTGTGTTACTTATTTAGCCCAGACAGCTTATCTGACCATTAAGACTGCTGTATTGTGGGATGGGCAGGCAGTCCTAGCCGTGAATTTGATTCGATCCCACGACAGCAACACAAGCCTTTGTGACTACGAGCCACAAAACGACACTACCTTGCCCGGTCAGTGCCACCAACCTCATTTCACTAATTGTCGTTTTAATTATATTTTATAATATTTAATTATAAAAATATAATTAATATAATTTTTAATTAGTTTTAAACTATAAAATTTTTAATTATAAGTAATGGCTGTGCCGGTGTTATTGTATGTTCCTGAAACTTGGGTTTCGGCAAAAAAACATCTGAATAGTACACAGCAGTGGTTCCAAAAGTGGGATCACTTTTAAGAAAAAATAGAATATAGGCTACCGTAATTTTCTCCGATTTTTTATAATCTAAAATCTAAATTTTAGAGTCTTAATACAATTAGCAGCAGATTCCAGTATTTTTTGTTTGGTTCAAACTAATTGCAATTGTAAAAGTAATTTCAAACTAATGGTTTTAATAATGTCTTTAAATTATGTCGTGTAGCAGATCTGTTTGTCAGCCCAACTGACTAGAGCGCCGCATCAACGCAGAACTGATAGCGCTGTTTTAGTCCACGTATAACATTGTATCTTGCTTATAAGCAAAACGTCCTTCCGTGTAGCTGGTTTTACGCCTAAATAGCTGGATTTCGACACGTGTGGCTATAAAGATAGAGCCGAGGTTGGCAAAGTTAAGTAATAAACTTGACGTCGAGAGTGACTTAATGTTGAAATTGTCAAACATTAAACTTAATATTGCAGAGCTAATTGTAGAAATACAGTTTCATTGTTCACATTAAACTATATTTTATATCATTAATATTATAATTTTGCAAGTTAAGAGAGTTTTGATTTTAATACATTTTAATTAAAATTAAGAGTTTGTATCATATTTACTGTTTCTTTTATTTCATAACTCTGACGGGGACCGTGAAATTTTTAATTTTTTGGGGGTCCGCGGACTGAAAAGTTTGGGAACCACTGGTATGCGGGCATCGGAGATGAGATTCTTGCGATTGTTAAAAGCTGCACACGAAGGGATGGACTCCACAGTGAAGTGATTCGTTAAGGGTTGAACATTTTTAATATCCAAGATCGTATTGCAGAGAACAAAGAGAGATGGATTGCTCACCTGGATATGATGCGAGATGAGATGGATTGCTCACCTGGATATGATGCGAGATGAGATGGATTGCTCACCTGGATATGATGCGAGATGAGATGGATTGCTCACCTGGATATGATGCGAGATGAGATGGATTGCTCACCTGGATATGATGCGAGATGAGATGGATTGCTCACCTGGATATGATGCGAGATGAGATAGCATTTTGCCTAAGCAAGTTTGGCAACACAAGCCTGTTGGGCAGCGAAGTATAGGAAGACCCAGAAAGCGTCAGTGAAGTGAATGTATTTCTTTCTGACCGAAAAGGGAGATTCGTCTGTTCAGAAAAAGAAGAAGGAGGAGGAGGAGGAGGAGGAGGAGATTTTTATAATTTAATTATAATACTATATAATTATAATTTTAAATCATATTTTGTAGTTAATTTCCCAACGTCTTTTTGTCTTTGATAGAATGTTCTTTTTTGTTAATGTATTTAGCTGAAGCCAGTGGCGTATCTAGGATTTAGCCTTTGGGGGGAGGGGTCCGGAGTCGGGTCGGCTTCATACAAAAGAAAAAAACAAGTTAAAACTAATCACCATTACTATATTTAAAGTTACTGAAATCGGTCCAATTAAAGTAAACTGTAATAACACAATAAAAATACGCGCTATTGAAACACTGTTTACGAGACACTTTTTTACTGAATTGATTTTCCAATATTTCATATTTCAAACGTATACGCTAATTCTGAGTAATAAACCTGTTTGTATAGGCCTATATAAAAATAGTTACTACTGTATTAGCGTACACAACTGAAAAAATAATAAAACAGCCTAAAAATTTAAGAAATTAACAAAATTCGTCAACTGTATACCCCCTATGCTCTGTATGACGATGGTTGTCGTGTGGACCCTTGGCTTACCTGCTGCCTCTCCCCCATTGTAATACTTCCGCCCGGGCTCGACAGCAGCTAATTGCCTCGTGAGTCACCTCACTGTGCGTCCAGTATGAAACAATTTTTTTTTCCTCGCCCAATACTGGTGAAATTTTGTTATATTTGAAATCAGCGAAATAATACGATGAAAATGACACCAAAAACGACTAAAAAATATTAAATTTTAAGGTGTTTCAAGGTAAAAGCTCAACAACTACTTTAATACACATCTTCAGTGCATAGTGCTTTATAACGCCCACTTTTTAATATTCCAGTTTATAACTGGTCGAAACGTGCTTTTTTTGTAATGGTAGCTACTGCACTTTTCTAAAAGAACGTAACTGATAGTATCCATACGTGTTGTTAATTTTCTCGCCATCGTGATAATAAGTACAAAAAATTTTATTTTTTCCCAGTATAAAAAATTGTTTTGTAGTTGTTTTGATTGTTCATCTTCTTTTTTCTTTTTTAACAGTACTAAATAATATAGAATATAGAACTTTCACTTGTGAAACTTACTTGTTTTTTCTTCCCGTACGCGTTTCGGCGTACCGTATAATCGCACATCACGCCGAAACGCGTACGGGAAGAAAAAACAAGTAAGTTTCACAAGTGAAAGTTTGTAACGAGCAAAGATTTAAAAATTTTAAATTTTCTCCTCGACGGAGTGTGTTCACACGAAGTTGTGTCAACGACTAGTTGACGCAATAAATAAAACGTAATGTGAAGATGTCAGAGCAGCGTCGCTAACAAGACAATAGGAAGACGTTAAGTTCTACTCAACTATAGAAATTGGATGTACGAGATGACAGGAGAAGTTTAGCTAAAAATTATTACCCACAACAGCCGAGACAAAGCAGGCGAGGACACTCACACGTGTACTGGGAATTAAGGCATACGTTCAGTCAGGTTACGTCAGAATACGAGGTACTGCAAAAAGGGGAAACAAGATGTTTACAAAGGAGCGTACGTACAGCACTTTCAGAAACAATGAGTGAAGCGGAGAATGGACAGGACTCCAATCATGCTACACAGCTGGAGATAACGTCTAAGTGTCAGACGCAATTTACGAGTAGAAAGTTAGGGTGACTTCACCAGCTAACAGATGTCCAGAATTATTAATAGTTACAAAAAAAGGGTTGTAAGAGAGAACAATACTTCGGAAGGACCCGAGAACAGATGAAGGCAACTTAGAAAAACGCTGCGTATACCTCACACAAAAGAGTGATCGACAGGCGTATAATAGCTAGAGATTCTACGAAATAGGTCAACGCTCGACAGAACAAAATCTGGGGGATGTATGGCAACCTATCAGAAGACAAGACCTGCGAAGAACACTGGTGGAGAGGACAGTTTCCATAGTAACCAAAAGCAAAAGACGTATCAGAAGAAAGATAACGAAGAGTCCTAATGTAGTGGGATAAAATATTCCGAGAAAACTAAAAACTGACCTATCACGAGTAAGAAAAGGCGTGGACAGCGCAGAAGACAAAATTTGAGTAGGGACGAATTGATAAAACTATATGTCTAACACAGGGACGGGGAAGTATACTAAAATTTTTCAAGCCAGTCTATTCTAATTTTCGGAGAGTATATCTCAAGTTTCGGAAGTTAGTACATCAAAATCGTAAATTAACAGACTTAGTGAAATCGTCATGTCATAATAGTCAGACTTAGTGATCTTCTAATAGTGAATTTCAAAGTGCGATTTAACGGACTCGGGTAGTAATCATTTAAAGTGAACAATACAATCTCGACACGTACAAATATCATTACTTGTGTATTGTACAAAATAGACGAACTTAAAATTAATCAGTGCTACTAAATCACATTAAACCTTATAGAACATGAAACATTTGAACGAACTAATCTAATCACATATACATTGATAGAAGGTGAAATAAGTGGCGAACAGACATAAACAATTATGTTCCAAATGAACATATAACACTCATTTTAAAATGAATTATTCAAACGAACACTAAATCCATTACTTATTTACACAACTCTACTTCGACGCGAGTGATCGTGGGTGTATGAAAGTGTTGTGCTATCGACGGCAGTCAACGAGATGTGTCTTTCTGTCATCATCACCGCAAGGACCGGACATCACTGGACACTAAACGGATATTCCATAAAACTCAAGTAACCATTATTAATTTATTACTTTAAGTTGCTGCTACTGACCTGATTCTTTCAAAGAATTCCTACCCTGGGAAGTTATAAATAAACGTAATGAATATAATTAGAGTTAAAAAGTATAAATAACGAATATGTTAACAAAAAACTATCTGAGATTAATGAACGCATCAATAATTAGTATCTGAATTGTTATATTATATGATTTATGTATGTATGTCTTCTTCATTTCAGCGAATATTTAAACTAGAACTTGTTTATTGGAAATATGTATGTGTTTACAGGTGCAACGACGTTTTTATATGTATGATTAAAATTTACTATGAATGAATAATAAATTAGTTATTTAAGTTGATCCTACACAGGCGTTCATTATTACAGATAACCCAGATGTTAAATTAATCTTTAAAGAACACAAAGTAATTTTCTAAGAGTTTCTTTTGCTCAGTGATGTAAATTGAATTTACAATATTAATTGTCAACTGATATCATTTGTTGAGCTATAAATAATTAGAGTAATTATTCAGTTTATACAAAATAATTAATGACCACAAATGTAAATTACATTTACATTTATTCACTATATTAATTTCGTTTCAACACGGGACATAGATAATTAGAGTCATAAACATATGGTTAATTATATTAATCATAAAGTAATTATTTATGCAAGTAATTTGCATAATATTCATTGTAAGTTCTATATTCTATATTAATTGTTTTGTATCGCAAAACAAATTTTTGCGTCAACAAATGAGCTGAGAGCTTAACGATCGATCGATTATTTACACACGTGTTATAAATGTCAATCTATGTTGAATTATTTATTAAAATCAGATTATATAATTTAACGACTAACTGTCAAACGTTGTTCCCTCTCTGAACATGTATACAGGTAATGTTTTGTGAAATGTTTCAGTTGACAATACAGACTGCATTCTTGTGAAAGAAAATAATTGTTTTTGTGATATATTTAATAGGGCCTATATACTGTATTAATGTTATTAATAACAACAGGCCCCTCAGACCTGTTGATCCTTTGTGTGGAATAAATATACATATTGATTGTATGTACATTCACTTAATACTGTATTTTATAAACAGATCGGTGGTTGATTTCTAAAATTATAGGTGCCGGAACACATCAACTTAAAAGTTGTACAGACATCCGGAAAAATTCTGGAATGCACATATTCTCGTAAGCTCCCAATCAGTTGCCTTGCATGTAGTTTTAATTTTGAAGCAAGTTTTTTTTTAATTTCATTTTCTCCATAGGTTATCGGGACATTTTATGAATGACAGTAGTTAAGATAAAGATTAGTGCTGTGTTTGATTTTGACAAATGTTTAATTTTGTAGTGGGGCTGATTAGGGGCACAATTTAAAAAGTGGTAGTATATTTTTGTAATAATTAGGTTTTTCTTTTCATATATTTTTTCGGTAATTTATTTTTGGATCCAAGAGGTTCCTGCGCGTTCCCCCTGAAATCAAGCCACGAACAGAATAAACATTTTCTTAAGCAAGTAAATTTTATTTTACAGCGTATGTAGGTCTCGTACAAACAATCTGCATCATGAGAGGTTTATAGTGTAGGGCTACATTGACATCATATAAAATATATTAGGCTACAACATGTGGTGCATTGTTAACGTACAAGCAGGGTCGGATTACAAGAGCATGGTGCTCTGTGCTGCTATCAGACTGTTGCCCCCCCCCCCCCCCAATTCAACATTCAAACTTTTATTCATTATTTACACTGATAAATGGCATACACAATTTTGAAGGTTAACAATTATTTAATTAAGTTCTTAAATTACAACAAATATTTAGGTAAATAGTGATTACAATGACCCTAGTAGTACTTAAGCTTAGAACATACTAATCGATCTATTTTTTCTTGATTTTGCCTTAACGAAGTCTTGTATAATTTCTTCTAAATCGAGAGATTCAAGTATCTGGCTTTCAATAGTCAACCTTGTTAACAAAGATACTTCTCATCTCCCATAGTTGAACTCAACATATCTTTAATGCGTTTTAATACAAGAAATGATTTTTCAGATTCGCAGTTAGCCATTGGAATCGTCAAAAGCAGACGATAAATACTGTATATATTCGGAAATATCTCACTCATTTTATATTCAATAATCCAGTTTAATACTGTAAGCAAACTGTAGTATCATGGAATCTATCATCTCCATTCAAACGATTTTACTCGTAGCACAAAGTGCTTCATTCTATTAGAAGATCGTTATTCAAATCGTTCGAGTAAACTGCTATAAGAGCTTTTGCTTGATTTTCGAACTGGACACTCTTCATGGTTAATAACTACGTAAGAAAACCAAACAATTGCGTAATGCGATCGTAAGCTTTGCTTCGCTTAGTCAATTCAGCTGGATGGTATCCCCGTCTGACAGCTGAAGACCTGATGCCCGGTGCTGCAGCATACCCTAGCGTTATGGATAATCCGACACTGCGTACAAGTGTCTGCAGAATACCGTATAATCGCCTCTCCAGGTTCCGCAGGAGTCACCTTTCTCAACTCGTCTATTCAATTACGTGCAAACCGAGATTCGACTCTGCAAATGTTCCATAATCTCGGCGCTAGACCCGGGTGTCCGTCTTTGAGATTTAGGAAAGTTCATAATGATACACAAATTATTCGATAATAAAAGGGAACGCACCGTGGAACGCTGCCAGAGGTGGGCCGTAGTAGAGGTAGGCCGATATACATATAACAGGTATTTTGGAACGACATTTTTCTGGGCAGCTGTTACTGTTTAAAAGAAAATAAGAAACAAGAGAATTTATAGGCCTAGCTCCATTTGGGAATTCTAATTTAAGTTTTCACTAGGAATACACAAACTGAGATTTAATATTAAATTATTGATTCCATTTCGGTTAGACAAATCAGTTGCGAATCTCAAGCAATGAAATTAGAGTACACGTAATAGCACAACAAATAATGTCAAAAAAACTTACGTGAGATGTGCAGTGAAGTTACAATACAATCATTTCCGAAATCACATTAACAAAACGTACTATCTGACCTATCAGCCACTCTGTAGGTTATCACAATATAATTCGCTTTTTCAAAATTTACCTAGTTGGTGACTAGTATATTGTATAATTTGTTATTATAATCTGTATAATATATATGCATAACACATGAAAATAAATGTAACTGTGTGAATTTTTTTCATTTATTAAAAACAGCTTCGTCTCTTTGGCATAGGAGATATTCTGAACATCGCTGTTTTGCTTCGTTTCGTACTTGTATGGCAATCGGCACACGCGCAGAATGAAATATTTAGCACCAAAATGTGACCGACTCGTGTACCTACTCCTAATACTCGTACACGTTTATACGTTACTTGCGTGGAGGGGGGGTCCCGCGACTCGGAACCGCGAGGCTTTTTCGATTTAATCGGAACAGGTATTTCAACTTTTCAGTCACTGTTATATCTGTTCCATAAAAATAATCGTTCCGAAATACCTGTTGTAGGTATCTCGGCCCACCTCTAGTTACCACCCGTTATTCACTGGAACAGCTACGAGTGAATAATTAATTTCAAATTGTTTTGAGCCAAAAATAAACAAATCAGTGGGCGGTATAACATTCTGTTTTCATGATAATTGTTGTCCGCAAAACAGTATCTATTATTTTAGTTGCAACATTAACTATATGTGAAAATAGAATTCTGCAGAAGTAAAACAATGATGTCAACAGGTACTTTTCTATCGAAGGAGGGGCTGAGATTAAATTTGAGGCATAAATAACGGAATTTTAACATGGTCAATACATAAAAAATGATTAAACACACGCACACGCGCGCGCGCACACAAATAAAAAACACTCACACATGTACTTAAGCTTACACACACACATGTACTTAAGTTTACACACACACACACACACACACACACACACACACACACACACACACATGTACTTAAGCTTATACACGCTCGCGTGTGTATGCCCTTTTTCTTTGTAAATAGCCCGTGAAGTTTCTTCCAGGATTCGTGAATTACATTACAGTAAAACCTCGTATTTACGCTCCCGCTTATAACATTATCCCGTCCATTACGCTCTTTTTATACGATCCCTGGACGTTTCATATACATACCCCTTAAATTTTAACCTCTTATAACGCTTCGAAGTCCCGCTTATAGAGCTTTTTTCCCGGTCGAAAATGAGGAAAAATTCCGTATAAATTGTGAAACAGTACTATATTTGAGATGTTTTAAAAGCGTGGTGAAGAAATTGTTGCTCTGACTGTACTGAAGGTACGGTCACCCTCTACCCGACACCCAGAGTAGACGAAAGGAATTCCACCCTCTACCTGAACAAACCCTCCGGACAGCAGTGTCGGGAATTGTACCTAACGGTACTTTCCTTTGCATGAAAGGAATTTAACACTCAAAAGTTTCCCTGACATAAACCCAAAAACTCGTAGCTTTTTTATGAATTATTCCTAACCATTAGCTAATATATTTTTTATAAAAAAATAACTAAAACTTCAGTAAACATTCTAATGAACTGGACTACATAACAGTAACAGTAATGAATTGGACTACATAAAGTTTTCTTAATAATAAAAAAACATTTAACAAGAATATATTTGTTATTTTGTAAATTACATATGTTTCGATAGTAATTCAACTATCATCATGAGATATAAAATTAATAAATTCAATAATTTTTAAATCAATTGTTTTAAATCAATTTTTAAATCAATTAAGCTGCTTTATATACAGACTAAATTTAATCTTTTTTATTTTTACGTGAGTATATAAAATATGTTATATAATTAATTTTAAAATATAATATAAACATTTTGTATTTTATTAAATTAGTATTTTTGAAAATATTATCATTATTTGTATTAAAACTGAATTTGTTCTGGTATTAAATATAATATATGTAATATATATGTGATAAGCTGATACTGTATATGTCATTCAACAATGAACAGAAGAAAGAATTGATGGATTTCAAAAGAGGAATTTCAGTATAAGTTTTCGTAATTTGTTTGATATCTTACCTTAAGTATGGCCAGTGCGTGTACTGATCAACAACACATCACAAAGGGAGAACCGCACTTCAGTTGTCATACAGAAACGACCGTTAAAAATATTGCAGTATTTTCTGTGGTCGATTTATAGTCCACAAAATCACTTCGAACTGTCAAAAAACCATGTGTTTTGATAATCTACAACTATTCACTAAACAATCGACTATTGTTGCCGAGTTATCGGGTTCAAGAAATCGTTGGTCCGCCAGCGGCAGTAGTAGGTCGCGTAACATACAGACCACGAAGCGAAACTAAATATTAAGTAATACTGATATGGTTAAAATACAGTAGTTACAACACTCAACAAACCTTAGACCGTGCACCGCTGAGCCATCGACCAATAGTAATGTTCTTTGTTAACCGTACACTAGTCTCGGGCAGCGGCGCATGCGTACTGTACAAACACGTCCGTCGCCATGGTTACCCGTAAACACCATTGTCCATATTGATACGCGGTGTCCAATGACACTGTTAGAAAATACAATGTTTATTCTGTAAACGGATGTGAAATTAATATGTATTTGTTTGCCTACCAATTTTTTTTTTTTTATCGTTAACTAAAAATAGTGTTTCGTTTGGTTAGAACAAGAAAGTAAGTTTACTACGAATATAAGACGTCCATTCGTCTTCTATCGTAAATGGAATAACATTCAGAATAGTACGCACTGAGAACACTTCAGGCCTCTAAAAAAATCTGAAGGGCACGTAAGGAACAATGCCACAGTGTGTAAGGGAGAACTTTTCAACCCCAAGGACAGCACACCTACTACTCAACGGTCCACACCTGCCGCTGTCACTTTTGTATTTCATCTCGTCTTTGTGCACGTTTTTTTTCTTTGCGTATGAGGGATTACGTTTGGTTCAATTGGTTCCTCCCTTCTTCTCCTTTCTCTTTCTCCTCTCCCACATCTCCTTCATTCTTGATCGATGTCTCTCCCTCCTTTCGTCAGTCCAGATGGCACCTGTCCTCTTCTTGGGGTTTTCCTGAAAACCTTGGGCATTCTTTAATTTCTTTTTCAGTGGCAAGCATTCTTCAATGTCTTCTTGAGTAATCTGTAGTTCTTCTATGTCTTTTTCTGTTCCTTTGAACCATGTATTGGACATTTTTTGTGTTTTATGAAATAGTTAAAAAGCTTCCCTGTTAGTTCGTCAGTACTTTTTCTTTGAGCATGTCCGTAGAAAATAATTCTTGTTTTTCTAATTACGTCTGTGATTTTCTCAACACGTGTGCACAGCTCATTATTGTGCCGTCTTCTGTAATGTTCTCCATCTTTTATTGATCCCAAGATTTTTCTTAATATTTTCCTTTCTGTGATTTCCAGTTCTTCCATTATCATTGTCGTGTTCAGAGTCAGACACTCAACTCTGCATAAAGTGCTTTCGGGTGTTTCTACTGCTGAATAATCCTAAGTTTGGCATTAATGGACATTGATTTCTTGTTATATGTGTCCTTGGTTAAATGGTAAGCAACTTTCCTTTATGCACGTTATTAATTTTTTTTTTGCCTTAAGTGCACATCCAAACTCAGCAGTTTCCCACAATGAAGTATAGTAGGTCCGTCTTTTACCTATTATATACCGTACCGACATCCCTGGAATACCGCGATTACCTACTTCGATGATGACCGGCCGATTTGTCCTCTAGTCAAGACCAAGCTGTAGCGTATGACAATCTGCACTACATCTCAACACTGTTGGTGAATGGATGAAACGATGAAGAACCATCCGTAACCATAGTTTTTTTTTTTTTACTTCTGCTCTGCGCTGACGATGTTGTGATAATAGCCAGATCAAGACAACCGCTAGTTGAGGTATACAATGAGCTCAAACAAAAATCCGCTGGAATGGGACTGAACGTAAACGTCAGCAAAACTAAATACGTGCTGATTTCTGCATCGAAAAGGAGAAATCCGATGTATAATTTAATATAATTCAGTTGAGACAGTTAATAAGTTCAGATACCTGGGTAACATGATAGATAATGAAGGGTCCTTAACAAGACCATACATGACAACACGCAGATCTCCACACGGAAACGATACAGTGAGCAGTCTACACGATCCTCCTGAAGCTCCAAGAAAACTGACGATGCAGTGGTTTTCAGACCTGATCAAATAATGTTTTAGATAGTTCATACTTTTTTACTACATAACTAAGTAAGTAAGGTATCACTTGTTGCTGACGTGAACCCATTATGTTGTTCTCGTTATACCTTGGGGCGTCCAGAAGAGTTCGTAGATATTCGATTGAAATCTCTGGATAATCTTGATCTAGATAATCGTATCTAGAATTTCCCCTTGGGAGGGGGTTCGAGGTCCGGTAGAGTCGGCTTCAAACAAAAGAAAACAAGTTAAGACTAATCAACATTACTGTCTTTAAAGTAGCTGATAAACGTGTGATAACATCCTGACATCAATTAAAGTAAACGGTAATCTATATATATAAAACTCAAAGTCTGAGGATTTATGTGTGCTGAATACAAATCCACACCGTTACACCGATTGCCATCAAATTTTGCACAGATAACCTTTGACACAAGGCGAACAATACTGTCTAACTTAGAATTTGATATTTTACCCCGTTCGCACTATTTAGGACCTTTTAATTATCCCCATTTGTTGATGCGTATAAAGATGCCAACAGCACCATGGACACCAGAATTAATTACCATAGTAACAAGTAAATAAACAAATGCTATTTAGCGGCATCGGAACTGTACCTTTATCCGTTCCTGCAGTACATTTTCCATGTTTTTAATATGCGATTGAATCAATATAGCCTATTACGATGTGGAAAAGAAGAAGTGTACTAATCGTGTCCTATTTCTTAATGCAAAGCGAAAATACGTGTTGTTTTCATTTGTGAGGTTAGGTGACAACGGTTTTTGGTTTTTAGTTTACTGCTGAAATAAATAAAAGCCATGGTTGAGGAAAACATAACGTTTAATGTGATATACAATGCATATAACACAGTAACACTTAAAAGAACCTAACGTTTTTTGAGCTAACGGGTACTTTATAAATATCTCCAAAGGCTTTATAAACGCGTACTTTTAAATCTCCAAAGGCTGTTGCACCAACGTAATAATTTAGTACAAGAGTTCAAAACAGCTTTGGAGAGAATTTGACTAATGAGTACAAAATTGTTATACGAGCTGTCAGAACGCCATATAGACATAGACAATAAAAATTATATGAAAATACTTATTAAAAGTCAAATATTCGCGTAGGTAGCCGCGGGTAACAGCTAGTAACACAATAAAAGTACGCGTTATTGGAACATTTGTTTAGAAGATACTGAGTGAATTGATTTACCAATATTTCATATTTCAAACGTCTACGCAAATACTGTGTAATAAACCTGTTTGTATACTTAAAAAAGAGTTAATGGCTGAAAAACGCGTCTGAAAAAACAAAAAAGCCTAAAAATTAAGAGATTAACAAAATCCAACTTTTTTCGACCCTCTGGTGTGGAGGGTCCGGTCCCGTTCGCCCCCCCCCCGTAAATACGCCCCTGATTTTGGTGTTAGACGAACGGGTGCAACCACACAGCTGGACTCCGTATGACCAAATAAGTTTGATGACGATCTTAAATAGAAGTACTCAGTTCTTAACAGACAATTTCCTTCCAAGAAGCCTGTAAAGTTGGTCGAGTTTAAGTTTAATCCGAAACTCTCACGTGCGGCTTCCAGGTGGGTTGTTTATCTAGTACTAGGCCCTCCCAACATCATTGTTCCTGACGTGAACCCATTCTGTTGTTCTCGCTACTATTCTAAAATATTTAATTTCTGGTGCTATTAACGGGATTTCTTGATTTTGTTTAAAGGCCAGGTTTCTCCACCATACAGTAAGCAGGGTCTTGTTCTTCTACTGGCGTTACAGCCCAGTACGGGTTTCAGACTCTTCAACAATTTTTCTCCATTCAGCCACCTCATTATAACTTATAGCCTTCTCACCTTATTTTTACCATATCCCTCAGTCCTCCTCAACATCGTCGGTCCATGTCTTCCTGAGCCTTCCTCTTGATCCTCTACCTACTGGACTCTATTCCATAATTTTTTTGTGAATTCTATAGAGTTATGGAATTCTCATTCTGTGCCCTAGCCAGGCCATCCTTCTACTCTTTATAAACCTTAATATATCAGTTCCATGCTATATATTATTTATTTCATTATGCCTTCGTATTCTCTGTGAGCTGTCATCATTTTGCGCTGCTCCAAACATTTTTTTCATTATTTTTTTTCGAATGTTTTTAGACACTGTTCGTCTTTCGTCTTTTTTGTGTTAATACCCAGGTTTCACATGCATATTTTACACAACTGGTTTAATTACGCTTCTGTATGTTTTTAATGTTAATGATTTTTTTAATTGCAAGCGGGACGTCTTTTTATTTTCACTGCTGAGCACCCAGTGTGAAGGTGACTTGCGCTGAATTGTTCTGGTTGATGTTTATGCTCCCTGTGTCACCAGGGGGCGGATCCAGCAAGCAATTTTTTTTTTTTTTTTTGTAGGATATCAAAAGTCGGACCATTTTTTAATGGACTAACGTATTAACGATAGGAATGAGGGAAGATAAAAATACAATGTGTTATTGTCAACACAACCTTATTAACGTAAAAGTATAAAATCTGATCTGTGTTTGTCAGTTCATGGTTGTTTCAATAACATTCACTTACCGATTAAATTACACGCTACCCATTTAAGTTATGTATCAAACAAAAATTAACGTGGAGTACAGTTTCAATTTAAAGTAATTTTAGAGTAAAACCACGAACTTACTAAACGTCATATACATTTTTATATCATATTACCAACCACACAATCATTCTAAAATCACAAGACGACGAGACAAATTTCGTCTGAAGTGACCCCCCCGTGTTGGATCCGCGCATATGTCACACCCAGGGGCGTATTTACGGGGGGGGGGACGTCGTCGTCGACGACTTTCGACCCCCGATGGTCGAAAAGTTAATGAATTTTGTTAGTATCTTAACTTTTAGGCTATTTTATTTTTATTTTTTTAGCTGTGTTTTTATGCTAATGTAGTAGTAGCTCTTTTTTAAATATAGGCCTACAAACAAGTTAATTACACAGCATTAGGATATACGTTTCAAACATGAAATAGGTATAGGAAAATCAATTCAGTCAATAAGTATATTTTAACAATAACACATATTTTTATTGTGTCACACGTGCGGTTTGTTTGACGTACGTGCACGGACGCGAAGTGTCGCCAGTTTGTAGTCGGACGGCAGCGTTGTTGTCGATGTGTGACGCGTAGTAGGTCATGGCACAGTAGATAAGGTTTGCTTAGCCGTGCTTCTGGTTACCCGTCGAAGGCGTAAGAGGATTAAGAAATCCTGCATCCACCCACTAGGACCTCAAATCTCGCCAACAATTTGATCTCGTTGGTTCTCATATGTAGTGAGATTCAAATTCTATTGTGCTCTGACTGCCACATGATTATGCTGCACCATGCTCTGTAGACTAATAGAACAGGTACAGGATGTGGTGTACTCTGGTACAAGTTACACAATGTACAGGTACCAGGTACATGTTCTAGTAGTCAGTGAAAGAGCACACAAAGGAAAATTTCAACTTTTCCACCCCGGAACAACAACACTACAAACTTCGTCCCATGCTTTCTGCTTTAAATTTCTGTCATGGTATTCCCCACTGCTAATCTGATAGAGACAAGTTTTTTTCCAAATTCAGTGATCAGTAACTCGCTGTCTACATACACATTTTCCGTGGCGTTGAAAGCTAAAACGCAACTGCACGGAAACGTCCGTGTGGGCACCCTCGTGCGTGTTAAAAACGCAACTAAAACGCAGCAGGTTGCGTTTAGATGCGGGAGACCTTGAAGACGGAGCAGCGTTAACGAGCCGTGCGGTTTTTCCACGTCCGTGTGACCAGTTTCATTGCCGCCTGTGTGTTAAATTCAATGCGTTTCTCAACCGCAGGCACACGCTCGTGTAACGGCACCCTTAATGCGACTGACTTAGACACCGTAGTTGACTTTTCTGAACTCGTTTTTTTCTTGGGTATGAAGCCGACTCGACTGCCCCCTCCCCAAGGCTAAATTCTAGATACGCCACTGGTTGCCTGAGCAACCTGTCAGACCCTTTATTCAGTGTATATGACGCAATAATATTCCCTGGTCTTGTCACTTTGTCAGGGAAAATTTAGATCCCGCCGTATACCCTCATTACGTGTTCAATCTTCTAGCGTGCATTTTTTCACAGAGACCTCATCTTGAAAGCTACAGGCCTCCTCAGACATTAATTAGGCCTCGCCTCCTTTCTTGTTTTCCCACCTATACCACCTACTCCTATCTTCGTGTCACACCACAGATTGAATTAAACTCGGCAAGTCTAGCGTCTGGTCACTACTGTCGCCGCAGTTAAGGGGAAGCAAAGGAACATGTGCTCCGGGCGCCGCGCTGAGGGTGGGCGCTAAAATTACAAATAATATTTGTATACTGAAAGTTTCCTCCTACTTATAATAATTCACAATACAATAAATAAACTAAAGAACCGGTCCCAGTCACTAGAAGATATTAGTGGCATCAGAAGCGGACTAAGGGTGGGGCGGAGGGGGGGACCGCCCCGGGCCCCACTTATAGTAGCGGGCCTCCAGACTTGGAAAATTAAGTTTTTTTGGTAAACCTTTTAATTTATTTGCAAGTGTTCTATTGTCACGTCCTGAAACGCAACACTAGAAGAGGTCCAGGATTTAATCGATCGATTCGAAAGATTGTTTTCATATTATTTTGAAATCTACCTCCTTACAACCCTACCTCATAAAGTGTTTACAGATATTAAATACAACTTACAAAGGAAAGTTTATTATTAGAAATATATTCATACTAAAAAAGTAGCGTCAGTTGTACCTGGCGTCAATGCCTCACCACGCAGTCGGAAGTCGCAAATTGAACCCCAAAATCACGGACGGCAACAGCAGTGGTAGTGACTCAAGAAAGCCGTGCCTTGGTACGAATTGTAAACGGCGGAGTGAAACACCGAGCGATAACATGTAGTCCTATGATAAAGGTGATTACACCAGTGAACATTATTCAGTCAGTTACTCGAATTTTACGAGACCAAAACTATAAAACGGCTATTTTAGAAAGTTCACCTTATTTGCACTAAAACTGCTAACTGACTTGAAAAAATATTGCCAAGTATTGTTTGCAGTAATGATAAATTTGTTTTGCAGTATATAAGTTTATTGTATATTATAAAGTATTGTAATAAATTTAATGCAGTCTATAAATACTACTAATTATATTATTTCTTTAAATTTCGTTTTTATAATAAGAAAATGGATTTTTATTTCAATCATTACTACAGCTTCTTATAAAGTTTTCTAACTACATGTATCTATACAGTGATTAGACAATAAATATGTAACAGTAAAGTGTTTTTCTATGTATTACTTAAAGATAAATTTTATTATAAAACCTGTGTAGTGGGAGGGGGTCTCGGAAAGAAATCCGCCTCGGGCCTCCACTATACCACTGAGTGGCATGTTTAAGCGTTCTAAGTAGGTGCAGTATAAACTACACAAGATTGACGTAATAAATTTAAAGATGTGAAAAACTCAATTTAAAGATAAAGTTGAAATAATTAATAGGCCTATATATCTAATAATTAATAATTTTAATAATAATTTTTAATAATTAAACAAAAATTAATAATTTTTAATAATATATGTACTTATATAAATGGGACGATTGATGTGAAAAGATTTAGAAGGTATGGGTATGTATGTGTGCGAAATGGGCAATGATAGATGACCAATTAAATTACAATCACATTACTTTACGGTGGCCTCTCCATAGCTGCGCGAAAAGTGTGGGTAGTGGGGAGACTCAGTGTGCTAAGTTGTAACACTTCATTTCAGAAACGTCCGTCACTGTTGCTACAGCCGGCTGTATGGATGTCCTTAACTATTTAATCAGGGGCGGATTTACGCACAGGCAGACTAGGCACTTGCCTGGGGCGGCAAATTTTGGGGAGCGGCAAAATTTGAGTTAAGAAATGATATTTTTAGATTCAAACAAATTTACAAGTATAAAAGCCAGTTGAATTAAGCACACACGAATATAAAAATTATCTTCACTTAATTTGTAACTATAACGCAGTTATCGTTTTTCACCCAAAAGTAATACGGGCGAATGTTTATGTTTTCAACCGTTGAAATATTTGGCGTTGATCATCCGAGAGATTTTAGATGTTGGCAATCCAGATCAAAGTGAGAAATGTAGATCTGTCAATGTAATACCGAATTGTAGGTTGGTTCCAGAAACCGAGGCAAGCTAATATTTAAGGAATCGAGACATTCTAGTGATACCGACAATAACTGTGATAGTAGTGAAGGTGAAGATACTGTTCACACAGTTCAGCCAGAGAGGTCCGTTGTGGAGGAACCTTCATTTTTGAAGAACGAAGAGCCAGTTCACGTCAAAAATCATGATGAAATGTCATCAAATCAGGTAGGGAAGGTCTTAGATTCTGATCCTATTAATTGGCAAATGAACGAGAGCACACGCGATTATGTAGCAAAGTTTGGATTTAAACAGAACACTAGTGCGGACTGTAAAACCAAAGAGGGAATATAATAATGCCCCCCCCCCCTACAGAGATTTGTGGGAGGGGGCAAATTTATACTGCCTACGGGCGGCAAAATGTTAAATCCGCCCCTGTATTTAATTACGTATTACAACATACTCGGGTTTTACGCATTGTTGACATTTCCGGATTTCATTCAACTAAATACTATTTATAATTCTACTCAGTATTACTCGAAATTGTATCAAATATGTATTTGTAATACCACAACAATGTTATTTGTTACATAATGTAAATAATAAATAATTACTGGTGTAAAGCAAGCAAGTGGAATACAAATAGAAGAAATAGAGAAATATAAACCTAAAATGACCATAAATATGCTTTATGCAAGTGCTGCTAAAATAGGACCTAAACGAAAAAAGTGGGTAAAAGTGGGTAACCACGCATAAAAATATCCATACTTTATATAAAATATCACATAAAATCCAGCCCATTAATTTTTCTTGCATTTAATACAATTATTAATACAAATTTTAAAATTAATATGAAAGTAATGAATGTAAGTAACTTACCGACTTATAAAGAAGTATATACGAAGTCAGAATGAACTGGGAATTCAGTATCATTCTCCAAGTCCGGCGATGTTTCTCTGTCCAAAATTGCTTCAACACCGGAGATATAGCTGCCATCATCTGAAGAAGATTCAGCGCTTGATAGGTCATCGTCGTCGTCATCGTCATCATCATCTTTGTCTAAGTTAATTACAAGCCTATCTTGCATTTCATCTATTAATCCTTCTCTTTCCAAATATTCGTCCTCAATTTTAATTACATGTTCACACACTGATGTCCATTTTTCTATTGATTGGCATGCTTGCCTAGTTAAATCTATTATGTTTTAATTATCAAAAGTGGTGTTGTTTTTTTGCAACAGAGTGTTTAAGTTGAGCCCAAATACGTTCTATGGGGTTTAAGTCAGGATGATACGGAGGTAGACGAATAACAGCGTGGCCGTGATTTCCTAAAATACTATCTATTTTATAGAATTTTTCTAACAGTTTATTCATTTTACTTCCATGTTCCATAAGGAAATGTATGGTGATGGCAAAAAAAATCGTGTTCGAGATTATTGCAGATTCTGATTGTACTACACTCAAAACATGAAAAAAAGTCATTTTTCGAAAAGTGTCTCTGTGTGTGGGTTTGTGTGTGTGTGTGTCTGTGTCTGTAGATTTTTTATGGCAAACGATAACAGCCGCAAATTCAAACAGAATCAAATACTTTTTTGCATACAGCCCTGATTTGTAGAGTACCCAAGACCTATTGTTTTTGGTGAAGATCGGTTAAGGGAAAGGGGTAGTTTACCTGCAACGTTTTATGTTTTAACAAGGGTATTTTCTATGGCAAACGATAACAGCCGCAAATTAAAACATAATCAAATAATGTTTTCTATACAACTCTGAATTGTAGAGTTCTCAAGACCTTTTGTTTTTGGTGAAGATCGGTTAAGGGAAAGGGGTAGTTTACCTACAACGTTTTTTGTTTTAACAAGGGTATTATCTATGGCAAACGATAACAGCCGCATATTCAAACAGAATCAAATAATTATTTGCATACAGCCCTCAGTTGTAGGGATCTCAATGTCTCTTGATTTTGGTGAAGATCAGTTAAGTGAAAGGAGTAGTTTACCTGCAACATTTCATGTTTTAACAATGGTAATTTTTTCTATGACGAACGATAACTGCCGTACATTCAAACAGAATCAAATCTTTTTTGTATACGATCCTCAATTGTAAAAGACTGAAGGCCTGTTGATTTTGGTGAAAATCGGTTAAGGGAAAGGGGTAGGTTACCTGCATACCTGCAAAGTTTTTTTAACAAGGGAAATTTTTTTCTATGGCAAACGATAACAGCCGCAAATTCAAACAGAATCAAATAATGTTTTGCATACAGCCCTGTATTGTAGAGTTCTCAAGACCTATTGGTGTTGGTGAAGATCGGTTAAGGGAAAGGGGTAGTTTACCGGCAACATTTATGTTTTAACAAGTGTAATTTTTTTTTGACGAAATATAACTGCCGTAAATTCAAAGAGAATCAAATAATTTATTGCATACGTTCCTGATTTGTAGAGTGCTCAAGGCCTGTTGATTCTGGTGAAGATCGGTTAAGGGAAAGGGGTAGTTTACCTATAACGTTTTATGTTTTAACAAGAGTAAAATACTTAATTTTGATAAATAAAGTATCCTGATAAGAAGCTCATAATAATCCACTGTAGACACATAGATGAAATATCTATAAATGAAGAGGTTAGGTGAATTTGTGAAAATTATAGTTGAAGGGGGAGGGGAGAATTTTTTTTATGTGTACTACGTTATCGGCAACAAAGAAGTAGTTCTTTGTTAAAATTCCTTCCCAGGCTGTTTAGCAAAACCAGACTTTTCAGCAGTCCATCGACTGCCATCATCAGTGAAAATCGAGTGCGAAAACGTGAGGTGGTATACATTAGTGACCACAGCACTGTGGTTAAGGCTGAAGCAATAAGTAGAAAGAAGTAGTTTCTATGGAAATATTTCATTTCGAATATGATTTTAAATATAAATGTTAGAAAATGGAAGTCATGTATGGTTCTCCATACCGATATTTTTATATGGTGAACGATAACAGCTGTAACTTCAAACAGAATCACATAATGTTTCGCATACAGCCGTGAATTGTAGAGTTCTCAAGACCTATTGTTTTTGGTGAAGATCGGTTAAGGGAATGAGGTAGTTTACCTGCCACATTTTATGTTTTAACAAGGGTAATTTTTTCTATGACGAATGATAACTGCCGCATATTCAAAGAGAATCATATACTTTTTGCATACATTCCTGAAGTTTTAAGTGCTCAAGGTCTGTTGATTTTGGTGAAGATCGGTTAAGGGAAAGGGGTAGTTTACCTGCAACGTTTTATGTTTTAACAACGGTAATTTTTTCTATGACGAACGATAACTGTAGTAAATTCAAAGAGAATCAAATAATTTTTTGCATACTTTCCTGAATTGTAAAGAACTGAAGGCCTGTTAATTTTGGTAAAAATCGGTTAAGGGAAAGGGGTAGTTTACCTACCACTTTAATGTTTTAACAAGAGTAATTGTTTCTATGACGAACGATAACTGCCGTAAATTCAAACAGAATCAAATAAGTTTTTACATATGTACCTGATTTGTAGAAGACTCAAGGTTTATTGATTTTGGTGAAGATCGGTTACGGGGAAAGGGAAGTTTACCTGAAAAATTTTTTGTTGTAACAAGAGTAAAGTACTTAATTTTGATACATAAAGTATCCTGATAAGAAAATCTTAATAATTCACTGTAGGAACGTAGATGAAATATCTACAAATGAAGAGGCTAGTTGAACGGGGTGGGGGTAATTTTCTATAAATGAAAATTATAGTTGAAGTGGGAGGGGATAATTTTTATATGCGTACTACGTTATCGGCAACAAAGTAGTAGTTTGTTGTTAAAATTCCTTCCCGGGCTGTTTGGCCGTAGTCCAATGTTTTCTGCAAAACCAGACGTTTCCGCAGTGCCGTCAACTGCCATCATCAGTGAAAATCGAGTGCGATGACGTGTGGTGGTATACGTTAGTGACCACAGTACTGTGGTTAAGGCTGAAGCAATAAGTGGAAAGAAGTAGTTTCTATGGAAACATTTCATTTCGTAAATGATTTTAAATATAAATCTTAGAAAATGAAGTCATGTATGGTTCTCCAAACCAATATTTTACAGAGTTAGTAACTCGGCATTAGAGATTTCGAACTGTGGGTTATATGTGTTCTATGTATTCTGCGTTGAACATAATATTTTATCATGCTATAAAACATTAAGATATTAGACTTAACAATGGCTCTTATACCTAAAATTCAATCATAATCATGTGTGCCGCCTACTAACAGGAAGACAGATTAGTAGGTAAGTTACTATACGTTAATTTTAATTATAAATTGATCTTCCGCTGTCTTTTCGAAACTGAATTAGCCCTACGGTATCGGATACAACTCAGCTTCACCAACATTTTTACCCACCGCACACCACTGGTATATATACTTATCAGTGGTCAGTTATGGTAAGGATCCAACACTGCACAATCTCCAGACTAAAGTGGCTGGCATCATAAAATTGTACGTTATTAACTAATATTTATAAAAAGTATAGTTTTGGTAAGTTTTCAGCTTACTGTACAGTATTTTGAGAAAAACATTTCAGTCGTACTGAGTGAGTGCAGTACATAAATAAATTGTGTTAAACAGCAGTAAAAGTCTGTGAGCCGTCCCACCTGACTTCCAGTTGTGTATTTTTTGTAAAATAAAAATAAGAGTTGTATACTTCTCAATTGATAAAATATTTTGATGTTGCCTTGTGATTTAGTAAAATTTAGTTGATAAGTATAAAACAATGACAGGAGCTAAAAATTATTTAAAAAATCTGTAATAAAGAAGTTGTTACAAAATCAAGAAAAATATCTACTGGTATCAGTTACTCAAATGCACAAGAACTAGTTATACTAAAGTGATGTGCGGTAAAAACAATGTTTATTACTTTTAACACACCAAATAAAAAAAACAAAAGAATAAATTTAAAGAATGGTTATTGATAAATTTGCAAGTGGATTATTATAAATTTCCCATTAAACAATGTGAATTACCTCCTACTAAATCCATGGAATTCATGGATAGAATTATATGGAATTCTGCTGCTAAAGAATTCTTGGAATTGTTAAGATTGCGAGGTCAATAAACCACTTTCATAAAGGGAAGATTGTTATTGCATATGCCAATGAAATATAAAATATTGACACTTTATGTCGAACATCTTGCCCTTGGAGTAGCAACAGATACTCCAGTCTGTATACACTGAGTAAAGAGGACAATGCATTCTTATGGGTTGTGCTGGGGATAGAAAAGGCTATGTAACAGCATAGCAGTTTAATATTTAAGCCACGTACAAAAATGTGTTATTATCACAACAATCTAAACTCATGTAGTTATGAAACATGATTATGATGTGAAAAACTAACATCTAATTTACTGGAAAAATTAGTTTTAGTGGTAGATTGTGTATCATATCAAATGGGATTATGAATCCAGCATTATCGTCAATAGCAGTCAATTCAGTGGGTGTTTTCATGTTTGTAAGAAAAGTTTGCATTTTAATTAAAATATGCGTATATTGAATCAAACTCATAAACCAAATTTTAAATTATATGTAGGCCTAACAGACATAATATAAGAGCAGTATGGTCACATAATAGTTAATACATTTTCAGTGGTATATTATTAAAAATGTTGGACATTTACTGTTTTCTTAATTGTTCTGGAGGAAGTTGCCTCACCCCAAAACCTCCCTCACTGCATCACTACTTGGAATGTTCTGTAATGCACTCCCAATTTTATATAAATTTGTGTTCTGTGTTGTATAATTATGTGTGCTACTGTTTTATAATCTTTGTTTTTTCACAATAAATTTTTCAGACATCATGTTGGTAGTGACTGTGTGCATTTTGTAACAAATTACTGATTTTATATTACTGCATGATAGATTTTATCATGACTAGAAAACGCCTCATGCACTGCTCAATACTTTTTTTCTCCTCTTATGTAGCCACTGACAGTTCACAGGAACTTCATTTTAATTGCTCTGATACAACTTGTCCATACGTTGTGTTAGAACTCATGATTTACCACCATATATCTGAACCATATAATAATTTAATATTAATTAGCAGTTATAAGTATATTTTTATGTCTGTCGATAAATAATTCTGGCATATTACAGATACGTATTGAAAGTTATAATTGTTAACAACACCAAAAGAACGTAAGAGACGAACTATCCAATAGAGATGTCAGCTGGTCCAAGATTTCTACACACGGGAGATTCCATATAGATATTTCTTTCGTAAGTGTAAAAGTAAGTGCTTAGTTGCATAAACCCAAATATTGCTAAGCCACAGTTGTAAAGTAATAAAACACAGTGTCTAAAGTAGAGTAAATTGACAATACACCTGAGTAAAGAAAATTGAAATTTGTTTATTTTCCAACAATGCATTACAAAGCCACAAGAAGTATTAAAGTTGTAATTTTTTTCTTCTAATTTCGTTATGGTATGTGTTTGTTTCATTACAAATTAGTAAATTTTAATATACTCCGCAATTTGTAGCTGAATTTGATGACCTGTGCACCATTAATTTATTGTACGTTAGAAAAATAATCTCAAGTATTTCCAGAGAATTTTTTGTTTTGTTTATTCTCGTAAATAAAACTGATGTTTCTATGGCTGCAAACACAGAACATTTAGTAGTATTTGTTGATATGTTTAACTAGTGCACCATTAATTTATTTTTTGATTGGATAGATAATCTTGAATATTCACGGAGATTTTGTTGTTGAAGAATACGGGCTTGTGTGACTGAAAAAAAAAAACAAAAGAGTTAGATATAGTACTTCACAAACTATCTCAATTTGTTGTGGTTGTACATCTTACAACTATTGATAATTAGCTAAAGATTTAAAAAAATATATATATTTTGCTGTATATAGGAATGTGGAAACACACACACACACATACACACAAACACACACGTATATATATTTGTTCACAGTCATAGTGTGCTGTAATACTATAATTTAAATATATTTAAGTATTTTTCTATATATTATGTAGCCAGATACAATTTAATTGATCACTGAAGAATCACAGATCGCATTCAATATTTGTTCACAACAATTAAGAGATCATCAGATCTTAAAAAAAAAACACAGAAATTACCTATATTTCTCTTCTTGAAAATGTATGCCAAGCTTCCAACAGCCAGTTCAGTTACCTGGAATTTAAGGCTATGCAGTAGATGCAGCTGTTACAAAATGCAGACAGGCAGTAAATAACATTGTAATAAATAACAATATATTGTAACATTATGAACATAATAGCACAGCTATTAATAGAGGCGGTATCGTCTCTATTACCAAATAGCTCAAGATGGATAGACAATACTGTAATAAAAAGGTATAATAACTTATGGCTGTAAACAACTTTTGAATACTTGGCAACATGCAACAAATTATACATAGGTCAGACAAGACGTTGCTTCAAACAAAGATACATTGAACACACAAAAGCACTACACTCCATTGCTGAATCCACCTCTGCAACCCACCTTATTGAAGCAAACCATACATACACAAACTTCGACAATAACATGGATATTATACACGTACACACAAAAGGCCGAAAACTAGACACTCTTGAACAATTGAAAATATACAAACACTCGAAAACATATAAGAACGACATCTTAAACGAACAGACACAATTCAAATCACACGCATTATTCGAACATATCACATCCCACACACAACATCGATCCTTCAAAAGTCAACACTGTCACCAAGAAGAAGACGCACAGTGGTCCCAGTGGCAGCCTCTGATGAAGCTTATAATAAGACTGGTTCAGGCTATAAGGTAAAACTTTTACGTTTTTACCAACAAAAAACTTTGTGTTCCGAGTTGGTAGTGATATACTTATATTTACTTTTGAATACTATGGCTTTTGCAGGCAAGCTGTGAGTGAATAAATTTTAAGAAGAGACTAGAATCTTGAATGAGAGCATCTTGGAGACAATGAGGACTAGGAATTTAGAGCTAAACAGTCATATAAAATCTATACCGTTGTTCTGGTGGTTCTGGGCAATGCGGAAGTGATGGGTAATGGATGTCCAGATCCTGCACTGGACACCTACAGGAAACCGAGGAAGATTTGCAGCAGTGGAATTGACACAATAAGGGAAGAAAGAAGATTATAAGCAGCCAGTGGCTGGATAGTAGTAACTGGAGATTAATATATGCTATTGAAATCCTTTAATTTGGTAGTAAGCAGATGTTCAAAGTATAAGGTATAAAGAATATTCTTTAGTGTAAACCTTTATTAATATAAAATAGTGTTGAAGTATTCAATTGAATACTTAAGTGTTTAGAGTCTTATCCATAGTGATTTAAATACTATCCTATGGATACAAAACTTATACACAAATATACAAAACTATACACAACTTATTAACTCGAATCTAAAGTATGTAGATAAACAATTTATAGCCAGTCACAATTTTAAACATATTTTAATAGTATTGTCTTTCAAAAACGTTAATATGCCATTTACGAATGTGGGAATGCCACATATTATACTTCCCAGACATAATTAAGATTGTTTTTTTACTTCCATATTCCTTAAGGAATGGAAGTATGGTGATGGCAAAAAAAATCGTGTTCGAGATTATTGCAGATTCTGATTGTACTACACTCAAAACATGAAAAAAAGTCGTTTTCCGAAAAGTGTCTGTGTGTTTGTCTGTCTGTCTGTGTGTCTGTGTGCAGATTTTTTTTCTATGGCAAACGATAACTGCCGCAAATTCAAACAGAATCAAATAATTTTTTGCATACAGCCCTGATTTGTAGAGTACTCACGACCTATTGTTTTTGGTGAAGATCGGTTGAGGGAAAGGGGTAGTTTACCTGCAACGGTTTTTTTTTATCAAGGAAATTTTTTTTTTTTGCAAACGATAACAGCCGCAAATTCAAACAGAATTAAATAATGTTTTGTATACAGCCCTGATTTGTAGAGTACTCAAGACCTATTGTTTTTGGTGAAGATCGGTTAAGGGGAAGGGGTAGTTTACCTGCAACGTTTTTTTATCAAGCATATTTTCTATGGCAAACGATAACAGCCGCAAATTCAAACACAATCAAATAATTTTTTGCATACGTTGCTGAATTGTAGAGGTTTCAAGGACTTTAGATTTTGGTGAAGATCGGTTAAGGGGAAGGGGTAGTTTACCTGCAACCTTTTACGTTTTAACAAGAGTAAAGTACTTGAAAATTTATTTAAACTTTTTGAAACAATGGTAATTGTTAAAAATAAAATAATTTTGTTGCCAGGCAATAAAATTATAATTTTTTCATTTTAATATAATATAATATTTTTCATTTAATACAGCAATAAAAAGGCAGGTAAGACACACACACACACACACACACACACACACACACACACACACACACACACACACACACACACACACACACACACACACACACACACACACACACACACACACACACACACACACACACACACACACAATTCACGTTATTTCTGGCCTCACTCATGTTTATTTTCTTACATTTGCACGCTTTTTAAATGGAAAGTGCCGAAACCCACACCAACATAACGCGTGCAAGCCGAAAAAATGGACATCAATTTGCTTACTGGCGAAGCTAGTAGTTAATGAATGGGTAGGCAAAAATCTTATCTTAAATTTTTTTTTAAGGAATCACTAAAAGGACGGTGGTTCAAATCGGACGCTGAGGTAGAGTTTGCTGTAACCGAATGGTTCCACAAACAGCCGTAAGAATTTTACTAGCAGGGAATCTACAGGTTAGCGCAACAGTGGAACTCATGTCCTAATGTTATTGGAGACTTCTTTTAAAATCGTTGAATAAAAAATGCTTTACGGCTCTATACGTGTTTCTATTGAACAATCCTTGTATTAGTCATACACAATAATACAACTGATTGAACTTCAAATTTTTAAACTTGATTAGTTTCTATATATATGTTTAATGTTACAAATAATTCAAATAACAATCTTGATCATCTGTTAGTTCAGCGGAATAACAGTGACACTTTTAATAACCGCATAAAATAAACACTTAGAAACAACACAGGCGCTTTAACTTAACTGTTTGGACCACAGAAGTGAGGCATGCCTCAACGCTCTATGTGTACAGCGCGGGACAATCCCCCTCCCTACACTTCCCTATCACACCACTACATTGCTTACATACGATGTATACAAAAAACGCTGAGGCAAGTTCAGGTTGCCTCATTCGCTTTAAACGAACTATGCCGAATCTCACCTGTCACCATCTAGCGGTCGCTCAATAAAGCACGTTTCGGTTTAATAAATTTGACAGTCGCAGTAACACTGTATAATCTTTACGTTATGTAGTTCATACGTATTTATAATTTTTATTCTACAGAATTTTTTAGGGTAGGCATTGCCTCAATTGCCTCCATGTAACTTCGCCACTGATATATATGTGTACAACGTTATCGGCAACAAAGAAGTAGTTTTTGTTAAAATTCCTTCCCGGGATATTTGGCCGTAGTCCAATGTTTTCTACAAAACCAGACATTTCGGCAATGCCATCGACTTCCATCATCAGTGAAAATCAAGTGCGATAACGTGAGGTGGTATACGTTAGTGACCACAGTACTGTGGTTAAGGCTGAAGCAGTAAGTAGAAAGAAGTAGTTTCTATGGTAATATTTCATTTCAAAAATGATTTTAAATATAAATCTTAGAATATGGAAGTCATGTATGGTTCTCCATACCGATATTTTTTTTTTTTAAGTTAGAGTGTTTCTTGTTATCGTATTTTATGTACTGTAATTCATGAAGATAAAACTTCATAATACCCTCCCCACATGTCCCAGAAACAGAGATTCTAGTTGCTGCACTAATACCCATATGTTACACCCATGTGGTGTACTGTATCAATGTTCATCCATGACAAAGTGGTTATATTTGTGAGGGCAGAGAAACTAAAGGGTCACTATGGGTCAACGTTCATATGTATTTGACTCATGCTACCTTATTCATAGAATTCATATATTTATCTCAGGTATTAGAATACCTGATGAACTCACCTTTTTATGATGTTCAGCACTGACGATTTTGCTGTAACCAAATGTAATGGTAGTGGTAAAGAGGGTTTGTGTGTTCGTCATTTGTATATTGCCAAACGTTCCACACATGTATGTGAATTTGTGAACACAAAAATTTTGTGTTGAACCCAAAGCCAAAACCACCCGCTAAAACACAGCGAATTTGCTGTATGGTTGATGTATAAAACTAGTGACCTCTGTCAGACCAGAGGTCAGTGAGACTAAAAATTTTGAACACAAGTTACATCTTAACTTGAACCATTATAAAAAAAATAAAACGATAAAAACACAATATTTCAACCACTTGGAATCAGTGACTATTTTCAAGTGTACAATAACAGATAATACGATCTGTAAACAAAAAGATCTCATTAAACCAACAATGAATAAGGTATAAATTATTATAACATGTACTGTATATATAAAGATAAATAGTTAAATCCCCAGCATGGAAGTCGTTTGTGACAGTTACCACCCGTTGTGTGGAAGATGGACACTCTCACAAGTGACCACCAGGCTGGGGGCTTTTTTTTGTAAGTTGTCGTTACAACTTACTAAGTAAGCTGTCAACGTACTGGGTAAGTTGTTCCAACAACTTACTTATTGTGTCCCCAACAAGGAAGTTTTCTGTGACAGTTTCCACTGTGGCAGGTGGACACTCTCACAGTCGACTACCAGGCTGGGGACAAAGTTTCATAATTATCTTTACATGTTTTACTGTATTCATTGTTAATTTTCATAAGATATTTTTGTTTACAGATCGTATAATTTTATTGAACACCCGAAGATCGCTGATTGCAAGCTGTGAAGCATTATGTTTTATGATGGTAACAAGCCAGGATGTAACTTTTCCTTATTGCTGCTAGCAGCACGTTAAGTACGGTACTGCTGGCAGTAGCCACAGGACGCTAAGGTACAAGTGACAGCAATAAGGGGATATCACTTATTAATTTTGACCTTAATTAATGTTTAAATTTACTAGAAATTTTCAAACAAGAATTTTGCTGACTACAAGTATCCACTTTTAATAGCCATTCAGAGGAATGGTTGTAAAAGTGGGGTCTTGTAGTACACGGCCATTCGTATTTTCAAATTTTTTGAATCTATTCAAAAGACGGAGAAAAAAGCGGGAGCATTTACTTTTTGCTTTGGTTTTCACTTTGAATTCGTATTCGGTGTCGTAATATTCGCATACTTTAACATCACTATTAAATTTTACATTAAGGCGAAATCTAACTGTCTTTTTCAATTTTCGTTGTTGTCCCTCTTTTTCAATACTATTACATCTGGTTTTGGCCCATTCTTGAATTGTCTCATTGAGAAGTGCATCTTCGTACTTCAGAATTTTTTCAATCTGAAATCAAATAAGCCATGATTAGAGATCCTGCAAACCACTGTGTATATAAAATTGTATTAGTAAACTAAAAGTGGTTAATTCATTATTTGTTATTCTGTTATCTCAGTTACAAGACTAGTCTAGTTAAGATTAAAACAGCATTAAGGGAAGAGTTAGACTACTATTATATGGACAACCCTGTCATTTCATACCACGTATAGCTTTCATGTTATATTAGTCTGGTAATTGGCAAATAGTGAGAGGGCATGTGGAGTAAATATGCCATAAATCTGATGATATCTTGGAAGTGTTTCATGAAACTGTTAATACTATGAAAAATATTTTTACTTCATAAAGAAAGCAATTATAAAATGAAAATCTCACACTAAACTTCAACGTTTAGGGTGCACAAGAGTTGATAAATTTACTTAATATTTTGGTTATCTGTATGAATAATAACAGGGTGCAAGGCCTGGTATAGAAGTCATATAAATAATAATAAAACTTGCTGAATAGCAATTTCTTGATTATGGAAAAATACAAGAAAGTATCCTTTCAGTGCAGATGGGGAAAAATGCTTTTATAGAGCTTTAGTTTCAAGTGTATATAAAAATTCCAGTCCTGTATATATATCATGTGTTAAAAGGATTTCTAATCTTCTTCCACTTAAACTCTAAGTTTATAATAACTTTCCTTAAACATGATAAGCTACCTTGAAAGTTCACACTAGACTTCAGAAGTTGATGAAGTTTTCGTAGCGTAGGATATGGTTCTTTCTGTTGTTGTAAAATTGTAAATTGTTCGTCTTATCACACATTTATAAAAATCATCAATATTAGATTTGTTGACCTCCTCTTTCTTTCTCTACGAGGTGTTATGAAGTGTGGTGACTGTTCATTTCCAATTGTTATACCCTCACTTTTAATACAGCGAATCGTTCTTTCAGAAACTCCTGTTGCTGACGCTATTCGTTTTTGAACCTTTTTTGGTGGTATACTAATTCCATTTTTTTCACTTTCCATAAATTTACATACATTAGAAATGACTTCTCAAGCTTGGCTATGCACAATCTTTTTACCTAACTTCGATTTAATAGGAGGCATTTGTTCTGATTACGTAATGAAATAAAATGTACTGTAAAAGTAACAATACGTTAATCAAAATAAAATTCAGTTTAACGTAACGTGATGTCTGAAAACACAACCACAGACAATATTAAATGATATTAAAATGTAATTAGATTATTTATCACATGTCACAGTCCCAAACTAAACACTAGTAATGATAGAAACTAAATAATTAAATGAAATACAGGCCTGCACGGTAAATGTTTTTGAAAACGCATCAACACTTATGCACTCAGTGAGACGTGCCATTACACTGACAAAAAACAGGGTTCTGCGCACACTGCTTTCACCAAGGTTGGCGGCCATCATAAAGTACACAAGTTGTACTAGAATGGACTCTTCTTGAAAGTAGAAATACTGGGAGTGGGAATACATGCAAGACTTGGGTAGAAGTTATAAAGAATGCAATGGCACAGAGAAATCTAAAGGTGGATGATTGAAAAGATCATGACGCTTAGAAGCCAGGATGTTTAAATGTTGTCGCCAAGTCGCTACAAAATATGACTGCAACGAAACAGTTGCTTCACGTGAAACAAGGTTTAATAAATTGAGAATTATTTAAAATTACTTAAGAAGCAACATGGAGAAAGATCGATTTTCAGTTTTAATGTTATTTTAGTTGAACACAAGGGGCATCATGTATTTGGCGCATGGCGATATTATCAAAATGTTGGATGCAAAAATGGTTGCATGTCGTAACTTCGAAACTCTCATATGATTCATTCACTATAAATGAATGAATCATTTTGAATCTACTGAGTCATTTCCATAATAAACAATGTTAAAGATCGTACATTATAAGGAATGTCCTTTAATCTACTTCAGTAATTATTAATAAATAATTTTGCAAACCAATAAACAAGCTAAAATTTGTCTCACAGAATGAAGTGACATAAATTATAACTATAACTGATAACTGTTTTTAAGCTAATCATGGCACCAATATATTTCTGCAGCTCAAGTTGGACATTAAGTTATTAAATTTAAGAACATTACGAGGTGATACACGGTCAGTCCTGTTAATTTACTGTTTTACAGAATTATTAACTCCTCCCTCACCAACCTTGGTGTAGGGGAGGGGGAGGGGGTAAGAACTCATGTTTGCCCCGGATGACACAGACCATAGATGCGGTCCTGGTTGGTGATGTCACATCCCAAATAGCAAAAGTGAGGTACTTGTTAAATTATTGCCATATTTATTATTACCTTTGATGTGACAGGGCCCTTCCCTCTAAACGCCATCACCTTAGTTTTAACTGTATACTGTTGCAGCAGCGGCTTTGCTACTGAGCAACCAATGTGGTGGCGTATGCCATTCCACTGCATGCATCACTGTAATACTAAACATTTAAAATATGTTTAACACAGTTTCGGTGTGTTAAACAACTTGATAGTAAGAACTTGATAATGGTTGTGAAACCGAAAGGCCTCGTTCGAGGGAAAATTGTACATAGCAGAGAAGCAACAAAATACGACGAAGTTGTTATGAAGACTGCTAACATAGATAAAATAGTTGAGAATAATAAAGCTTCTGTTCCACTAATTTTGATACGCTATTTTATTAACTATGTAAACAATGTAGTTTTAAAATTATGTAAGTTATATAAAGGTATATCTGAGGGACGGAGTGTGACACCGCTACCATGAGTCATCCGGGCATTTGTACTTTACTGAGACTGTAGGAACATTTAATTTTCTCGGTAAGTTATGTTTGTCTGTATGTTCACGCGATATAATTGAAAGCCGTTGTACGCTATTAGCTTACTTAACGGATGTGAAAAATTTGATGTTAAAGTCGAACTTCACCTGTGATGTTTACCGACAGGACAGCACTGACTTTACTCATTACTGACCTGCATTTTTCTGACATAGGTTTGCGGTAATTCATTCCTGAATCTAACCCTTGCTATGTATTAAAACGTGGGGGACGTTCACTTGGAATTTTATATATGCCTATGTAACCTTGGTTCGTATGTAGGTAGTAACTTGAGAAGGTTTACGTAGGCCTACATACGTACAAATAATATGTATGTAGGTGACACACCGATGATACACATAAGACAATTTATCAGTACAACTTCGTCTGACAAAATGTCAGTTCATGTGAATTAGTACTTAAATTGCTTATAAAATAAGATTATTAGTTACTGTTATGACGATCTCACTGATCGTCGTATGGTGCAGTGGACAAGACACCAATGAAATCACTAATCACCAGCTTCAATTATCACAGCTAATAATTTGTAGTCAGCAGGATAGTCTCTTACAACAATTCAAGTAAAAATTGTCCACACGCAATAATAATGTCAACTTTAAAGAATTCCGCACTAATCATAACGCAATAACACTTCACTACAATACTTCCACAAACACTCAATCCCCCCTAAAGAAATCGCTCAACACCACTGAACTGACAAGCCGGCTGCTATGACTTTTTATAGGTAGCACACACCTTCTAGAAATCTTCCATCCTCAATGTGCAACCCAATTAATGATGACACTAATGTTTATTTCAAGTGGCCTCTTCAAGAAGAATCTGGAACAAACTTGAACGCGGCCTTGACTGAGCCAGCACCTGTACGACTAGCAGGGGAGGGGGTACATGTGGGAAATGCTCTCACCTGATCTAAGCGGTTCTCGTTACAACAATACTAATGGCCGCAATACGGTTTTGTAAATCTGGACTTTAGAGGTTCTAGAAATGTTTCTGGACTTTAGGATAGGCAGCAAAGAAAAGTAGCACCTATTTACATGGCTAGTTTGTCTTGAATTTCCATTGTCATCTGTTTTTTTGACGTCAAGAGGGACCCAAGATATCTAAAACTACTGCCATATCTCACATTCACTGCCATTAACTTTAATTTTGGGGATTCTTTCTTCTTGGGCACTCTTCTTCATCGGCTATATTTTGTCTTTTGGCTGTTCACTTGCAGCCCTAGGCTGGTCGAAGCATGCTCCAGAGAGATGTGTGACTCTTCCAGTGCCTATTTGTTTCTTGTCATGAGAACAATATCGTCAGCGTATGCAATGCACTGTGACCTTCTATTCATAATTGTGCCACCAGGGTTTATTGGTAGCTACCTTACTACTTTCTCTAGGCATATATTGAAAAAGAGGGTAGATAAGATATGCTTTACTCCTCTTCGAATTTGGATATTCCCTGTTAGTTCACCTTCTACTTTTATTTTCATCTTTTATCTTTCAGGGTCATGTGAACCAGGTGTATTAATTTGTTGAGTATTCAGAAGCCTTGCAAGATGCAACATATCTCCTTTCTGTCTAAGGAATCCAATGCTTGTTTGTAAGGCTGTGCAGTTCGACAATGTGTTCATAAAGTTCTCAAATATTTGTCACATCATGAATATTTGTCCGTGGCGGAACGATTTCTCCTGAAGCCACACTGATAGTCTCCGATTATATCTTCCATAAATGGTTCCACCCTTACTGCCAATACACTGCTGATTACTTTAAAGGATAAATTGAGGAGGGTTACGGGTCTATAGTTTTCACACAAAGTCTTATCTCATTTCTTGAATACTGGGTATATTATAACACCCGTGTGCCACTCAACTGACATTTTTTCCTCCTTCCAAATGGCTGTTACAAGTTCATCCAAACACCGAACTATGATGTTGCCTCCAAGTTTCAGCATCTCTGCTGTTATACTGTCATCACCAGGCACCTTATTCTTTTTTTTTTTTAGCTTCATAATTGCTTGTTTTATTTCTTCCATGCTTGGGCTTCTAGTACTTTCATCTTCATAGGTTGCTTCGTTTTCATCTAATGTAATTGGATCATCATCTACTTATTCATCAGAATTTGCCCTGAGTTCACCCTTCAAGACATGCTTGAAGTGAGAGAGCAGATTCTGAAAATAATTATAAGTTGAAAGCTGAATTTTTTGCAACTTCTTCTTTCTCTTCTTCTTTATCTAGCCCTTCTGCCTCTCAGTGTCCGGTTGTAGGTAGCCTCCATCCATCGTCTACATCTATTCTTGTCCATGCACATAGCCTTCATTTACTATAAACACTTCCCACGAGCCTGTCCAATTTCTCAATGTATGACTAATATATCATTCTTGGCCTTCCTTTTGGTCTTTGACACTCTGCCTTTACTTCAAGATACTTTTTTATTCTTCTTGCTTCATCTCCCCTACTTGCATGTGCCCAATCACTTTAACTGCTTTGCCTCTAGCAAATCCATCAGGGGCTTTACTCCCAAATTTTGTCTGATAATATCATTTCTGATATGATCTTTTTTTTTGCCAGAGAAAGCGCTCATCTCTAATCTCTACTGATGTTATTCTATTCATATGTTTGACAAGGGTAGTCCAATTTAATGATCCATACATTATTGTTGGAAGGTATACAGATTTCGATATCTGTAGTTATGCTTTCTTGCCTACTTCCCTTGTTCCTATAAGTGTGTTATTTATTGTATAATACGAGGGTTAGTTAAAAAGTTCGCGGAGCGATATCTATAGTGTAACAGTAGAACTAATATTTTTAGTGTGTTATAAGATTCATATTTCATGTAAACAGTTGTGAATTTTCAAATCTACATGCCAATGTATTCATTGTTTATCAGCTGTTTAAAATTTACATGTCATGTGTAAATGGAAAAATGGACAAAATTACACATCGTCCTGTGATTGAATTCTTCATAAAAAAAGGTCTAGCACCAATGGAAAATACAGCAAAATGGCAAATATATTAGGAGATGTGTAAGGTTGTAACCTTCAAAAACAATGGTTTGTAAGTGGGCACCTGAGTTTAAACGGGGTCTACCAGCATTGAAGATTGATCCCCGCAGTGGATGCCCAAAAAGTGCAACGACTTCGAATATCATTAAAAAAATTTTATACACAGTTTTGGAAGACTGGCGATTGAGAGTGGATGACATTACCAAGATCATAGGAATCTCACATGAGTGTGTATATCACATTTTAACTGAAGAACTTGGTATAAAAAAGCTTTGTGCAAGGTGGGTGCCGCATTTGTTATCAAAAAGCAATGAGAATAATAGTTTCTGATAAATGTTTAGAGTGTTTTACAAAGAATAGGAATGATTTTGTTCATATATTTGTTACTGTGCATGAGACATGAGTTCACCACTACACTCCAGAAACGAAACAATAGTCAAAACAAAGGAGTCTAACTGATGAAAGTGCTCCAAAGAAAGCAAAGGTGGTCCCATCAGCAGGAAAGATCAGCATCGATTTTCTGGAATGCAAAAGGCATTTTGCTAATTGATTATCTCGAGAAAGGCCAGTCAATAACCAGAGAATATTATTCAAACCTTCTGGAACAACTAAATAAACAATTTGTGAGAAAAGACCCGGTTTATCAAAGAAAAAATAATTTTTTATCAGTACAACACCCCTGCGCACAGAAGTGTTTTGGCAATGAGTAAACTGCAAGATTTGAAGTATGAATTATTAGAACATCCACGATATTCACCAGATATAGCACACTCTGATTTCTGTCTATTTCCAAACCTTAAATAAAAATATTTGTGGCTGGAAAGCATTTTTCACCAAATTAAGGGATAAAGTAGCTGTAGAGGGCTATTTTACGGATCTTCCAGAATCTTACTTCAAGACAGAGATCAAATTATTAAAGACACGTTGGACCAAATGTATTGAAGTTGGGGGAGATTATGTAGAAAAATAAAGTCATTTTTGTAACAATTACCTTGTTTTTTCATTTCCATTCTGTGAACTTTTCAATTTTCCCTCATATATAATAGACTTTGCTTTCCTCACACAATTTGATATTTCCTGATCTATTCTCCCATCCCTATAAAAAATGATACCCAAATATTCATATTCCTTGATGACTTGAACCAACTGTTCACCATCACATGCAATAAATTCTTAATGACTGTTCTCTGTTCCTTCCAACATGGATAATTTTATTCATCTTGATATTCAGTTCCCAACTTTTCTTCCCAGTTCCTCTTTCCATTCTACCATGATCACTTGAAGTTTACCCTTGAGTCTTGTATGAGCACTGTATCATCTGTATATAGCAATACCTGAGCCAGAATCAGTCTTAACCTCCAATTTCCGACTGTGGCTCTACATGTTCATCTCTTGGATATATTGTGTATTTCATCTGTATAGACTATGAATAGCAGAGGACTCAAGCTATCACCTTGTTTACTGCCCTTCTTCATTTCAAAGTACTCAGACTTCTCCTCATGCAGTCTCACAATTCCCTTCGGTTCATAATACTTCTGATAGCCTGTACTTAACACATCGCACTTCTGATGACATATGTATCATTCTACTTGGAGCCCATTTTGTGTGTAAATCATTCCATATTTCTTATTTAGATACTGAATCAAATGCTGCCCTCAGAGCCAAGAATGCCAGGAACAAGTTCAAACCTCTGTCTAAATTTTTCTCGCTGATCATTCTGAAGCTGTACGAGTTAATTAATGATTGAAATATTTAAATTTGTCCCTTTTTAGGGCGTTATTTGAAGTACTACTAGTTAATTAGGGTATTAAAATCTGCAAATTCATATTACTTACCTTTAAAGGTAATGTACCAGTGTGTCGTCTGATGTACTTTGGCAAAGGTGCAATGACAAACACATATTTATATGTCTAATTAACACATTTTATTGTTATCTTATTTTATCGTCAAATGATATCAAAACTCCCACATCAACAATTTCTTTTACGTTACATCGATAATAACTGTGGGATAATAACTTTAATTTATGTATTGCTCACTGTCTTCAAAAAACTACTATTTATTTTACATTCATTTAAATATTTGATTTTACGTTACTTCTTTGTTATTTTCCCTTTTTCTCAGAGAACACTGTTATTTATCTATTATACATGAAATAAAAACTTGAATTACTTATTGCTAACCATCTTAAATTATGATCATAATAATAATAATAAAGCGACCCAGTTTGCTCATACGCACACCTCATTCATACACATTTAGGTTTGATTTAGCGCTTTTATAAAAATTTAATATAGTAAAAATTAAGAAAAGGTTGCACTGGTACTTCTCTGTTCACTTGGTAGCCCACGTTTTTTCACTCTGGAGATTCACGCAAAAGTCTGAAAATGTATATTCACTATGGATTTCAATGGTATTGTTGCCTTACATGGTTTTTTCAGTTATATACGTTTTTTACACACACTTTTCTGGTTGGCCGACCCTATTCTTACTCGAGTATAGATTTTTTAAAACCACGCGTGGCCTGGTGTTGTCGTCGACTGAATGTAACTACGCACACAGCACCTACTACCACTCTGTGTAGCAGACGGAAATGCACACTGCCTTCTTGTGACAAAATTTTAGTCATCGCTCACAATGTATGTCTCTGTCCATGTCTAAGGTGTTGACGATATTCCATTTTGACAAGGCCATAGACTCAGATGGGCGGAGTCTTACCTTGATTTCCGTCATCTCAAACCACATGGCGACTAAAATTTTATACTCTAGCCATTTTGGTTGGCGTCGTTTCAGTCTGCGTAGCGTCATTTGCGCGCAGATGGTGTTGTGCGTACTCTGTGCGTAACACAACAATGGAATTCCCAGAATCGTATTGTGTTCCATTACAACACCTCGTTCCAACAGCTATGCCACTGCGTTCATTGTTTGAACACTGTCGTACTTTACGTGGGAATTACTATTGAAAATTAAATAAAATTGATAAAAAAAATAAAACCTCCCACTATGCCCCATTACAAGACCCCCCCCCCCAATGAGAGGCCTTCTGCCGAAACAGAAGAACTCTCATTGCTACCCCTAAGAGGATCGGTGAGGATATGGTGCCAACAACCCCCCGTTAATTTCTTAAAACACTTCGTTGGTAAACTACCCCCCTAGCTCGGCGAATATGGCTGCACCTGAACGAGATTACTGGACTTCTCTGTTCGAGATCCCAACACCATAAAATCGGACAGATACTCACCATAGTACACCTAACCTTCTAACATTCCACCCCAAAATCAAAACCCTGGCCTTATACCATACCAGATCCTCAACCGATATGTTCCCCCTTACATGCATACTGGGTCACCTTTAGCAAATACTGGGTGCATACACATACTCATTATTGTATTAAAACAAACTCCTTATTTAAAATTCATAACTCTTTTTACTTATTTACTAACAATCCTAATAACCACATAAAAAATACCCAACTTATTTCTACTATACATTCAAAATAAATGCACTTGAGTACAAAAGAGAATATAAAATACACATCATAAATCAGCTGACACCTTCCATACTTATAAGGAACATTACAATTTACAATAACGTTCTTTAATACAAATATCGGTATGGAGAACCATACATGACTTCCATATTCTAAGATTTATATTTAAAATTATTTTCGAAATGAAATATTACCATAGAAACTACTTCTTTCTACTTACTGCTTCAGCCTTAACCACAGTACTGTGGTCACTAACGTATACCACCTCATGTTATCGCACTCGATTTTCACTGATGATGGAAGTCGATGGCATTGCCGAAATGTCTGGTTTTGTAGAAAACATTGGACTACGGCCAAATATCCTGGGAAGGAATTTTAACAAAAACTACTTCTTTGTTGCCGATAACGTTGTACACATATATATATAAAATATATGCATAAAATTAATGGCTTGTATAAGTTAATGATTGATCTCCATTAAGTAGTGCTCAAGTTTCCAAAGTTTTAATATTATGATGTCCGTAATTAAAACATCAGAGCAGGTTTAGTGTGAATGAGGGTACACTGTGGACAAAAATTTTCAACATTTCCTATTGAGCGTTGCTTAGAGTAAAGCTGCGAATCTACAGTGTATGTTTCACAGAACAAACACGCGAAAAAGAAGGAGCGCTCCAAAGTCACTCATGGACCCTCAGCATCTTGCAGAGGGTTCATTCCCTAAAGACGAAAAGTCTGTCTATGAATCGTTTCTCTGTAAACACGTGCAGTTACATTGCCCAGCGATCCACAGGAAGCAAATTGATGTCCATTTTTTCGGCTTGCACGCGTTATGTTGGTGTGGGTTTCGGCACTTTCCATTTAAAAAGCATGCAAATGTAGAAAATAAACATGAATGAGGCCAGAAATAACGCGAATTGTGTGTGTGTGTGTGTGTGTGTGTGTGTGTGTGTGTGTGTGTGTGTGTGTGTGTGTGTGTGTGTCTTACCTGCCTTTTTATTGCTGCAGGCATAATAATAAAATGGAAACGTAAACATTACATAACTGAGATATGCTTACCTGCCACGAACAAAATATTATTTTATACAAGGAGGAGTTCAGTGACATACACACGTACAGAAGAATTATATATATAAAGATATTAACTCATACATAATTTACATTAAAATGAAAATATCGGTATGGAGAACCATACATGACTTCCATATTCTAAGATTTATATTTAAAATCATTTTCGAAATGAAATATTACCATAGAAACTACTTCTTTCTACTTACTGCTTCAGCCTTAACCACAGTACTGTGGTCACTAACGTATACCACCTCACGTTATCGCACTCGATTTTCACTGATGATGGAAGTCAATGGCATTGCCGAAATGTCTGGTTTTGTAGAAAACATTGGACTACGGCCAAATATCCCGGGAAGGAATTTTAACAAAAACTACTTCTTTGTTGCCGATAACGTTGTACACATATATATCAGTGGCGAAGTTACATGGAGGCAATTGAGGCAATGCCTACCCTAACAAATTCTGTAGAATAAAAATTATAAATACGTATGAACTACATAACGTAAAGATTATACATTGTTACTGTGACTGTCAAATTTATTAAACCGAAACGTGCTTTATTGAGCGACCGCTAGATGGTGACAGGTGAGATTCGGCATAGTTCGTTTAAAGCGAATGAGGCAACCTGAACTTGCCTCAGCGTTTTTTGTATACATCGTATGTAAGCAATGTAGTGGTGTGATAGGGAAGTGTAGGGAGGAGGGATTGTCCCGCGACGTACACATAGAGCGTTGAGGCATGCCTCACTTCTGTGGTCCAAACAGTTAAGTTAAAGCGCCTGTGTTGTTTCTAAGTGTTTATTTTATGCGGTTATTAAAAGTGTCACTGTTATTCCGCTGAACTAACAGATGATCAAGATTGTTATTTGAATTATTTGTAACATTAAACATATATATAGAAACTAATCAAGTTTAAAAATTTGAAGTTCAATCAGTTGTATTATTGTGTATGACTAATACAAGGATTGTTCAATAGAAACACGTATAGAGCTGTAAATAATTTTTTATTCAACGATTTTAAAAGAAGTCTCCAATAACATTAAGACATGAGTTCCACTGTTGCGCTAACCTGTAGATTCCCTGCTAGTAAAATTCTTACGGCTGTTTGTGGAACCATTCGGTTACAGCAAACTCTACCTCAGCGTCCGATTTGAACCACCGTCCTTTTAGTGATTCCTTAAAAAAAATTTAAGATAAGATTTTTGCCTACCCATTCATTAACTACTAGCTTCGCCAGGAAGCAAATTGTTGTCCATTTTTTCGGCTTGCACGCGTTATGTTGGTGTGGGTTTCGACACTTTCCATTTAAAAAGCGTGCAAATGTAAGAAAATAAACATGAGTGAGGCCAGAAATAATGTGAATTGTGTGTGTGTGTGTGTGTGTGTGTGTGTGTGTGTGTGTGTGTGTGTGTGTGTGTGTGTGTGTGTGTGTGTGTGTGTGTGTGTGTGTGTGTGTGTGTGTGTGTGTGTGTGTGTGTGTGTGTGTGTGTGTGTGTGTGTGTGTCTTACCTGCCCTTTATTGCTGTATTAAATGAAAAATATTATATTACATTAAAATGAAAAAATTATAATTTTATTGCCTGGCAACAAAATTATTTTATTATTAACAATTACCATTGTTTCAAAAAGTTTAAATAAATTTTTAAGTACTTTACTCTTGTTAAAACGTAAAAGGTTGCAGGTAAACTACCCCTTCCCCTTAACCGATCTTCACCAAAATCGAAAGTCCTTGAGACCTCTACAATTCAGGGACGTATGCAAAAAATTATTTGATTGTGTTTGAATTTGCGGCTGTTATCGTTTGCCATAGAAAATACGCTTGACAAAAAAACGTTGCAAGTAAACTACCCCTTCCCCATAACCGATCTTCACCAAAAACAATAAGTCTTGAGTACTCTACAAATTAGGGCTGTATACAAAATATTATTTGATTCTGTTTGAATTTGCGGCTGTTATCGTTTGCCATAAAAAATACCCTTGTTAAAAAAACGTTGCAGGTAAACTACCCCTTTCCCTCAACCGATCTTCACCAAAAACAATAAGTCTTGAGAACTCTACAATTTAGGGCTGTATGCAAATAATCTTTTGATTCTGTTTGAATTTGCGGCTGTTATCGTTTGCCATAGGAAATACCCTTGTTAAAACATAAAACGTTACAGGTAAACTATCCCTTTCCCTTAACCGATCTTCACCAAAAACAATAGGTCTTGAGAACTCTACAATTCAGGGCTGTATACGAAACATTATTTAATTCTGTTTGAATTTGCGGCTGTTATCGTTTGCCAAAAAAAAATTTCCCTTGATAAAAAAAAACCGTTGCTGGTAAACTACCCCTTTCCCTCAACCAATCTTCACCAAAAACAATAGGTCGTGAGTACTCTACAAATCAGGGCTGTATGCAAAAAATTATTTGATTCTGTTTGAATTTGCGGCAGTTATCGTTTGCCATAGAAAAAAAATCTACACACAGACAGACACACACACAGACACTTTTCGGAAAACGACTTTTACTTCCATATTCCTTAAGGAATGGAAGTATGGTGATGGCAAAAAAAATCGTGTTCGAGATTATTGCAGATTCTGATTCTACTACACTCAAAACATGAAAAAAAGTCGTTTTCCGAAATGTGTCTGTGTCTGTGTCTGTGTCTGTAGATTTTTTTTCTATGGCAAACGATAACTGCCGCAAATTCAAACAGAATCAAATAATTTTTTGCATACAGCCCTGATTTGCAGAGTACTCGCGACCTATTGTTTTTGGTGAAGATCGGTTGAGGGAAAGGGGTAGTTTACCTGCAACGGTTTTTTTTTAGCAAGGGTAATTTTGTTTGTTTGGCAAACGATAACAGCCGCAAATTCAAACAGAATCAAATAATGTTTCGCATACAGCCCTGAATTGTAGAGTTCTCAAGATATTTTGATTTTGGTGAAGATCGGTTAAGGGAAAGGGGTAGTTTACCTGTAACGTTTTATGTTTTAACAAGGGTATTTCTTATGGCAAACGATAACAGCCGCAAATTCAAACAGAATCAAAAGATTATTTGCATACAGCCCTAAATTGTAGAGTTCTCAAGACCTGTTGTTTTTGGTGAAGATCGGTTGAGGGAAAGGGGTAGTTTACCAGCAACGTTTTTTTAACAAGGGTATTTCTTTTCTATGGCAAACGATAACTGCCGCAAATTCAAACAGAATCAAATAACTATTTGCATACAGCCCTGATTTGTAGAGTGCTCACGACCTATTGTTTTTGGTGAAGATCGGTTGAGGGAAAGGGGTAGTTTACCTGCAACGTTTTTTTTTTATCAAGGGAAATTTTTTTTTTTGCCAAACGATAACAGCCGCAAATTCAAACAGAATCAAATAATGTTTCGCATACAGCCCTGAATTGTAGAGTTCTCAAGACCTATTGTTTTTGGTGACGATCGGTTAAGGGAAAGGGGTAGTTTACCTGTAACATTTTATGTTTTAACAAGGGTATTTCCTATGGCAAACGATAACAGCCGCAAATTCAAACAGAATCAAAAGATTATTTGCATACAGCCCTAAATTGTAGAGTTCTCAAGACCTATTGTTTTTGGTTAAGATCGGTTAAGGGAAAGGGGTAGTTTACCTACAACGTTTTTTTAACAAGGTTATTTTCTATGGCAAACGATAACAGCCGCAAATTCAAACATAATCAAATAATTTTCTGCATACAGCCCTGGTTTGTAGAGTACTCAAGACGTACTGTTTTTGGTTAAGATCGGTTAAGGGAAAGGGGTAGTTTACCTACAACGTTTTTTTAACAAGGTTATTTTCTATGGCAAACGATAACAGCCGCAAATTTTAACATAATCAAATAATTTTCTGCATACAGCCCTGGTTTGTAGAGTACTCAAGACTTATTGTTTTTGGTGAAGATCAGTTGAGGGGAAGGGGTAGTTTACCTGCAACGTTTGTTATAAAGCGTATTTTCTATGGCAAACGATAACTGCCGCAAATTCAAACAGAATCAAATAATTTTTTGCATACGTAAGTGAATTGTAGAGGACTCAAGTCCATTAGATTTTGGTGAAGATCGGTTAATGGGAAGGGGTAGTTTACCTGCAACATTTTACGTTTTAACAAGAGTAAAGTACTTGAAAATTCATTTAAACTTTTTCAAACAATGGTAATTGTTAAAAATAAAATAATTTTGTTGCCAGGCAATAAAATTATAATTTTTTCATTTTAATGTAAATTATGTATATATTACAAAATATATCGTGCTTGGCAGGCAAGCATATTTCAGATTATAAGTCTTATAATATGGAAGTCATGTATGGTTCTCCATACCGATATTTTTCATGTTTTGAGTGTAGTACAATCAGAATCTTTAATAATCTCGAACACGATTTTTTTTGCCATCACCATACTTCCATTCCTTAAGGAATATGGAAGTAAAAATTAAATTTTTATTCCCTGGCAACAAAATTATTTTATTTTTAACAATTACCATTGTTTGAAAAAGTTTAAATGAATTTTCTAGTACTTTACTGTTGTTAAAACGTAAAAGGTTGCAGGTAAACTACCCCTTCCCCTTAACCGATCTTCACCAAAATCGAAAGTCCTTGAGACCTCTACAATTCAGGGACGTATGCAAAAAATTATTTGATTCTGTTTGAATTTGCGGCTGTTATCGTTTGCCATAGAAAATACACTTGATAAAAAAACGTTGCAGGTAAACTACCCCTTTCCCTTAACCGAGCTTCACCAAAAACAATAGGTCGTGAGTACTCTACAAATCAGGGCTGTATGCAAAAAATTATTTGATTCTGTTTGAATTTGTGGCAGTTATCGTTTGCCATATACAAAAATCTACACACAGACAGACACACACACAGACACTTTTCGGAAAACAACTTTTTTTCATGTTTTGAGTTTAGTACAATCAGAATCTGCAATAATCTCGAACACGATTTTTTTTGCCATCACCATACTTTCGTTTCCTTAAGGAATATGGAAGTAAAAAATAGAAAAAAAAAAAAAATTATTTGTTTTTTGCAAACAAAATTTTAATTTCCCAAAATATTTCTTTTATCAATATCAAGAAAAAATAAAATTATTTAATTTAATTAAGTAACAAAAATTTCATGAATCAATTACTAGAAACCTATCCTGTCTCTAACATCAGATATCAGCTGATCTCTCTGGGTCAGGTGAATGACCTTGCCCTATATACATCATACAAAACTATATCATGAAAATTACACAACATCTGTTCATAATTCTTACACTCTAACATAATAACAATAATGACACAATGAAATATAATAAACAAAATCTTATGAACATCTTCTATACTTGACATAGTCTTTTTAGAATCAGTAGAGTCCTTTATGAAATTATTACACAGAAGTCCTAAACATCTACTGCAATAGCATTTCTTGAATCAAAAATAAAATCATTTAGTTAGTTCATCAGCTAGTCAGCATCATTAAGTTTCAAATTTTAGTTCGTTACTCCCCTGAGTAATCCCCTTACCACACACACTATGGTCCCCCACTGAACTGTGGTGTTCAGCTGCTTCCACAAGGACTGAAGTTTTGGAGGAATTTTGTCATCTCCTTGTCCTTGCTTCTGAGTTACATATTTTAAAAAGGTCAGATATCATAATATCTGAAGTTTATATTTATAACCTTAGAGACTATCACCTGTTTTGCTGTTCCTAATTGAACAAGGTGATAGCCGCTGTTCCATAGTTCCGGGGATTTCCTCTAAGTGGCCCCCCGTTAATTTCAAAGTTCACCAATTTTAAGGACAACCAACTATGGTCAGTTTTACAATTGCTGCCCACAGCTGGCTGTTGTCCAAAACCACGATTAGTGCTGGTAAGACAGTAATCGCCCGAAAAGGCGGGGAAATCATCTTTCATTAGCATGTTTATTCGTCATCATTTCTATACATTGTACGATAGCAATTAACATATAACATAATATTATATAAGGTTGTACAGTGTATTTTACACTCTATTTAGGCCTTCGATGATGTAACATACTTTGATGTTACCCATCAACCCATAACACTATCTACAATTAGATAGTACATGCCACCACTGCAATAGCTTACTTAAATCTAAACTTAATGTCCTTCTACTTTGCAGTCTCTACATGCCATAATTGATTTACCCTTCGATTAACACCAAACAACCCCCCAAAATCACCCTTTAACCTTGTATGATAACAAGTTCTTTTATTTTATTTAACATATTTTCACATAGACACTTTTGCAAGTCCAAGCTTTCATTTTTCCCTAACATTTTCTCTATGACCAAAATAGGAACTACAACAATGGATCATCTTACAAATTTACATTAAAAGTAAAATACATTTTGTTTTCTGAAGGAAAACAACTCCTTGAAAAGTTAAGTATTTAAGTTACATAATTTTGATTGTTTCTTTTTCTAATTTTTTCTAATTTTCTAGTTTCAATTTCTAAAACAAACTACTGTAGTTCGTGGAAAAATACTACCATCAGTTTTTTTTTTTTTTTTTTTTTTTTTTTTTATCTACCCCACATTTCCACGAAACTAGGGGTCCCCCTCTCCGTTCAATGACAGTGTTAAATTTCTAGTTTACACCAATTTGTGGATTAGGACCATCGTTGATTTCACCCTTTTCGGGGGTACCGTCAACCATGGTCTGCCTCCAGAATGCCAAAAACCACGATCAGAGGTGGTGAATCTGTGACCGCCTGAAAATGGGGGAGGATCCCTTCTGCTTTTAATATACCATAATGTATGTTTATGTATTAACTTTAAAAATAAATAAAAAAATGTCTAACATCACTCAGCTAGATAATACTTTTTTAATTGGGTCACATTATATGTTCCTTTTATTTCTCGGGTTTGCAAATCTATTAAAACATAAGCATTCTCCATTTTCACTTCGCTAACCTCATATGGACCGTCGTATAATAAGAAGAATTTTTTTATCTCTTTGTCTAACGCTGATGATTGATCATGATTTTTTGTTAATACTAATTGTCCTACCTCGTATTTTATGGGTGTTAAATTTCGGTCGTGTCTTCGTTTACGCTGTTCAGCTTTACTTAGCAGCCGCTCCTTTGCAAGCAACAATTTCCTACCATGTGACATGTCTGTCCGGTTCGGAAATTTTATCAGTTCTTCCAATATGCGTGATGGCCTTCTCTGAAACATCAACTCATATGGGCTGTAGCCAGTGGATTCATGTAAACTACTGTTAATATATCCTTCTATCTTGCACACAAACGTAGCCCACAATGAATGTTTTTTGTGGCAAAAAGTTCTAAACATTCTCCCTAACTCCCGCATAACACGCTCACTAGGATTTGATTGTGGATGATACACTGATGTATGTTTAACTAAAATGTTTTCCCAACCTAGAGTTTCCCGCCAGGTGTTGCTGGTAAACTGAGAACCATGATCTGATAATACTATTTTGGGTTTACCTACTTCCGTAATGTACTCATTTACTATTTTCCTAGCTAATACTGAGGAGGTAGCTTTTTTAATCGGGTACAATTTTACAAATTTGGAAAAAACATCTAACACAACAAATAAATAATTTACCCCTCCTCGACCTTTGGGTAGGGGCCATATAAATCGACGGCAACTATTGCTAAAGGACTCTCTGGTATTACATGTTGCATTAGACCCTCCTGTTTACGATTATTTACCTTGGCTTTCTGACAAATTTCGCATGTTTGTAATATTTTACGCACTGTTCTTTCCATATTATTGAATTTACATGACTCTTTCAATATGTCACTACATTTCTTGGGGCCTATATGACCATACCTTAAATGACAATCTCTCACTACTTCAGATATTATAACCTTAGGGATTCATACTTTCCAGTCATCTCCCTGTTTATTTGTACGGTGAAATAAATGTTTATTATACAAACTAAAATACTTTTCCCACTTGTGAGGTATGTTGGTTATTTGATTTAAAGCTAACATTATCTTGCCATGTTCGGCATCTTTCTCTTGGTCGGTCGCTAAGTCATTTATTAATTTTTTCATATCTACTCCCCCCACTTCTTTTGTTATAAATATCTTGTAAGTATTGGCTATGTCTACTTCGGTACTGTTATCAAAATCGGTTCTGGACAGGCCGTCAGCTACTACGTTCTCTTTCCCCTTACAATACTCGATAGTTAAGTCACATTCTTGTAATATTAGTATCCAACGCACCAATCTACCATGCGTTAGTTTGCAGTTCTTTAAGAATGTTAAAGCTTGATGGTCTGATCTTATTATTACTTTATTTCCTAATAGGTATGTCCTAAACTTTCTACAGGCGAAAACTATTGATAACGCTTCCTTTTCTGTGGTTGTGTAGTTCTTTTCACTAAGTAATAAGGACCTACTAACAAAAGCTACCACTTTATGATTACCATTTCCATCTAACTGGAATAATTCTACTCCCAAGGCAATGTCCGATGCGTCTGTGTGTATATAAAATGGTTCTAGAAAATTAGGATGAGCTAATATTACCGTATTTAAAAATTTAATTTTTATTAATTCAAATATAGTTTGCTCTTTTGCATTCCACTGCCATCGATTATCTTTATTTAATAAATGCCCTAATTGTACTGTTAAATAGGAATATTTGTCTACAAACTGCCTATAATAATTGCACAAACCTAAGAAACTTTGCAACTGCTTAACATTTTTTGGCATAGGAAAATTCTGTATTATTTCTACTTTCTTAGGGTCTGTACTGATACCCTTTGCTGAAATTATATGGTCTAAAAAATTAACTTGTTCTTTCAAAAATTCTGACTTCTTAAACTTAACTGTTATTCCATATTCATGCAGCCTACTTAGCACTCTATCTAACCTTTCGCAATGTGTATCACTGTCTGGTGACCTAATAACTATATCGTCCACATATACGGTTGTGAATTCTAAAATCTCCCTCCCTAATACGTAGTCTAAACATTTAATGAAAATTGCAACACTTACGTTCAGTCCGAAAGGTAACCTACGGAATTGGTAGTTCCTGCCGTTGTATAAAAAAGCCACATATTGACGAGATTCTTCCTCCAGCTCTATCTGCCAGTACCCGGCTGTTAAGTCCAACGTTGTTATGTACTTGGTTCCACTGAAACGCTGAAGAATTTCACTCACTGGTTCTGGTGACTCTCTGTCTGGAACAATTATTCTGTTTACTTGTCTCACGTCTAAACACAGTCTTATCGATAAATCTTTCTTGGTAACCACTACTAATGGGTTGGAATATGGGAAGTGGATTTTTCAATTGTACCTTCCCTTAACATTTTATTTATTTCCTCCTGTACTAACCCCCTCTTGGAGTATGGCACCGGATAGGTCTTTGGTGCAAAAGGTGTTTTTTCTTTAACGACTAATTTACCCTTAAAATTGTTTACTAAACCCGGTTCGTCTGAAAAAACTGACTTATTTTTATTTATTATTTGTACTACTTTTTCCCTATCTTGATAACTGAATTCCCCCTTTTGATATAGGATTTTATTCATTTTTTCACCCCAACTATCTTCAGTTTCAAACACTTCATTATTATTTACCCTCAAGTTACAATAATTAATCATCAAGGGCCTACATTCGTTTATATCGTTATCAGAAATTAACATTCCCTTATTAATTATTTTTAATGCTTTCATTTCTACAGTTTTCTTTTGTATAAATGGTCTTTCAATTATATTATTACCATTGTTTAATTTCATAGTCTGTGTGTAATAGTTTAACTCCACTTTGAATTTATTTAAAAAATCATTACCCATTATAGCTCCCATATTTAACCCTGGAATGACCAAAAAAGGCACATTTATTGTGTTTTTATTTACCTTTAATTGTAGCATTATTTGTTTAGTTACCTTTTTACTGCGAACACCCGTTACCCCTATAACACTAATTCCCAGTACTGGTAGTTGTGGAATTGTTTCTGTAGTTTGGCTTTTTATGTTTTCAAAAATTTTATCATCTATTACGGTCAGTTCACTCCCTGAATCTACTAGAAAAGTGTATTTAGAATTAAACACTTCGGCTTCAAATTCCGCCATCCCAAAAGTATTGCTGCTCTCCCCCACTTCTTCATCGGATAAATCATTATGTATGTTGGTGATAAGTGACCCTATTGTCATGTGATTTCTAGACGGCTGGGGGCTTTCCTTTTCAACCGCCCTGATTAGTTTAACTGTATTGGAGGTGGTGGTTCACTGTAAAACCCCCTATGATCCCCTCTACTGTTTTGGTTGTTAGAAGGTGCTTCTACACCCCTAGTGTCGTTTGGGTTACTAACATATCCCCTCTACTTCTGTGGTTGAAATTTCCCGGCATTCCCCGATTACTGGTGAAGCCTCTCCCCCTATGACTCCCTCTAAACTCACTATGATTCTCTACTCTTCCTTGAGCACTACCCCTCGGACCCTGACACCTATAACATTGATTCCGCGAACCATTATAATTATTAGCTCTACAACTAGGGTTTGGACATAACCATGCCCCCTCCCCCGATCTACTCATATTACTAACAAAATGGTCTGGTTGTCTTACTTCAGTATTTATTTGATTTGATTCATTAACTCTAAACTGATATTTATTATCTTCTTCCTCCTTCATACTCTGATATGCTTCTAGTATCTTTTCTAATTCTGCAATATTAGCAAACTCCCGGGTTCTGATTGTGGACTGTATGTCCTTAGGTAAATACTTACTAATGTACCTTATAAAAGATGAAGGAGGCATTGGTGGTTCTAAATATTTAACCTGGCTATATAGTCTTGTCACATACGATGTAATACTCATGTGTTTAATATTAAAATTACCCCATCCCATTATGGTACTGCGTAAACCCTCTTGTTTTTCTTCCGACCAGTATTTATTCTTAAACGCTTGTTCAAACTCATTAAAATCTACCCAATTATCATTATGAGCATCCGCCCATATTTTAGCATCCCCTTTAAAGTATTTTAAAATTCGTATTAACTTAATTTCCCAACTTTCTTGGTTATATTTATTGAAACTTTTAACTGAGTTCAAAAATTGTATGGGGTTCACCCCCCTACTTTCATTACTAAAATAACCTAATTCCACTTCCATGTTCACTCTCTCACTCACATTAGTTAATTTTTGGTTAATTGCTACATTTAAGTCTTCTCTGACTTTAATTATTTCTTTTTCGTGTTCTGTTTGTTTAGTTTTCAAACTAGTTACATTAATTTTAATTGCATCAACTTGCTCAAAGTTACTTCTGAATTCGTCATTTATATTCTCTTGTATTTTATTTGCTTGTTTAATTTGTTCACACTCATCAATTACACCTTGAACATTACTGTCAATTTTGTCATTTTGTTTTTTAATTTTATCATTAAATTTATTTGTTGATACGTCAAATTTTTTATTTGTCTCTAGCATTTTCTCATTTTGTTTTTCGTTAATTATTTTTATATCATTTCTCATTTCGGTTTGTATTTTATTTACATCTATAGTTAGTTCATCTTTCACTCCCGCAATAGTCTTATTCTGTTCTTCTAATTTATTGTCTATTTCTTTTATTTTTTGTCTTGTTTGTTTATTTCCATTTTCAGTTCTATGTTACTAGCATTTATTTCTGACTTAATTTCAATCTTAAATTCATTCAAACTCGTTTTTAAATTATCATTTTCTGATTTCATTTTTTGTCTTGTTTGTCAAGTTTATTATTTACTATGTTTATTTCTGATTTGATCTCAGTTTTCATTCCTGACATCATTTCCATCATCAACGCTAATTGGTTAAATATATCTACATTATTGCTTTTACTACTACACTCAACTTCGACTGTTTCGTTTACATTCGGTATTTCTAATTGTACATTCTCATCAATATTTTCGTTTGTTGAAATTAAATTGTCTTGCGTAACGTTTAAAATTGACCCCTCCACAATATCTTCACATAAATTTGCACTATTGCTTTTCTCTGCCATTTTTGATCAGGTTGTAAATTAATTTATTTTAATTTTTAATTCACAACGTCGCTGTTTATGGGCGCCATTTGAAGCTGTACGAGTTAATTAATGATTGAAATATTTAAATTTGTCCCTTTTTAGGGCGTTATTTGAAGTACTACTAGTTAATTAGGGTATTAAAATCTACAAATTCATATTACTTACCTTTAAAGGTAATGCACCAGGGTGTCGTCTGATGTACTTTGGCAAAGAAAAACAACAGGTGGTGCAATGACAAACACATATTTATATGTCTAATTAACACATTTTATTGTTATCTTATTTTATCGTCAAATGATATCAAAACTCCCACATCAACAATTTTTTTACGTTACATCGATAATAACTGCGGGATAATAACTTTAATTTATGTATTGCTCATTGTCTTCAAAAAACTACTATTTATTTTACATTCATTTAAATATTTGATTTTACGTTACTTCTTTGTTATTTTCCCTTTTTCTCAGAGAACACTGTTATTTATCTATTATACATGAAATAAAAACTTGAATTACTTATTGCTAACCATCTTAAATTATGATCATAATAATAATAATAAAGCGACCCAGTTTGCTCATACGCACACCTCATTCATACACATTTAGGTTTGATTTAGCGCTTTTATAAAAATTTAATATAGTAAAAATTAAGAAAAGGTTGCACTGGTACTTCTCTGTTCACTTGGTAGCCCACGTTTTTTCACTCTGGAGATTCACGCAAAAGTCCGAAAATGTATATTCACTATGGATTTCAATGGTATTGTTGCCGTACATGGTTTTTTCAGTTATATACGTTTTTTACACACACTTTTCTGGTTGGCCGACCCTATTCTTACTCGAGTATAGATTTTTTAAAACCACGCGTGGCCTGGTGTTGTCGTCGACTGAATGTAACTACGCACACAGCACCTACTACCACTCTGTGTAGCAGACGGAAATGCACACTGCCTTCTTGTGACAAAATTTTAGTCATCACTCACAATGTATGGCTCTGTCCATGTCTAAAGTGTTGACGATATTCCATTTTGACAAGGCCGTAGACTCAGATGGGCGGAGTCTTACCTTGATTTCCGTCATCTCAAACCACATGGCGACTAAAATTTTATACTCTAGCCATTTTGGTTGGCGTCGTTTCAGTCTGCGTAGCATCATTTGTGCACATGATGGTGTTGCGCGTACTCTGTGCGTAACACAACAATGGAATTCTCAGAATCGTATTGTGTTCCATTACAACACCTCGTTCCAACAGCTATGCCACTGCGTTCATTGTTTGAACACTGTCGTACTTTACGTGGGAATTACTATTGAAAATTAAATAAAATTGATAAAAAAATAAAACCTCCCACTATGCCCCATTACAATTCTGAGACTGAAAATGTGAATGTCAGTCTGCCTGCTTGGTCAAAAGACAGCTTGTTCCCTTTCATTAAGGTGTTTTACAACAGTCCAACAGTCCTCAACTTTCGTTCCAAGACTGCCATCTATAATTTATATACTACTATTCTTAAATATATGGGTTAATAGTTATCTCAGTTAGAATGGTTGCCATCATTATGTATATGGATTTTTATGTTATATTCCAATTCAACAGGTGTTTTGTTCTTTTTCCAAACAGCCTTGTTAACCTCTTGCCACTAGCTCTCTTCCAAATTTTATAAATTCTGGCACAACTTCATCAATTCCTGCCACCTTTCCCATATTACTATATTTTATAGGAATTCCCTGATTCATTTGGTGAGCCTGGATATTCACTGTATCCGTTATCTCTTGTTCCCCCTACTGATAGTCTGCTACAAACTTGTCTCTGTAGTATTGATTCCACACTTTAAGCACCTCCTACTCTGATTCTAAAATTCTATCTTTATTTCCTTACATTCTTCAGTCTTCCCTCTCATAAACTTTTCACCACTCTCCAGAAATTCTGTTTGTTATCTCTAAAATTCTCTTCATTACATTGTCTAAGTTCTTCCCATAAGTGAACTTTCGCTTCCCTTCCACTTTGCTTTACCAAATTTCGCCAGTGTACATCATTATTTCTATCCTCCTGTCTTTGGGTATTAATTAACTTCTTCCAGGGATTTTCTTCTCTCTTACTATCTCTTTTTCTTGGTCATTTCACCACCCTGTTCTTTTCAGCTTTGTATTGATTACCTTCTTTTCATATCTTCCCTCAGCAACCCTTATTATTTTATTACTTATTTGATTCCACATTATGAATTTGATGTAACTGTCTTCAGAAAGCCCAGAAATGTAATAATTTCATATTTTTTCCAGAAGATACTTTTCAAGATTGGGAATGAGGAGTTTCCTCAGTCTATTTTGGATCTGCTTCTCGTATGTATTTACATCTACACTTTTCTTTCTATATATTGTTTAATAACCACCACTGCAACCAGCACGTTTTCATATCACCTGTTGCCATTGGTGATAACTAAATTTTGTAATTATAAATATATAACTACTGACTCAGATCACTAATTTTTATTGGTAAAAATGTTAAGCTTTTGCGTTGTAGCCTGAACTAGTTTTCGCTTATTACACGCTTCATCAGACGCTGCCACTAGGAGCGCTGTCTGCCTTGTTCTTGGTGACAGCGCCATCATTCGAAAGATTGATGTTGTGTGTGTGGTGTGATATGTTCAAATAGTATGTGTGATTTAAATATGTCTGTTAGTTTACGATGTTGTTTTTATGTGTTTTGTGTGTTTGTATATTTTTAGTTGTTCAAGAGTGTCTAGCTTTCGGGCTTTTGTGTGTACGTGTAGAATTTCCATGTTGCTGTTTATATGTGCTGTTTCCATGTTGTTGTGTATATGTGGTTTGCTTCATTGAGGTGGTTTGCAAAGGTGGATTTGGTGGTGGAATGTAGTGTCATTGTGTGTTCAATGTATCACCGTTTAAAGCTACATCCTGTCTGGCGTATGTAGGATTTGTTATATCTAGAGCAGTTTAGTTTGTGGACACCAGGTAAACCAAATTTGTTTCGTTCTTTGTGTGTGTTCTGTTTTGTTTGTAGTTCTTTATATGATTCTGTATCCTCCTTTTTGAATTTAAAATTAAATTAAAAAGTAATCGAAGTTTTCATGCAATAAACAAACCTTAATACATTTTAAATAAATTTAAGTTAATTTCTTTAAATAATCCATCAGACACACTAAAATACACATTAAACACATGATAATGTTAATGTCAAATATTATTTTCTCCCTAAAATCTTCAGAAGCAATTTTTTTTTATATGGAATTAAGTTAGCAGTTAATATTTGTCAGCTCTGTCCTAAATAAAATAAATGCTGAATGAACTTGTATTATTGATTAAATTTAAGTAGAGTAGGAGAACCATGTCATGTATTTCATGTCAGATTCCTATTTATGATAACACTAGTTTTTTTTAGCAATAACAGCCTGGTGAATTGATTGCATACTATTAATTTTTCTATGTTTGTAATGAGTGTTTCTATTGTGAATTGTGTGTATTAGGTTTATTTAATTCTTTGTTCCATAGAATGTTCCCAATGTATTCTTTAAATAATGAATTCCCTTAAATAAAACACATGAGAACTAACAATTAATATTGAGAGTCAGATCCCGTTGAACCGGGACCCTCTTCTTTCTGTGAAAGAAGTGATGATCATTCAAAATAATAATACATGAGAACTGCTACTCTTAAATATATTTATATATACTAGTAAAGTTTAAATATTATTAATAGAAATTATAATAACCCAAAACAACATACCTAAATTTTCGATATAATTGATAAAATAGTTGATCATGTAAACAACATTACATAGTCTGTATATAATAAAAAGTGAATCAACAGACCACATGAAAACCATGTATTAAGTGGGACTGCTTAGTAAATGGGTATGACCAAGTAGCATAGACATTTACTGTATTACTGTGTATTCACATTTTTCACATACACATTAGCATAATTCACATCACATATACAAGGGATAGGAAATAAGTCGGCGCGTTTAATGGGGTTCCACTATAATTTCAGATACAAATTCAATTGTAGGCCTATTGTTTTTTAAAATGTTGAGTCCCTGATAATATAGAAATAGAGTCAGTAAAGTGTATATAAGTCATTACAACAAGCATATAAACATGCTAACAAGTATAAAAACATTCATCTGAATATGGTCACCCAAGAAAGCAGTGATGTGGCGTTGGTACATATAGTGCAGGAAAACTGTCGGCGTAAGCCTGAATTGAACAAAAAAAATCTAAGTAGTCTCGATTTTTGAGGAGTAGTTGTTTATAATGTATACAAAGATTTTTTGTCTAATCACCTGCCAGCGGCGCCCGGGAAAAATTGTTATAAACAAATTTTTAAAAAAAATTCAGTTTTTCGCTCATATCTCCGTTAATTTCGCCCGTAGCTTAATTTTACAAAAGTTACTTTTTAAAGCTGAAGAAATTCTACACAAATTTCATCTTAAAAATATTTTTGTGCGAGCAGAAACAAGCGCGGGAGGTCTAAATGTTTATAGTTTAGACTCGCTGTTCCGAGTCGAGGCACGCCCCCTACGCTCCTATACAGACACACACACACAAAAAGTACACGAGTATCACGTAAACGAATATGCCAAGGCCAAATACTAGGCGTACAAAAATATCGCTGGTACGCAAGGAACAACCAGTATTTCAAATACCCTAGTATTTCAAATACTAGTGGTATCACCGATACACAAAATACTAAGCGTATCAGAGGAACAGTAGTATTTTTGGAACACCTAGTATTTAAGGAACAGGTAGTATCAAGGGTATTTCGATACTTCATTCTGCGCAAAGTGACGAAGCTGTTTTTAATAAAGGAAAAAATTCATCCTGGTGTTACATTTATTCTCGTGTGATATGCAGATATATAATACAGATTATATGCTAATAAATTATATATTATACTAGTCACCAACTTGTAACTAAAACCGGTTCAGGTTGTAAGGTCAAACTTTATGTTTTTACTCATAAAAAACTTTGTGTTCCGAGTCGTTAGTGAAATAGTTGTATTTAATTATATTGCGTTATAACCTATAGAGTGGCTGATGTTTAAAAGCTATATTATACTTTTTATTAGTGGGATTTTAACTTCATGGAATTTTAATTTAATGGGATTTCGTTCCTTAAATATCTGAACGAAGAACACGAACACGATTATCATCAAGGAAAATGCAACAGTTGATATTTTTGAAAGCAAATTTAAAATAGTGTTTGAATAACTGAAATCCCAGTATTTTAAAAACAATTCAATTATTTAATTTTATTTATAATGTGCTAAGTGAAGCAGATTGTAATGTAAATAGGTGTGACATTTCATAACTTGTATATTCTGTGTACATTAGTGAATGAATCTGAAGATTATCGAGGTATGTAATGCATTTAATTTACTTTTGTTGTTGCTTATTATTTATAAGTTTTTATTTATTTATTTATATTTATTTTATTACAGTTGCTTTATTATTTTTATTTGTAAAATTTTGTTTATTCTCATTCACTCTTGTGGCTTACTGTTATGTTTTTATTATATGTTTCTGATGTTTTTATCACATTATTACTTCTATATTCCTTAAGGAAATGGAAGTATGGTGATGGCAAAAAAAATCGTGTTCGAGATTATTGCAGATTCTGATTGTACTACACTCAAAACATGAAAAAAAGTCGTTTTTCGAAAAGTGTCTGTGCGTGTGTCTGTGCGTGTGTCTGTCTGTCTGTTTGTCTGTAGATTTTTTTTCTATGGCAAACGGTAACAGCCGCAAATTCAAACAGAATCAAATTATTTTTTGCATACAGCGCTGATTTGTAGAGTACTCACGACCTATTGTTTTTGGTGAAGATCGGTTGAGGAAAAGGGGTAGTTTACCTGCAACAGTTTTTTTTATCAAGGGTAATTTTTTTTTTTGGCAAACGATAACAGCCGCAAATTCAAACAGAATCAAATAATGTTTCGAGTTCTCAAAACCTTTTGGTTTTGGTGAAGGTCGGTCAAGGGAATAGGGTAGTTTACCTGCAACATTTTATGTTTTAACAAGGGTAATTTTTTCTATGACGAACGATAACTGCCGCATATGCAAACAGAATCAAATAATTTTTTGCATACACCCCTGAATTGTAGAGAGCTCAAGGCCTTTTGATTTTGGTGAAGATCGGTTAAGGGGAAGGGTTAGTTTACCTGGAACCTTTTACGTTTTAACAACAGTGAAGTACTTGAAAATTCATTTAAACTTTTTCAAACAATGGTAATTGTTAAAAATAAAATAATTTTGTTGCCAGGCAATAAAATTATAATTTTTTCATTTTAATGTAAATCATGTATGAGAGAAAATATATCGTTCGTGGCAGGCAAGCATATCTCAGTTATGTAATATTTACGTTTCCATTTTATTATTATGACTACCGCAATAAAAAGGCAGGGAAGACACACACACACACACACACACACACACACACACACAATTCGCATTATTTCTGGGCTCATTCATGTTTATTTTTTTACATTTGCATGCTTTTTAAATGGAAAGTGCCGCAACCCATACCAACATAACGCGTGCAAGCCGAAAAATTGTCCAGCGTGGATAGCGATTTCCTTCCTGTGGATCGCTGGGCAGTGTAACTGCACGTGTTTACAGAGGAACGATTCATAGACAGACTTTTCGTCTTTAGGGAATGAACCCTCTGCAAGATGCTGAGGGTCCATGAGTGACTTCGGAGCGCTCCTTCTTTTCCGCGTGTTTGTTCTGTGAAACGTACACTGTAGATTCACAGCTTTACTCTAAGCAACGCTCAATAGGAAATGCTGAAAATTTTTGTCCACGGTGTACCCTCATACACACTAAACCTGCTCTGATGTTTTAATTACGGACATCATAATATTAAAACTTTGGAAACTTGAGCACTACTTAATGGAGATCAATCATTAACTTATACTGTACAAGCCATTAGTTTTATGCATATTTTTTATATATATGTGTACAACGTTATCGGCAACAAAGAAGTAGTTTTTGTTAAAATTCCTTCCCGGGATATTTGGCCGTAGTCCAATGTTTTCTACAAAACCAGACGTTTCGGCAATGCCATCGACTTCCATCATCAGTGAAAATCGAGTGCGATAACGTGAGGTGGTATACATTAGTGACCACAGGACTGTGGTTAAGGCTGAAGCAGTAAGTAGAAAGAAGTAGTTTCTATGGTAATATTTCATTTCGAAAATGATTTTAAATATAAATCTTAGAATATGGAAGTCATGTATGGTTCTCCATACCGATATTTTGTTGTGGTATTACGTGTACTCTAAATTATTTCATTGCCCCGAGTTTTGCAACTGATTTGTCTAAAGTCTAACCAATGTTAGTTTTACTCCTAGTGAAAACTTAAATTGGTATTCCCAAAGGGAGATAGGCCTATAAATTCTCTTGTTTCTTATTTTCTTTTAAATAGTAATAGTTTAATAAAGTCACAGTGTAAAGTAACACTGTTAATACTTTTGGTTTCAATTTATTTCTTATAACAAATTATATAGTATAGGTTATATAATATCTTCAAATAAATACACTGCAAGTAGGTTTATTAATATATTAATAGGTTTATCTAGGTGAAAATAAACCTACTTGCAGTGTATTTATTTTAAGATATTACATAGGAGACCTGCAGGAAACTCAAAACGAGTTACTTACAAAGGATAATATAGGTTATGTATATATAGTATATAATAACAGGTATTTGTACCTGTTATTTTTTTGGAACGCTATTTTCATACCTAGTATTTTAAATTCTTGGATTTCGTTGTCCATGACGTGTCCGTTACTTAACTAAATATCACTATAATATTGACGACTCGGAACACAAAGTTTTTTATAAGTAAAAACGTAAAGTTTTACCTTACAGCCTAAACCGGCTTTCACCTATAGAAGGCTTCATCAGAGGCTGTCGTTAGTAGCGCTGCTCGTCTACAAAACAAATTCGATCTACCAGGTGTATATAAACTAAATTGTTCAAATTGCAGTAAATTCTACATAGGCCAGACAGAACGTAGCTTCAAACAGAGATACATTGAACACACAAAAGCACTCCACACCACTACAGAATCTACCTTCGCAAACCACCTCATTGAAGCAAATCACACATATAAAAACATCGACAATAGCATGAACATACTACACGTACACACAAAAGGCCGAAAACTAGACACTCTAGAACAATTAGAAATATACAAACACACAAAAACAAATAAAAACGACATCCTAAACGAACAGACACAATTCAAATCGCACGCATTATTCGAACACATCTCACCACACACACACAGCTTCAATCTTTCGAAACACTACCTCGTCGCCAACAACAAGACGAGCAGCGCTACTAACGACAGCCTCTGATGAAGCCTTCTATAGGTGAAAGCCGGTTTAGGCCGTAAGGTAAAACTTTACGTTTTTACTTACAAAAAACTTAGTGTTCCGAGTCGTCAATATTATAGTGATATTTAGCTAGTATTTTAAAATAACAGTTTAGCCCACCTCTAGAGCAGACTGTGCGACCGCATAGGGGCGCCGCTAGGCATGTCGATCTGAAATCGATTAATCGAAAAATCGATTTTTTAGAGTAAAATAATCAAAATTTCGGATCGATCTGAAACACTGGATCGATTCGGTGAATCGATCCAAGAACCCCTCGAATCGGACCGATTCACGTTACAACATTTCCACGCTATTTTCAACGCATTCATCCAAGTCAGTTTGTACGAGATGGAACTCGATTTACTACCAACTAGCACGGTTTGTGAAATTATCAGAGCTAATTGCTCCGATATTACTCAACCACCCGAAAGCTCCATCTATGTTGTCAGCAAGTCAACTAGATGCTATTAAAAAACCTTATAAATATCTTAAAACCTATGGAAGCTGTGATAAAAGAAGTGTCCGTAGAAAAATTCGTAACGTCAAGCAAAATTATACCAATAGTATCCTGTCTTTTGGAAACATACAGTGCAATGAAGACGGAAACAGATGTTGGCACTGCAACAATAAATTTAATAGTGGACGGATTAAGGAAGAGATTTGGTACGGTGGAACAAGTTCATATGTTAGCTATCACGACACTACTGGATCCAAGGTTCAAGATAATTCATTTTTCTGATAAAATAGCATGCTCCAGAGCTATTGACAAATTAAATAGCATGATTGTGACTTCAAAAAAACAATTGGAGAATAATTTAAATCATGAAGATTCAGAGAACAATTCTGAGTGGTAGATTAAGGAGGCAGAAGAACCTTATATTTGGGAATTCCATAACAAGCTGGTAAAAAATCAGCTGCAATCAATTCGACAAGAAAGTCAAGGACAAGGTTTACAAGACGAATTGAAGCATTATTTGACACAGCCCGTCGTCGACTTCAAAACGACGAATCCTATCACATATTGGCATCATCAAAAAAATTATTTGTATAGCTCAATAAGGCCGGGTTAATAAATACTTTTGTATAGTTGGAACATCCGTTCCTTGTGAAAGACTTTTTTCCGTTGCGGGAAATATTGCGAACGACGAAAGGAGTCGCCTAGATCCTGAGTGATTAGATGAATTAATCTTTTTAAAGTCACTCGATTTGAAATATTGGGAAATGTAATTTTTTCGTTAATTTGATTCAATAATCGCATATAATTTACTTATTGTTTTATTTCTTGATTGCAAGTTTGTACAAAGAACTGCTCCACAAAACTTTCTTTATGATCTTTGGAGAGGACAACATTTTTGTATTATAGTTGACATTTTTGTTGCCGGATAAGCTTGATCTATTGCTACCCAATTACTTGTACCTACACTAATTCGTCATCAGTAATGTTCTTTGTCTCTATTAAGCACGTTTAAAAAAAATCAACTAACAATTTGATTATTGAAAATCGATCTTGTAATGCTCAATTTAATCGAGAATCGATTCTAGTTCGTTCGATTCAAATCGAATCGGAGATTGATTTTTTTTAGAATGAATCGACATGCCTGGGCGTTCCCTGAACAATTTTTTGTTTGTTATTACTCACATTTTTAAATATAAAGAAAATTTTGCCGTCCGTGTACCATGCATATTAATAAATAAAATAAAATAAGTTATTCAGCTTGGTAACACAAATGATAACTTATTTTATTTTATTTATTAATATGCATGGTACACGAACGGCAAGATTTTCTTTATATTATATCTCATAAAACACACCTTTAAAAAGGTAAAATTTTGTAAGTATAGCTTCGCGTTGTTCGCCATAATATTTTATATTTTCAAATTATTTTTAATGCAAAAAAATAGTGACCCATTATTTTTAATAAACAATTTATGCATACATTTGAACTTTGATTTTTTTTATTTAACTTTATTTTTAATGAAAAATATGAAATATTTAACTAAATATTTTCGTAAGTATTGTAGTTATTTGAATATTTTATTAATTATTGTACAATGAGAAGCAGGTTTGTATATTAAGCATTTAATTATCTTACTTAATTATGCATTATTTTTACTTTACAGAGAATTAAGACATAACTATTAAGACATTTTTTATAATTTTTATAAATAATTCTTAAAATATTACAAAATTTCCATAAAAAACATATTATGCATACTTACCCACCGCTCTCTTGATTGAAAATTTACGATATGTATTAATTTGTTATCATAAGACAGATTAGTTAAAACAATTTAAAAAATTAAATATCAGGCATAATTACGATCATTAGAGACAAAACTTTCATAAAATTTGTAAGAAAATTACAATATTTTTTTAAACAAATCTTTATATATATAATTCTTCTGTACGTGTGTATGTCACTGAACTCCTCCTAAACGGCTGGACCGATTTTGATGAAATTTTGTGTGTGTGTGTTTGAGTGGGTCCCTGGATGGTTTAGATTCACAATTGGACCCGGTAGGTGGCGCTGCGATCGGGTTCCATGAAATTTTTTTTTATTTTTTGACGAAAATTTTTTTTTAATTTTTTTAATTTTTTTCGCATATCAAAACATATAACCACAAAATTTCACCCCCACCCCCCAATATTTTTTAAAATGAAAAAACCGTAAGTTCATGAATAATTGACGTTGTTTTGACATTTCAAATTCTGTTCGCTGTGTTTCGATATTCCATGTATCACAATTGCGTGCATATTGAATGTATTATTCATCGACAAAACATATTGAAATAACGTTTTAAGTGTACTTTTAAGTGTACTTAAACACATACATTGTGCAAATGTGTAAGGTGCAGTGTTCAAGTGAATATCTTACATGATCTTCCATGAATTTCAATTATATACATGTGCATTCAATGACAATCAATCTAACCTGCAACTTTTCATTTTCAGTGCTTATTTGTGTCGATGATTCTATAAAATTTACGGAGTGTTAAACGGTTCATCGAAAATAAACAACATGTAAGTTTGTTCAACAAATTATAACATCCATAAAATTCAAATATAAGTTACTTATATTTATGTGTTGTGTGTTTATTACAGAACAATGCCACGTCTTCGTGGACGAGGAGGAAATATTGCTCGACGTACACGGAATTCACAAATAGTCCGGACCCGTCGGTTAAATAGAACGGCAGAAGATCAATTGACGGACAATGCAAATTTAAGAGACCAGGTTGCAAACACACGTGCAAATGAAAGTCAAGAGCAACTCAACGAACGCCTTCGAGCTAATGCATTGAGACAAAGACAGGCGCGTCAACGAGCCACCGACGCACACAGAGCACATGAACGACAGCGCCTGCAAGTACATCGCGCATTGACACGTGCATCACTTCTCCGCCTTGCGTTCGAATATGAGTCGGACATCGACTATTCGTCACATTCACAAATTGTCATCGGCGCTATGGACAAAGAATGCCAACACTGCCATGCATTCAAATACAAAGGTGAATCGGCCGGTTTCTGCTGCGCGTCAGGAAAAGTTGTACTGCCACCATTGAATTCGCCGCCAGAACCATTGAAAACACTATTGACTGGAGCCACACCTCAATCGAAATTGTTTTTGCGTAAAATTCGTAAATTCAATTCTTGCTTCCAAATGACATCTTTTGGAGCAACAAAAATTGTTCAGAATCAGGATGGTCGCAATTTTGAATCAACGTTTAAGATTCAGGGCCAAGTGTATCAAATTGGTTCTTTAATGTCAATGCTTGATGCCGATCCAAAATTCTTGCAAATCTACTTCATGGGCGATGAGGAGCAACAAATAAACACACGCTGCCAATACAACCACATCGAGCAGATGGAGGAGCGAGAAATTGTGGCGACTTTGGAACCGTTTTTGCGAAATCACAACCAGTTGGTCCAGTTGTTCAATACCGTTTCAAACAAACTGCAAAACGACAGCTACATGATCGTCATCAAAGCAGACAAAGTACCATCTGGAGAGCACGCAGGTCGATACAATGCACCAACCGTTAATGAAGTTGCAGTTGTTATGGTTAGCGACGCATACGAACGTCGAGATATACGGATCCAACGCAGAGATAACACGGTGCAGACAATTCAAGACAGTCATCGTTCTTATGACGCTTTGCAATATCCATTGATATTTTTGGAAGGAGAAGATGGATATCATTTCAACATCAAACAAAGAAATCCAGCGACAGATACAATCTACACATTATTTTCTTTTTCTGTACGATTAATTTCTTTTTGTCTTATTTATATTTTTACTTTGCAGGTGCAGAAAGCAACAAGAAAGTGAGCGCGATGAACTTCTACGCATATCGGTTGATGATTCGTGCCAATGAAGACAACAACATTCTCCGATGCCGCCAGCTGTTTCATCAATACATCGTTGATATGTATGCGAAAATTGAAAGCGAGCGATTACGGTACATCAAGTATAATCAAGCGAAGCTGCGTTCTGAGGAGTACATTCATTTGCGTGATGCTATTGTCAGTAACGTAGATGGAACAACTAATATCAACGACATCGGTACCGCATATATTCTTCCATCATCATATATTGGTAGTCCGCGTCATATGCAAGAATACATTCAAGACGCCATGACTTTCGTGCGCGCGTACGGCCGACCAGATTTGTTCATTACATTTACGTGCAATCCAAACTGGGATGAAATTAAAATTTCGTTATTGCCAGGTCAAACAGCAATGCATCGCCATGATATCACTGCACGTGTCTTCAAACAAAAATTAAAATCGTTGATGAACTTGATTACACATCACTCTGTATTCGGCGAAACACGTTGCTGGCTGTATTCTGTTGAATGGCAAAAACGAGGTTTGCCACATGCACATATTTTGATTTGGTTGGTCGACAAAGTACGGCCAGAAGAAATTGATAAAATTATTTCAGCAGAAATTCCGGATCGGAATATCGATCAAGAGTTGTTTGACATTGTTACCGCTAACATGATCCATGGTCCATGCGGTGATCTCAACATGACGGCGCCGTGCATGGACAATGGAAAATGTACGAAACGTTTCCCAAAAATGTGTATAAACGATACTATCACTAATATCGATGGTTATCCATTGTATTGTCGTAGAGACACAGACAATGGTGGCCAATCATATCAATTGCGCATGTCAACGGTGGAAATCCAGTTGACATTGACAATCGCTGGGTGGTTCCGTATTCGCCATTGCTGTCCAAAACCTACAAAGCACACATAAACGTTGAGTTCTGCAGTTCGGTGAAGTCCATCAAATACATTTGCAAATACGTTCATAAGGGCAGCGATATGGCTGTATTTGCTGTTCAAAATGTAAATGATAACGACGAAATAACACGTTATCAAATGGGCCGATACATTAGCAGCAATGAAGCAGTTTGGCGCATTTTGAGTTTTCCCATACACGACAGAATACATTTGGCCGTGCACCTTGAAAATGGACAGCGTGTTTATTTCACTGAAGAGACTGCTATACAACGAGCATTAACTGCCCCAAAAACCACACTAACTGAGTTTTTAGAACTATGCAACCAACCAGGTATTTTCGGTCAATTCGCAAAGACATTAATGTATACTGATGTGCCACGATTTTTCACGTGGAACAAACAGTCAAAAAGTGGGACCCACGAAAGCGAGGCGTTCCAGTCCAAGGATACGACGGCATATTTATGGGATATACATTAGGCCGATTATACACAGTCCATCCAAAGCAACGCGAATGCTTCTTCTTGCGTTTGTTGTTGGTTAACGTTCCTGGACCGACGTCCTTCCAATACTTGCGAACAGTCAATGGTATTTTGTACGACACGTACCACGATGCGTGTCGCGAATTGCATTTGCTGGAAGATGACAACCACTGGGATCTCACACTTACAGATGCAGTACCGAGTTCCTCTCCTCATCAAATTCGCCAATTATTCGCCATATTGTTGACGACATGTTTTCCGTCGCAAGCTTCTGCTCTCTGGGACAAATATAAAGATTCCGTGAGCGAAGACATTCTGCATCGCATTCGGACCGCTGATCAAGATCCCAATATCGATTTTTCGCCGGAAATATATAATGAGGCGTTAATAAAGATTGAGGATATTTGCATTCTCATTTCGAATATGCCACTCATTCATTTCGGTATGCCATCGCCTAACCGCCCAGCAACAGACATCATTAACAGCGATGATGTTCAGCGCGAACAACAGTTCGATGCGGCCTCTTTGACTACTTTTTTTGCAAATAATGAGCAACTGCTCACTACTGAGCAAAAGAACATATACGATCGAATTAATTTGTCAATTGCAGCACAACAAGGCGGATTCTTTTTTTTGGACGCACCAGGCGGCACTGGCAAAACATTCCTCATCTCACTGATACTTGCGCGCATTCGATCACAAAATCATATTGCGTTGGCAATTGCTTCATCAGGCATTGCAGCGACTTTGCTTGATGGTGGACGGACTGCACATTCAGCACTCAAGTTGCCATTGAACGTTCACACAAATCCAGACGCAATGTGCAACATAAAGAAGCATTCCGGCATGGCTAAAGTTCTGCAAAAATGCAAAATTATTATCTGGGATGAATGCACTATGGCCCACAAGCATTCATTTGAAGCTCTCGATAGAACGATGAAAGATCTCAACGATAATACCAGACTTTTCGGTGGCGCTCTACTGCTGCTGTCCGGTGATTTCAGACAGACATTGCCGGTCATTCCACGCGCTACATATGCGGACGAAATTAACGCATGTTTGAAACAATCATACCTATGGCGAAATGTCAATACATTACGCCTTACCATAAATATGCGTGTTCAACTGCAAAATGATCCATTGGCACTGTCATTCTCCAAACAATTGCTCAACATTGGCAATGGAAAAATTCTATTGCATGGAAATACACAATGCATCAAATTGCCAGACAATTTTTGCAACATGGTAGCCACGAAAGATCCTTTGATTGAAAGCATATTCCCAGATTTGCGCGCTAATTACATTAATCATGCGTGGCTATGTGAACGAGCTATTTTGGCCGCAAAAAATATCGATGTTGACGCTATTAATTTCAAAATACAACAGTCATTGCCTGGCAATGAGATGTCGTTCAAATCGATCGACACTGTTGTCGATCCTGACGAAGCAGTCAACTATCCTGTTGAATTCTTGAATTCACTGGATTTACCGGGAATGCCACCACATAACTTGCGATTAAAAATTGGTTCACCAATCATTTTGCTTCGGAATTTAAATGCACCAAAGCTATGCAATGGCACGCGATTGGTCATAAAAAAAATCATGGGCAATGTTCTTGAAGCTACTATTTTGAACGGCAAGTTTCAAGGTGAAGTTGTTCTGCCACGGATCCCAATGATCCCTTCAGACACGCCCATTCCATTCAGACGCCTGCAATTTCCAATTCGCTTGGCATTCGCAATGACTATTAATAAGTCACAAGGCCAAACAATGTCCATTTGTGGGTTGGATCTAGAAAATCCGTGCTTCTCACATGGCCAATTATATGTCGCGTGTTCTCGCGTTGGCAAACCATCAAGTTTGTTCATTTATACACCTCAGGGATTGACGAAAAACATTGTTCATCAACTCGCATTAAGATAAAAACAAAACAAACTTTAATTCTTTTAGTATTAAGATTCAACATTTATTTCAATATACTTTACTTTTTTTACATTAATAAAAATATGACTGTCATGGAAATGATTTGAGTTTTTTCTTTGTTTGCTATTATTTAATCAAAATGAAAATCGTCCAAATTTGCATCATATGTTATTGGTAAGGCGTCACATTCCTCTGCTACTCGCAGTCCATCTTCGGTGTACATATGGTTCAGTGGATCCACAGCGTAGAAGCGTCCATTTTCATGAGTCGCCACATCTCCAGTCGCCTGTAGATCCATTATGAGCTCACGGACCAACTGAGTTCACGCAGTCTTCTCCACACAGCTAATACATATGAAAAAAAAAACTGTCAGACATTTACACACATACAAAAACAGCAATATCTTTTTTGCAATCACATTATTATACTTACCACCAATCTCACGAAAAGTACCGCCTCTTTCGCCAAATGTGCCAATGACAAGCACCAAATATCGTCCGGCCATGATACGAGAATTGAACGGCGCAGGATAACGAGAAATTGCACTCATTTTTTGATTTTGCTTTGGGCAACAGCAAATCACACAATGACGAAACGAAAAGATTGAAATGTCAAACTCAATGTCAAATGTCACTTAGTAGGCTATATAGTTTATCGAAAATTCGAATATCGAAAAAACGTTTGCTGAACCCGCTAATAGCAGGCAAGCCAACGTTCGGGCAGGACGTCTGCCGGGTCCGCTAGTAATACATAAAATCTTAATTAATTTTTATAAAATTAATTTTTATAAAGATTACAAAATTTTGTATTAAAATAATATATGTTTACTTTTGTTGATATTCATTATTACAAATTTCCATCCTCTTTTTTAATAATAGTTATTAAAATTGACTAAAGCGAAAAAATACTTATGACCATTTATATCATAATCATTTACCTTTTTTATACAGAAAAATCATTATTTTATCGCGGCTCTCAATTTTTATGCCGCGTGAGTTTTGCATATTTTGACATTGACCAGCAAAAAACTGACTGCGCTACTGCGCGAGGTTCGCTGTGTATAGCTTATCGCATTTGTTAGTTTATTTGCAGACTGGGATGAGTGCGATCCTTCTGTAGATTAAAGGAATTGTTGATTTTTAAAGTTTTTAGTGGTATTTTTTATTAACAAATGGACTCTAAGCCGATATAAGTTATTAGTAACAAATTCTTAATGAGCCAGTGATACTGATTTTGTGTTAATATAATATAAAGTTATTGAGTCGAATAAAAAATATTTGGATACCCTATATCAAGAAAGTGTCTATTTGAACCATGCAGACAAATACGTATAACGTACATACTAAAGTGTCTTATTGAGATGTGAACTTACGGCATTACGTCTAAGGTAAGTAATTGTTAAGTTTGCAGATATTATTTTTTTGTAAAAAAATGTTATTTGTATCTACATGGAATGAAAATTATTTTATTTATTTTTTTAAATGTTATTTGTAGCTAAAAATTATCTTACTTTCACGTCTTTAAACATTATTTCTATAGAAAAACTATAATTCTATAATTTTTGTGAAAAATAATTAAAAGTAGATTTAGTAATTCATTTTGATTCGCTTTTCAAATTTTTTTTTTATTTTCAGATCAAACACTGACTAAAATCAATGTAGTAGTGACTACTAGCGTACGCTCTAAAATTTTAAACAATGTAATTTGATAACGTCACATTTATATGTTATTTTCATAAATTTTAGTACCGAAAAACATATTTTCTTTTTGGTAATTTAGAATTTTAGCAAAAAGCCGATCTTTTTAAATGAATTAATGTAGTTTTTTGAAGAGCCACAGAAATTATTGTTGTACTGGGAATAAGCTTCTTATTTCAATGATTAAAACTTTGTTTTTACATTTGCATTACAGATTAAACTTGTAATAAAAATGGCAAAGAAACTATCAGGAGCTGAGAATAGAAAGAGGAAAGCTCGACAAGATCAAGCTTTCCAAGAAACGATAAAATCAATGAGTCTTGAAAAATATATAAAAATTGATAAAAGTATAAATGCACCATCCTCTACTTCATCCAACATCACTGAATCTCAAAATACTGACAACTCACAAAATTCTATAGACAAAAGTGTAAATAAGCCATCCACTTCGTCCAATATCAAGATACTGAAAGCTTATTTAGTGCTGTAGATTCGCAGAATAAATCTGTATGTTCTAATAGTTTAGGAAAGAAAACAGATTCTGAAATTAATTTTTCAGAAAACATGATATTGAGTACTCCACAAAATTCTTTAAATATTTTGAAAAATCTAGAATTGATCACTACTTCAAATGCTAACAATTTTCAAACTGCTGATAAACCAAGAATACCGTTAAGCTCTCTAAGTCATCTATGGAAAATGACAATTTAGAAAAACAAGAAGAATCAGAAATTGTTATTTCCAATAAATGTATTTCAAACACAGACGATTCTTCAATCGATCTAACAGATCCATCTTTAGAACACGTATCGCTTATTGATTCAACAGATCCAGCTAATTGGCCAAAAAATCTTAGCAAAAACGAAATTGATTTTCTTATCACACAAGGACCAGTTAAAGCCTTAGTTAAACATTATCCCTGCGACAACAACATTTTTCTGACACTTACTATACTCGTAAATTACCAAATAATGAACTAATCATCCGTTGATGGTTAGTTTATTCAAAAAGTTCGGATAATGTATTTTGTTTTTGCTGCTCTATTTTTAAAATAGATCCTAAATTATCTTGGAGTAATGAAGGTTATTGCGACTGGATTCACTTAAGTACCTCTATAAGTATTCACGAAAATAGTGCAAATCATAAAAACTCGTATGTTCAATGGACTGAAGCTGAAAAAAGTCTAAAAAATAATACTACGATTGATCACTTGCAACAATCATTGATTGCAAGAGAAGCAGAACACTGGAATAATGTAATACTTAGATTGATGAATATAATATTATATATGACTAAAAATAACATGGCATTCCGTGGATCTTCTGATAAACTTTTTACCTCTAATAATGGAAAGTATTTTGGACTTATTAAATTTTTTGCAAAATTCGATCCAGTAATGAAGGAACATATCAATCATATTTTACTTGGGGACGTCAAAGATCATTACTGTGGAAAAAATATAGCCAACGAATTTATCGAATTAATGGCGAAAGAGGTCAATTCTGAAATGATTTTAAGAATTCAAAAAGCTAAATATTTTTCTATAATAGCTGATTGTACTCCAGATATTAGCCATACAGAGCAATTGTCTTTGACAATAAGATATGTTAATTTGTTAGACGATAGAGTAGAAGTTTGTGAAAGCTTTTTAGGTTTTAAACCGATATTAGATTCTACCGGAGAGGTGCTAACCGAAGTTATACTAGAAATGCTAAAAGAAAATAAACTAGATTTAAAAAATTGCAGGGGTCAAGGTTATGATAACAGAGCCAATATGAAGGGAAAGAACAGTGGAGTACAAAAAAGAATTTTAGATAAGAATTCACTAGCGTTCTTTTTACTGTGTGGATGCCATAATTTATGTCTTCTATAAGTTCAATACTGTCTATTAATTTATTTGGAATCTTAGGAAGACTGTTTTCTCTTTTTGCCGCCTCAGCCAAGCGTTGGCAGATTTTACTTGACAATTTGAAAATTTTTACTTTGAAACATTTTAGTGATACACGTTGGGAGGCAAAAGTCGTAAGTGTTAAAGTTGTTCGTTATCAAATCGCTGATGTGCATGATGCACTGGTAGCTCTGGTGGAATCAGAGAAAAATTTTGATACTCAAGCTGCTCATGAAGCCTCAACCTTAGCTGAGCAGCTAAAAGACTTTACATTCTTAGTATCACTTGTGGTATGGTACGATATTCTATTTCAATTTAATATTCTGACTAAGTCAATGCAAAATGAAAAAAATGATATTCAAGATGTTCATAAATTAGCTGATAATTGTTTCAAGTTCTTAAAAAATTATAAAGAGAAAGAATTTGAAGATACCATTGCAGCTGCGAAAGAGCTTGCTCTGGAATTAAAAACTGAAGCAGTTTTTAAAAATATTAAGAGAATTAGAAAAGTTAAGTGTCAATTTGATTACGAAGCTCAAGATCAACCTATTGAAGATCCTGAAAAAAAATTGGAAACTGAGTTTTTTAATACACTGCTTGATACTGCATTAACATCATTTGAAGAACGCTTTCTTCTGTTTCATGAACATTCTAAAATTTGGAGACTTTTATATGACATAAATAAATTGCCTTCTGACAAGCAGATATTACTTGAAAAGTGCAATGTTTAAAATTAAGATTGACGAATGATTCACTTGTGGATATTGATGGGATTGGTTGGTGTGATGAACTTAGGAGTATTCAGTATTTTTTTGAAAATGATGAAGATTCTGGTCCATTAACTGTATTAAATTTTATAAAAAAAAAATGAAACTTGAAGATTTGTACCCAAATGTGTATATTTCATTTAGAATACTACTAACCATGCCAGTAACTGTTGCAAGTAGTGAAAGGAGTTTTTCTAAATTAAAACTGATTAAGATGTACTTGAGAGCTATGATAAGTGAAGATCAATTAAATTATTTACCAAAATTATCTATTGAACATATATTAGCTGGTGATATAGATTATAAGAAGATTATCAAAACATTTGCAGACGCCAAGTCAAGAAAAGTTAATTTTATTAAATGAAATCTAAAATATTATTTGTTACATTTTCAATTGCTTGTAAAACTATTAATCTACAACTACTTTATACTTGTATATAGAAAAATGTAAAAAAATATATATTATGTTGTAACGGGACAAACCAAGAGGTTTATTTTAATTTCCTAATAATTGTAAAAATTTGTAACCAACCATGCTAGGCAACAGTCTTGATCACGAACGCTTGACATTTTTTAACACCCTGTAGTCCACTTCATGCCAAGCCGTACGAGGCACAAAAGCTGTTAGCGTCTGGGAATGTGTATGAGCGCACGAGTGTGCCGCCTTTTCACAACGTGAAAGTCACGTACAAAAAAAGATTCCATCGCCGAACATGCGAGGGAAACAAAGAATCACAGAGTGTGAGTTGACGACAATGCCTTACGCTTGGTAGGTAGACAACTGCACGCACACAGTCAACAGTAGTCGCCGGCCAGTTGGACACTACTACTTAAACAGTACAAACGTAATTTCATGGTAGCCTCGGAAAAACTGGTAGACCGAAAATTTTGGTACGGAAAAACTTTGGTAGACTCTACCAAAGAGTGTGTTGTGATGTAATGCAACAGAAAACAGTGGGGTTCAACAGAAGTAACATTTATAAAATGAGTTTGTGATAGTTTTGCGGGAAAGTGTAAACCGACATGTGGCGTAACGGTCACGGATACTGAATTCAGTTAAGTACAATATTTCTTTTTGGCCAAAAGTTTATTAAGGTAAAACATTTGAATTACTAAAGAGCTCAGTTAATAAAACGGGGGAAAAGAGAGTGAGAGTGTGTGTGAGGGAAAAGGGGAGAAATAAAAAGTAAAGAGAGTACTGGTCTGTAAATAGAAATTAGTATAAGAAAACTTTAAATAATAGAGATTAGTGGAAATAACATACAAAGAAAGAGAAAGAATAAATTTGAGAAAAAATAAAATATTTTGTGTTAATTGCATAACCATGTGTTAGCGTAGTTATTTCGCCGTTACCATTTCCTAGTGTTCTGTGCTAAAAAACTCGTCTAAACATTTCCAGGGAATTTTCTGAATTGTGGGTAGTCAGATTGCAAAATTGTCCAGTGTTTAATTAAGGTAATGTATAAAGGTCTCCATATCTGTCCTTCAAAGATATTGGTGGCGACCCTGAACTTCTGTTGGTGTTTTTAAAAGGTAAGTCAGTGAGAGAAAGATCGCAAGGTAAGGTTCTGGCAGTATTATTTTTATTTTAAATTTATAAATTTGGTTGTTTCTTCACAATGTACGAATATTTGATGCCCAGCAGTTCGAAAGCAATGATATGGGTTTTTTTCAAGTTTTCCTACTAATATTGTTCGCATTTCCAATTATTTAATAATTAAAGTATTTATTCTGTAATATAATTAATTTTATTTTACTTCATTGCTTGTACTGTTGCTGCCGGCAATAGTAGTTACATGGACGCCACGCTACTGCAAGAAAGATTAACTGCTTTGGCAGTGCTGTTGATAAAGAAAGATCTGGTGATGAGCACTCCAGACTTCGGTGAAAAGGTTACTAAGAAATATGCTCAGCAGAAAGAAGGCAGGATGATATTTAGGTGACTATAGCACACTCCTTGATATTCAAAGTACAGTTGCTATCAGCAGTTCTAGTTTTCCAGCTGGTTTCAGAAATTATTAGTTTATGTGTTAGTGTTTGTGGTTAACACTTGTTTAGTATATGACAAAACTTAGGGGGGGGGGCAGCAAGGCACCAGTCTTAATGGAATACTATATATTATATTATATCCATTGGGGAACCCAACTTGATCAATGTAAGAAAGAATCATCGTGACTAGCCGCTGATATTGTGTTGTTTTTCAGTAGCACAAGAAATGAAAGAAAACAAAACAGTAAAAAAATGAACTCTGGTTGCCTCTATTGCTTTGGAGATACCATGTTGATCACCAAGTGGAAGACTGAAGACCAATGACCACTGGCAATCACTGCTGAGCTCTGGATAGAACCAGGGAGCAATGGAAGATGACCAAGAATTTGCAAGAGTCTTGAATGACTGAATGATGTAGTTCGAAGACTGTGGATCTGCAGTGGATAGGGATGTGTATTGAACAGGCACTTAGCTCTGTCTGTGCAAACATTGGAAACCGTAGTGTTTCACACTAAGACTCACACTTATGTATTATCACACTACATGGATGGCCGTGGGTGTTACATGATAATAAAAGTGATGTTTTCAAGAACTGGGAACAAGATCCACATATGAAATGAGGGCAAAGATGCTGTTATAATAAGTTTTAATGGGGGGGGGGATTGGTATGGTCAGTAGTTAGCCACAATTGGGATTACTTGCCTGTCTACTTTGTATGCACTGAGCTTGAATAGCCTATAGTAGAATGACTGAAAATAGCGCAAACAGCCAAATCAAAGGGCAAGTGTTACAGGAAAAAGCCTGTCAGTTGACTGAACTGATGAGAGTACTCGAGACATCACATCATAGTACAGTGTCACTTAATATAAGCGTCTCTAACCAATGAGAGGCATGTAATAATCAGGAGATGTGTGTAATAACATTATAAGTTATAAAATTAAGAAAGATTTTATCTAATGGATAGGCATAAGATATTTACATGAGTCAGAACTAAACACTTCTATTTTGAATAACTGAGGAATACTGAACGTGAAAAGAAAATAATATTACTTACAGTTTTTTATATTAAGTACTGGTTTGTCTTTAAATTAATTTTATCATCATAACTGCAAAATCATCTGATGAGTTAAACAATTTAGAGACACAAGTGTATAGCTTACATAATAGTTAGGTTCTGTCTAGCTTAATAGACATTGCTTTTTATAGCTTATTTTTTATATAGCTTATCTATATAGCTTAATTTATTAATGCTTTTTTCCATAAAAAAGTTTATAATATGAGTATATAATTTTTACTTCCACTTTTTGTAGTAATTGAAAGTATGGAGGTGTTGTTTAAAAAATGTGCTCTAGATTCTTACAGATTCACAATCTAAAACATGTAAATGTAAAGAGATCTTTAAATATTTACAGATGATACATGTGTAGAATAACAAATCAAATTTAGAAACCATAAGCTGACTATGGAAATAGAAAACCTGAAAAGTTAAAAAAACTGAAATTCGACTTACAAGAAACAATTAAAAAGTTAAAAACAAGTTGGCTGTCTGTAAATGGCATTTATATTTATAGTTAGTTTACACATTTTTATGTACCAGAAATTGTCTATTATACCTAATCATGAGAAATAAGATATTTCACAAATTAGACATAATCACATGATATCAATAATCAAATTCTTGTCTAATTGTATCATTAATTTATCAGAGAAAATGGGAAATAAAGCTTAGTGGTAGTAAGTCTTTCAGGTACATTATACTATAATGCACTTCAGTATTAAGTAAAATATTTATTATTCATATTGTTATCAGTATTATTACTTTTATTATTATGATTCCGCAAGAAAGAAGTACTTGTTGACCATTTCCATCGGTCATCATATGCATTTCTGAATTTCACTAGTGGAAGATAAATTACTTCACCCTGGCCTCTTCCAGTCACCAGCAAGGGGATGGGACTTCATGGGTATGATGTGTTAACACTTTGGGTGCCAGACGTTTCAGTACAAAACTTCTATAGAGTGCTGGGCATTTTTAATGTTTTTCGAAAAATTCTTGTGAAACTATAACATAACAAAGAAAAATGGTGTTTACCTTGTTTTAAACATTAGACCTTCCTCTTCACAATGAAATATAAAATTTTTTTTGTTTTATATAAACACTTTCAATGAAACTTTACTTTTTTATACACAATTTTTATTTTAAAAAAGTTGTCAAAACTGTTGTAGCACACTAAAAATATTATAAAATCACTTTAAATAACCTAGAAGTATACATTTCACTGTTGAAACACAAAACATAAGAAAATACATCACTAATATTAGTTTCTATAATTTTGTTTTGAATGAAAAACTTTGAAGCACGGGTCTTTACAAATAGCAATTGGAAATTTTCTTGCAAAATTTCTTTGTATTTTCAGCTTGGTTCAGTTGATCTACCACCTGCTGTCAATTTCAAAAACTAAGAACACTACCAAACATTATGTGACAGTGAAAACAACGTCATTAGAAGTGATTCCGTATTTAAAGAAACATAAAACTACATCATGTCAAATGATGTGATTGGCATTGTATGAACATTTTGTCACCACATTAATTGACGTGATCAGCACCCTAAGTGTTAATTCACCTTTATTACTCATTATTATTATTATTATTATTATTATTATTATTATTATTATTATTATTATCATCATCATCATCATCATCATATTGTTATTGTTCATTCATAACATGGCTTGTTTGAATCTTACTTACTTCTATAGAATGGGGAAAGTAGATAGATCAGACTGTATTTTCCCTACATAGAAACTAGACAATGCGCATCACACTTTTTCACCTGTGACAGATGGAAAGAGGAGATACTAACTGTGGAGAATGCAGTGGGACAGATCACACCAGACAGTGTCATTGAACTGATGCTGCAGTGGGAACACCACTGGGACCAGGTACCAACCTACATAGAGCAGGTTCCAATGTAAAAGAAGAAAGCAGAAAATGATCTTGTCAGAGCTGCTGACAGAATATTAGAAAGCATATAATGTAAACCTGCTGAAGATTCAAAACAGATCAACGCCCACAAGTATGAAGAACAAATGGCACCAGCCTGAGGTATTGCAAAAGTCTGGAGTGGGTCCTTGCCATGGGAAGAGGGTTTGTGGCTGTGGTGGGTGTGAGTCACACACACTGTAGGATTGTGGACCCTTTTGCAGTGAATATTAGTTTTCCAAAATTATCCGTGCAAGAAAATATTATTATTACTGTTATTATTTTTTTTCTACAAACAGGAAGTAGATGATGTACACCATATGTTTTTCTACTGTGACAGATGGAAAGAGGAGAGGCAAACATTTGAAAATGTAGTGGGACAGATCTAACCTGAAAATATCATCAGACTAATCCTGCAGAGCTATCACCACTGGGATCAGGTAGCAGCCTACATAGAGAAGATACTAAGCCAAAAGAAGGAAGCAGAAAATGATCTTGTTAGGGCCACTGACACAATAGCAGAAAACAGGTAACATAGGTTTAAAACAGGACCCACTGAAGGTTTAAAACAGATGAACATCCACAGGATGAAGAACACATGGCACAGCCTTGAAGTATTGTGAAAGCTGAGTTCCGAGGTGGATCCATGCTGTGGCCAATAGGGTTTGTGGTTATGGTGGGTGAGAGTCCCACACATTCTGTAGGAGTGTTGACCCTGCTACGGCAAACATTAGTTTTTCATAGTCTCCCGCATAAATTATTATTATTATTTAATTAAAACCAACGGGCAGTAGAAGATGAGGAAGAACTAGAAGGAGCCCGATAAGGGCACAATAGGCTCCATTATTAAGTAATACGCTAAGTGGTTCCAGGATGGGTAGGAATGCCTGAACTAGAAGTGGGTTTTTTAGTGGGTGAGAGTTCCACACACCAGAGGAATCACGGTCTCCTCTGATGGTGCATAAAGCATTATCCTCTGCTATAAAAACACTATTTAAATATAATTAAATCACTACCGACTCAGAACATCACTACCGACATTGTGTTCCGAGTCGGTAGTGATTTAATTATATTTAGTTAATCAACGGACACATCATGGACAACAATATCCAAGAAAAAACTATTTAATCAAAAACAAACTGCAATTAAGTTTTTTTTCAGTCCCTTTATAACCATCCAAGTCTGTTGAAGAAAATCTAATGTGGTAGGTTTCCACTGCTTTCCACTTCACATGAAAACAGCCATAATTAATGCTACAATAATCACACTTGCAGTAACCCAAAGATAACATAATGCGTATTTTAATTTTGTTGTACATAATAAATATACCATGTGCCATAATATATAGGGAGACAAATTATCTAGATACCGTAGCTTCAAGATGAAGACCCAAAGCAGAATGCAGACTATTACACAGACAGAAATGATAAGAAACACTAAAGTGATGTTTAAAGACAAGGAAAAATAGAAAATTGTGTTTATGTTTTGAGAAAAGGAAAGCCAACTGGTTAGGACATATATTAAGAAGGAATTGCCTTACTGGGAATATCATAAATGGGAAGATAGACATAAGAGGAAAAAGGAGAAAATGAAGGATAATTATTGATGATATCAAGAGAGAAAGCTGTTATGAACTAAGTAGCAGTACCCATACACGTCACTGCACAGTCAATTTGAGAGTTTTATAGAAAAACTACTATCTGTACTAGTATTATAAAGATTAAACTACTACTAGTGGTCGCCTAGTGGTCGAAATTCGACCGTAATTCATTAAATTTTTAAGTTTGAACGTTATTGAGGTTCTTTTGTCAAAGAGATCGGTTACCTATCGGTAGCATTAACAATTTTATCTTGCTCATTTAAAGAGAGTAAAATACGAGCATGAGGCAATCCTCTCTTTTGAAACTCAATTGTATAAATGAGTGCTTCAACTTTACCGAAGATTTTTTTTAGTGTAAGGCCCTCAATTTATGCTTTCAGTTTGGACTTGAATACATGCACAACAATATCAGGTCAAAAATTAGCTGACTCACCTACACCAATATTGCTAACTATTTCAGGCCAACTTGGATTGCAAGTCATTGTAATAAACAAAGAAGGCTTTCCGAAATGTTGTAGAATTGACATTGCATCTAAATAATTCTGATACATATTTCTTGGAGATCCATTGAATGAAGATGGTAAAATTACTCTACGGCCAACATTATTGGCATTGGGGTTCAATTCTAAATAATCTGTTAAATTGTTGTAAACTTCAGACCTAAGACTTGTTTGATTTTGTCGAATGAAATGTAACCTTGTGCCCTATTCTCACATACATATCAACTATCCACTGCAGAAATAATTTTTGTGAATGGTGCAACATGCTAAAATCTTCTCTAATTGCAAGTCGATAGGCTGCATACTGAAGCATGGTTAATTTATTTCTGGGCGCTCTTGAATTAGATGTAGTTGGTACATTATGAGAAATATTGATATGCCACCCAGTATCACCATTTGGAAAAAGTAATGGATACGCTAAAGGGTCCAATGATGAATCCAAAACAGAGATATTTTTAATGGTACCATTAACTTTTGAAAACGAAACCATATTTTGTTCAAAGGGTGGCTCACCATCAACTGTACTAAATATTACTGCTACATCAGTTTGAACTGCATCATTATAACGGCATAGATCTAAATCACGATTTACTTTAATGAGCATACAAATTTCTTTATTTTGATTTTCAACTCTCTGACAATGATCTTTCATTGTAATGAATGACCGAACGAAAGGATTAATGCGTTCCAATTCAAGAGAGATTTCGCGCATTATATTGTTATTGCATGTTTGATTATAGTGTTCACGTAATCTATAATTGACAGCAGTGTCAACATCATAAAAATATAATTGCGCATAACATGGTGAGCGACCATATCCGGCAGTCATTGGACCTGATCTGTGATAAAAAACATCATGTATTTTAAAATGATACACTCCACGCGTAACTGTATCCGAAATTTTAGCTTCTGATATAACCTCTTCTTTAGAGTTATAACGGAGGGAACCCAAAATAATTGGTTCTGCCAATTATTTCAGGCTGCCTTATTCGAGACGAGCTGAAATTTAAATCAGAACAATACACAGTAAGACATACAAGGAATCAGGGAAGGTGAAACTGTTGATTTATATACTCCGTATATGTGTGTAACAAGAAGACTTGCTTTATTAAACATTTCAAATATAACATTTACTCCAAAGAACAGATCCCATGACATTCTTAATCAAATTATTAAAATTAATTGAATTGCTTTATTTAGACTACAGGATCACAACAGATTTATCTAGCTATACCCCCGGATCCGGGTAACCATTGATATTTAGTCTCTAATCTTTTAATTATATTCAATTCAAAACTTTATCTTGCAAGACTTTTACCTTTTTGCTTCATATATATATATATACCATTAGAAGAATGGTATTAATAACACTACGTTACGTTCATATCTAAACTGTTACAATTGAATGATATTGAATAGTTACAATTAAATTCTCAAATTTAAGTTTTTTATATTCTTATAAAATCAATCGTCTCTGAAAGTCTCTTTAATAGAGTATTGTGTTACAAAAACTATTATCATTATTCCTCGATAGACGTGCTATCGAGTCACCTCTATTTTCGGATGTAGTAATCTCCTCCATGTGGTTCCGTCTTGGGAGTCCTAAAACGTCGTCCTCGTCTTGGTCTGGTCTCTGTTGTTCATGGCTTAATACGTCTGCAGGATAGGTAGAGTCTTCTACACAGATACTCGTTGATTCTCAGATGTCTCGAACTGCATCATCGGTAGGGTATACTAGAGTTGTAATTCAGATGGTCCATGACCCCAGGTGAGAAGTTGAAAAGATTCGTCCATCGGTGAAGATTGCAGTCATAGTTGTTTTTAACACTTGTCGTTTGTAGTTACATCTTTCTTCTTGTTACAAAGTTTTTTTGAAATGTTCTTTTTTGTTAACGTTACATGTTACACTTTTTGTAACACTTAGTAAAATACAAAATAATAATTAATTAATCCACACTAACAATAAATTGCATAACTTTTGAACAGAGCATTTTGCTCGTGCGTCTGCACTGCTGGGAGTCGTCATGGCGAGAGCGGTATTTTTCGTCCGCTACCCTTGTACATGACAAGAGAGAGTGGGGTGTTTATTCCGCGAGCATATATAGTTCCTGTTTCTCTTTGAATAAACTTTTTTATTTATACAAACTATCGCTAGATAAAAATACATCATTTAAATTAATTGTTTTAGTTACTATCTGTGTCTACAGATACTTTAATTATTAATATTAGTTTACTATATTATTTTTAATTACAGTAGACTCGGAAAACATGTCGATTCCGGTATCAACAGGTAGGCGCTTGATAGCAAGCAAAGGGTTAAATACGAACACAATAATTATTTACAATATGCCTTTTCTTTATGGATACTTTGCCCTGATTAATTACTTCTTACATTCACATTTAGTACCTACATGTTTTTATTATTATCATGTGAGATTTAAATGGTTAATAGTACGCAACCTTAATTAATTAAAAAAATTTTTTTTTAATTTTTGTAATTGTCACAATTTAAATCGTCACATACTCCGCCTCCTTACCAACACAGACTCCTGAAAATTTTGGTCAGCTATGTACCGAGAGTATGCTTGGGGAGTACTATATGAAATTTCTTCTTATTATTATTATTTATTATTATTCTCTTTTATTATTATTATTGCACGGTTTATTTGTTTTAAATTCTCTTTAAATGTTCCTTCTCCATGAAATTCCCTTTTTCTCATTAAATACAGTACTTACTCATAATACTAATTTCCCTAATTTCAGCAACTCACAATATCGTGGCCCGACTGACATCAGCTTACTCTAACTATACACGTTAGCTTTCAGCATTCAAAAATGATCTCGTGGCTCTTTTGGCTCATCATTACCCTTTTCAGTCGGCGCCGTTGTGACTCGTTACTTCACATGTATAATCACTTCTGGATTATGTATCATAAACTTATTTCTAATGTAATCTAAAGAGGATCCCATACTCCACTTTAGATCACTGTTTTGAGAGAAGCGGAAATTCATGAAGATACTTTTCATTTAACTCTTTAACATTTACTCGACAAACTATGCGGAAGGGGAGACACTTTACACAATGGGTAGTAATACGCGGTGGTAATCATCGTTTAGGGAGAGCTACCGTTTATACAATTGAGAGAGGGGTGCGTGGCTTACTACACTTCATAACACGCTCTATTGTTCTCGTACTGGCCACCACTGGTTGTTGACTATACAACGTTACTCGTATTATTATTTACTTTGCTCTTATTTACTGCGATACGATTTACTACTACTTATTTACACGTTACACAAATTTGTTTAACTTAAGATTTATTTAGCAATTATTAATCACTTATTATTACTTTGGGGTTTTAAAAATTACGTAGAATTATTTCCTATAGTCTTACCATATTTACTTAGGACACTTTATTTACCCTTTTTTGTTTTATTTGGCTGAGTTTACAAGTTTACTGTTTTGGGGACATGGTGTTTAGTACTTTATCTAACAAGGGAGGGTTAACTAAGTCAGTTATTCATTTGAAAATTTAAATCACAATATTATTTGCTCTACAATACTACACACAATTATTTCCTACACACTTTAACACATGGTAAACATTTATTAACAGAGATTATTACTAAACCTTTGGCATTAGGCATTAAATTCTATTTAAACGATCAGCTCTTGGTACTCATTTTCTTTTCTTCCGTGACCTTCCCTTTATCTCGTTTCTTAAAATCTAACTTAATTTTATTTTTACTACTAACTTACGTAACCTCACAACATCATGGCCCGACTGACTACATCTTGCGTACTCTAACTCTCGTAGTTAGTTTTCTGCTACTTTCTTTAACTCTTGTAAAGAATTTTTCAGTGCGGCGCCATTGTGACTGAGTTATGTTCCTTATATCTATTTCGCTTACTTATACTTAAGATAATCTAAAGTTGATCCCATACTCAACCCTAGATTATTTTTAATTCTAGTTGCTTACTTTACTGAGATAAGCGGAATGTCATGAAGGGGAATCTTTATTCACTTCTAAGCAATTAACTGTAACACACTAAGCGAGAGGGGACAAACACTTTACTTTCAACGATCAGCTGTTACGCTGGAATGTAGGTCAAACTAGTTTTCTACAATGGCCTCGTTTATGAGTACAAAGGGGAGAAGTCAACTCGAGGGTGGATAGATCTCTATGGTTCCATTTAACAATAGCTGGCGGCTAGGGACTTATTTTCAAGCAGCACACAACTTATTTATTCTTATTCACACATATTATTCATTTCTTTTTTCTTATCTCACTAATACACTTTTATAATTATAATTATACTAACGTGTTATAATAATTTACGATCTTATTAAACTTTTTATTTTAAATGACTTATTATTTATTATTATTACTTTGGTCTGATTTACGAGACGGTTTCTTTTTATTTCGAACGAGTTTATTTACTTAGGGAAACATCATTCCATTAAATTAATTAGTACACTTGTTTTATTTAATTCGATTTAATTTTCAACAAAGGGGAGATACATGGTTACTAGGCACAAGACGACACACAGGAAAGGACACGCTTCTTATAACAATAGAGCTATCAAAGAGGGTGAAGTGACTGTTTCATTCCGCGATGGGGGAGGCTCACAATCACAAAATACACACTAACAGGAACAGACAAGAATTCAACCGGTCTGGTATTGTTTACAAACAGACGTGTTGTTGAATGAACTTTTGACAAGCTCCTACATGGTTCGTTTACATGTGGATTATATGTTAATCTTACTTTACACATATTATATTTACTAATAAAATTATCTATACTATATTACTATAATATTAATTATTATTTTTATCTTATTTAAATTTCTGACACATATTAAAATACACGAGTAAATAAATCAACAGCTTATGAATAGGGACACAATTACTGTTTAACAACACAAGTCAAAAAAAGTGCGCATCTTATTTGTGACACTCGGTACACAATTAATTAAGCTATTAAGCAACCAAGCAGAGTGCCGCATCTTACTTGCGTCACGATGCTTACAATTATTCTCAATTAGACAACAGCACAACACAATTAATTATTATTTACACCATAGCACATTTATTATTAATTAGCAGTTAATTATTAATTAAGCAGAGTGGCGCATCTTATAACCTCTTCTTTAGAGTTATAACGGAGGGAACCCAAAATAATTGGTTCTGCCAATTATTTCAGGCTGCCTTATTCGAGACGAGCTGAAATTTAAATCAGAACAATACACAGTAAGACATACAAGGAATCAGGGAAGGTGAAACTGTTGATTTATATACTCCGTATATGTGTGTAACAAGAAGACTTGCTTTATTAAACATTTCAAATATAACATTTACTCCAAAGAACAGATCCCATGACATTCTTAATCAAATTATTAAAATTAATTGAATTCCTTTATTTAGACTACGGGATCACAACAGATTTATCTAGCTATACCCCTGGATCCGGGTAACCATTGATATTTAGTCTCTAATCTTTTAATTATATTCAATTCAAAACTTTATCTTGCAAGACTTTTACCTTTTTGCTTCATATACATATACCATTAGAAGAATGGTATTAATAACACTACGTTACGTTCATATCTAAACTGTTACAATTGAATGATATTGAATAGTTACAATTAAATTCTCAAATTTAAGTTTTTTATATTCTTATAAAATCAATCGTCTCTGAAAGTCTCTTTAATAGAGTATTGTGTTACAAAAACTATTATCATTATTCCTCGATAGACGTGCTATCGAGTCACCTCTATTTTTGGATGTAGTAATCTCCTCCATGTGGTTCCGTCTTGGGAGTCCTAAAACGTCGTCCTCGTCTTGGTCTGGTCTCTGTTGTTCATGGCTTAATACGTCTGCAGGATAGGTAGAGTCTTCTACACAGATACTCGTTGATTCTCAGATGTCTCGAACTGCATCATCGGTAGGGTATACTAGAGTTGTAATTCAGATGGTCCATGACCCCAGGTGAGAAGTTGAAAAGATTCGTCCATCAGTGAAGATTGCAGTCATCGTTGTTTTTAACACTTGTCATTTGTAGTTACATCTTTCTTCTTGTTACAAAGTTTTTTTGAAATGTTCTTTTTTGTTAACGTTACATGTTACACTTTTTGTAACACTTAGTAAAATACAAAATAATAATTAATTAATCCACACTAACAATAAATTGCATAACTTTTGAACAGAGCATTTTGCTCGTGCGTCTGCACTGCTGGGAGTCGTCATGGCGAGAGCGGTATTTTTCGTCCGCTACCCTTGTACATGACAAGAGAGAGTGGGGTGTTTATTCCGCGAGCATATATAGTTCCTGTTTCTCTTTGAATACACTTTTTTATTTATACAAACTATCGCTAGATAAAAATACATCATTTAAATTAATTGTTTTAGTTACTATCTGTGTCTACAGATACTTTAATTATTAATATTAGTTTACTATATTATTTTTAATTACAGTAGACTCGGAAAACATGTCGATTCCGGTAACAACAGGTAGGCGCTTGATAGCAAGCACAGGGTTAAATACGAACATAATAATTGTTTACAATATGCCTTTTCTTTATGGATACTTTGCCCTGATTAATTACTTCTTACATTCACATTTAGTACCTACATGTTTTTATTATTATCATGTGAGATTTAAATGGTTAATAGTACGCAACCTTAATTAATTAAAAAAATTTTTTTTTATTTTTGTAATTGTCACAATTTAAATCGTCACACTGAGCTACCCATAGCAAATGATGAATTGTATTTACGAATGTTTTCAAAATAATTTTTTGACTTTCTTTTTATTGAAGGTTCATTTGAAGTAAGTCCATCATACAATGATTTAAAGTATTCATTTTGACTTAAGACTGGTAATATTGCTTTACCCTTATGACAACATGAAGTGAATGCAGTCCTTTCACCTAAAGTGACCTCAGATTCGAAATGTTTGCATTGCAAAACCTGCATTGTAAATGCATTAATCCACAATCAAAAGTATTAAAATTTCTTGGAATGACATTCAGTGCGCATTTAAATGTATCCCTCAAAATAATTTCATCATTTTGTATACTATTTACACTATTTAAATTTGCATTTGGTCTATTATAATTTTGACTTTCACGCGAATATATATTCCTTCTTCTTTGTCTCTCACTCCGACCCGTCAATGTTCTATGTCGAGGCATAATGGAAGTAGGTGCGAATATCTGAATGTAAAAAAAAACATGTAATGAAATTACTGAAACTAAGATTAGACAGGGTTTAATTTAAAAATAATAAAATGTACTCACTTTTTTGAAACCACCAATAATAATTAGGCGAGAGTAAGTCAATTCAAATTGCTGCTACAAAATTTTCCTTTTGCAACAGGTATTAAGCAAGCTGTATTTCACTTTCAACTGCACATTAATATATAAAACACAGATATCTAATATACAAAATATAAAATAAACGATTTTTTGCCTTGACATACACTCCACAGAATATTGAAAAAGGAACATTTGAAATCACACAAAATTCACAGCTCATTCAGTCAATCTGTCAGTAATTATTTGTTGGCAACATTTTAAAATTCTTTGGCGACAATCTCTACTCTGTGCGACTGTTTGATCACAGACTATTATGTGTTTGACATTGGCAGTATGAACGTACACTAAAATGAAAAAATTATAATTTTATTGCCTGGCAACAAAATTATTTTATTTTTAACAATTACCATTGTCTGAAAAAGTTTAAATGAATTTTCAAGTGCAAATGAATGTTTTATTTTATTTAATTTAATGTATTTGTAACACATATTATATATAAATTTTAGCTTTCTGCACTCCTTCTCCATATAAACTTTAACTATGCCAAATCTCACACTCCTCCGTGCACGCAATATGCTTAAAAAGGGGTACAAAGTTTTCTCTTCACGTATTAATATATAGATTAACCATCTAAAAAAAAAATGCTTAACAAATGTGAAACGAATAGAGCAATTAATGAATAGCTCTTAAAAAACAAAATGGAGCTATAAAGATATACAAAGAAAAGAAATAGTATGGAACAGTAGAACAGGATAGGCAGAATTTGATAATTGCCAGGTACAGATTGAATCTGTACAAATCGTAGCAAGAAAATAAAATAATGTGGCAGCAACAGCAATGAAAATTAAAAATTAAGAAAATTATAAATGTCACTAACACGGCTGTACAGGCTGAAGAAACTTGAACTGAAAAATCAGCAGACCTGCATAATAGTGATGACACTGTGAGGGGGCTGGTCGGTTAGTTCTGTAAGCCTGTTCTTGGAATCATATGTAGTGGTATGCATGTTTGGATCAGTGTAATGTAACAACAGGAGACAGTAATACATTTAAACTGATGCGATGATGGATGTTGACACTGATGCTGAACTGAGCACAGGCTGGTGTTCACAAAGAAAAAAACTCTCCCTCTCTCTATTTATGCACCTAAGCATTCAAAGAATTTTGACGAAACCGAAACGTCGAAGCCTGATAATGTTTTTAGGTTTCTGAAACGTATAATGTGGCTTACGTTTGGTGGATTATGTAAATCATTTCCAAACCACAGATGATTACAAACAGAGCATGTAAAACCAAATTTATTCTCACTAAAACGTTTGCGAAACTCAATGTCAGCAGCGATTAATTCTGTCTTGATGCGTTTACATATCAAATTTCTAGACTGTGGGGAATTGAAAGTGTGGAAGCATCACATTTTTCGATGACGTTTTTATGGAATGACCGCCAGCCTAAAAACATTATCATGTTAAAAAGAGAGATGTGTGCAGGGGAAAGAGTAGTTGTAGGTGGGAGGGGGTGTTTGTGTGTGGATATGTAAAAAATATAACAGTTTTTACAAAACTGCCAATATATTGAAAACAAAAAGGAAGAATTATTAGTCTGAAACAAAAACCAAAATAAAATTTGAATTTTTTTCTAAATTTCATGTGCTGACACCATATAGCTAACTCTTATAGAACAAAAGTTTGTTGCATGCCAAAAATTTCACTACATGCAAATCAACAAAGAAATTTCTGGATTTTGTTGTCCGTGACGTGTCTGTTGATTAACTAATTATAAATATATCACTACTGACTCGGAACACTAATTTTTTATATAATTATAAGAAATTAAAGAAATTTAAAATTTAACAATTAAACTTGTATAATTAAAGAAATTTCATGACAAAGGACTGTTTTAAGTTTCTGTTCTTCAAATTGTTAAAGTTATCTGTGGAAATTTATGTCTAAAACAATCCTCAAATATCAAGGAACACGGTGGTGAAAAAATTCTCTGAGGTTAGCCTGGACAATGAAACAAACAAACAAACTTTATAATAGTAGTATATGCATACGTTTAGAATGAGATGGAAGTACCTGCTCAGATCCAAATTCTTGGACCTGTTGCAGCACAGAAAATTTAAATTAAAATTAATATCTACTCTTTGAAATAACCAAAGTAAGAAAAATTTAAAAATATATATGAAGCTATTTAAATTTGTTTAGAGATCCATTTTTCAAAGTTAAGTGCTTAATATGTGAAGTGATGGGTTTAGTTAAAGCATTAGACAGAATGGCAATTTCCATTTTTCTTAGATTGTGTGGTGATATGTTCTATAAATCTTGTTCACAAGTAACCACAGGTTGTCTCATTTAATTGTTGCTAAATTCACATATGATTTGAGTAAGGTGGCTAACTGACCGACTGAAGTAATTTCAGAATGTCACTAGAGTGGGTGTCCTGTATGATACCGTACATGCCTGTTCATTATATTTAAACAACCTAATATTTCTTATACAAATTCTGACAGTTACATTCTGGGATACATATTGCTACTACTCCACGCTGCTACAGCTCACGAAGAGCCCTGGCCTCCAGAATGATGTGCCTCCACTCCTCTCTGTCCTGTGCGACTCTTCGCCATCTTCTGACCCCCAGTCTTCTCATATCTTCATCTATATCGTCCACCCTTCTTCTTGACCTCCCTCTTGTTTTTCTTCCTCCTGGTCCTCCAATGAATACTTTTTTCACTGCTCTTTCCTCTGTCATTCTTTGTATGTGACCTGCCCACCTAATTCTGGCTTGTTTTATTATGATGGGATACATGTCTTTAGCAAAAAGAGCTATCCTGTTAACAAGAATTTAAAAGCTACCCATTTGGGAAGAGGTATTTTAGGACAATTTAATCAAGAAACATATAATTCTAATAATATTTTAAATGATATGAAAGTTTTGATAGCATACAAATGAAAACTGTGAATACTGGTGCAAATCAATTCCATTTCAATTTGGAGTATGTCAACAATTCCTTCAAGATAGACATATTGATCTTCAAAGAAGTGAACAATCAAGTAAGAGGATTTGTCATAGCAAGTGGAAATTATTAAACATAAAGATCCATTTGGTAGAGACAGTAATGGAAGAAGTTTTTCAGATATTGTTTATTATGAGCTTCAAAATTGTGACTAAAAATTGAAAGAACTTGTTATGTTATCCATGTGTTCTTAAAAAGGCATTGAAAATTGGAGATCTTTGTGGTTATTGTGTGGTAACATGTTAAATGAAACAATGACAATCCACAAATCATCAAAAACACAGATTTATTTTTACCTTATAGCTAAATACAAATAATTATCCTCATTTACAAGAAGAATTCACTAAGCCTTGTGACTGCAGAGACAGACTTCAGCTCCCCACGCCAACCTGGAGTAATTGCTCCAAAGCCAGGAGCCATCTGATAGGTTTGTCACAAACATCTGGCAGGAAACAGGAGTGGTCACAAAGATCTAATCAGGAGCCGGCAGCCCTCTGATTGGCCCGCTGTGACCTCAAATTTGAGGGTCAGGAGAGTGCAGTTAAGCCGGAAAATTCATTCCATCAGATGACGAGAAGGAATCAACGACAGAAAGGTAGCAGCATGTAAGAACAGCAAGATGGAGGAAAGAGAAGAGAGGGAGAAGCGCAGAGGATAGACTGGGACAGCAATGGGCTCTACAGAGAATTGTGGTGGAGAACCAACTGCGAGGGCAGCTGCCAAACAGGTAAGAGTGGAACACCAGTGTGACTAGATTGTGACAAATTGGCACCATTTGTCATGTGACAATCTAAAAGACAGATTAAATATATGAAGTTTTAATCATCTCCATCTATTCCTTTCCATGAGCATAGCCTTAATTCCAAGAAATCTCTTCCCATGATCCTGTCCCAGTTACTCATTGTATGACTGATATGATATCCTCATTCTTCCTCTTGGTCTCTGATCCTCTGGCTTTATTTCAAGGTACTGTTTTATTTTTCTTGCTTCATCTGCCTTACTTGTTATGTCCCAACACTAAGTAGCACTTGGAAATGGCAAAAAAAAACTAAAAATTATCAAACATTCATTTTATTCACATGTAAATTAGCATTATCGACATATTTATTGACTCATATTGTATTGATGAAGACTTTATATTGTTCAGCATGACTTGTTTCACTTACAACTCCATATTCATTTAATCCTTCGCAAACAAACTTATTTGCAATGTAATTCTGGAGCACTTATTCCTCAGTCCATACCACAGGCTGAATCTCTAGGTTTTTAAAATGCATGATTTACGATGGATAGTCTTACTCCAGTTTTCATCATTTGTCCAAGTCTTTTAACCATGTGACAAAAAGCCATGCACATGCAAAGGTCTTATAACTGTGTGCAGGCCCGTATTTTGGATGTATAGCGCCCCTGTGCAGTCATTAATTTTACGCCCCCTATTCCCTGAGCTAAACTTCAGTGTCGCTATTCGTTTACAGACTATGGACAATAAATTGTTTAATTACTTACTTCAATTTTAAACTGTATTATAGACAGTATTTAAACTTAACTGAATACACAATATATGAAACAAAGGTGCAAGTTAAACATTTATACATTATTCTGAAGACGATATATGGTAAACACATAGAAAATAATCACTACAGTTTAATAACCTCAGTTAAAAATATCACTGAAACATCCAATTTGGTCAGTCAAACGTATATGGTAGAAACACTGCAATTTGATACTAACCATTTTGTGAAACTTACCGAACTTAGAGAAATAACTTTCTTCTGACTTTTGCATTTGCAAATGCATTTATCACTTCCTCAAAATCCAGACTGACAGTGATGTCTGATTCTATGGCGAGCACTCCAAGACTGACCAGTCGTTCTTGATTCTGTGCTGTCCGTAGATAGTTCTTGATTCGATTTGAAACTGAAAATGACCTTTCAGCAGAACAGTTTGTTGCTGGAGTACAGTTGTAGATCTTGAGTGCAGTGTACACATTTGGGTAGACATCACTAATTTTCTTCGAAGCCAACATTCTGCAGAGAAATGGAAGAGACGATAATTTGTTACCATCTTCTGTCTTCATAGATAACAGATAGCTTTTCAAATGGATGCGTTCTTCACCAAAGCTGCTTTCTATGTCGGAATCATAAATGGCTCGAAGTTTCTCTGCAGCATCATAAATTTGAGGACCTTCTAGTTTGGTGATATTTGAGAGAAATGAAAATATTAAATTATATTCTTTGTAGACATTAACTCTCTTCTGTAACTCAGTCTGGAGAGTTTGTATGATCTTGGAATATGAAATTTCCATTCGTCTCCAGATCTTGTCATGTTCCAAGTCATCTGATCTTAGTTCTTCTTCAGGACTTTCTGGTTCCGCTTCTGATTCAGATGATTCATCAAAAAATCGCCTACGTTTAATTTGACGTTTGGGTCTTGAAATCTCAACAGCTGAAGAAGAAGGAACTGATTCCAGACTCCTGATCTGATTAAGTTTCTTTTCAGCTGAATCTCTGTGATTGGGGAAACAGGTCTGAAGCTTAAATATATTAGCATAAACAGGTAGTGAATGTTAAATACACTGTAAGAGAGTCGTACATTTCAATAACAGTGGAAATGTCCATTTCCTGAGCTTGCAATTTTTTCATGACTTTGCCAAATTGTTGAAGAATAGAACCCCACACTGATGTCATGAATGCTACCTCAATGCTATTTAATTTCCTAAGACCACCCTCAGCTTCACATCTACCTTTACCGTTTCATTTTCTGAAATAGTTCTTAATGCAGAAACCACTGCTTTCCAATCTGCATCCAAGCTCTTGCAAGCATCCTCACATGCACACCATCGAGTTGTTGACAGTGATTTCAATGTCATGGTTACAGAATCAAAAAATGTTTCCAAGATATTCCATCTCCCTGTAGAATCTGCGAAGTAATTATATAAACTTTGCAATAACTCAAAAAACCGTACTGCAGCAACACAGCATTTCACTGCTTGTGAACCAACTAGATTCAGTGAGTGAGCTGCACATGGAATGAAGAAAACAAGAGGATTTCTTTCCTTGAGTCTTGCTTGCAAGCCAGAATATATTCCAGACATGTTGGCCGCATTGTCATATGATTGACCTCTACAGTTATCAACTTTCAGACCATGTTGTTCTAAAGAATTCATTAGTGCTTCAAAAAGCTTTTCTCCAGTATGGCCTGTATTTTTTATAAAACACAGAAATCTTTCAACTGAGAGCCCACAATCAGTTACATATCTAACAACTACACTTAACTGGTCATTATGAGATAAATCTGGCGTAGAATCTACTATGACTGAAAAATATTTAGAAGAAATAACTTCATTGCCTATTTTTTCACTCACTGACTTTCCCATAAGATGTATTAATTCTTCATAAGTTGCTGGTGACAAGTATGATGTAGATCCTTTTCCAGGATTACCGAACCGTGCAATATGGTCAGCCAGAAAAGAATCGTACGCTGCAATTAATTCCAAACACATCATGAAATTTCAATTTTTCACAGAGCCAAACTTCTCTTCGTCTCCATGAAATGCTAAACCCCTAGAAGCTAGTTTTGTAACTACAGAAACAACTCTTTTTAGTACATTTCTCCAATATGTAACTTCATGTTCATGCTGGCTGAGCAATCTTTTGTCAATTCTGTTCATCTCATTTCCTCTACTTTTCAATTTTAACAAGCAGTCTCTGTGAGAAGCAGAAATTTCATGTTCGGCTATTCTTATGCCAGCATGGCTCCAATCATTGAAACCAGATGTTGCAAACTGAGATGTACCACCGAATAATTTGCATGGGGCACAGAACAGTGATCCTTGGCTGGGAGAATAAACAAGATATTCACGGTTCATAATTTCCCCATTTACTAAAATCCTATGGAATAATTTCTTGCTGCAAAACCGTTGTGTTCCATCAGCATATCGCCGCGAGGACTGTGAAACGTCAGCGTCTTTGTTTTGATTAATACCATTTTTTATCAAATAATCCCGAGTGTGGTCAGTGTTTTCCCAATACAATGGATCATTACTAGGAATAGACACTGCAAAATCCACTTCTGTAGAGAGCGTAGCTTGTTCCTGTACTTCGAGATTTTCGACTTCCACATTGTCTTTACTGTTTTCCACTATAATTTCACCCGAATTTTCAGGCCTACACTGTTCACTTTTGTTTTCACCACTGAAATATGAGTCCAGTCGAGGTATTTTCTGCAAAATTTTACTCTCTCTCTGTTTTTCTTCCTCAGCTTTCTTGCGATATGCAGCACCACTTAACCTAGATCGCCCATCCATACCGTCCCTAAGCTATTATATCTTAACGGAAAAACCTATAGAAATACTGTTTTGTAGAACATTTAAAACTGAATAATTCACTGTCAACAGTTAAAATACTCGGCGTATCGTATAAAATGCCTTGATTTTGAAAGTTAATAACAAGTTGGAACCACGTGGAACGATGAAACGCCAACTTAACTCTGAACTAATAACAACATCACACCAAAGAATATGCACACTACTGCATCCGCGTAGCTGTACGAGCCATGAGCGTCTAGCCAGAGTAATTTCAATATAGGTGCTGCCATCTCGAAGAGAAGTGGTGCACTAATAGTACCATAGTACTTTAATGCCAGAGCTAGAACGCTAATCTACTTCGGGCTTTATAATGATATGAAGCGATGTTTTTTTTTAACCAGCTATATTTTGCCGCCCTGTGCACCTGCACATGTTGCACATGCCTAAATACGGCCCTGACTGTGTGACAGGATTTTAAACAAACTATGTGTTTAATGTATCGTGTTGTAGCTAATTCATAACAACTGGAGACAGTTTTTTAGAACTATCATAATTTACAGTAACAAACTCTGTTACACTTCGAACTACGTCACTTTTCCCTGTTGAAAAGACGTGATTTGTTTGGCAGTAAGCTTAAAAATCATTGCTTGTGAGGGAGATGATGGCTCAAGCTAAGCCTAAACGTTGCCCATCCCCCCAGAGGTGCCTCCCCTAAAGGCTATGGTGCAATTCCCCCACAAGTATTCCGAAATCCCCCCAAAATTTGATTTTGTGGGTAGGACGGATCACAATACAAGGGTATGGAATAGACTCCAGTTAATGGTGGATCTTGGGGCTTTATCCAAACATTTTTGAATAACTAAAGCCATTTAAGCAATTATTGGAATCAAAAAACTAATGTAATTCTTTTTATGAATACCAAAAGGTTTTCTAGTATGCCTAATCAATAACTATATTATGAGAAATGTAAAAGCCTGGTCAAACCAGGCCTAACGTAATTAGTAGTAGTATATTAGGCATTATCAAGATAATCTAACTTAATTTTGGAATTGCATTCTTTTTCTTCACTGATTTGCTTGATTTAAAACGGGGTAATTTAAAAGTAAAAGAAAAATTTTGAGTACTGCGGAAATCCCCCCCAAATTATAAATCTCTCCTTGAAAAATCCCCCCCCCAAACATTCCAGTGGTGCGACTTGCACCATCGCACCATGCTGTGGGCACCCCTGAGCAGTCCTATTTGTTTCAAACATTGATAGAAAAGTCTAATGAAAAAAAGTATTATGCAGGATCTGACTGCAATAAACTTTATAAAGTTTTCTCAAGCAAGACATGCAGGAGACAAACATAAAACGCATATTATAAGATTATTTAAATATAATTCTTCTTCTTCAGCGGTGCAACAACCCATTACTGAGTCAAGGCCTCCTTTAACAGCCTCCGCCAGTTGTCCTGGCCAAGTGCAGCTGCTCTCCAGTTCCAGGTCCCAAGGATATGGTGCGCATCATAGTTCACACCATCTTCCCAACGTAGTTTGGGTCTACCAACTCTCCTGGTGCCATAAATCTGTTCTGTGAGTGCCTTTCTGGGCATTTAATTCTCCCCCATTTTTATAATTTAAATATAATTACAACTGTTAAAACTTTCCTAATGTGTGGCAGTAGTGAAGTGTAGGATCCAAACACAGCGGTGGTCTTCATAATTTTTTCAGAAACATTCTTTTGGTTCTTCGTCATAGCTAACTGGTTCTTACTGTCCATAAAATGCAAGAACAGTGATCTGTTAGGGAATTATTAACTAGTAGAAAACCTGTGGACCATGTGTTTGCTACAAGAATGCTATTATCATGTTTTCAGTGTGGTTTTGATTGTATAGGCAAAATGTGGCGACTTATATAAGTCCACATGGATGAGCACTAGGTTAACATACAAATCACTTCACATTCTAAGATAGCTGAACATTAAAAGACAATACATGACTTAAAGGACCAGGAGGTATCTTTGGTGTTACTCTAGATGCACTTCACCACTTGGTTCAAGGCACAGTCAGGGAAAACCACAAACTGCTGAGCATCTCACTTGCTGAGATCCTCACCCAGGTGACTGACAATCATAAGAATCACACCCATCCACACCTAAATGCTATTGAATACACTAACTCCCTTGAGAGAGTATGATTCTTATAATAACAGGAGGAATCACTCTAGGCGTTGCTACCATGAGAGGCTGTGATCCCCCCTCCCACAATCTGCAGCTACAGTCTTTTGATGCACTGTTCAAGTTTCTTTTCATTTTTGTGCATTGTTGTTGTGTGTGTGTGTGTGTGTGTGTGTGTGTGTGTGTGTGTGTGCGTGCGTGCGTGCGTGCGCCCGCGTTTTCCACATTCATTGAGAGGATGCCACTCATTTGCTTCACAACAGCCTAATAAGATAAGTCAATTTGCTCACTGTAGTCAATACATATATGTAGTGGCTGAAAGCTGTCCACATATATGATTCTTTATCACTGGCCTGATAGTTTTATTTGTATTTTGTATGTTTTAGAATTATCAGCCTGAAGCCGGTTACTAATTTTGAGTGTATCCCAAACGCTCCAGTTAAGAAATTAAATCAATGTTGGCAATGTTTTTAAGTTTTTCCAAGTTTTCAAGTTTAATATTCCACCAACGTTAAGTTTTAAAGAAACTGGATTTATTATATTACCAGTATTTTTTATTTTTATTCCAAAAGTTTTGTTTCCAATTTTTTTTTCAAAATTTTTTTCTAACATGATGTTTTAGATTGAACAAGATCAATAAACGCGAATCAAAATCATATTTTTTTATTAGGGAATTACTGATAAAAATTGATATAAACCTAAAAATCACATATACTACCACAGCAGTTGTCAGTGGTTTGACCTTACGTGTCAAACCACACCTATAACGTTTCAAAACCACTATTCGTAATTATAAATAATTATACTATGATATAATGTGATTAATTATAGAAAGTCTACAAATTATACCATATTAGGTACGAATTGTACTGAATAGAACATAATTCGTAGAAAACAATCGATTTTTAATTAAATTCCGTTTACAAAATCTCCAATGATTACAGATCTTAATTCATTTGAAATATACACTTAATATGTACTGTAACATTCGTTGGCCTACCCGTACTTGAAATTAAATCAGTGTTTTGGTCTTTCATTTTATAATAATTGTGAGCAAATAATTATAGAAGAAGATGGAAGAATTGTATGGTATGAGGCCAGATTACTAGCCAAAGAGAACGCACGTATATAAAACATTGTTGTACGTTCTCTTTGAATCCAACTCTGATAGAAGGGAAGAAAATATTGGAGGCTGTGATTTTCTTGGGAGTTTGTCCTCTTGCGGGTTCTTTAGATTCTGTGCTTGGAAAATCGGTATTTTTCAGGTACTGTTCATTTTTTTATTATTTTTAAGTATAGAAAATGTCTTAATTAAATTTGTTTTTAAACTATAAGCATAGTAACTAGTTTAAATGTATTTAACACACAGAAAATATCAGCCATGGCTTTTCGTTTTATTTGGAAACATTTTGCATTTGATTGCACTTAATTTAGTGTAAGTGGGTTACAATCATATTTTAAATGTTGTGTATACCTAAATTGTGTAGGCCTATATTATTTTGGTATACCATTGTTTTCTCATTTGCTATGCACTGATATACGACTTTATTAAAAATAACGAACATGGCCGACTTCAATAACCTATTTCATTATGTGTAATAACCCAGAAAATTATGAACTCGATTGATGCGTTTTTTAATTGCATTGAGTGTGTGACTTTTGTAAGTAAAATAAAAAACGACCATTTATATAATTCGCAGTGTAATAATTTTAGCAAATCCTTTCTAATGATGCTTAGTGTTAGGTAAGATGGTTCAGAGTACAATTTTCGACTATATAAATACATTTTAATTTTATGTATTTTTGAGCGGGAGTAAGAAAATAAGGTAATTGTACAGTATAACTGTATGAAACCTAAAAACTTTCTTTTGTGTATATGTAGGCCTAGGCTAAGTAGTTAATTTGATACAACCGAGACCTCTGTAGGCCTATATTTTTGTATATTAGATTGCGTTACAGGAACGGTTTAAGACATTCAGAAACAAAATTGTAAAAATAGTAAACTAGTTGATCTGTATGAATATGATAGGTTCAGCATTTTGTTCCTACACAAGTAACAGCTGTGTGATTTTGCATTTTTGTGAATATTAGATGGCAATATAAGTTTAAAAGTTTTAAACATGATTTACTTATTTTAACTTATGTTGTTGCAGTTATTTAGGTGTGTAATAGTTTACAGTACGTATATATAAGCACATAGTTATTAATGTGTGTTGCATTTAGTACGGCAAGAAGTGTTGATATTTAAAAATCTAAAAGTATATTTACAAAGAAACAGTCATCTGACTTTTTATGTATATTTATTGTAATTCAGTCACATTTTCATGGTCACATACATCAAAGTTAGCACAATATTTATAATAAAAGTACCTATTAATCGATTGGAAATGGTTAAGCTTATATGTTATCAGCTTAAGTTAGTGGGAGCCCATGGGTTTACTTTGTTATAGTTGTATACATAACCTATTATTTTTTAGACATAACTTGTTTTTGCAAATTGTAGTTTTTCTATAAATCGACCTGAAACCAGAATATTTAATCAACCGTCCCCAACCTTTCCAGGTTTTACGTCCAGTTAAATATGTGCCATTCTAACCATATTTAACATTTTCGTTTTTTTTATACACATTCCAGTTTTATACTATGATAACCCAAGAACAAAGGATTAGCATATAAATGTGTTGTGGTCTCCAAGTTGCATGTAACTAATTATAGTTAATATTACCTCGTGTATCCGGGTACACTGGTGCTCCTCCTTGCAACTTCACTGTTTTTAACAACTACGCGTTTCGGGACTCATGGTCCCATCATCAGGTTGGTAAAACAAAAATCACTCACATGGAGTACGTCAACTTAATAAAATACAAATAAAAACTTTCACTCGCACATCATTCCAGAACATAAAGTCATAGTACCGCGTGTATACAATTACACCACTACACGATGCGCATCGTATCGGACCTCGCGAGCGACTAACCGTTACGCGTCGCACTATCTCTACCTCTATCTATGTGTTGTTCCAACACGCATATGGGTGTGTCATACATGTCCTAGGAAAATTTCTGGATAGGTACAGAGAACATCTCCCTAGAGGTGATATCCAGAAGATAAAATCAAACTTTGCCTTGCATATAGTCAACCAGAACCATAATTACTCGAGTTTTCAAAGTAGCTTCAAGCCGTTACATTTCTGTAAAAAGGGCAGGCTTATGGACGCGCTGGAAGAATTTGAAATTTATAAGGCCTCAAAAACCCAAGGTAATCAGCTCTTGAACGACAAGCTTTCTTCTAAGTCCAACGGATTGTATGACACGGTCATACGCGTGTTGGAACAACACATAGATAGAGGTAGAGATAGTGCGACGCGTAACGGTTAGTTACTCGCGAGGTCCGATACGATGCGCATCGTGTAGTGGTGTAATTGTATACATGCGGTACTATGACTTTATGTTCTGGAATGATGTGCGAGTGAAAGTTTTTATTTGTATTTTATTAAGTTGACGTACTCCATGTGAGTGACTTTTGTTTTACCAACCTGATGATGGGACCATGAGTCCCGAAACGCGTAGTTGTTAAAAACAGTGAGTTGCAAGGAGGAGCACCAGTGTACCCGGATACACGAGGTAATATTAACTATAATTATAAATTATTGATTAATACCGATACACATGAATGATGATAATTTAATAATGTTGTAAAGTAACTTTGGTAATAGCAAATAAACCAATTAAAATATCTTTTTTAAGACAACGAATAAGCATTACTTAAAACAAAGTGAGGAACTTTACGTTCTATATGCATTCTATGTATATAGTGAGGAACGTATATAATTATACGTTCTATAGTACAAAGTTCAGGCAGTTACACAGGCAGGTGGTTAGTATAGATGTAAATGCCAGTGGTCCCCATTCAGTAAAGAAATACTATAGAAAGTGTATGTAAAATGACCAAAACTTAAAAAAAAAAGCATAGAAAATTTTAAAATCAGTGTGATAATGAATTTTAATCTGTGTGAAGGCGTCAGAACATTTTGTGTTCAGATTACATTTACTTTGTTATCTCTTTATCACGTGTCTGTTTAGCAAAACATAGATTTCCCTATTCCTTCAATGAAAAATGTTATTATTCACAAAATCTACTGAATTATATTGTAATATTACTAACAAGTATAATTAACACGTACATACTATGTACAAAAATGTTTATGTGCACATAATCAGAACCATCGGTAAATTTACACTTGTCAGTCTACCATTTAGTTAGTCTCTGTTGGTTTCATACTAGACAAATTTATCATGTTTTTGGCTCTGTGTTTTTATTAGTATTCTCATAATGTCTTAAATTTCATCACGAAAACACATTAGCCAAACAGACGGAGAATAAAAGAATTATTAAATTCAGTTGTTTTTACGAGTTATTGTGGACAGTCCATAACAGGTTTCTCCTAAATTGCTCAACAGACATAAAGTGAGATAAGTATTCTTTATGATTCTCTTCCACTTGTTTGTGGAGTGTTGTGTACTGCAACAGGGGCCTATGTAGTCACACATCCGTTTTGTCTACAAACAAGTTTACTCTTGAGTTATGTTGTTGTGAACTCAGAAATGGGTAGCCTAACATATGTTCTTAATTGTCAGCTGTTGGTTTGCTCCCACCATTTTCTGTGTAACCAGCCACACAGAGATGGGATGCAAGCAGTAGATAGGCTCGTATCAGTAAGAGGAACAAACAATAAATTGAAGATCTAACCAGTCGTATAATAGTACATTTAAGTTTTCTTTTTTTTCTGCAAGTGTGTGTATAGTTTTTGAAACAATTTTTTATACTTTCGAGTAGTAGGTTATGAATCTTTCCTTATTTTAAACACAATTTTTTGTAATTTAAACACCTTCATTACATACAAGGAAATAATCGCAAACTAATGATAACTTTATTGTTTTCAAAACACGAATCTCTTTGCTAACTGTCCGTTCAAGAAAAACGTAATAATAATAACAATTTTGGATGTGTGGCTTTCAGTAGAAATATCCATTTCTAGTCTCCTGAATTTGATCAGTCTTATAATGATTGTGTGTGTGTGTGTGTGTGTGTGTGTGTGTGTGTGTGTGTGTGTGTGTGTGTGTGTGTGTGTGTGTGTGTGTGTGTGTGTGTGTGTGTGTGTGAAACATCAGCTTAAATACAGTAGAACCCCGTTAATACGCTTGTCAAGGGACTGTGGTTTAAACGCTTAATAGGCGGGACAGTGCTATAGACGGCAAATGATTTGTGGGATGGGAAAACAATTTGGACACCACTTCATAGGAAACAATTACAGTACTGTGTTTTGTTATTACTGTATTACAGTATTATTATTATTATTATTATTATTACAGTACTGTATTTATAATTACAGTATTGTTCATTAGTTACAATGCAAAATGCAAATTCTAGCTCATTTCCTATTAAAAAAGTCTTTGATTGATGTTTGTCGAGTGTGTGTACTACTGTTGTGAATGATTACATTTGCGATTGGTTTTTGCCATTTTTTGTCTAAGTCTTTGAGCCAAGTGACAAACAAGTCACCAGTCATCCAGGCACGTGCTTGATTTTTGTATTCACAAGGCAGTTGTTTAATGTTTTTAAAACATGGGGTCTAGGTGACTTCCCCAACATTAACAGTGGTAATTTTTCAGATCCATCGGCATTTGCAGCAACAAGCACAGTTACCCTTTCTTTGTTTAATTTGCCACCGTGACATTCTCCCCTTTGAACACATATGACTTGTCGGGGATTAGCTTAAAGAATAAGCCACATTCATCCGCGTTAAACACATCGCGCGGCACATAATTATTAATGAGCCTAGGTAGCACTTCACTTTGCCAGTCATTTACATCACTGTCACTAACTGACTCTGATTCACCACTAATTTGCCGATACACTATGCCATGCCTTTGCTTGAATCTATCAAGCCAACCATTCGAAGCAGAAAAGTCTGTGTTCAATTTGCCTGCTATTTCTCGCGCTTTTTTTTGTATGATTGGGCCACTTAATGGAATTGAAGCATTATGGGATTGGTGAATCCATTCAATAACAATTTCCTCGACGTCTTCATATTTCCCGGATCTCACTTTCTTACATTTGCAACCACCCTTCGCTGCATCGGTAATAGCATCCCTATTTTTTATTATTGTTCTTAAGCTGGATGAAGGGATTCCCACAGATTCAGAAAAATCCTTTTGATTCAGCGTAGAATTTTCATCGTACTTACGGAGGATTTGTAATTTTTCACTAATAGAAAGAGATTTCCGCTTTGCCATTTTTGCACTAATCACAACTGCACTGCCAAGAATTCAAAGAATGACTAATAAGAAAGGACAGAAACGTACTGTATTGACAGGGAGACTTTTGAGTGTTAAATTCCTTTCATGCAAAGTGAAGTACCATTAGGTACAATTCCCGACACTGCTGGCCGGAGGGTTTCTTCAGGTAGAGGGTGGAATTCCTTTCGTCTACTCGGGGTGTGATGACCTTCAGTACAGGCACAGCAACAATTTCTTCACCACGCTTTTAAAACATCTCAAATACAGTACTGTTTCACAATTTATACGGAATTTTTCTTCTCATTTTTGACCGAGAAATGAGATAAGCGGGACTTGGGAGCGTTATAAGAGGTTAAAATTTAAGGGGTATGTATATGAAACGTCCACGGACCATATAAAAAGAGCGTAATGGATGGGATAGTGTTATAAGCAGGAGCGTAAATACGAGGTTTTACTGTATAATCTTTTATACATCATAGCTTAAATATAATCTTTTATACATCATTTTTTAATAATTTTCCAAGCAGAATAATGAGTGTACTTGTACATTTTTAACATTTCATTTTTGCAAATACACCCACAAACTGCTCTAATTACTATAAAATTCCTTAAAATTTGCAACGTTTATCAAATTTTTGTTGTCCATATCAGTTTTTATATAAAATGTGAAGGGATATTTTTATAGAATGTCATGGGAAATTCCAGTTTGTCAGTGTAACTTCAAAATAGTTAACTATTTAGTTATGTACATAATAAAAATTTGTAATAAACTATTGGATTTTATCTCGATCGATTTGTCAGGAATATTCTGATATGCAAAGTTGTGTCAGTCCTGTTTTATTAATTACACAGAAGGGCTTTAAACAATTCCATGTCTAATATTCTGCTATTAATTTTGCTGTGAGCTTATAAAATTTTGTAACATGTTTTGTACATAAAAAAACATTTTTCAATGTTGATTAAAAATTCTTGGGGATATTAATCTTTACTTAGCATTTCGTTTTGCATAAAGACATTCTTAAAATTGAAGTGGTCAAGATTGTAAAGTACTTTTTAATAACAAACTCCAATTACAAAAGACCCAATGCTTTTTATGAAAGATTTTATTTTCACATGTCCAGTGGTATTATTATTGCTTGGTGTTATGTGGGATCTAGTTAGTATTACTGCATAATATGGGTCAGTTTGTCACACATCACTGCCATTTAATTGTGCTTGTAACTTCATTTTAAAATTCAGTAATTTCCTATTATTCTTAGTCTGTGCTGCATCAGGTGATTCTTATTTTATCTTACAATGTTGAGTCAAAGCATTTTTCAGAATTAAAACATGTATTTGAAATCTTAAAAGAGTCATGTCTCTAATTTGCCATTGAAATTAGTGGGAATCATCTGTACTCAACTTTACAACCAGTTAAAATTTTTCAGTATTTACTGGGTGGGATGGTTGTTGTGTCTTTGAGGGTGACATTTATAATTTTTGAGGTCAAGGTACTAGTTAATTTTTTTTCTGTTTAATTGGGTTGATTGATGTATTTGTGAAGGTGACTTTTGTGTATAATTGAAAGAAAGGCTTTATATGTAAATGTATTTAGTCTAGTGTATATAACAGTATTGTGAAATTTTTTAGAGATATTTCTGTTTACTTAAGATTTTATTCAAGAATTATATATCAAACCCACGAACCAATGATTTTCTCTAATCTCTGTACAATAATTGATTTTCTCCCATGAATTTAAAAATATTCCTTCTTATTAGAGGCAAGACACTTTGTCACAAATAGAAGGCAGTTTAGGAAGTGGATGAAGGACCCAGACTGTTGATTGCAAAAGCGGGTATAAAAGAAGGAGAAAAGTTTACAAACCATTTCCAGTAATTTACTGTGCAGCTCTCTTTGCAACAAAGTGACCTTACCAGTTCTTTGCACAGTTACCTCTGTTGCTAAATCATCAGAATAACTTTTGTTATTTTTATTAGGATCTAAAATTTTACTAACTCATGTGTTTATTAATATTATCACCTCAATAATTGAAAAATAAACAAGACTGCTTTCAGACTTGTTCAGGTTAGACAGATTCGGACACTTTGAAAGAAAAAAAAATATATGTTGATATTTTCATAATACTATATTAATATTACTAGCTAACTTTAGTGGATATGTTTAACTGAATATGTTAATTTGAAATTTGAAAATGGAAGTGAAAGCTTGAAACTACAGTTGTTCTGATGCAGTGGCTTGATTTGTTCTATTCCCTAATGACATGAAATTCACTTTGGTTACATGATCAAGCTAGTGGTTCAGTTAGAACTATATGAATCAAATTACAACTTTGTAAGTGTATTATGAATAGACTTCACAAAATGATATTTATCCTTGTTTTTAGTGACACTAACAGCTTTCCAAATAATACTTTGAAAAGAGTGCCGTGTCATCCATTCTGTTTATGTTGTTTCTTATTATGAAAGTATTAACCTAAAAATCCAGAACATTATTTGTTGTTACGCTGTGCCAGTGCTCCCAAAAATTATATTTTTGAACACTTCTGGTTTTTGTTATTCAACGGGCTTCAAATGTTTGTTGCTGTCTAATAGAAAACAAAAGACTGATGCATTACACAGCAAAAATAATAATACTGAATTATACAGAATTTCATTTGCTTTTAATCCACTTGACACTAGATGATGAAAGTAGCTACATTATTCTAGGAATCAGTGTCAAGTAGAGTTTCATTGATTTTAACTTGAAAAACGTTTAAAAAAATTCAATAATATTTAATGTATTTAACATAACTTAAAATCTTTTGGCAAATCTTTTATTTACTTATTATTTTTATCTTTTAGTGAGCACTGGTAGTTTTTGCTCTTCCACCCACAGTCCATTCTTGCAGTGAAGGAATTACATGGTTAACTTTTTGAAGGCATCATCATCACCATGTTCTCTGTACATATTTTATACATATTTGCCGTCAAATAAAGTTTTAATATTTTGAGAAATAAATTTTTCATCAGATGTCTTTCATAATTTGTTATTACAATACAAAAATAAAATTAAAAAAATGGACACAACACCTTATATTTGTAGACACTAACAAAAATTTTCAAACAAGAATCATGAACTCCCTCTCAGCATTTGGGTCTGTCACCTAGAATGGCCTTAAATGACAGAATGCTGGATAGATTATGTTGGCTTGTCTATGCTCTTGACAAAATTGTTCATGTAGATTTAGTGACAAAGCCTTCAACAAATCTTTGTTTTTTTATATTTTATTTCTTGCTTTTTTCGTAAACAGAGATTGCAAGCACAGAGCATTTTTGATGAAATTATTTTGAATGGTGCTAATAGTAGCAGATACGCAAGATTTATATTTTTCTTCTACCACTTCGCTTAAGTTTTACCTAACTTTCCTTAAGTTTTGAGTAATGTTTAGTGTTTGACTTTGTTTCTTTAACTGTTAGTTGATAACTTCTACTGCAAAAAGCATTGTCTCTGTACCCTCATAATGCATGTCATTGGTGAAGACATTAACAGCTTTGTTTGTAGGGTTTCATCTTTGGCGGTTTTGTTTTCTTTATTATATCTTTTTTCTAAAAATTTGCAGTGCTTGTTCCAGATTTTTGAATAAAATATATTTTCCTTCTCGCTTCCACTCATTTTGTATCCTTATTTTTTTTCCTCTTGGCTTGTAGAGAAAACAGAGTTGATTATTCACTTGCCTGCTCAAATTATATCAAATATTTATCCAGCTTCTTATATTGTTATGACGGTCTCACTTGTCGTCGTATGGTACTATGGAAAAAATACAGACACCAATGAAGTCACAAATAACCAGCTTTATTAATCACAAATAAAGTTTGTAATCAACTAGGTAGTCTCTTCCAACAATTCAAGTTACATTTGTCCACACGCAATAATAATGTCAAATAATAGAGTTCCACACTAAGTATAAGACAGTAACACTTCACCACAATACTTAAACTACTACTTGATCCGCACTAAGGAAAATTGTTCAACGAACTGAACTGACTAAGCCAGATGCTCTGCTGTTATAGGTCGTGCAGAGGTTCAGGAATAGCTTTCCCTCCTTACTGCATGCCAGCTAATGTGTATTGTATTTCAAGTGTTCTCCAGAGTACTCTGGAACATACTTGGTGCAGCCTTGACTGAGGCTACACCTGCTTGACTAGAGGATGGGGACGGGTGGAGGATGTTGTAGGCTGTTCGATAGGGTCCCCGTTACAATATGTTAATACCTACCTGTCTGTTTCTCCTCCACTTCACCCTTTCATCATCCTAGTTTCTGACAACTCACAACAGCTATAGAAAGAAATGTTATTAAAAGAAATTAATTTTTAAAAAGCATTTTGAAATAAAAAGTACGGGTATATGTAGTATAATTCAGTCTGTATTTACCAAAAGTAAAAGATAAATCACATCATTTTCATAATTAGAAAATTTTCTTGTCAAAGAATGACATACAAAAAAAATGGCAAATGCCTAAACTTCAATCATTTAAATAAAACCATTGTTTTCCTTCTTGTGTTCCAAAACTGTTGTGTTCTAATTTTTGATTTATTTAATGTAATAGAAGCAGTATGTACAATTCAAAATTTTCCATATTAAAACTGTACACTATAAAGTGGTGAAGTGAATTTAATTTTTGTTTGTGTTCAACTTTTCACTTAAAACATCGAAGTCGAGTAACTTCATTCCATTTTTTTAAACATGTGCAAATACTTAATGTACAGCTATGAACAAATATAATATTTACGTACCAGTTTTGGAGTAAGTAAAATTGTGATTATACAATGAAAAAAAACATAACCTTCGAACCAAAAACAAAAACTTATTCTCCAAATCATTTTGTGTCGAAAGAAAGTAATGAAAACTGAACAAGTAGACACAGGTCGTTTGTCACACTATTCTTTTTTATATTTTATTCTGATTTCTCAGTTGAATACCTCCTTAATCCTACATTTGTTTCTTGAAAAGTTTCAACAAAATCTGCACTGGGCTCTGATCTTTCTGATGATGATAGCACATAAAGAAAAATGCTTGATACTCCTAATGCTTGGTACTCCTGCTTGATGCTTGACTAATGATCCTATTTTGTTTTTTGGACGTTTCAGTATATCACATTTTTATTTTTTATTAAAGAAAAAATGTTTTATATTAAAGACTTTTCAACAAATGAAATAACATTTTCCTGCATTGTATGAAATATCTTGTTAAATCATTGACACTTTCAGGACAATTAATACCAGAAAACTAGCCATTTTTAAGGTGTTATGAAAATTAATAATTCGTTTAATCTTTGCTCAGTGATAATATACTAAGTATTAACATAATGAACAGAGTTTCTTCTTTGAAACTATATGAAATATTTACTCATGTCAATAATAAGTAATTACATACTGTCACTTAAACCGTGCTTTTTAATTTTTAAAAAACTGCTAACATAATTTATTACAGTTATGAAAGATTTTTATAACAAATAAGGAGTCATGTTTATACTTCTGTCATAAAATTCGTTACTGTTTATTTGATTTAACTGTGTCAGTTTAATTTTGTCAGTGTGTGATGTATCAGATTTCTTAACCTATAAATTTGAATTCCAAACAACACAATGATAGCTTACATTGATTATATTCAACTAAAAACTTCTTGTGCTAGCTGATAGAGTGCACAGAATTACATTTAACATTCAAAAGAATTGTGCAACTTGCTTTTAGGCCATATGTACCCACCTTTGGATTTTGTATAAAGTCGTGTGTGGCAGACATGTGCTTGGCACCGAAAGTGTTAAACATTTTTGCTTCAAAAGTTACAAAATAATACAAGTTAATTATCTGTGCCCATTGTGATAGTATAAACTAAGTTCAGAAAAGTAATTTTTATTTTATTTTATTGACACTATAGGTATTAGTATTTCCACCACATTTATAATTTTTACAAAAATTTTAAACCTTTCATTTGTGTATGACATAAATATTGTTGGTGATAATTTATTGAAACATAATTTACTATACTTAAAAAAAAAGAACTTACGAACAATAAAAACCCTATGCTTTGCGAAATGCTGATGTGATCAAGATTTTAGTTTTGTAAGAACCTTTACACCTACTTTTCGCATTGTCAGTGAAATGCAGCTAATAAAGTTATATGTTATCCAATATTTGTAAATATGGTTTCACTAGAAATACATATTTTGAGACGACCTGGGGCTGAAAGCAGACGTTTTAGAGACTGTGTGTGTGCGCGCGCGTGCGCGTGTGCCTTAAACACTTAATGTTAATCATTTATTTATAATTGTTGGTTGTTACCGGTACCTTTGTCCACGTGTTGGTTTGTGGTCGTACAAGAAGAAATGTATATACCTACAAAATTGTAGAACATACCTACAGATGGTGAGAACAGATGCAAAATTTGAAATAATTACAGGTACTGAGGAGATTGGTAGGAAAAAAAAACCAGATTTTTTTATTCTTCATTTGAGCAGTGAAGGACAAATAAGGGCAAAATGATTGTACAAGATGAAACTGCAAGAGTTTGTAAGACAGTACTAAACCAACCCCATTATATGGGTAGGAAACGTGTCCTGAATCAAAAATGTGTAGGAGATGCTAAGAAGATTGGATAGAAATAATTAGAAAAATAATGTTGATAGAAAAGAAAGTTTAAGGATGGGTATTTGAGAAGAGGAGATTGATCCAAGGAGATTCAAGAAGACTACAGTAAGGAGAGTTGAATGAAAAGGATGCCAGACAAGATCACAGTTAAGTAGCTTGGTGGGTATTGGATTAGAACAAAGAGAGGACTACTAAGGGGGTGCTTGGTTTCTGTCATGATGAGTGTGATAGAAAAAGTGATAGACTAAAAAAAAAAACACGATGAAGGAGGGAGGGAGCGATAATGAAGCATAAAATTGCTATCTGAAATGAGCTGGTTTCTTTTAATGTTTATACTTTCCTGTTAATTTGGATGTTTACCAGTACACATTATGTTGTCATTTCTCTTGCTTTCTCATATCAGGTATACTGCAGTGTCAAATAAATACCAGGAATTGTTCATTTTAGAAAGCCCATGTAAAAGGTATGAAAAAAATTTGTTGCATAAGTTGGTAGCAGTTTACCTAATTGTTACGTAGAGTTGTGACGCGATCTGTCGACTAGTTTGTTTACAGCTTTTGATTAGGTTAGTTGACCTCAAGCGGGCTCTGCTATTTTTAAAATGGATAAAAATATCGAACAAAGAGTTTGCCTCAAATTTTGTGTTGCCAACGAAAGGTCTTGTGCTGAATCAGGCCTACAGTGAGTCAGCTTTATCAAAAACACGAGCGTACAAGGAGTACAAAACATTCAAAGAAGGCCGAGAAGTGGTTAACGATTTACCTCGTTCCGGTCGACCTTCAACGTCTTTGACTGATGAAAACATCATCAAAGTGAAGGAAATGGTGATGGAAAATCGTCATTCAAGCTTAAGAGAGATTGCTCTGGATCTGGACATGTCGTACGAATCTGTTCACACCATTTTAGTTGAAGTTTTGGGCATGAGACGCGTTGCGGCACGGCTTGTTCCGAAGGAGCTGAATTTTCTTCAAACAGACCGCCGGAAACAGGTTACTGAGGATATGTTTGAACAACCCAGTTCTGACCCTACATTCATGAAACGCATCATAACGGGCGAAGAGACGTGGGTTTATGAGTTTGACATGCAAACCAGCCAACAAGCTTCAGAATGGCTCTTCGATAACGAGCCGAAACCGAAAAAACCACGTCTAAGTCGCTCCAAAATCAAAGTTCTGTTGACGGTTTTCTTTGACTATCGTGGTATTGTCCACTTGGAATTCCTTCCAGAGGGCCAAACAGTTAACAAACCATATTATCTGGGCGGTATGAGGCGTTTGAGAGAGAATGTTTGCCGGAAAAGGCCAGATTAACAATTCTTGGATTTTGCACCATGATAATGCGCCATACAACACATCGAAACTTGTACGTGAATTTTTGACCAAAAACTCAACGAATGTCATCAACCAACCACCGTATTCACCAGATATGGCCCCGTGTGACTTTTTGTTCCCCAAACTCAAATTACCACTTCGTGGAAGACGTTTTGAGTCAATTGAAGTCATAAAATTAGCAGAAGGAGATGAAGGCCATACCAGAAAGTGCCTATAAGAAGTGTTTCGACGACTGAATTATTCGTTGACATAAGTGTATCACATCAAATGGAGGCTATTTTGAAGGTGACAAAATAAATTTTGATGATTAAACCAATATTTTGTGTTTTATTGAACAATTCCTGGTATTTATTTGACAGAAGGTACATAGTAGGGCCAGTCCATTTCAAGTGGTCCAGCACTGGTTGGCTGACCATTTTAGTAAAAAAATTGTCTTCTTTATCCATTCCCTTACTTTCGGTATTTTTATTGTATCCAGCTTACAGATAGGGGCCATTTTTGTTCTATGGTGCACACTGTTTTCCATTTGTGGACATTTACAGTATTCTATATTCCTCAGGACTGGGTTGTCCTAGGCCTTTCAAACAAACTTCATTGTTTTCAGTATATTCTAACCTACAATTTTGAGTCTTGTTTACTGACCTACTATGTTCCTGTACAGGTGATCTTTATATCCAAAATTGTTGAACAAGAGTGAATAAAATTCAATGTTAATAGTGTAATTTCTCAAGGAGGGAAAAGAATCTAAGCCTTAATTTTGTATATGCTTATTGGGATATGAGTGTAGGTATTTTACATAAAGTATCAGTGGTGAGTAAAATATCTTTTAAAAGTTACACCCTCTTAAAAATTTGAAATTTTTTGTTTTTGTTTAAATTTACATAGTATTTAAACCTAACTGTGTGTGTAAAATAGTTTAAGTTCTCTAATATTATATATTTACAACAAAATCTTAATACTGTATATATTTTTAAGAATTATAGGTATCTTAGTGTAACAAACCTAAATGATTGAATTACTACTTATTCCCACTGGTTCCCTGTGCGGGAAACAACCATTTTCATTTGATTTTCCAAAGTTTTTCTCTGCTCTGAGTCTCAAAGTTGAAATTTATATAAAGTTTTTTTTTTGCCATAGAGGCCTTTTATGTGTGCAGTTTTCAGATTGTTCTCTGGTTCCCCACGCTGCTCACCATTAATACTTTGTATAGGATTTACACTGTCCTAGTGCTGTGAATAATATTTATTATAATATGTTGATTATAGTGATATAGTTTTAGTAGTTAATTTATTTTTACTATTATTGTGTGTTTGCTTGAATGAAAAATTGTGGGGAAAGGCCTGAATATGATTGAATACCAGCTAGGAATCAGTCAAAACACAAGTTGCAACTTGATGTGACATCACTAATTTTGTATTATAATGGTATGTTTTTTTTAGCTGCATTCATCACCCCCATCATCAGCTTTACTTTCTTTCAAAGCAGTCCCGGGTGAGGATAGTAGTGAGCAATATCAAAACACTTGTACCGTTGTGAAATCAGTTGTATGAGAACAAATACTAAATGTGTGTCTTTTAATCTAAATGTCCTGAATGTAAAATCCGCAATAACCTGGGCCTTTTATTCGAAAGTATTCTTTGTCTTCCATGAGTGAAATAACATTTGTGTATAGACAGTAGGTTTCTTGATTGGATTTGTTCCTAATGTAGAAGATTTTATTTGTGGTTGTATTAGAGGAAACCATATATACATATAGCGGTTTGAATCTCATGAATCAGTCTTACTGAGCTGTTTCAAGAAACCGTGTTACCATTCAAACTGTGTTTTAATTTTGCAGTTGCTAAATTTGTTTGTAGTAGCCTTGTAGTCTTCCTTTCAGCTTGAAGCATTTTTGTGCAGGTCTGGGTTAAGTGCTGTCTTTCATTTTCGGTATGGCTAGGTACATGTTTATTGTGAAACCAATAATATATTGATTAATCTATATTCTTGAATATGTTAACAGCTTATGTATTATAGGAAACAATTGTAACTACAATGTCCTTTTTCTCCTCCTTTACTTGCCTTAACTTGTAGTATCTTCTGGTTGATTGTAGACTGATGGAGTCAGTCGGATCAGTATTGTTATTAGTTATAATTGTTGCGGTTAGGATTACCTGTCTACTTAAAGTAAATGTAAATGTACACCTCACTTGTATAAAAGATATTAGAATGTTGTGTGTACTTATAACTAACACTTATACAATCTATTGCTGATCTGGGCGCCACCTGGAAATTCACAAATAGTATCCAGGACAAATCGATTATGTAATAAACTTATTTTAAAATTTACTAACTAAAATCTTGATGGTGTTATGTTTTTTAACCTGAATAAAATTGTATAACTTGTTCCAATGTTAACTGTAATTAGTGTGAATCTAATATTACTTCAGGTGTATTTACTACTCTTATTTAATCAATGATCCAATGGAATTAAAATTTACTAACATTAACATCGATTTATTAACAGGTTGAATAAATTTGAACATACAATCTTCACAATACTAAATGACTTGAAATTACAATATTATTTCACATCAAGCTAACACAAAATAAACCCTGGCTTAATAGTTTTATGCAATACTCAGTTCGGTTGTTAATTGTGCTATTTTGACTCTATTTGGCATTATGAAAATTGGGTCTTTTGCGTTATACGACCACAAAGTATTGGCATTGACATTTTGTTCATCTTTCATTAAACTGAGTATAGTTCTCAGAATTTGCTATCTCTGTTTACTGATTAGTTAAAATGATATTCTCTCATTTACAGACTGTCGTACACTATACAAGAATAATTATAAGTTATCTTATTGCTCCACCGTCTGTCATCATTAAATCAAAAATAGGAAAGAGTGCGGAACTCGTAGGGAAATGTTAGACTCTTACCTGTGTGAGTTTATGCGGCGGAAGCGACATGCAGGCACTGACTTATTTGAACAAATTATACAGGACATCAAGGCCTTTTGGCCTCCTGAATTATAAACAATAACTTTCCAGTTCGTGAAATTAGGTTAGGTTAGGTTAGGTGTTTTTGGTGTATAAAATTTGTGTTTTTGATGAATAAAATATAAAACTACTTCAAAGTCTTCTATGCAGATCTACATCATTATTTTGGTAAGTTTTCACTATTATGATATTGTTACAAAACAGAAAAGACCCGCTGACTGCCTTTACCATTACTCGCTTTTGTTTCTATAATCAACTGGTATAAATCACACACACACACACACACACACACACACACACACACACACACACACACACACACACACACACACACACACACACACACACACACACACACACACACACACACACACACACACAGAGAGAGAGAGAGAGAGAGAGAGAGAGAGAGAGAGAGAGAGAGAGAGAGAGAGACTGGACGCAGCTTTTAACTAATCAGTAAACAGAGATAGCAAATTCTGAGAACTATACTCAGTTCAATGAAAGATGAACAAAATACCAATGCTTTGTGGTCGTATAACGCAAAAGACCCTGAAAATTTAATTAATGTTAATTAATTCTCAAAGTTGTAAGTTCTTTTAACTAACCAGATAGCCGAGAATGTACCACTTTTATGATGCTTTACACAAATATTAGATTTAGATTTAGCAGATACCAGTAAATTAATGAATGATTTACTATTGAACAGTTCTAAAACGTAATCGTTCGTATCTTTAACAAAGTTTGGTTATGTTGTTTTTTGTGTAGTACACTTTGTAAATACAAGGTTATTAATTGATTAGGTACATGTTTTATAAGCTCACGATACGTCCTTTGTTGAGTGATTCCTTTGTTAAAATCCAATTTCACTGATTTGATTCACTTTTTAATACAGGCCATCAGTTTGTTTACTAACAAACAAATATACAAAAACATTTTAACTTTCACTTTCGCTGGTTGAGTCTGAATCGTTTGTTGTGTATTTCCAATTCGTATTAACCTGTAAGTAAGGTTTCAGCACACGGAATACAATTACTGTGTATCACGCACAGAATAAAATAAACTTCTTGAAGTGTTTTTTCACTGTTTTAAAATATACTGTTGTTGTTATGGTTGATCTCGCTCTTCACTGAAGTGTTCAAGTAACGTTAGTTTACGTTCACTTTTGGTAATTGTTGTCGTTTAAATTTTCGGAGAATGTCTTGAATTGTCGTATTTTCTGCACTCGGTTAAAATTATACTGTTATTATTTAACCCGTTCACTGGTTTAAAAGTATACTGCTTGATGTTTTTTCTTGTAACTTGATCTGATTTAACCGCGATTATTTGAGTTCGCTAAATACTGTTCTGTCGTTGTTTACTGTTGATCACACTATTTCAATATAATTTACTGTTAGGTTAATTGTTTTAAATTAAAAAAATTGTTGTAGCGAGCGACGTGGATTCCAGGTGTTAAGGAAATCTGAGTAAAAACTGATTGTTTGGCTCTCTGCGTTCCTATATTTATAGTCAGGCAGATTCGCATTGGTTACCTGACATCATTTTGCTGTTAATTTAATGAACTTCCGGTAGTTGTCATTAATAAATTCCTTCGAGATTGTTCCAGAAAACTGGTCATAGAACATGATGGAACAATTATCATTTCCGGTATTTGTTCTATCAGCCTCGTCTTATTCTTCTCCTTACAAACAATTATTAAAATTTGAAAAAATAACAGTAGTTTTTTATGAATCTGCTGTGTGTAGTACAATGAAAAAATATTTTGTAGCATCATAAAGCTCGTTATTCACTGAGTAAATTGATACGAGATAAGTGCCAGAATTCTTACAAATAAAGGGCATCTGAATACCTTTCCCTCAGTCTTACCTTATTAACTATAACATGAATTTGGATTTTTACTCCTTTTTACAAATAATTAAAAGTATTAATTACATAATGAGTGGTATCAAACATTACCACAATATAAACAAATATATTTCTTATAACAAACAATACTAACATAATCTTATTATTATAACACATTTAAATTACTGTCCTTAGTCAAGTCTGGAACTTGGCCTTACATATTTTTACAATTCTAACTTTTAAATTATTAGCATTAACACATTATCAATAGTACTGTTCTTTATATTAAATGATAGCTTGGTCTTTATTTAACACGATTACCTGCTATCTGCTTTACAATATTTAATATATAAATTTTGTTTTACCTTAGCATCATATTAAGTCATTGATGGCGTCTGTTTTGGCCATTCATCATTTTAATAGTTTGCTCATCATTTAGTCATTTATATGAACTGAGTTTGTTTAGGTTACATTATTACTTCACTTATACATCTATTTTTATCAGCCTTTTGCTGTATAAAGTACAATAATTGGTTTACTAATGACTTTTCTACTAGTCACACTAACATTTCATTCATGACACTTTTGTTTCAATATATTTCTTAGGTATTTTAATACAATATACTGTATTATAATTATTATTTATTATTTATTTACTTGTCATGTTCTTCTTAAGTTATGTACATCGTTTGTGTATAGTTTGATAACATTATTTACAATATTAGTCAAGAAATAAAGTTTTCACTTGTACTCACTATAGGTATTATTTTTCTATGTTTTTAACATTTATTCATCCTTCTAGTGATTCTATCACCTCTCTTTATTTACATCATTTCATGATTATAAATTATTTAACATTAATAAACTATAAAATGGTTCATTTAACCATATCTTGGTTTCTCACATTACTGGTCATATGTCTGCATAATACAGTTCATAGTTTGCAATATTTCTTATTAATTACATCCATTCGGTTAATTCCTTTATATTCTGTATAACATGTAATACATTTACTTATTATTTATAACCTTTTTACTAATTAATTAATCATAATAACTTAATTAATCTTACATTCTCAGGTTTGTCTTACATTTTCACTGTCTTATCAGGTATTTATGTTCAATTCAGTATCTTATCTGCTTTATTGGATGTTTATTCCATCCTTATTTCATGTATTTTATTTCTGTATGCTTTAACAGCAATTGTTTTTATATTTGATTCACAAATAAACAACCTTCACATACTTCTTACTAGTTAACATTTTTCTGACTCCGTGGTCATTTAGACCTATTTATAAGTATTTTATCACATTTAGTTATTGACAATTTCTTTCTTTTTTCTTATGCTCCATTAATAAGCTATTATTGAGCTTAATTAAACATATTTTATGTTCATACCTTTATGGGTTATGCATCTGCCTAGTACTCTTCATATTTTACATTATAAATGGTTAATTCCGTACATTTGGTTCTTTCTTTTATACATTACTTATATAACATTCCTACTTCCTTTTTATGACATTATTTTTTATCTATAATTCATAAGAATTTCATAATAATACATTTTATATGTCTACTTTAGTTTCGTAGGTATACATGTTGGTTATCATCTAATAACATGTTTTACATTATATTCTGGGTTTTACACATTTGTTTTTTCTTTAAATAGTTTATATTTACTCCCTCACTAACATAATCTATGGGGTTAATGTCTCGTCAAAATATTAGTCGGTTAGTCAATGATGATTTATGGTTGATACTTGTTGTAGGTCACTTGTCCATGATGTTTGAAGTTCTCTTTCTTCACAAACTATTTATTTATCTTATTAATATTGTTTTTTAGTTAAACTCCTTCTTATTGTTAATTTATGGGACTTTTCGTAACGTAACAATATGTATTTGCTAGTCACGATCATTGTTTGTATCGTCTTTAACTATTTATTATGTACTTGCACGAGAGTTAACACACCATTAATATAAATATCTTTAGATAGTAATTATGGGTCTGATTCACTTCCTACTTGAACAGCTGTTTGATCATTAATGATGTATTGTTTGAATACCCTATAATTTTATACAATTTTCTTAAGCATCAAACATGAGTTCATAATTTAATTTTTATATAATTATTTATTCCATAATACTGTGCAGGTGTGATGTGCTAGAAGTACTTTGGGTTATATCAGAACATGAAGGGGGGGAGCAGTCATACCATATAGTGTGTTATACAAAATTATCAGTTATAAGTCTGTTGATTTTTCTATATGTAATTAAGTGTACGCCTTGTGAAGGTGTGTTAAATAATTTATAGTGACAGCTTTCTCTTGTTTGGAACGCAATGATTTAATGTTACACAAAATTGTTTAGATAATTTAAAAATAATTAATTACTTAGTAATGAAGATATATCACGGATGTGAACACCGAGTTAAAGAGGTATGTAGACACTTTAAGTAAAACTTATGGGAGGCAGTTTCTCTTGGTTATAGGTGGCACTGTGGAGTGCAGTGAGATGGTCCGTAACAGGTGTAAAGAAGACCGGCCAGGTGCCACCGGCAAACCTACAAATGTCTTCCGCAATGATGGTAGCTTTTTGGAGATGTTCAAAAAACTCCAAGAGACTGGTGGCGATGGTGTATCTCAACCGGCTTCATCGTCGGCATCGGCTCCGACTGCTTCTTCCACAGAATCAGACTGTGTAGACGGTAATATTCAATCAAATCAGTGTACAGATAATAAAGATAAAAAGACAACACCGGAATTAAAACCAGGTTCGAGTCGACCACCACTTACGGGCATAGTTGGTAAGAGACGCGGCGGTCGTGTATTGCCTACTGGTAAAGTTAAAAAAACGCGTATCGAGACCAGAGAACAAGAAGAAAAACCACACAAAGATGCTTGGTCTTTGTACATGGCTGAAGTGAAACGATACAAGCAGTCGACTTGTGAAGAAGAAGGCAAAACAAGGCCTCTTGTGAAATGAGATTAACTTTACTTTTTGTGTCCCATTTTATTTTATTTTTTTAATTTTTTTAATATACTTTAACTAATGTATAGTTTACACTTATCAAAAACATTTATCTCATTCTGAAGCAAAGGATTTTTAGTGATTTTTTTTTTTAGTGTGTTTGAACTGCAATCAGTATATTGTGGATCGACTACTTTGATTACATTACATAAATATGTAGGTATATACATATCTTGATGAACTGTTACTGTATCCATAAAAGTCTCATAATCCAATATATGTGTATATATGCACTAACGTTTTAACGTGCAAGAAAAACATTGCGTATTTCATGTACATATACATAAGTGGTATAAATTTTTTTTTTTTTTTTGCTGTAACACAGTTATTAGTAATACTGTTATTAACAATTATCATTAAATTTGTATAGAAATATTTAAATAAATAATGCATTTCACATTTTTATCATTCATTGAGTAAATAAAATAGGCCGTCAACACATAGAGTATAACTTAACTGGTGAGGTGTGTTGATCAGAAATTTAAGTATTTCTAGTTAATCTGACATTTTGTATCCCAGCCCTTGGTCATAATTTAGGCACTTTTAGCCTTGCATTTTTAGTTATTTTTATTTTTTAGTTAGTATACCTCTTTCACAATAAATTTATTGTAAAGATTCTCATTCTAAAGGAATGTTTAGGAATCAGAAATCACAGTAAACATATAAAATCCATTTTTTAACTTTTGGAAATAGTTGAATTGCTATTTATATTGTGAACTAGGTTTTATATTTATTCTGAATAAACTAATACATATATTTTACAGTTTTGTAACAGTTATATAAAAAGTATCCTATTCCAACAATTGTGTGCTATAACCTAAAATACTTGTAAAAACTTTCAACATATTCTCAGTAAACTTTTATATTCATAGTCCTTACATTGTAAAGTGTTTGTTAGATTGTAGTACAGAGTAATAAGCATTCCAAAGCTCTACACTAGATAAACACAACCAGAGTATTTGCGGCAGACACTTATTGAAAGTAACATGCGTACAACATAATGACACAGATTTGGACTTGGGATACAAATTGTTAACATAGTCTAGACAATAAAGTAGTATTGTTTTATTATATAATATTCTATATAATCTATTTGTATATTTATGTTTGACAAGTATTTATTACTGGATAATAATTTTAATACACTAGTGGCCAAAATTGTGGAAACCTTTTGGGAGAAGTGTATTTCTGATGTTTCATGGCTCATAACACCACTTTTTTTTTAGTAATACCATAAAATTATATATTAATGGAAAAATAATTTAATCAAGAATGCAATGCAACAAAGTTTGTTTATGTATATGTATTCTATCAAAAGTTGTAGCCAAATAACCAGAAAAAGGAAGCACAATTTGCTTAGGTTGATATGAGTAGCTTTTCTTCATTTGAATGTATCCAAAGATCTTGAGTATTTAGAGAGCCAATCAGGTGTCATCTTGTTTTACCAATGAGCCAATCAGGTAACAGTACGATTCAGCTATTGAGTCACGTATTGGATCTGAGAGGACATTTGTCAGTGTGTTATGACTGCTATCAAGTTGGTTTTGGGTTTTATTTATGTTTGTTTATTTAGTGAACCTGTAAAATGTAATACAGTTAAGGAAATGGTGCAAAGAGTTGACTGGTCGCCCAGAAAAGTATGTAAAATAGTACTATTAAGTGAACAAGGTTACAGTTATGTAGAAATTAGAAGACAAATTGATGGTAACTTAACCAAACATGGCATTTCTAGATTTTTGAAGAGGTATAAGGTGACTCAGTCACTACAAAACCAGACTGGTAAGGGCAGGAAAATATGCCTAACAGCAAGTGATGATAGAAGCATTGCGAGACTGAGTCTACGTGACAGAAGAAAGTCATCTGGATGTATGCAAGATGAAATAGTGCAATGCAATGTGAAGTTGAGTGCAACGACTATTCGGCCCAGACTGCAGGAATTTGGTATACATGCTAAAATTCCACGAAAAAAGCCAATCCTTATCTCTCAAACAAAGGTTGAAAGATTAAACTGGGCTAAACCCCATGTTAACTGGACAGCGGAACAATGGGACGGTATTATTTGGAGTGATGAGACCAATGTCTTCCTTTTTGGTAGTGTTGGCATAAAATACGCAAGAAGAAGAATCGGAGAAGATTTGTATCCTGACTGAATTACACTTACCGTGAAATACCTGGTTAGTGTTATGACATCAAACGATTTGGACAGAATTTGCATGATTAATGGGAATATAAATGCCCCAAAATATATAAATGAAATACTTGAGCCTAAACTGAAGCCTTCTGCACATGATCTTTTCCAAGATAATGAAGCATTTATGTATTTAAACAGGATTCAGCTCCATGTCATGTTGCCTCTGTTTCAAAAAATGGTTTCAAGATAATCATATTTCACAGTTGGAATGGCCTGGGAATAGCCCAGACCTTAAATCCAATCAAAAATCTATGGAGCCGACTAAAGAAACTTGTTCGTCAGAACCAACCCAGTAATAAAACCCAATTAATAGAAGCAATAATTCAATCTTGGTTTCACATTATAACAGCTGTACAACTAAAAAACTTGGTTCACTCCATGGGAAGGCGCTGTAAGGCCATAATTAACGCATCCAACTAAGTAGTAACTGACATGGTGAGAATTTTTGTGTATCTCATTTTTCCACGTGTTTCGCTTTTCTTCTTTACAACTGCTGTTCTTTTATAAAATATCCTATAAACGTTTTGCATTACATTCTTGATTAAATTATCTTTCCATTGATATATAATTTTATGGTATTGCTCCAAAAAATAGTGGTGTTATGAGCCATCAAAGTTCAGAAATACACTTTTTCCAAAAGGTTTCCACAATTTTGCCCACTAGTTTAGGTTCAGGGTTCTAGAAAAAGTTAGTAACAAATTTTGTGGTAAGGTAGATGTTTAGGCTTACCCCAGTTTTATTAACGTGTTTCAGAATTATATAAATGTTGACACGTACAGAAACATAGATCTTGTAACCTGCTGATGGTGATGATGTTAATATAACTGAGTTTTTTTAATGTTTGAAAACCTATCATTTGTTTTAATATATGAGATAATTACTCAAATGAAAAATCACCAATCAAGTAGTAGTATGACACGTTTTAAATGGTTTATTCTTTCTGAAATTCTGAATGCAACATGCTGTGTACATTTTTGTTTAAAAACTACAATAACATTAAAACATTTATCTCAATTTATTACATTGTTTGATTTTTTTTTAATCGTTATCTCTATTACAAAATAAGAAATAAAAAACTGAAATAAACAACATTTTATTTTAGTTAAGCTATAAAGTATTGTACATTTAAAACATGTGTTGAACTTCATGAGTGTGTGATGATGATAGTAGTACCCTTTAATTTGTAATTTATAAAACCACCGTTATGTTTCATAAACTGAATAACGGTATTAACATAAAAAAGCGTTTGAACATTATACAAAATCGGTTATTTGTGTAAACCAAAAAATATACGAATCAGTTGTTTTCATTCGTATAAAATTTGTAAATATTCTGTACATAGAAAACTTTTTTTTAGGTTCATGAAAATTTGTGTAATAGAAAGCTTTTAAAATGGAGGTCCAGGATCTTAGTATTCTATCAGTAGACACTATGTATTTGATTCGTGTAAAAGACCTACACAGATTTTCGAAAAAATATATTAAATATCATTTTGACTGCTTTGTAAGAAACTTGACATTTTAAAGTACAAATTGTTTTTGTAAACTTCTCGGTGAATATAAATATATTTGTTATAGTGTGTCAAATGAATTTTTCATGTGAAGTGAAAAAGTAGTCCTTTGTTTGAATAGTTTTTTTTTCATGCGAGTTGGGTTACAATTTGTATACTACGATATATTGCAAACATTTTTTTATTTTTACTAACTCTACCAACCAATGGGAACTGATACATTTTTAATCATATCATTGTACAGTGTTGTTTATTAAATTAACACAATTTAGAATAATTAAATACAATTAATATATAATTATAGCCTTTAATATTGTAGCTATAATTAAAGCTTATTGTAGCTAATATATTGTTACTTGATATATTAGTCCAGAAGCAATGAGTCTGAAAATTCTTATTAATATTTCAATTACAATTATAATTTTTTTCATATTTGTAAACTTGTATTTATTCCAAATTGGCACAGATCTGTTACTTAAAAAAAAAATTGTGTACAACATTGGCCCTCATAAGACTAGCACCAGTAATATTAAACGACCAGAACAAACCAAAGAATATACACCAGGTGTCGGCTGTCATGAAAAAAATTTATTGAGTTATTGAAAAACTGAAATTTGCAGCTTTTTGTTTTATCATTTGTACGGATGATTTTATACTATTTAGACCCAAATAGTACACAAATGATCATCCTGTTCATATATGAATCTAATTAATTTATGTGAAATACCTTGTGCAGTTTTTGTTTTGGTACACAGTACAATATTTTGCCCAGGTTTGTGTAAGTATTTCTTACTGTTTTTTTTGTAAGAGTTATTTTACTTTGAGATGGTGTTTTGTATATATTTCTTTTTATAAAATTATTATGTAATCGTCGTTTTAGAAAATACTCGTAGTATTTGTAATGCATCTTTTAAATAATCATAAGAATGTAAAATATTAATCAGTAATAATATATTTTCTGTTCTTCTTCTATAATAATAACAGTAGGGTGAGGTGGGGTAATTCTGGGACAAAAAAACAAAACAATCAATTTTTTTGGTACTTATAGTCATTGAAAACTAAAACAAAAAATTTATTTGTGTATTAGCCCGGAGTGGCTAGAGGGTTCTGGGATGTTTATCCTGTTATCTTTTATATTTTACCTGTAAAAAAATAAAAACACTGTCCCACTTTTACCCCGGTGTTTGGGGCAATTATGGGACGGGTATGGGGCAGTACAAGGACAGTCATGTATCTCCACTATTACATGAGATAGGCAGAAGAGAGGGAAATATTGGGACAGAGCATGCTTTAATTGAATAGGTGGCATTGGGAAATTTTGGGACACTTAAAATTTTGTTGTGTTGTTCGCAAAATTTGTCAAAAATGTTGTTTGACCCATCGGAAAATTGAGTTTTTTCAACTTAAGTGAAACATTATAAATAATTAAACTAATACATAATGGACCAACTAAACAAATTTTTTAGTGATTACGGTTTGAAAATATGTTAGATTCATAAAAATTGAACACAGGGTTATTTTTTTATAGCCAGTTTTGAAAAGTACTGTATTTTTGTTGGTTTTATCAAACATAGGTTGAGGTGTAGGTAATGAGTTGAAGTATAGTTATATTACAACATAGCCTGTACAGTTATGTTACTTATAGCTGATACAAAAAATAGGCTTAGGAAAAATTAAAAAGTAATTTTTAATAGAAAAAAAGCTTACCTTAACAGATAACATGTCGAATAGAAGCTGTAGTTACTAGTATTTAGCCTAAGTTAAATGTTATTCATACAAATATAAAGCAACAACAAAAAACATGTCCTTCTTCTGTAATTTTGTTTACTTAACTAATAGATACTATATAAACTTTATTTACACATTTTGTCCGGATCATGTAATTACTTTTTTCATTTATGTCCACTGGAGACGATAATTCATATTTCAATCTATCTCCAGTGCGAAGAACTTTAGGGGATTCTAGTTTTTTAGCAATATCTTTGTTACTTATGAGGCTAATGTCTTCTTCATCCTGTTTAAATAATGTTTTTGAGTTTTCAATGGACTTCAGGCACATAATTGTGGACTCATTGTCTTCATAGGTTTCCTGGACAACAGCAACATATCTGTAGTCAGTTTGACTTTTCTTACTGTAGTTGTGAAATTTCACCAATATGAAGTCAGCTGCTTTAACAATAATGTTATTGGATTCATTCTCCTGTGCAGATTTAGCGCTTGATGAAGGAGGTACTGGATCAATGCACATTTCAGTATCTTCTTCTGATGTGGTAGGCCTACTTAAAATTAATTCATCATGACTTCCGCTACTTTTCCACTCTTCACTTTCTTCGCTGTCTGATGATTCTATAGCTTTTTTCTTTTGTCTTTTTGGTTTAATTTTAGATTCTGTAGTAGATTTCTTCTGTTTTCCTGAGGGTTTTTTGAACAGTTTCTTTTTAAGGGTAGGCTTATCTTTTGGTTCCTTTTTAATTTTTATGGCAGTTTTCACTTTCTTTCCTTCTTTGGCTTTTTGTATTGCTTCTAAGAAACATTCTGTTGTAATAACTTGAGCTGATGGGGTTACTTGTTTTCTTGGTTTTACTACACTGGTAGATTTTCCAATTTTATCCAACAACAGTTCTTCAAATGAGCGATTTGGGGTAGACGGTCCAGATTGTAAGGTATGTTGTACTTCGGGCTGACTAGAAGTAGATGGCTGAGGTTCTATGTTACTGTCAGAGTTCGCTAGTTCGGTTGGTACATTGGTTTGCTGATTATTGTCAGTGGTGTTTGTATTAGATCCTTGATTCACATTTGTTTCATCTGATTGCTTTGTCCTCGTGTATCTGTCAAGCTTCAACACATCCCGTCTCTCTTTAGGATATTTCTCTCTATTAATAGGATAGATTCCAGTGCTTTCAAAGCCTTTCTTGATGTTTTCTGCTGATAATGCTTCATTCCAGATGGCACAAAGTGTGTCCACAAACTCTGGTTTTGTCATTTTTCTCTGGTTCATTCTTTGCCACTCAATCAGCTTCTGATTCCAGGCACTTTTTAGAGGCCAAAACACACACTTATCGAGGGGTTGTAGAAGATCCGTTGTGTGGGATGGTAGTTTAATGATTGTTACTTTCTCTTTTATGGCTCTTTCGATTGTCTGGGGTTCCAAGTGGCTAGTGTGGCCATCGAAAATTAGTAATAGTGGCCTTTCCTTAACTTTTGTGCAGAAATGTTCAAAATAGTCATTAAAAATGTCTGAGTTGATGTATCCTTTTTTAGATACTGCATATAGAGTCCCTGGCAAGTCATTTTCCCCCCTCCATGTTGTCCACAACTTTTCACCTTTATGTATAACCATGGGAGGCAACATAGCACCAGCTGCTGAACAACAAGCCATAACTGAAATGTTCTCCTTCCCTGACCCAATTATTGTACGATGTACTTTCTGTTTTTCCAACGTCACGCCTTTTACTCCTTTTGGGTCCAATGCAAAGCCAGTCTCATCTAAATTCCAAATGTTTGCAGGCTTGTCTTTAATTTTTAATTCATTTATGTTTGATTCAACTAAGTCATAAAATCCATAGATGAGAAAAGGATCGGACGTGTTTTTACGCCTAGCTTGTTCTAAGGCTTCTAAATTCTTCAACTTTAAACCATTTCTTTTACAGAAGTCATGGAACCAGTCGCTTCCTGGTTTATGGTGTTTAAATGGGGTTTTGATGTCATTAGATTCAACAAAATCTTTCACTACTTCTAAGACATCTTTTCTTGAAAGTGCAAATCCCCACTTTGACAGGATACTTATGTACTTCACGAGTTGTTTTTCCTGATCAGGGGTAAAAGCAGTTTTTCTTCCTCTTTTTTTTTACACTTCTGTCTAACACAAGCCTAGCAAGCACACTTTTACTAATATTGTACTTTGAGGCAACTACCCTAATACTAAGTTTGTCTACTGTCACTTCTGTTATAGCCTTATCTAAAACTTCCCTAGCATATTTGGGTTCTTTTTTTTAATAATTATGCACCAATTTCAACTCAAAATCACTTTAATAAAACAGTACTCTTGATTTACAACTCTTCAACAACATAATCTGAAACAAAAGAAATAATAATATAAAAAAATGAAAAATTAACCCGTACCAGAATTTCCCCCTGCTTGTTCCGAAATTGCCCCAAACCACTGTCCCAGAATTACCCCGTCAGTTTAGTAGATTATAACCCTTTTCATAGTACAGGTAAAATTTGTATCTACATGTCAATCTGTCACTAAAGATATTGCCTATCTTCCCATATAAATATTGCATGGATTTAAACATAACTAATTTGTCAGCAGGTAAAGTTTTCGGGGGAAAAAACAGAGTTTTCGAGTAGAAAAACGCACATTTTTCATTGGTAATTTTTAAAGACACCAAATACACTAGATATTGTTCAAATCATAGTGGTTTCTTATTAATTACATGTTAAACTATATCTAGTGTATAACAGCATTAATATAAATTAAAAAATAATAGGGTAAAACTGCCTGTCCCTCTTTTGCCCCACTTTTTTGCTGTCCCAGAATTACCCCACCTCACCATATTCATTAAAAAAAAAATTGTGTGATGCTTAAATGTTAGACAGAATAATAAGTGAAACCCTACACATGATAAACTTAAAAATGAATTGTGATATCATAACAAAATATACTGGGTCTGTTAAATAACTGTAGCGAGCATTTAGTTATATATATTTAAACAATGATAACGTTTTTGGTGCAGTAATTTTTGTAATGGTTGTACTTGTGTCTGTAGAAAAAGTTCTCCAAATTATGTGATTGTGTACAAGAATAATCTTAAATATGTAATCACACACACACTCCCACTCACACAGCATATAAATTTCAAAACACATTTTGGCCTAGTAATTTCTTTTTTAATTTCAGTATATATATTTACAAATGGATATCGCTTTCTTCATATGTTATATTTTTGAATTTTGTTTATGTGTTTCGAAAGTAAAATGAGAAGTAAGATTTCTTAAGTTTGTTTAAGCAATAAACGTTCCAAACAAGAGAAAGGGTTACTGGGTTCCTGGGTATTCAAAACCAGTAATATTATAACGAATATATATTGTAAATTATCGTAAGTTTTCATATTTTTTTGTATTAAATTGCTAATATTTATTAAAAACAATTTGGTGTTCAAATATATTTTTATTATTACTGAATGATATATGTGTTTATTCAAAAATCCTTTTTTATGGTGTTGGGTTTTATTTAGTAACTAAATGTGTGTATAAGAGTATTGTGAGTTCATATGCAGTTAAATTTGAAAGTATGTACGTACATGCAGTCCAAGCCGTGCCAACCACTGTAATGTGAATTCTATGCCTCTTTTTTTTTAATAAAACGTAATTATTTAAAACAATACATCTCTCAGTTACTGTATTTCATGGAATTAATATTAACGATTAAATAAAGACAAAGAATCATGGCCATTAAAATCGTTAATTCACTTCACATTAAATAAAACAAAATGTATATTCATATAATGTATTATTTTAAATAATATTTCGTAGGTTACAGCGTACACTGAGGGAATACAAGTTGTGTTCAAAAAAGACTAAATTTTTTGTTGTAGTTCACCAACAAACATGCAGAGCTTGCTATTATCGTTGAAGGTATTAGTAGCAGTTAACAAGAAACTATTAATCCTGTTACACAGTAAGCTGTGTCTGCTGGATTGAGTATGTGCTCAAGCTGCCCACGAGATTAGCGAAAAATGACAGTGGATATCTTGAAAAACATCGCATGCATGTGATTAGCTGCAAATTTTATAATAAGCTTTAGTAATTTCAAGTATACAAGGAAGAGTGTACCAGACATAGCGATATTACGAGTGATTTTAACATTTTGAAGAAGACGGTGCCAGTCAGTAGAGATCATGTGCACTACCAATTGGGAGAGTTCATGCTGTGATTCACAAAACTTTCCATCGCGATGAAAATGTTGCAGGGGAAAGTGCAGGAGTATAGGATCCTTCCATCAATTTATGACTGTTAAACTACAGATGTTTTGCATTGCTGCAAAATTTATGACGTTTTTGTTGACTGACAATCGGAAAGAGAATTCTCTTGGAAGCAGTCAGGACCTGACTGTCGATGCAAATGTTATTGAAAACTTTGGAATGGAATATAATATCTTTGTAAAGTTTTTGCCAAGTTTGTTTTAAAATTTCACCACACAGTTCTTTTAAATCTTCATGCCCAGTTGTCAACAGATTATAGGACAGCTTGAGCACGCACTCATTCCATCGTGTATAGCTTGAAAGCTATTTCTCTTCGTGGAACAGGGCAAATAGCAGTTTCTTGTTAAAAAGCTGTTCTCCTTAATTGCTGGCCCATGCTGGTTGTTGGGGAGTTCAAAAAGGTCTTGTCTGTTTTTAATACACCTCCTGTTTATAACAGAATTTCATTTTAATCCACTAAAGGCATGTTATGTACTGTTTAATATCCCATAGCACAACATATCACCAAGGATACTTTCTAAGTATAGTGTTCATATATACACCACAGTACCATAGAAGACCCATTAATACCGAATAATTGAACATTTTTCTTTTAGTGCACCGTGATTGGACTGCAATTAAATGTGAATGTTTATATATAGATTTAAATTTTATTTTAGCTTTACTATGGTGTTACGATATGTAGGAAAATCTCTGTTAACTGAAACAACCAGTGATATTTTAAAACTATAAAGTATATTTGTTCCAGTTTTTAACAATAACATTTTGTTTATCCTAACATGAAGCACTATATATCATGATGAAATAAAAATTACTTTACCATAGTATAAAAAAATAATAAAACAACTGTTTAAATGTAAAATACTGTACAAGGGATACTTTACCTTTAGAAACCAAAATCACCAATTATATTATCCAAAACGTACCCACTGTATTTTGGTTAACATAGTTGGTACTGTAATATATTATTATAAAGACATTTAATAACTTGTAATAAATGGGCTGGGCACTAAGTAGACCACTGGGTACAGCATTTGACCACTGACCACGAGGTCCCAGGCAGCATCTGGAAATGATTACATAGTGTAACGGTAGCCACCTGAAACACAATGCTGACTACCGCCTCTTTTGTAGTCTTAACTCAAGGTAGACAAGCCTCTCGTAAGCCATTTTGGTGGGAAAAACACATCGTAGTGTAATGTAACAGTAATATTTCAGTAGTAGCTGTTTGGGCTAGTTGTCGGCAGATAGCTACTCGTGTTATCAGAATAAGATGTAGTAAGTTTTATATGCTGCCTCAATTGAAAAACAAGGGAATTGAGGCTTCTTATAATTGTAGTGTAGAAGTGTACTGTCACCGGACAAAAGGCTTGCCGCATGACAAATGGCGCCAATCGTACACTCTAGTGTTTTTGGTGGCCCTAAAAAGGACCTGGTGGCGAGAAAGCTGATGTTGGTCGTGCCGCGCTGAGATGTTCGGCGGCTGCGCCCGCTGTTCGTGGCATACTGCAGCCCTCCTCTTCTTTCGGCATCGGTTGTAGAGTCGGCTGCTGGCTCAGCGAAATCCATCACTGGCGCGGAACTGAAGGGCGAAGACGCAGGAACGCCGGTTCTATTCTTCGGCCGTTCCTTCCGGCTGACTCCACGCCGATGTCGTCTGAGAGAGGAGAGAAGATGAAGTGCGTCCGATGGTGTGGCGATGAAGAGTGTGCAAAACTGGCCCGGGTTTTACGCACTAACCGGGATCGCTGATTGGCTCGCTCCAAACACGTAGTTGGTCACGTCTCGGCGGCTGCTGATCCCGGATTGGCTCAGGTGTCACGCGCCGTGTCGCTGGTACCGGAGAGCAGATGTAATGAATCGCTGTTGCCACAACTCCCCTGGGTCTTGAATGCTCTCCGGTAGCCAGCCTACTGCTCTTCTCCGGATCTTGTAGAGGTGTCTGTTGGGCGCCATGTTGATTGGTGTGCCGGCTGGTAGCTCGCTGGCGTGGCTGGATCTTGCATCCGCAAGATGATCGTCGCCCCACGTTGGGCGCCACTTGTCACAGGACAAATGGCGCCAATCGTACACACTATCGTTTTTGTGGTCCTTAAAAGGACCGTTTGTCAAGGACGCTACATCGTTTGCGTATGCCGCCTGAGCCGCGCTGTAATGTTCGGCGGCTGCGTCCGCTGTTCCGGGCATACTGCGATCCTCTTCTTTCGGCAGCGGTATGTAGAGCCCGCTGCTGTCCCAGTCGATTTCCATCACTGGCTCTCCTGTGCTCTCCATTCTTCCTTCTTCCTTTTCTTCCGGCTGGCTTCATGACGTCCAATGGAGTGCGCCAAAATTTTCTAGCGGGGCCCATTTTATGCCCTGAAAGGTCGTGTGCCATGAACCTATCAGAGCGCCGCTGATCCCTGATTGGCTCGCCTCATCTTCTCGTGTCACGTCTTGGCTGGCGCCAAGAGCAGATCTTCGCTTCGCTGCGTCACAACTAATACGAAACAATCAAAGACCTCAGCGGGGCCAAAGTCTTCTCGACCCTAGATCTGAAGAGCGGGTACTGGCAAATCCCGCTGGAAGAAGAAGCAAAGAAGTACACAGCATTCTCGGTGCCCGACAGAGGTCGCTACCAGTTCCGGGTGATGTGCTTTGGGCTGAAGAACGTGCCTAGCACCTTCCAACAGCTGATGCAGGATGTTCTCACGTGACTATTACGGGAGTGCTGCCTCGTCTATCTGGACGACATCATTGTCTACTCCCCCCGACTGGGATACATCCCCTGCTTCGCCATGATTTCGGAACCGTCAACGGACCTGCTGCGGACAAGAAAGTGGCATTGGGACGACACAACGCAGCAAGCCTTCGAAGAGGTTAAGGCCGACTTCCGGCAGCCGTTAAAACTCTCACGACCGGATCGAGACTTGCCGATGTTTCTGCAGACCGACGCCAGCCAAAAGGGACTTGGAGCGGTGCTTTATCAATGCACCGAAGCCGGAGAGAGGCGTATCATCTCATACGCCAGTCCCAAGCTCCACGAGGCGGAGAAGAACTACCACTCTAACGAACTGGAGTGCTTGGCAGTCGTCTGGGCCATCAAGAAATACTGGCCATACTTGGAGGATCGCCATTTCACCCTAAGGACCGACAACAAGGCGCTAACCTGGCTGAAGCAGGCAACGGGGCAGAAGACGAAGTACGCTCGCTGGGCTCTACTGATACAGAGCTTCAAATTCACCGTCGTCCACTCCCGGGGCAAGGAGAACGAGTTGGCGGATTTCCTCTCGAGGGAACCTGGGGTTGAAGATACCGGCGGCGTCCAAGAAGAACCACAGATGTAGCCTGAAGAGAGGCCACTCCGCAGTGTTGCGGCAGCTGCACCGCGACTACAAAGAATCACGGCTGTCGGGATCCATCAGGCAGTGCAGGAGGCGCAAGAAGGCGACCAGGAGTGCCAAGCATTGAGAAACGACCTTGTGGCGGCTACAACGAGAGGATACCGGGTAGACAAGGGCCTGGTTTGGAAGGACAGACGCAACCAGGAACCAGGATTGTACGTGCCACCGAGTGTCCTCATGGAGGTCATCAGGCACTTCCACGACTCCCCTGAAGCCGTTCATCTGGGGGCTGAAGAAACGTTTCGGGCCATCGGTAAGGACTTTGTCTGGACCGGCCTAACCATTGACGTCTGCAGATACGTCCGGAGTTGCAGAATATGCGCCCTACACAAGCGCGGCGCAAATCCCGAACAGGACCAACAGCGACCTCACTGACCCAGGAGATGTTGGAATACTGTCGCCCTGGATGTCATGGGACAATATCCGCTGACTCAAGCTGGCAACCGGTACATCGTAGTGGTCACGGATATGATGTCAAGATGGGTGGAAGCAAAGGCCGTGCGTAAGGCGGATGCCGACACCATTATCCGCTACCTGGAGGAAGAAGTGTTACCTCGTTGGGGATTCCCAGAGGCGATGCTCACCGACAACGGGAAGCCGCTCACGGGCCACAAGTGGAAGCAGATGTGCGACAAGCTGCACATACAACCGTGGACTACAGCCAACTACCATCCCAGGGTGAACCCGACCGAGCGGCGCAACGGCGAGATCAAGAAGGCGCTGCGGATCCAGCTCCATGACTGCAAGGACCATGGGGACTGGGACAAGCGTTTGCCGGTGGTTTTATTCTCGCTGTGGAATCATGCAAACGCTGCACTGGAGTGACACCGAGTGAGCTTCTGCTGGGCAGAGACCTACGCCGACCCGGCGACTGGAGCCGACCACACGCGCAACAGGACGTCCGGCCAATTGAGGAACGAGAAGAGGCGGCAAGGTCACACCAGTCGCAGTATCAGCAGCGGCGGTATCCCGAATGGAGGACACAGGACCCTACACTGGCCATAGGGCAGCTGGTGTACGTCAAGAGCCACGCCGGAGCAGCCAAAGGACGGAGATACCCTGGATGGGAGCCAGCCTGGGAAGGTCCCTTTAGCGTTGCTGCAACCCTCGGCGGGCAGATTTACACAGTAGAGAAGGACGGACGCCCATACAAGGTTCACCGCCAACGGCTCAAACCCGCCGGAGAAGAACAGCGAGCTGGCCACCTGAGAGCATTCAAGACCTGGGGGAGTTGTGACGCAGCGAAGCGAAGATCTGCTCTCGGCGCCAGCCGAGACGTGACACGAGAAGATGAGGCGAGCCAATCAGGGATCAGCAGCCAAGACGTGACCATCTAACGTGCTTGAGGCTAGCCAGTCAGGGATCAGCAGCGCTTTGATAGGTTCATGGCACACGACCTGTCAGGGCATAAAAAGAGCACCGCTAGAAAATTTTGGCGCACTCCATTGGATGTCGTGAAGCCAGCCGGAAGAAAAGGAAGAAGGAAGAATGGAGAGCACAGGAGAGCCAGTGATGGAAATCGACTGGGACAGCAGCGGGCTCTACATACCGCTGCCAAAAGAAGAGGATCACAGTACGCCCGGAACAGCGGATGCAGCCGCCGATCATCACATCGCGGTTCGGGCGGCGTACGCAAATGATGTAGCGTCCTCGACAAACGGTCCTTTTAAGGACCACAAAAACGATAGTGTGTACGATTGGCGCCCAATCACCTGAATGAGTCCTTATGGGGAGTATAGATGGCAAAAGGCTGTCCAAGGAAAAGATGGGAAGATGCTGTCGCTACGAGGAGATGTTGGGAGTGCGAGGATGGAAGTCGTTTGCTACTGATAGAGAAAGGTGGAGGGTCAGGATGGAGGAGGCCAAGGCTCGATTTCGGGCTGTTGCGTCATAGGGGAAGAGGATAATTGTAGTGTTTATACCATAGTGGAGGATAACGGTAGAATTATAGTGTTTATGTTTTAGAATTATAAGGAGATGTTTTAGTAGTACAAAGAGGGATTCACAGCTGAAATTTTATAAGGTTGTGTCTTGCATAATTAAATACTCTTGGGTATGGTAACCCCGCTCTTATAAGGAACATTACAGCAAAATAGTGTGTGGAAGTGAGACTTCTGGGACAGTAGCAGGACACGTTAGCTGACATGAAAAGTACTGTGTCCATCATAGAGAAATATTTGATGTGAGCAATGACATAGACACATACAGAAATCATTGAAAAGGTTGTGTCAATAATACAATGAACTCCCAAGCACTTAATTTGTTAAGGGAATGTAAGCCTAGATATGTGAAACGTTGTAGGAAAAGATGAAGCAATCAGATGATTAGAAAGCAGAACAAACAGGTAATGGTTTCTACTGTGAATTCAGTGGTGATAATAATGATAATGTTGATCAGTTGCTGCATGCCTTTGCACACATATATCTATTATAATTTCCAAGAGATTGGGTAACATTTTCATGTTGGTATGCATTTCTGAGTTGTGTGTAAAGATCAATACAATTTTACATGCTTTCAGCTTTGTTGAATGTTTTTAGGACCCACCACATTGATGTCCAAGAACTTTTCACTTTATTCACCGATTTAAGTATTGAACATAATACACATGTACAGTAAATTACACTTTATTCACCGATTTAAGTATTGAACATACACATGTACAGTAAATCAGATACTGTAAACTAATTGCAAGTGTGTTGTATTCTGTTTATTTAAAAAATTTACAAAAAACAAAGTGAATATACTAAAATTTTAAAAATTGAATTTTTTTTCCAAAATATTACACGTTTATATTCATAAATATTCCAAAATATTCATAAAGTTTATATTTATAACTTGCTGTACAGTACTATAGACAGCAACACTAATATTGACATATGGTTGGCCCCTAGAATATTGTTGGTTGAGAGACAGTAGAACAATTTGTTTTCAGATCATAAATGTGGTCTGTTGAAAAATCCAAAAATAATGCATGCTTATGAAGGAACTATCCACAGGTTGTAATCTATGTAAACTTGGGTAAAACATGTCAGTGTGTAAATCTGCAGGGTGACAACTTGAAAGCGTTATCCTTAAATGTTTTAGTTCATAAGTTTTATTTTGCAAGATTTTTCAGGACACTAAGGCAAGATATTAACGACTGTCTAATTTCGAGATAGTAGTCAGTTGAGATAGTGAATGTACAGAATCCAGATGCCCATTAGGCATTACGTGGGCCTAATTTTTGGCTGGTTGCAAAAACACTGAACACTTTGATGCCGATGAATGGATGTCAGTTGATGTCCTGCTGTTTCACTGTGTTTCTATCTGGTATTGTATATATAAATAATGGCTTTGCAGCTGTTTTGAAACAAAATGTTTTCCTATACTATTTAAATCATGCACTAGATTTTATTGGCATTCACTTTGTAACAAAGGCTGATGAAAACTCTGCACGTTACATGTAAAATTTCAACATGCCTACAGCCATGTTTTAAATCATATCACTAACAAAACTTTAAATTTGTGAAATTGATTATAGTGGAAACATTATGTAACCGTATGTTTAATGTGCTTATAACAAATAATAACATAGTAAGTTTTTACTTACTACATGTGTCTCAGCCAGGTTTTTTTTCCAAAATGTAAATTTTTTGAAAAGTAATTACAGGTAACACCTGAATCATATGCAACACAGCATTTAAACAGGGCATTTAGGTGTTTATAAATACATAGGTAACATCCATTTTTACTGTTTAGTGTAGAAGCTACAGCATTTTAGAAGAACACAAAAAAAGGTTTGAACTGGATATGGTCTGATGGCCATTAGGTCTGGGCTTCTCAGTGTTAACTTAGCGCTTGAAAAATGTATGGCTGCCTTAGATCGTAACTTGTTGTTACAAGCTGTAACAATGTTAAATCTGTAACTTGTATAGAAGATTGATGTTGTTTCTATGTAGTTACTTTCATTTTGAGGCTGTTTTTGTATGAACAAGGTTTATAATTACTCAGTGTTTTATACAATTGAAAATAACCAACAACTACTTAATACAATAAATACAATACAATACAATAAACTAGTTATTGACAAATAATTTTTTAAATTATATAATTATATTGTTTCTGAAAATCATGTCTTTTTTTTTATATTATCATGTAAAAAAGTCATCATTTTCTATTCATATAGTGCAGAGCAAATGCGTTTTTTTTTCCTGGATAGTAGTGAAAAAAGGGTTATGCAGTAATAGCAAGTTGACCTGTTAGAATGAGTAGTTGAAATCTAGTGTTATTTAGAATATAGCTTTGACATTTGTTGGGTGTGACATAACAGAATAGTGGTAATCAGTCATAACGTGGTTTCATAGAACACGATGTCAGTTGTGTGTGCAATGCTGCTGCAGTTGTTGTGTGGCCATATAACAGTAGTGGTGGTGAATGGTGATGTAAAGGAATTTCAGCACCAGTAGCCTGTAGTACTAAAAAATTTAAAAAAATAGATAATGGTGATGTGTATTATTGAGTTTCAATAAAATAGTGTTTAATTGCAGTTCATTATCAACCATCTGTGTTTTTGTTATCTTTTTGTAGTATTAAATGTGGTAGGACCAATAAATTCAGCGTATAAATTGATGAAGAGTTTTTACAGTGTCAGAATTGGATGAGAGAGAGAGAGAGAGAGAGAGAGAGAGAGAGAGAGAATGCTAACATGTGTTGGTAAATGTACGTTTGGCATCATATGAATTCACATCCATTGAGCAGCTGTCATGGTCATCCAAACTGCACCTCTCCCAAACCACCTTAGTGGTTCAAAAAGGTCTCTTTTGGTCAGCGGCACTCTTGTATGTTCCTTGTGAGAGAAGGAGAATAGCTCAACACTTTTGACCCGATGCCTGTAAAATTTATAGGTGCATGATTTTGCTCAAAAACCCGATGCCCGTAAAATTTATAGGCGCATGTTTTGCTCAGAGACCAGACGCCCGTAAATTTTACATTTGTCACTTCAGATGGATTTAACAGGATTTGTAAGAAACATTTACAGGCTTCCGTTGTTTGTGCTTGTTGACTGGACTTTGTAATTACCAACTCAATACACAGATAGAAGCACAAATCAGTTTTCTGCTGTGATTTTCTGCCTATTGTGAAACTTGCAATGTTGGTTTGTGATACCCTGACCGTTTCATTTTGTACCAAACAAAAGCAGATTATTGCAAATAGACTGATTTTTACTGTATTCTGTGACTTAATATTGTAAGAAAAATAATTCTTGTACAATAGTTACAAGTAAAACACCATTTATTATATGAAAATACATTGTAAAACTTTTTTATTTTTCAAAACATGTTTCTGAACTAGATACTAAAAATTAATTTCACCTACAGAACAAATAAATAGCATATCATTTTATGAAAATAGAAGGTCCAATCTTTAATTTGACGTGTAATTTATGTTGTTTTTAACAAACCTTACTATTTAAAAAAAGAAAAGAATGTGGAAAACGGCCAGGCTGCTGGGACATGCCTGGGTTTAAATGGTGGAAGTCTTGAGTGAGAGTCAGGGCACTTTGCCTACTGAGCCATAAGTTTTACAATTAATGTAGCATGACCAGCACTATGCTTTATTTACCTTCTGTTTCTTCTTGTTAACGCAGAATGCGGCTTTAGATGTTCATTTTAGCAGAGTAGGCAACTTGGGGGCTGATACAGAGTGGCAAGGACCTCTAGATTAACAATCAAACTGTACTAACATAACTTCTTTATGGTAGAGTTAATATTAATTACATATGTTGACTCAGTAAATGTTAGAATGAGTGATTTTAACATTTGGAATCTGCAAGGTATTCTCTTGATTTAACATTACTTTTCGGACTGTAGCCAGTGTTACTATAGTTAACAAAAAAGAACTGTGTATGTGTATATGCATATGATTGTCAGGCAGAATACAAGCAAAGCAAGGGGAGTTTGGGTCGCCACAGGAAGCCAGGATGCAGAACTTCCTTAGTACTTATAAAATGATTCAATTATATAAACAGTGTTGTTGTTGGTACAGCCTTCCAAATGCCAGGTGAAGAAGCAGTAAAAAGAAGAAAAGGCAGCAAATACACTGCTAACAAGAACACTAATCATTGCTTGGAAGAATGTTTTTTACTAATTTTTATGTTTCTAAGTACAGGCATCTTTTCAGTACACTTATCTGTTAAATTTGATGAATTTATTATTATGCATGTAATGTAATAGAGCAACCATTTTAAATATTACTGTTTGGATGAAATGTGTTCCTCAAGAAATTATCTGATCCTGCAAAAAAATGCCAGTTTAAGTTATGTTTAAAAGTAAGTAAGTTCACTTTATGATTTTTAAAATGTTCATAATTTTATAATTTAAAAGTATGATTAGTACTGATTTGTTCTGCCATGTGGAAACTTGGTTGAATTGATTTATTTGGCGTATTCTTAATTTTTGATTGGAAGGAATGCATGAATAAGTCCTTGGAATATATATTTGAAAGATGTGAAGATAAGAATAGGACGTGATAGTTACCTCTGAATCGAAAGAGCAGCATACGTCGGAAACAGGGTATTGCCATGGATGATGATGATGAAGAAGATTGTGTTATTATATTGAAAAATAATGTTCATTAATGGAATTAATTTCTGAACACTAAGCAGTGTGCTGCTACTTAATGATCTGTTTTGACTGCTTAAGTACTTAGCACATCATTTTTGAATTGAACTGACACATGCTAATTAGTGTAATCAAAGTTGTGAAGTCACACTTTAAAATAAAATAAAATATAGTGGCTAGATATTTCCTAAACTTTGTATTAAATATTAATATTGGGAAAGACAGCAAACTTGCCAATTTCATTTTCTCAAGATACACGACACACATGCACAAATAAAAAAAAAAAACAGTCTTTTATATAGTCATTAACCAAAAGTGGCAAAGTCAAGAAACCATAAGTTGGAACATAACTAAATATATATATATTATAACAGAAGGCTATTCGGGGTTACGTTTAAAATTATTATGTTTCTTATTATTATGGTTTATTATAATAAAATTTAAGTTACGTTTAAGTTAACTTGAAACAAAATAAAAGTGTTGTTAGTTAAACTTATATTCGTGGTTAACATATTAAACGTCTCGTTAAGACAAAGTTCAACTATGTGTGAAATGTTCTTTTGAGATAAATCAATGTTTGGAATAGTTGTTTTTAATCGAAGGTTACTAATGTAGTACAGTAATTTAAAATGAAACATTCAAAGTTACTCACAGTGTTTACAATGATTTAATTATACTTGTTTAAAAGAATTCCCTTGTATTAAATAAATAAAATAGTGAAGTTGATTATACTTAAATGCTAGATTAACTTAAGTTAAAACATGTAGTATAGCAGTTGGTTGCTTGATAATAGTTCTCGTCTGGTTGAAACTGGTAGTAAAAACTTCTTCTCCAGATTGCAGGTAGTCCGAGTATGTCACGTCTCGTAAAGTCTGGACAATATCATAAACAAATATATACTTTTACGTACCTGATCGTGTTTACTTGAAGTTCACTAAACTGTCAACTCAGTTCACAAACACCAACTCACTTTGGTAGCAAGGTTAGATTACCTTGTTTATTAATTAGTGGGCGCCACACGGATTTATTCAGGGAAAATCCCGTGTAAAACCCACACATAAAAATTTACTGGATGATTAGAAAATTTAAAATAATTGATTATCACCTTTTGGCAATGCTATTCCAGTATGTTAAACACAACAGAAGGTTGTTTAAGTTTGTTAAAAGAAAATATTCAATTATCCTATAGAAATAAATCAAAATCAGGTGATGCTGTTAATAATGGGTTTATTTACACCCTTATAGTGAATTCAAAAACAAATATAATGCAAACATACAAAGTTGTACAATTAAAAGTCAGTTATGATATGCCTTATGCGGCTTGCTCAGAACATGAATTATAAATCTGGTTAAGTCCAGATGCTATTTATTTTTGACATTAAAATTATGATTATCTCAGTTGTACAAAGTTGTACAATTAAAAGTTGGTTATTATATGCCTCATACGGCTTGCTCAGAACATGAATTATAAATCTGGTTAAGTCCAGATGCTGTTTATTTTTGACATTAAAATTATGATTATCTCAGTTGTACAAAGTTGTACAATTAAAAGTTGGTTATTATATGCCTTATAAATCTGGTTAAGTCCAGATGCTATTTATTTTTGACATTAAAATTATGATTATCTCAGTTGTACCAAGTTGTACAATGCAAAGTTGGTTATTATATGCCTCATACGGCTTGCTCAGAACATGAATTATAAATCTGGTTAAGTCCAGATGCTATTTATTTTTGACATTAAAATTATGATTATCTCAGTTGTACAAAGTTGTACAATTAAAAGTTGGTTATTATATGCCTTATACGGCTTGCTCAGAACATGAATTATAAATCTGGTTAAGTCCAGATGCTATTTATTTTTGACATTAAAATTATGATTATCTCAGTTGTGAATTCTTGGAGACACGAAAGAAAACAATTATGCCTACACAATATCCAATAATCTTTTTGATATAAAATTGATCAACAAAGTTTTTAGGTTACTTTCGCAAAGTAAACAAAATTAAAATATGATCTGTTGAAAGATCGCGCGTTTCATCAATGCTTGCTTTTTTAGTGACAATATTTATCAAGTGAGAACCCTTACAACTAACATATAGCTTAATTAATAATAACAAATTTGTATAGTAAATTGAGACGATGTGTAATCTTAAAAATGTTTTCGTGTTTTGCGTCAGTACAGGTTATTGTTGAAAAAGTATAGGTTATGGCGCTCAGATCAATATTAGTAATGATTGCACTGTTACCTTCTGAGTTTTAATTATTTAATTAAAACTTATTAATCACTTCAGTAATCGGATTATAATGATTACTGGGTTTCGGCACTAAACTCGCACAAGAACAGAATAATGCGATCCTCTTCTGATTAAAATGGATCGTGAATAATAACAATAAATTATTTTCTGTTCGTTATTCCCGCACAAAATTAAAATGATACTGCACTTAATCACTGTTGTTTGTAGTAGATGAACTTGAAGTATTCGTTTCTTGTTGTTGTACTATTGGTTTCAATGTAATGTGTAAATGACGCTAAGAGTTATTGAAAATTGTAGAGATGTCGGGCACATGTCTGTGCTACACGCTAGTCCGTAAGATTCTGTCTCAAAAATCGCTGTTTCGTCTTTATATACCCTCTTCTTTGAACGGCCTTAGGTAAAAATGTTAATTACTAACTAATTTTCTGATTGGCTTTGGTAGGTATGACGTGTCACTTTTTAACAGTTGATAACGGCTTTTTCTAACCGTCGAATGTTGCGGTGACAGCTAGTTGTCGTTTTTGTTATTATTTGTAAACAGTTTCCCGATGTACACTTTTAGAATGATGCTAACATCTCTCCCGCACTAAATACAGTTGCGATTGGGTTGATATTACTATCAAATTAAAGATTGTTTTTTTTTCCTTTAATTTGATATCACTCGATCTCGAATTACTTTCACTTTGACCGACATTGTTATAAAACCAATGTTCGGGTACATCACTTTCACTGTCGTCTGCTATTTCTGAGTCGCCGGTTTTACACTTTTGGTTAATATTGTTTGTGTTCACACCTCATTTTATTAATCAAATGTTTATGTGCGAACACCATTAATGCTGTACTGACATTTTTCACTGAACATTACATGTATACTTAACTCTATACCTTGTAATAAATAATCCTACTGACTATGACATTTCGTTCTATGCTAATTCGTTTTAAACTACTATTTAACAATTAAAATTATGATTAAACCTATTGTTTTAATAATGTTTTTTGTTATGTCAAGGCATAACCATGGTTCTGTGTATTTTAATTTACACTTGTGTTAATTCTCAATAGCCAATTTACTGACTAATGTTTGGTCTAAGCTTGCTAAGACATATCGCCTACATTGGAATTTGGCCTTAATAATGCTTATTGGTTCTCAATTCGGTAAATCGTGGAGACATCTTATTTGTATAAGATTCTCTCTTATAAATAGTTCTCCTTTCTAACAAGTATATTTGATGCTGAAATACATCTTTGGTCTCACTATGTAGCCATTGTTAACATTAGTTTTGGCATTCATAATTTACTGGTCATTGTCACATCTATTATCAGCAAAATGCTAATTCTGCTTTCACAGTATTTAACTGCTCATTAGTTCATTTTTTTTGTTTACATATGACATTCGGTTTACATCAACTACTTACTGGATTGACAGCTGAATGTAAATTTACTCTGTCCATCAGTTCGTTTTAGTCTCAGTCTAGTTGTAGAGTCAAACAGCCCTTGGGTTACTGTTTCATGTGGCACTTCTGCTTCATTCTTCTTTCTTGGTTATTTCTACTATTATATTCCTATTTACATGGTTGTTTTGTCCTTATAAAATCTGATGATATACACTTAGGTTAGGTAACATCTTGTGATGTTACATATACACCCTCTTTAAAATTGATCATTTTGAGAAAAATTTATTTTTTTGTAAAATTATCAATTCATGTCAATTTCTTAGTATACTCTCATAGTTTTTTTTTCTTGTACTCTTTGATTTTTTAAACATAGTATTGGTGTATTACTCTAGTTTGGTTTTTTTTTTTCTAGTGATACAATTCTTAATTTACTAGTATTTTCAAGTTGCTTACTCTCTAAGTCATTTAACTACAATTGATTTCGTTTTTTAAGTTAACAATTTCCTGTCTTATTCACATTCTACTTTCTTATCACATATCTCTGCATTTGTGATTATCTTAATGGTTATTATAATTCATACCTCACAGATTCTTTCATAATATTCCTTGATACAATAACATAATATAATTCCCTAACTGTTGTAGAGGTTTCGGAATCAGGGTGGCTCACTATGGCTAACATCCTCTGCCGTTCCTCACTACACATTCTCAGATTCAGAGGCATTACTCTTCTCTGTCTGAGATAAAAATAAACATTGCACCTGGCAATAGTTGCACTATCACAACTCAAAAAAAATATCACATATCATTCATATTCAATAACATAATATATTCACTATAATATTCAAGGTTTCAGAGGTTTTCATTTAGATCACATTTCCATCTTTATACTTGCTAACATACTTTCTTTCTTACAGGTAATTACTTCTTTTAGACTTGATGTTTTTTAGCTATGCTTTTATCAGCTATATAGTTACTTATGTACTAGTTAACAATTTGCTTTGGTTCGTTTAAATATTCTTAAGATTATACACTTGTTTTGATGCTTATAGTACTTATGCATTTGGTTTGTTCTATCTAGAGTCTACAATATTTTTGTTTTCACAATAGTTCATTAGATCTTTCTTAACAAGTTATAGTCATCCTGAATTATCAGGGCTTACATTGTTTGTATACTAACTGGTGTTTTGGTTTGATGTTCTCTGACATATTCTGGTGATGTACAATATTTGATAATTGACAAACATTCTTCTTTCCTTTCATTCCATTATAACAATAGTTATCTTTACAATTAACACTCTTTGTTATTTTTCTTCTCTACTCCTTCAAAGGTTAGTTGGGTGAACCTTTATTCTGGACGATTTTATACACTATACAATATTCTATAATTACAATTTCATTTGACAATATAACATACTAATATCTATTTTCATAGACATTCTTGGGGTTTACATGGTTTGTTTCACAAATATTATTTCTCTTTTCTTTCCTTACATTCCATAATAATGTCCTTCTTTTATTTTACACACTTTGTTATACTGCCTCTCTACTCCTTCAAAGGTTAGTTGGGTGAACCTTTATTCTGGATGATTTTATACACTATACAATATTCTATAATTACAATTTCATTTGACAATATAACATACTAATATCTATTTTCATAGACATTCTTGGGGTTTACATGGTTTGTTTCACAAATATTATTTTTTCTTTCCTTACATTCCATAATAATGTCCTTCTTTTATTTTACACACTTTGTTATACTGCCTCTCTACTCCTTCAAAGGTTAGTTGGGTGAACCTTTATTCTGGATGATTTTATTTAACATTTGAGTTTTATGAGAGGTATACAATAATCATTTCATAAACATTAAGTTACATAGAATATTCATTTGGATACACATTTTTCTCTAAGTATAGTATAGTAGTTGTATTTACAAGCCACTACTGGCTCTTGGTGACATAATAGATGTCTTTTTCTTATTAAATCATTTGATTGACATTATATAAATTTCTATCCCTTGGTGTGATAGATCTGGTAAGGTTTCACCAGTAACAAATGGTTTGGCTTACATCTTAAATCTACACACTTTTGTAACTTGATAAGGCAAATTGACAAGTTATAGTTAATTAGTTACCTTCAACATTTTGTAGCTTAACAACAAATGAGTTTGTTTATAGTAATGGTTCTTTTAAATATATATATTTTATCTTTTATACCCTAAACGTTCGGGTGAGAAATGTTGCTTACTAATGCATATTATCCGTCCTTAATATTAATCATTTTTTAATAGTCGATATTCATGGGGTTATTTGTGCTCTTCCACTCTATTGGGTCTATTATTGGGGATGATTACGTTATTATATGTATTCTTTTTCACCTTCCACTTTGCGGCTACCAGATAGTCATTGGCTCCCCGTTTCCTTGCCTTCTTGCTCTCATTATCTTTGGCATTCCTGTGTTCATGGTACTCTGGGCCTGGGCTATTATTGATGTCTGGCCCATCTTCTAATCCGGGTTGACCTCCGTTCATTTCCTGGTTGGATTCTTCCATCGCTTGGTCCCTCTTTTTCCGCATTTCCCTTATTCTTTGGGCGTACCCTTCAATAAGCTGGTCCAGTCGTTCTTGATCATTTTCCTTCTCCCTGTGAAGCCTCTTTCTTCTAGGAGTATTCCCCTTAAATACCTCGTTGTTTATAATCTTCTCCTTCATAACATAGTCACTGGCATGTAACATTGTTTTAATCGTTCCGTCATCTGGGTTATCAATTAAATATTTTAATGGTTGGTTATTCATTAAGGAGTCAATTGATTTTGTTTGGTGTATTTTATTTGTCGGTATATTTACTTTAATTGGATTCTTATTTAATTTTTTACCCATGGTTTTATGGTGATTTATTTTTAATATTTTTATGAAGTCTGGTTTATACTTCTTACCGTTGGTTCTGGCTCTATGACGAATACTTGGGTTGTCCACGAAGTTAATTAATCCACTCCTAGTCATTTCTAATATTTCCTTTGTAATCCTTGTTTTCTTAGAGCGTATTATTCTTTTTATCTTGGTCTCTTTCTCTCCTGTTTTCTTAATTACCTTGTTCCTTACATTTTTAATGATAGTTTCTTTATTCTGAATGTTCTCTTCATCCCTATGGTGTGTATCCTCAGGCACCAATGCTTTCGAGTCTTCTTTGTTCTCAGTTTGGTTATCAGTGTCTTCGAATTGTAGACTTAATTCTTCCATGGCTTCATCATTTGGTACTTCTCCTATCTCTGAGTTGTCATCGCCCTTTCCTTCTTAATTATTCTCAGGCTCTGGACTCACTTGTTCCATGTTTTCGTCTTCGGATACCTTCCGTTCTTCTCCCCACTTCCGGTTATTCATCTCATCCATTTTTTGGCTAATTTTCATTAAGGTGGTGTTCCATTCTTTTCTAATGGCTTGATGGTTATCGTCGATTTTATGGTTCAACGCGTCTATAGACTTATGAGTATTGTCAATCCTTTTATTTAGGTCCTCCTTTATCGACTCTATATTTCTACTTAACACCTCGACATTCCTTTGATTTTCTTCCCGGAAGGGATTTCCTACCATCTTCCTGTAATGCTTCCATATTTTTCTGGCTGTCTTCCTTCAATGCTTCCAGATTTTTGTTCATCGAGTCATTATTTTTCGTCATCTGTTCCATCATCCTCATCATCATACTCTCCATCCTTGTCCCTTCTGTTGTTTTGTTCGGTTGGTCGCTGACTATTATTTCCATCTCTGGTTCTATATGAGGTATTTCGTCGGTACTAGTTTCGACATTATTGATTATAATAACATCCATCTCGTCTGTGGGTTGCGCTTCGTATGTATCTACATCCCGTTGCATCTCTCCTACCCTACTGTCCTTATATCTTGTATCGTATTGGTGGGTGTGCGGCATGTTAATTTTTCGTGTCTACCGGGCTAATATAAAATATAAAAAATATATTTATTTAATATTTTTTAAGCCACACTAGTTGGTGCGCCAATTTATAACCAAATGAGATTAGGGGTTTTATTATTATTGAGGTTTATTATAATAAAATTTAAGTTACGTTTAAGTTAACTTGAAACAAAATAAAAGTGTTGTTATTTAAACTTATATTCGTGGTTAAAATATTAAACGTCTTGTTAAGACAAAGTTCAACTATGTGTGAAATGTTCTTTTGAGATAAATCAATGTTTGGAATAGTTGTTTTTAATCGAAGGTTACTAATGTAGTACAGTAATTTAAAATGAAACATTCAAAGTTACTCACAGTGTTTACAATGATTTAATTATACTTGTTTAAAAGAATTCCCTTGTATTAAATAAATAAAATAGTGAAGTTGATTATACTTAAATGCTAGATTAACTTAAGTTAAAACATGTAGTATAGCAGTTGGTTGCTTGATAATAGTTCTCGTCTGGTTGAAACTGGTAGTAAAAACTTCTTCTCCAGATTGCAGGTAGTCTGAGTATGTCACGTCTCGTAAAGTCTGGACAATATCATAAACAAATATATACTTTTACATACCTGATCGTGTTTACTTGAAGTTCACTAAACTGTCAACTCAGTTCACAAACACCAACTCACTTTGGTAGCAAGGTTAGATTACCTTGTTTATTAATTAGTGGGCGCCACACGGATTTATTCAGGGAAAATCCCGTGTAAAACCCACACATAAAAATTTACTGGATGATTAGAAAATTTAAATAAATTGATTATCACCTTTTGGCAATGCTATTCCAATATGTTAAACACAACAGAAGGTTGTTTTAAGTTTGTTAAAAGAAAATATTCAATTATCCTATAAAAATAAATCAAAATCAGGTGATGCTGTTAATAATGGGTTTATTTACACCCTTATAATGAATTCAAAAACAAATATAATGCAAACATACAAAGTTGTACAATTAAAAGTCAGTTATGATATGCCTTATGCGGCTTGCTCAGAACATGAATTATAAATCTGGTTAAGTCCAGATGCTATTTATTTTTGACATTAAAATTATGATTATCTCAGTTGTACAAAGTTGTACAATTAAAAGTTGGTTATTATATGCCTCATACGGCTTGCTCAGAACATGAATTATAAATCTGGTTAAGTCCAGATGCTGTTTATTTTTGACATTAAAATTATGATTATCTCAGTTGTACAAAGTTGTACAATTAAAAGTTGGTTATTATATGCCTTATACGGCTTGCTCAGAACATGAATTATAAATCTGGTTAAGTCCAGATGCTATTTATTTTTGACATTAAAATTATGATTATCTCAGTTGTACCAAGTTGTACAATGCAAAGTTGGTTATTATATGCCTCATACGGCTTGCTCAGAACATGAATTATAAATCTGGTTAAGTCCAGATGCTATTTATTTTTGACATTAAAATTATGATTATCTCAGTTGTACAAAGTTGTACAATTAAAAGTTGGTTATTATATGCCTTATACGGCTTGCTCAGAACATGAATTATAAATCTGGTTAAGTCCAGATGCTATTTATTGTTGACATTAAAATTATGATTATCTCAGTTGTACAAAGTTGTACAATTAAAAGTTGGTTATTATATGCCTCATACGGCTTGCTCAGAACATGAATTATAAATCTGGTTAAGTCCAGATGCTGTTTATTTTTGACATTAAAATTATGATTATCTCAGTTGTACAAAGTTGTACAATTAAAAGTTGGTTATTATATGCCTTATAAATCTGGTTAAGTCCAGATGCTATTTATTTTTGACATTAAAATTATGATTATCTCAGTTGTACCAAGTTGTACAATGCAAAGTTGGTTATTATATGCCTCATACGGCTTGCTCAGAACATGAATTATAAATCTGGTTAAGTCCAGATGCTATTTATTTTTGACATTAAAATTATGATTATCTCAGTTGTGAGTTCTTTGAGACACGAAAGAAAACAATTATGCCTACACAATATCCAATAATCTTTTTGATATAAAATTGATCAACAAAGTTTTTAGGTTACTTTCGCAAAGTAAACAAAATTAAAATATGATCTGTTGAAAGATCGCGCGTTTCATCAACGCTTGCTTTTTTAGTGACAATATTTATCAAGTGAGAACCCTTACAACTAACATATAGCTTAATTAATAATAACAAATTTGTATAGTAAATTGAGACGATGTGTAATCTTAAAAATGTTTTCGTGTTTTGCGTCAGTACAGGTTATTGTTGAAAAAGTATAGGTTATGGCGCTCAGATCAATATTAGTAATGATTGCACTGTTACCTTCTGAGTTTTAATTATTTAATTAAAACTTATTAATCACTTCAGTAATCGGATTATAATGATTACTGGGTTTCGGCACTAAACTCGCACAAGAACAGAATAATGCGATCCTCTTCTGATTAAAATGGATCGTGAATAATAACAATAAATTATTTTCTGTTCGTTATTCCCGCACAAAATTAAAATGATACTGCACTTAATCACTGTTGTTTGTAGTAGATGAACTTGAAGTATTCGTTTCTTGTTGTTGTACTATTGGTTTCAATGTAATGTGTAAATGACGCTAAGAGTTATTGAAAATTGTAGAGATGTCGGGCACATGTCTGTGCTACACGCTAGTCCGTAAGATTCTGTCTCAAAAATCGCTGTTTCGTCTTTATATACCCTCTTCTTTGAACGGCCTTAGGTAAAAATGTTAATTACTAACTAATTTTCTGATTGGCTTTGGTAGGTATGACGTGTCACTTTTTGACAGTTGATAATGGCTTTTTCTAACCGTCGAATGTTGCGGTGACAGCTAGTTGTCGTTTTTGTTATTATTTGTAAACAGTTTCCCGATGTACACTTTTAGAATGATGCTAACATCTCTCCCGCACTAAATACAGTTGCGATTGGGTTGATATTACTATCAAATTAAAGATTTTTTTTTTTCCTTTAATTTGATATCACTCGATCTCGAATTACTTTCACTTTGACCGACATTGTTATAAAACCAATGTTCGGGTACATCACTTTCACTGTCGTCTGCTATTTCTGAGTCGCCGGTTTTACACTTTTGGTTAATATTGTTTGTGTTCACACCTCATTTTATTAATCAAATGTTTATGTGCGAACACCATTAATGCTGTACTGACATTTTTCACTGAACATTACATGTATACTTAACTCTATACCTTGTAATAAATAATCCTACTGACTATGACATTTCGTTCTATGCTAATTCGTTTTAAACTACTATTTAACAATTAAAATTATGATTAAACCTATTGTTTTAATAATGTTTTTTGTTATGTCAAGGCATAACCATGGTTCTGTGTATTTTAATTTACACTTGTGTTAATTCTCAATAGCCAATTTACTGACTAATGTTTGGTCTAAGCTTGCTAAGACATATCGCCTACATTGGAATTTGGCCTTAATAATGCTTATTGGTTCTCAATTCGGTAAATCGTGGAGACATCTTATTTGTATAAGATTCTCTCTTATAAATAGTTCTCCTTTCTAACAAGTATATTTGATGCTGAAATACATCTTTGGTCTCACTATGTAGCCATTGTTAACATTAGTTTTGGCATTCATAATTTACTGGTCATTGTCACATCTATTATCAGCAAAATGCTAATTCTGCTTTCACAGTATTTAACTGCTCATTAGTTCATTTTTTTTGTTTACATATGACATTCGGTTTACATCAACTACTTACTGGATTGACAGCTGAATGTAAATTTACTCTGTCCATCAGTTCGTTTTAGTCTCAGTCTAGTTGTAGAGTCAAACAGCCCTTGGGTTACTGTTTCATGTGGCACTTCTGCTTCATTCTTCTTTCTTGGTTATTTCTACTATTATATTCCTATTTACATGGTTGTTTTGTCCTTATAAAATCTGATGATATACACTTAGGTTAGGTAACATCTTGTGATGTTACAATATATATATATATATATATATATATATATATATATATATATATATAGTCATCAGATTTTTCTCTCCAACCTCCCAGTTTCTGTCCACTAATTGTGTACTTCTTTCATTAGTCATGAAGAAATACAAAAAATTCAAAATAAAAATTTTTTTTTTGAAAACAGTGATTTTGCCAAGTTTTCTGGCTTTTCTGTAATGTTATTAAGTATAATAAGGCACAGATCCCTCCATCTAGCTTACCAACGTATCCTTAAATTTTATTACTTTAAATTTTGAACATAGTTTTATAATTGTGTGGAATTACATTTTTTCTTTTTTTTTAGTTGTAAACTGTGTAGTTTTGATATAATAATCACCAAATAATGTAATTAATAATGGTTCAAGAGCAAATCATTTTGAATAAGGGCGATCCCCTACATTATTTGAAATGCTTAAAAGTTTGTCAAATCTAAGTGTCTCATTACTTATGACTCACTGTGTAATGGATCTAAATATACATAAATATTATTTTCAAAGTTTATGAATTCTATAACATGAGCAGATGAGGCCCCCTTAAGGTGACGCGATTGCCAGTAAATGTTTTCATGACTATATATGGTTATGCAACCATTCTCAAGTTTATTTGTAGTCAGTTATTAATAACGAAGGAATGTTGTCGACGAGAATCAGTTCGTGGACAGTTGAAAAGGTGATACTAAGATCAGCAAAACTTTTCAATACCGAGGACGAGACGTATGGCGGGGAGCGGAGTGAACCAGTTTAGAGACGATACAGACGGAAATTTTTAACACTGAAAGTCAGTCGGCAAACTACATCTAAACATGCGGACGTGGGCAGTTTCGCTCACCGCCGGCTGAGTACCGCATCGCCCTCATAAACAGCAGAAAACGTAAATCAAACAATGTGAAATTCTAACTAATATTGGAACATAAGAAATATAAATCATAATAATAATAATCAGTGATCAGTAAAAAATTTGGAGTGACAGTTTCGGCCGTAAAAACGTTAAAAGTAAAAACAACAGACAGTGCACGCCACAAGGAGACGTCCCATGTAGTGACACCCTGTGCACCATTAAAGGAAAGTAAATATAATTAAATACTGGCATTTTTAAATTGAGCTCAATAAAAAAGAAATGTAGAAGTGTGAAAGTGTGCGTGATTGAGTGAATGAAAAAATATAGGCCTAACAAGAAGTGTTGAGTTTGCGTAATTCTTGATATACTTATTCGTATTTTGATGTAATAGTTGTTGGAAATCAGTTTTACGCCTTAAGGCGGAATAAGACTGTTCATGATTTTTTTTATGTTATCAGAAGAAAATAAATAATGTTATATTTTACTCGATATACACATTTTGTTATTTGTATTTGGCCACTGTTCTCTGCCAAAGTACACTAAACGGATTCCTGGTTTAAACCTTACCGATAAAAACAATATTAAATTAATCAATTACTGAGTAATACTTCAGTTGTTTCACCCAAACAGGGACAAATTTAATTACTAATTAATGAATAATACTTCAATTGGCGCCCGAACAGGGACAAATTTAATTACTAAGTAATGAATAATACTTCAGTTGGCACCTGGTAACCGTTGGACATTGTAAATTAAAGTTGATATTTACATTGAAGTTAATTTACAGTTTAGTCGAAAAATGACAGAGAAGATGCAAATACAAATTTAGATGAAAGTGCAGATGTGGGGTTAGTGTTGAATGTTACGCAAGATAGTATGGTAACCGTGAATGAAAATGTCGAGAGCATAGGCGAAATATTGAATGTAAATGAAACGGTCAAAGCTGAGGGTAGTACAAATAATGAGATAAATATATATGTATATATAATCAATTAGCGTTGATTATGGAAGTAATAAATAATAAGTTTGACCAACAAGATAAGAATATGGAAATGATAAATAATAAGTTTGACCAACAGAATAAGAATAGTGATAATTTGAACACAAATTTGAATGAATTCAAAACTGAAATGAATAATAAACTTGACAAACAAGACGAGAAATTAGGAGACATGAATAACGAATTTGTGAGTATAAGAAGCAAAATAGAAATGAGTAAATTAAGTATGAATAACCAATTTAAAATTATAAGTGAGAGTTTTAATGGAGTGAATGAGAAGTTTGTTGAAATAAATAATAAACTAGAGAATATAGAAGTTGAATTGAAACAAATAAGTGGGTGTAGTGGTGTCAAAACTAATGACGACACGGGTGAGTGTGATGAAAATGAAAATAACGAAGTAACAGACGACCATGGCATCGATACAGGTGAGAATAATGGTGGTAAAATTATGAAGAAATAATTAACGAGGTAAGTGTTAGTTATAAAAATGAATTAACAAGTAGTAGCGGTAAGATAGTTAAAAACGAGATATATAAAAGTGATACAGTGAAAATAAATAGTGATGATGACAATATAGGAACAATAAGAGATTGAGTAGAAATCAGTGTTTATAAGTTAGAGAGAATATGAAGAGAATTATTTTATGAATATAGAGCAGAGGGTAGATTTCCCCAGGTTTATTGTAAACCAAGATGTTTACAAATGTTTTTGAAGGGCAAGAGTCCCTTAGAGGAAAATAATGTGTTTTCAAGTAGTCCCTTAATTTTTCGTGATGTTCCTGAAAAAGCCAGGAGGTGTTTTTATGATTTAGTACCCTCTGTATGGAGTGACAGAAAAAGTACGAAATGGTGTTATGATGAAAGGTATTTTGATAGGAAGGTAGAGATGTTTAAGGTTAATAGAGGTTATAAAGAATTAGTAGAGAGGTTAGATATTGAGAGAGTTAATAATATTGAGTACTTACCTTGTGAAATAGTTGCAGCAAATGATGATAAGGTTGATGATATTGATTACTTACCTTATGATGTAACTGGGATAGCAGCAGATGATAATAATGATGAAATTATAATTGACCTAATTGTGACAAATCATACTCAGGGTGACTTGACTATACTCGATGGTGACAAGTTATATGATATAATAATATGGGATAATCCTGTTAATTATTATGGTATTGTGGAAAAGTACGAGAATTTAAATTGTCGTTACATTGATAGAGATAATATAATGTATCTAATAAAAAATGAATTGTGTAGACGTAAGACCAGGTTATTATACGATGATGGGGGGTAAACCATTAGTGTTTATGAACATTTAACTTTGTGAGTAGTGGTTTTGAATTGGGCTGTTTTATGAAATGATTTGTGGTAAACGATAACAGATAATAATGTGGATTATATATACTTTTGTGTTGATATTAAATGTAATGATGTAGCAAGGTGAAGTATAATCAACTTTGTGAATTTTGTTAAAGTAATGAAATATGTTTGATACAATAATTGAATTAATTTGAAAGGAGATAATAAATGAAATATTGTATAAGATGAATGTTAATAACAAATCGAAGACCAAGGTGATGGCTTTTCATGGAGCTGATCCCATATGAGCAAACGTTGTTTAGGTACTGTACGGAGCAAGTCAGTAGTTTTGAAAGTCGGAGATAACGTGTCTTACATTACAAACAGTGATGTGGTGAAGAAGCTGCACAAGTTCAACTATATATGTGTGTGTGGGATCATCAGGAGAAACACGAAAATCATTGAGTAAAGAAACATACCTGAAGTTCTACAAGATGATGGCCCTTCCCACACTTCTCCATGCGCCTGAAAATCAAACTTCAATGAAATCCCAGGTCATTCTTATTCAAGCAGCTAAAATGAGATTTCTGAGGCAGGGTATGAAATGTTGACGTATGGCAGGAACTCGGTATTATGAGTATACTCGACAGGAGTGCCTAATATCGGCTAAAATGATTGGAACATGTTAACCGAATAGATGACTGCCGCATCACCAAACAACTATTGAATTAATTATAAGCCAAAAGGACGGAGAGGTGTGGGGTATCTGAAGAAGTGTTAGAGAAACTAGCTCTAGTATATCTGCTTGGGACTGAAACAAACCCTTTTTAGTTTAATCCTTCCTGAAGGTGATGATAATTATTTTAGATAAAGGTCCAGAGTCAAATTGAAGAAGTGAAGCACTTTTTTATTACGTGTAGAGTGCAATTACAGAGTCGTAGATCAATGTCAGAAGTGAAGAGTAGCACTATTAATGCAAACTTTTAAGAATAAAAGGAATGTGCTCACAAATAGTCATGTGAATACAGAGGTTAGGAAGGTTCTGCAAAAACTTTTCTGATTTGGAGTACGTTATTTTATGGAAGTGAAATGTGGACCTTGTAGTTATATGGAGAAGGGTGTGAAAAACAAGTAGATATTTAAAAAAACTAATGTTGTTATGTTAAAAGAAATAAAATTTCTATGCAATGTTTTTAGACACAATAGATTTATTTTGAATGTTTTTTAGGGATAGCTGTTGAGTAAGATAAAGGGGAGGCTGAAGAGGAAATATTCATACGATGTGCATATACTGATAGGAGCTGAAAGGTGTGACACTCCAAGAATAATGTTGGAGAACAAGCGTTAATAATTGCAATGACAATGTCTAGCCTTTAGTTGAAAAAGGAGAAAGTCTTGAGTTTTAAATGAATGTCTTCATGTTTACTTCTGTTTTTGTGTACATGATATTGAAATTGAAACCACAGTAGTATTATATCTGTCGTGCTAAGTCTTCCTCACACACACATACTGATAAAACAATTTTAGTTTATTTGTAAAGACAAATATGTGAAGATGCACGAGACCAACAAACAACACAGAATTTGATTGAAAATGTGTAAACCGTTAAACAGTCACCGAGTAAAACTTTTATTTTACCATCAGTTAAATCTCAGACTGCGATGTGTGATGATTAACGTATGGAGTCAGATGATCGTGGTGTTCCACTGTGGGACCCGCAGCTGAATTTGAGGGGTAGGCATGTTATTCTAAATTAAGAATTAAAAAAAAAACAACAATACTTTGTGTCACTTCAGTAATAGCAAATCAGACAAGACTTGTGTAAAATATTGTTCCGACAAAGATAGATAACTACTCAGTTTCCTATTGTTTAGTGAATGAGCTAAGTAGTATTACGAAAACTGGTAAATTCACAATGAACAAGATGTGGAAAGAAATGTAATCCATGCAGTTGGTTTCATTTTTGTACATTACGCAAATATAATGTGTATATTAATTTGTAGTGAGAATATTGTGGTAATTTGTACTTTGGACAACAGGACTGTGAAAAGTTATGTTGTTATTTGTAATAATTAATCACTTTATATAGTAATTAGTATTTTGTTTAAGTCTTGTTTATCTGATTCTCTATCACTTATGTAATTGTTTGTTGTTTTTGTTCTGTATCTTTTGTTTTGGTCTGAAGCTGATACAAAGGTATTAATTAAGTCATTGATGGCTATCGTGTAGTAAAAAAATTTTATTTTTCAACGTAACACATTTTTTAATTTTTTTGTCAAGTCTACAATGAGGCATTTCAGTGACTTGATTGAGATCGAGACCAGTGCATTATTTCTTTTAAAACTCCTCCATGTTGGTCTAACATTACAAGTGAAACTTCAATTTTGTACTCCTGTATTTTCTTATTTCAATTGACATTCCAGTTCTTCACAATCTCAAATCGTCTTCAAAATAATACCTAAGCCTGCCACCGCATCCCTCAGATGTATGTATTGTTCTGAAAACAACCCAAAATTATGATAGATTTAATAGTTATTTGAACTAAAGTATTACAATGGATTCTGTCTGATGTAGAAGTTTTACTTATGATGCTGTACTGTAATAAGGACAAAACATTCAATGTACATTTATTTTAAAAATATATGGGTAAAAATGTCTTTTAAACTGTAAACTGTGTTGTTTTGGGGATAAAATCACAGAAGCTTGTGGGCAAGATTGTTTCCACATGTTTTTTCAGACTTTGATAGAAATACCCCTTCACTATTAACTAATAAAGATATTGGGAATTTTATGTTTTAAAAATCAGAGATTACTTGTATTTTTTGAAGGGGAGGTTATTTTTGTTGAAGGAGATCTATAGTTAACCTCTCTCATTGATAATGGTATAAATTGGTGACTGCCATATTAAGCATCACATTGTGGTTAGTGGTTTTGGTATAACCAACAACAACTTGTGGTTTAAATTGTTACTGAAATGAACCTTGAAGAAAAATAAATTTGTGTACAGTTGAAATGCAAAGCTCGTTTTATATGCATGCAGAGACGCGTTTTATAAGTAGTTAACCTGTGTCTTTAATGTTTATCAGGTAGACATGCCAGTTGCCATAATGGCCGCCAAGACCTTCGACAAATTGGAAACAGCACCATTTGATCCTCGATTCCCAAACCAGAATCAGACCAAGTAAGATTTAATGTAATTTTCATTCAGGTTTCTGTATATTTTATGTTGTGTATTAACATGCATGTTTGTGTGTTGTAGAGAGTGTGTGCATACATAAATCTTTGTTGTCCATGGTTACTAACATAAGTTATACAACTGCTGGGTATGGGTCATAAACCAATATATTGTAAAATACCTATTAACATAACTTCAGCATGTATGCCATTTTTGAAATTCATCAAAATATTTTATGACTTGTTTAAGAATTATGTTTCATTAAAATATTATTTTCTCACATCATAGTGTGATGAAAATCAGTGGCAGCTCGTGGTCATGACAGTTGGGGGTTCAGTGTCTGAATGTTTCTACTCAGATAAGAGCAATTATCCCATTCCAAATAGCACACGGGGTGGGTCTCAACATGAAGACATAACTATTGACACTTTTAGTAAGCTTAATATTAAGTTGTGTTTATGTTGTTTGTAAATTATTTTTAAAATGTATAGTTAAACTAAAAGGATATTTAAATATTTCTGTTTAATATTTAAAATGGGAAGCGGCGTACCAAGTTTCTTGATTTTGCATTTATCTTTAAGAGAGAGAGAGAGAGAACAATTTGTTTTTATAATAGATTGAACACTACTCATTTTACCAAATCAATGAACTGAACACAAAATTAAGAAATACTTGAACACTTAACACACAAAAATACCAGAAAACACTTTGAAGGTTATACACGCTTCGATCAGTTTAAGATTAATACAGTTATTTAATGACTACATTAAACACACTTTATTTTCAGAATACAATTACTTGACTATTTTATTTGATTTTTTTAGACTTTACTGCACACGTTTTCATTCCATTCTAAATGAAATAGAGAAATCTGACACAAAACTGATGGTAAACTTACAAATCATGTGGTAAAAATCATAAAAATGGCGAATGGTGGTATTATGAAGATGTTAAAATTCCCGGTCAGTGCGGTTTGGCCCTCGTCGGAACTATTCGTCTCTATCACTAACGTTCGGGTTTAGCGACTGTTGAATGTAATTTTGTGTATACTGATTTCCCCTTCCAAAGCTGTCTACACAGTCCAGGAGGTGCTGAGACCTGTTGTGCAAATCTTGTTATTTAAATGTGAAACCATTATCTCAGCAAATCCTTCAACATATTAAAATTATTTAGGGAGTTCACTGAACCATTGAACCTTATGGACGAGTCAGCACTGATGAAAATATTACACTGTTTCACATGGTCTGGCTATTTGCCCATCGCTTGGGTTAGTAGTAGTACATTTGGGACAATTGGTCTGTTCACATTATCCAGATACGGGTAAATGCCCCCAGATTTCTTGCTACAAACTTCTAGAGTCTTGGACAGGCATTTGCATATACTGCATTCTAGCACACTGTCAAATTAAATGAATCTGTTCACAAGATCCATGTGTTTAATTGTCTGTGGATTCTGCTAGTGTACATCCATTGCTTCTGTAGGCAGCCACTCTGTTACTTCAGTTGACGTTGCATCTCCAGTTTTTAACCAGTATATAGACGTTGATTTTACATTTTTAATCTGTTATCACATTTTATGTAACAACTTAATTTACAATAAAATTTATACTTTATTCTCTAATTTGTGTTGAGTTTTTTTAGTGGAAACTAGGGGAATAGTGCTGTTACAAAGGTAGAGATACTATGTCTTGTACAAAATGTTCTAGATAGCTCAGCACACTTGTAAATTCTAGTAAAGACTGCATTTTGGTGTCAACACACACACAAATACTCACACTGAGTTAAAATGCTCGAGCGTCTGTATGTTTAAAACAATTGTACATAACCCTCTTGCACATTCATACATACGAAGGGATTTAATCCCTAAACAATAGGACGTTTTTCAGACAGTTGCCAATGCTAGGTAACTTTCTCCATGATTGTTTTTGTTAGAAATTCCTGGAAAGCATCCACCACATGTGTGGCAACTAGACAGGTCTAGTTTTGTCTACACTACTCACAGACATATGCGTGGACACACACAATAGGTCAAGTGTAATTCCTCAGTAATAGGGCACTTCTCAAATAGTTGATGACACTAGGTGTATAATAATGTAATAACTATTGCATACTGACACCAGATATGTAATATAACTAAATTATTATTATTATTCCGGTTGTATAATGTTTACACATTTTCCGGAACCAAAGATTACAGAAGTGGTTGAATTTCTCAGCTTCGACTGCTGCTGTCTATCCAAAGATCTTCAGTTTCTTGTTCCCTCAATATAGTCTGGATTTCTTCAATCCAGGTGATCGGTGGTCTTCCTCTTTTCCTTCTTACTGGTGGGGTCCATTCCATAACTGTCCTTGGCAATCTTTCCTGTGTCATTCTTTTTGTGTGTCCATACAATTGTAATTTTTTTGTTTGGATAAAATCAACAATTGAATTAATATAACTAAATATGTTACAAACAATTCACTTCGTTAAGAGTAAAAAGCAGAAATACAATCATTTCCAAACAGCAGATGGTGTACATTTCTCTCCAGCCACACATGCAGTGGAACATTATCCATAATAAATGAGTATAAAATTATTTTTAAAACTTACCTAAAATAACAGCCAACAGTTCAGTAGTTGAATGCAGTTCATGTTTTAGTCTTCTGTCTGTAGGACTTCCTGTAAGCGTTAGAGCAACTCATCGAAGGACAAGATTGGCATGCAGAAATAATACAAAAATTTAACGTCATCTTCCCTGATCAGTCATCATCAACCGTTGCTCTACAACCCTTGGTGGGTCTTGGCCTGCTCCAGGAGTCGATTCCATTCTTCCCTATTGCATGCCTTAGCTTTCCAGTTTCTTATGTTCAGATTTCCAAGGTCCTCCTCCATCTGGTCTTTGAATCTACTTCGGGGGCTTCCCCTTTTTCTACTACCCATTGGTTTCTGGTAGAAAATATGTTTCATAGGCTGTCCTTCCTCCATTCTCTCTATGTGTCCAACCCACCTTAGCCTGTGTATTTTGATTAGCCTGACAATGTCCGGCTAATTTGTAAAGATCGTATAGTTTATAATTATAGTGCCTGCACCACATTCCATTTTCTTGTACTCCTCTAAATTTTGTTCTTAGAATCCGTCTTTCACAGCAACCTAGAACTCTCTTGCTATTTTTTTGTCTGAAGTTCTGAAGCATATGTCAGCACTGGCATGATAAGTGTTTTGTAGGTTTTGAATTCCGTGCTTCTTGAGATGAAGCTAGATGTCAGGTGCTTATTTAATCCATAATATGTTTTATCTGGGAGCCAAGATATATGGACTCTTTTACTGCCTCTATATTTTTTGTGCCTCTTTCAAGGTTTTGAAGGGTTGGGTTTAATGGTAGTTTGTTGGCAGCATACATATATTTTGTTTTCCAACTTCATCTTCCCTAATTGCAGAAAAAGCAAGTTGAAAGTTCCTGGAAGATATCTTTTTGTATAATATTGGGTGAATCCAAACTTGCCTGTAACGTTTCTTTTTTCCATCGATGTATTAACATTAAGCAAGCACAAAGCACTTTTTTGTGTCTGTATTCATTGTAGCACATGAAAAATTGGCTTTCCTTGGGAATCCCCACACCATGCAAATGCGACCTTAGTGTATTGTTATATCAAGTTTTTAAAATTGTGACATTTTTCTCATGTAGCTCCAAAGAATATTACAGTGTTCATATACAAGATTAGATCATAAAGTTTGGGCAGTTTTGTTTTTTTACTTGCTAAAGTGTGGCTTTATTCACCTATATTGCCCTCTTCAAAATAATCGTAGTGAGATACAAGTTGATTATGCCAACAAAGTTTTTGAATACACATTTTGATATAGCCTTGAGCTCACTGAGCAATTTTCACATTTTGATATAGCCTTGAGCTCACTGAGCAATTTTTGTTTGTCTTCAGCAGCTGCAAAACACTGCCCTTTTGGTAGTACTTTTCATTATTGGTAAGATTAAAGATCATATCGAGACGTATCAGGCGAATACAGTGGATCTGATGTCATTACAATATTTTTTGCCTAAAATTCATTAACATGGAATGTGCGTACAATGCACTATCGGGATTTCCATAGAGTGTATCCTTCTGTAAATGTTGCTGTTTTCTATGAATAACTTCATACAAGTGGCATAAGATGCCCGAGTAGAACTCTCTATTTACTGTTGCACTTGTGATAAAAATTTATGGTACACAACCACAATCATCATCTGACCATCACAATCTTCAGCTCGTTCACAAAGAGTGTTTGAAGCCTTTGTAACATTTTCACAACAAATTAGTTTTATCTTACTATTTACATGAAATTTAATCTTTGTAATTCAATCTTGCATTACAGAATCTAAAAAAAGCCTAATATACTAAAACACAGTTGTTTGTAATAAAATATCTCCTTGATGAACAGAATTTGTGAAAACAGGTTTTATCTATAGTTGTCTTGATTGTTCATCATCTTCTTTCACAGCACTAACACTTTATCTAAAAATGAAACTTTTACTTGTGAACGAGTAACAAGAACAAGCAAACTTTTGCTTGGGGGCAGTCTGTCTCTAAGCTGAAGAAGGCGAATACGACGCCGAAACGCGTTCGACGAGAAGAAAAAACAGTAAGTTCACAAGTAAAAGTTTCATTTTTAGATAAAGGTTTTATCTGTTTTCCATTTGCAGGTATATGAATTCTTAATAATTTGTAACTATTAATTTCTTTCATCAACTTTAATTTATTTGATTCTGTACACTTTCACTTTACCTGTTTGTTTACTTTCCCATTTCGGACGTCATCTTACATTGTTGCCAATTTCCGCAAATCAAATACTTACTCGGTCCATTGTTCGTTTGGGCGTATTTGGGAGAACAAATAATGGTTGTTGAAATAACCAAATCATTTATTAGCTTACTCAGGATTAAATTTTATTGATCCTTTATTATTTTCCATATTTCTTTTACTCAGACCCTTTCAATTAAAATAATTCTTAATTTTTGAAATAGAATTAATTCTCTTCTCTCTATTACCCCAGTTAACATATTCAAAAGAAAATCATTTCAGACAAAACTTGTTAATGAACAATAATTACTTATACATTTAATTTTCTTATATACGAGTTTATCTACACTCTAAATAAAATACTGAGATCTTTAAAACTCCATTCAAATTTATTATTGACACAAATCAGCGCTTCACTCACACACACATACACGCTTTCATAACTTTCAAAACCCCCTTAGTGAGCTCACTATCTTTAAATTAAACATATATTTTAGGGTGCCATTTTTTCTCTTTAATTTTGAATGGTTATAACCTTTTTTACATTTTTTCTTTTATTTTCTTTTTCAAAATGTTACTTATCTGCCATTGCGTTCAAAAAATCAGTCCAGACTCCTTACGTTTTTCTTTCATCACCCCGCACATTTCGTTCTTTTACCATAATTCTCGCCAGATAACTCGAAACTGTTCATTAAAACACAACTGTTACTTCATTTTATTTATATAACACTCGTGTTGTGAATACACGTATTTTTGACATTTTTCTATTATTACGGGCGAGACGAAACTACTCAGCCGGCGGGCGAGAGAACGCCCCACGTCCGTTGTTGTTAGACGTTAATTGCCGACTGCCTTTGTTACATTCAGCGCAGAACGCTGTCGACGCTCTGTCCACGCCTTACATTCCAAGTGACGTATATCTGGGATCGGCACTGACGTCATCAGGCGTGACTTCTGTTTTACATAGATCAGAGTTCATACTGCTAAATATAACTGTCTCCTCCGTTTGATTGTTCACCTTGACATTCTTGTTCACTTGCGTACGTCGTTATATTCCAAATAAAATTTTACAATTATTATGTCGTGACCTCTTTTCCCCAAATTACCCCTGGGTAGGCCTAAATGTCCCGTTACAAATTCAGAAGTTGGACCACCAACTGAGAATAGATGATGTTTTGAGAACACAAACCCAAGCCATCTAGAACATGTCAGATGTCAGGCAGGAGGCAAGCCCAATATTTGTTATACTAACTACCATGCTATGACTGCTATTTGGACTCCCATTGTGTGGTAAGGAAAGGTCTGGTACTGGCTCCAACAATTTTAACAAGTTTACCAAAGTATAGTCAGTGATTCACTTCACCCAGATTGGTACTAACTGAGACCTGATACAGTGGACTGCCCTGAAACTAACTTTATTTAAAATTATGAATTATTTGAAGATAATCTGCAATAAAGATAATTATTTGTAGGAGCAACAAATCCTCTCACTTCTGTGGATTAGTCAGCCCTTCAATACAGTAAATATTATTCCTCAAATCGTTTATATTTTTTAGTACAATTGTCTAACTCATGGTCTTTTATATTCTCATTACTAAAACTCTATAGTATTTGTGTGAAGGGGGAAAAGGACTTCGACATACAATTAGTGGACACTAAAGTAGTACAAATTATTGGGTGGAGGTAAAATAGTAAATCGTAGAAGCCTCAATCCATGAGGGCCAGAAGACTTTGTGACTTTTGGCTAGGTAGTTTGTTAACAGCATCTGTGAGTTGATGGGTGGATCATGATGTTGCTGCAAAAGGATGGGATGCTTTCAGGTGTGATAGTGTTAAATCCAGTTTGGCTATTGATCTGTTAAATTCTATGCAAATTTGTAAACTCCGTGTGTTGACAATGTGGTTTTTGGCAGGGGCAGCATCTTAGTTGTTTAGGCTGCATTGTGTCAATTTTTTCTACTGTTTAGGGGTTACTATTTGAATGAAACTGAAAGGGTTCTTTTTTTTTTTAAGAAGAACTGTGACATTAGACTCAAGCCATTGTGTAAGCAACTCTGACATTTGATATATGTGATAGGAGTAAAACATGTATAAGAACTTCCGTAAATCACGTTACAGGAATTCGTTCAGGTTAGCATAGTAGTAATGGCCAGTAAAGGTACTGTGTTGCCACGTTCTTACCCAGATAAATATGACGTGGTTAATTTTGCACGTGCGGTGCTCGGTAAATGTAAAGCTACACATGTACATTTGGCAGCGTCACAGCGAAATGTCAGAGTCACTTACTGAATGGCTTGAGCATAGTGTTGTTGATGTGGAGCATAACTGAGTATGATTGTTCGGCTGAGTCAATAAAATGTGTCTTATTATTATAAACATCCACCAAAATCAGTAAATTTTTTTATTTTTATAAAGAAGGCCTTTTCCTTATTTATAAAAATAAAAAAATTTATTGATTTTGGTGGATGTTTATAATAATATTATAACAAATCGGTGGCATAATGTTTAGCAAAATAAAAATGTGTCTTATTAATATCGGTTTGTAACGTTACAAACAATTTCAAAAAAAAAATACACTGCCAGAATCTTACCTGTCTTGCGATCTTTTCTCGCTGACTTACCTTTTAAACACCAAAAAAAACTTCAGGGCCGCCAACACGTTCATTGAAGTTAACGTGTAAACTTTTATACTCTTCCCATTGCACAACCTCTAAATAATTTTGCGATATGACTTTTACTCTACCTCAGAAAATTCCATGAGTCGTTAGACAAGTTTTTTAGCACACAGTATAGGAAGGGGTTATGGCGTAATAATTATTCTAACACATTTTTCTTCTAAACAAATCTCATTTTTATTTAAATTCAATGTTCTACTCTCTTTTATCTGTTACTTTAATAATTAAAACATGAAATTACTTATACAAGTTCCCTATAGAATAATCTTTCTTGACCAACCAGTACTTTTATATTTTATTTTTCCCTTGTTCCCCACACACACACTCTCTTACTCTTTACTCTTGTTAATACCCCCCGTTTTTTGAGCTCTTTTGATATTTATTAATTTTAGTTTTTAAGCAGCTGATTGTATATTGTACCTGCACATGCTATTCCGCCATCTTTCTCACTTCCATTGTCAAACACTGTTCTAATGCTTCGCGTTTACATATTATTTAAATTCCACTGACACTATTCTTCCTGCTGTTCTTCTCCGGCACTTTTACATATTTCGGTACACCTTGGCTACTCTATTCACGTCGGTCTACCGAAATTCCAAGGCTGCGTTACATTTACGGCTGTACTCTTTGATTAGTAGTGTCGAACTGTGTCAAGCGAAGCGTGGGTACGCTCTGCAGCGCATCTGGCTGGCCATGTGGCCGCAAATTCAAACTCTGATTGGCTGTTGAACATCTCGCACCTTTCTCGACATCTCGTGAAAGGCGGTAAGGAAATCCTGTGCGTGACTTTTACGTCGCAAAGGGCGGCACACGCGTGCTCTTTCAATTCCAATGTTATAATTGCTTTTGTACCTTGCGCTGCCTGACACCGAACTGACTACCAGGTGTTTACAAAAGTCAGGCTTTTGTGATCAAAAAACGTTGCTCAGTGTGGGTTGCTACAGATTGTTACAATTATTATGAAATTAAAAAAAACCCCTTAGTTTGCCCCGTTACAGGTTTACTCACTGTATGTATGTGTGTGCATGTACAGATTGAAAACAATTGGTGTTAGATGTTGGATTTAACAAGTTTCCTTTGCTTTACCATGGATATAAAAACTGAAGGAGGCAATGAATATAAGTGATTATCCCTAATTATATAAAATTAGCCACTTCAGTTGTATTTTTGTCTAGGTATTGTAAAAGTCATATTAACTGATTGTTAATATTTACTTATTGTCAACTCTATTCAATGTGACATAACAGCGAGTTGAATCGATACAAAATATAGTCTGTTTGTTTACCAAAGACATCTGGGCCAAGTGACAGCCTTTACTAAAACACACACACAAGTACAGTTGATTTGTTTGAGGGCCAGTAGTATGACTCGCCAGTTCAGCATCGCTTTGTGCAATAATTTGTTAATTGTTCACAGGAATCATAAAATGCATATGTATGTCTTTAAATACACCAAAACACACACACGCGTGCGCGCACACACACACACACAAGTACAGTGGATTTGTTTGAGGGCAAGTAGCATGACTCGCCCATTCGGCATCATTTTATGCAATAATTTGTTATTTGTTTACAGGAATCATAAAATGCATACGTCTTCAAATTCAAAGTAAAAATCTTTAAAAAAAAAGGTGCCAAATATGATATGATTGTGGCCAGATAAATGACGTGGTTAATTTTGCACCGTGCGGTGCTCGGTAAATGTAAAGGCATAAACGCATACCGAACTTTAAGAAATGAAAATCATTAGTTATTGTATTAGTAAAATAACAAAGTTTTGTAAATACAGGGAATTGTAAATGATATACTGTATTTTGATTGGACTTGTTTTCTATAAGTTTGTATATTGTTGATTGAAATTCATTTCGTTAGATAATTTGACAGCTTTGTAAAGTTGGATTTGCATAAGACGTGTGTAATAGGTGAGTCACTAATGATAGCACAATGTGAGTATGTGCATGCATGAGAGTGATAGCAACTCCAGCTAAATTCTGAAGGTGTACAGTTATGAAATACTAATCATTTTTGTTATTTTTGTCTAGATACTGTTACCAGAGTTTCGTCGATTACCATAGATGCCAGAAAGTAAAGGGCACAAATTATGAGCCATGCAACTACTTTCAGAAAGTTTTTAAATCAATATGCCCCAACGCATGGGTAGAGAAATGGAACACTCAACTAGAAGAAGGAACCTTCCCTGGCCGGATCTAAGAAGGTTTAGCCATATTTTGTAGAGAGTAGCCAGTTTGTACTTTATGAAAGGAACAAAGACATTGATATTGCCAACATTCTTGTTGTTCCTGGATGATGTTATACATCTGAAACAGATTTATGTTTTAAACCTACAGCATACAAGTACAACAAAGTATTTCATTTGTTATTAAATGTTTAATAAATTCACATAATATGTATGTTGTTTTTTAATATGTTGCTCTATTTTTATTTAATTTCCTGACCTTATTTTCCTTACAATATTTGTATTCTCCATGTAAATTGCTATACATTATGTATGAATAAAGATGCTATAAATAACGGTGGTTTCTGAAAACTGCAATATGTGTTTTTTTATTTATATAATTTTTATAACAAAAGCAGGAAGATTGTACATGGTGATAAGAGATTGTCCATAGATGGGAAGCCCACCATCCTCTTGAGTTGGGGAAAACAAGAATTTTTACAAACAGAATTATTTAATAATTGCAAAATACAGAATTGAATTTAAGCTGTTTCTAATATAGGTTTCTGTGTGTAGTAAATTGTAGTGTTTGGGTAACATATTTTGTTCCGACACTGTCCGTACATTTGCAGCATAGTGTGTTTTTCACATGTTATCTGGAGAAACAAGAGGTTCCTATTAGCATACATGTTAGTAGTCAAATGAAGAAGTATTTAAAATATATCTACTGCAGGATGACAGTATTAAAACCTTTCTCGGAATTGCTTAAATCAGTGATTACAGCAAGTGGAAACAGATAGGAAGGTAGAAACCGACTGGAAGAATAAAAGAGATTGTATAGGAGAAGGAACAAGAGGGAATAGGTAAAAAGAAGATATCCAGTGGAAGGGATCTTAGACTGTGGAATGATGAAGTTGCTAAAGCAATAGAAGAGGAAAAACAGAATATCACATACAGTATATCCATAACTAAGCACAGATGAAACTAGAGACGTCTGTAAAGAAAAAAGAAACAGAGGTAAGAGTTTAGTGAAACAGGTATACAGTGAATCATGGAGTGAGTTTATAGGAAGCACTCAACATGATGTTCATGGAAGATAACTTGTAGCTGTAAAATGCTAAAAGGCATGAATAAAAATTGAGTGATATAGTGAATTGAAATACCATTTCTGAACATAAATAAATAGATCACTGTAAAGCTCTCTGGTATAATGATGACATGAAAGCAGACCGTAGTAATATATAGCAAACCGACAACTTCATTACCAACGAGGGAGACTTAATAACGATGGACGAGCTTGAAGATTCCTTGGAAGAACTAAAAATCAAAAAGCAACAGAATTGTTTAAATATGGGAGTATCTTGCTTAAGCTTTGATTATTGCATTTCTATAATATGTATTGTAAAAAACAACAGGTCTCACAAGATTGGCTAACTGCTCGAGTGGTGTCCGTTTTTAAGAAAGGAAAAATGAATTACTGTAATAACTATAGGGTAATATACTGTCTACAAATCCTTAAATTCGTAGTGACCGTCAATCAATGAATTTTTCCGGTGAAGGGTTTGTGAGGTTCAGTCAAAATATAACACAAATTTTAAATTTATTTGTGTCAATGTTTCAGCAACTGTTGTGTGTTGGTGTCGTAACATCTCGGCAACAATTCTCCTGATGATACAATAAATATTGTCGACACAAAAAATTTAAAATTGGTGTTATATTTTGACTGATCCTCACAAGTCCTTCATTGGAAAAATTCACTGTCTACAAAGTATATGCAAGAATCATAAACAAGTGTTGGGAGTCTATTTCTGAGCATCTTATTTTGGAAGAACAAAACTGTTTCAGGAATGACCTTGTGTACAGACAGTAGTTTTATTATTACACAAAGCATCGTTAGTTCAACAAAAAAATCCATGTAGCTCTCAGCGACTTTGAGAAGGTCATTGACAGAGTAGATAGACATATTCTGTGGCTAGTATTAGAAGAACGCGGATACCATGGGTATTAAGATATCACAAGACAGATATTTGAATGTGCTGTTGTTTGGTGATGATGCCTTGTAATTCAAAATAAAGAATCTGCTTTACTAAGATGTTCTGCAAACATAGTGCCTCAATAGGTCAGAACAGTCTTTCTTTGCATTCAGTTGTAGGTGGTTGTAATCTGTGATCCCATGTGACTTCATATTTGTTCACGGGTGTTGTGATCTGTGTTCCTGCACCACTGAAGATGTACGTAATCGGTATAGAAAAAACATCTGGTGATAAACATGAACAACCTAGACCACTGCATATATAGTTCCTGGTATATGAGGCTACACTTATAGTTGCTGATTTTTTTTTCAACAATACTCTGAGGTGTTGAAGTCAGGTTCTTAAAGTAGAAAAAAAATATTCTGATAGTAGTAAACAAATCTGTAATAAAAACTAAATGAATGATTGAAATTGACCTTCTGAATGTAACTTTCAAAATGTGTGGTATCAGATGACATTGTTAGCAGTACAAAAATAATATTGGTAAACACGTACAAACAAAATACTTACGTATATGTTAGCCTATCTGTGCAATGTTAAGCATATGTGGTAAGTGTTTATCAATAAGAAAATTACTAAAAATATTAGCCAGAATTGTTTTTATTGTACAAACATCAAATAATGTCCTTTCTTTAAAAATATAATAGTAATTGTTGAAGTTTAAAATTTATGTACAAAATATATAATCCAGCGACACTGCTTGTTCTTCTGTATCCTACTTAATACCAGTTTCGTTATAATCACCTTCTTGACTGGTTTCATTGCTGTAACTTTCTGCTCTGCCAAGGACAATAATCGTGTATGTGCACTTCATCCTCCATAATGGCATGTTCCCCAGTATTCATTTTCAGTTTTTACAGTGCAGTTGCTAAATCCAGCCTAATCAGTCTGCTGGTGTAACACTAGACTCTAGGCAAACCAAATGGTCAAGGTTTTTTATGACATATTGCCAAGTATAGGAATGCGTACTTTATTTTTATCCATACCAGTTCACAGATGTATAGTGGAAACCTAACTGTGTGGTCATAGGGTGATAGTAACTAATCGGAAATTATGTTTTCGTGAAAATTTGATTCCTCAATTAACTGGTACAATGTTGGTTTCCTCATGACTTCACATACAATGTCATTTTTCCTCACGAGGTCCGTCACTGAAATCAGCCTTCTAGTAACCACGTGACGTTGACCCCTCATGGTAGAAATGGAGTTGTGCGTGTAGTGTAAGTGTGCCTTTATTACTTACCTAGCTTGACAAGAGAGTTACTACTGTCTGGCCACGATTGGATGATTGAGGCTGCTCTCCCCTCCATGCGCCTGCTTGTAAGCGAGGTAGGGTGAAACGTGTACTAGCTGTTTGGTTTACCCCCACTTAGCCTACCGTAGTACCCGGCCATGCTTCTCCCACCTTACACAATGCTCAATCATCGAATCGCGGCCAGACAGTGCTATGCTTGACAGTTTGACAACTGTAAGCAAGAAGAAAGTGCATGCTGTTAGAGTTAGAGATCCCTCACAAGGGAACAGAGAGAAGTATACCACAGCCTGTAGGCTATACTAACACTCCTGAACCTCCCAGAAAGACACAATGGTATGACTCTATCCTAGCTTGGAGTGAAACCATTCCCAACTTGTGAACACCAAGGAACAGGAACCCGGACATGCTTGTTCACGATCCTGTGGAACATTTTTGGATCAAGTCGTATGCACACATGACAGTGCCCTGAATGGTGGCACACCTGGTGTCAGGCCAGTAGCCGTGTCGTTTCCCTCTATCCCACCAGCTATATAACTTAATGAACCACCAAGGAGGGGAGCACAAATGGGTGGAACTAAGAGCTGCTAATGGACATAACAAAATTGGCGTGAGAGGCCCATTAGTATTACTGGCTAGGGAATCCCAACCCTGGCTCCTGTTTATGCAGCACTTCTTGGATCCTGGGTAAACATCCAGTCATCATTTGTATGGCGACACGCACATTTCCCAATGTCAGTGCCAATGCCGGTGAAGGAAGCAGTATCCCTTCCGCTCAAATGTAGTGAGGGTCTTGGACTCGTGGAGGCCACCTGCAGTCAGCTGTGATTACCAACCGTGACCACTCAGGGGTCCCCCTCCCCAGCCAGCTACTACTAGGTTATGCAGCTGGTCCAAAGTGCCAGTTTCATTTCTGCGCCATGCTGAGGCAGTGGGTACTGGTTGGGGATACCAACAGGTATGGTTGTTATCCACCCCTATCTTAGAGGGGCTGACAAGACAACTGTATTCCCCCCCCCCCCCCCACTGAAAGAGGTGGGCAGACAGCCCAGTCAGTGGCCAGACACTGAAGTCGTCACCTTGACTCAATCCTGTGACTGCAACACAGCCATTGAGATAAGTAGGCTTACCATACGTCCCGGTTTGACGACCTGATCCCAGGGTCCCGGCCAGTTTGTCAATTGACCCGGTTTGAAAAGTTATTCCATATAAAAAAAATTGAATTACCGCATAATAAATGGAACGGTCTGCTGACCTCAGTGTTGCTAATTTGACTTTTTTGTAGCAACATGTAGATGTAGCCTAATAATTTGTCATCATCGTGGCCGTGACTTAACAGTTAAAGACTTCCACAAATTCGGTTGGCAACCATGACTGGCATCGTTTGAATTCTAACGAACATTTTGTTGGTTGTATTTAGTGTTAGCACTGCTAGATTGTGCCTAAAGTCTGATATAAATAGTTCCAAGAGTGTGTGATTTCAAGAACATCAAGATGCCGAAAAGGAACACCACATTTACTGATGCTTTAAAGCAAGATTATCCATTTTTGAAAAAAGTGTGTGTTTATGAGGACAGAGTAAAGTGTGAACATTGTCTGAATTTTCAGTTTCTCACGGCGGGTGTTCAGACATAAAAGAACATTTGAAAAGTACAAAGCATAAAGCTAGTTTAACTGCAATTGCTGGTTCCTCAACAATTTCGTCATTTTTTAAAACTGCCGATCCCGTCGACAAAGATCTTTTAATTGCTGCTAAGGAAGCTACTTTTGCTTTCCACACTGCTGCTCACGATTTAAGTTTCAAAACTGTAGATTGTTCTTCAAAATTAATATCTAAGTTCTTTGAACCTAAGTTTGGTCTCGCCCGAATGAAATGTGAGGCTATCATTATAAACATGATTGCACCAATGGCAGTTAAAGAACTCAACGACAATTTGAGTACATCAAATTTTGTGATGCTAACAATCGATGCTTCTAACAGAAAAGCAATAAGATTGTCCCCTGTATTGTGCGGTACTTTGTGCCAGAACAAGGAGTGAAAGTTAAGCTTCTAGAATTTCAGTCAGTTCCTGGTGAAACTTCCGAGATATTGGTAAACTATTTAGTATCAGTTATAAAGAAAAATGACTTAGTACAGAAAGTCTTTGGATTTTGTGGTGATAATTGCAACACAAATTTTGGAGGCGTAAAACGCAAAGGAGTAAATAATGTTTATGTTCGACTGAAGAAAGAATTGGCAAGAAATATTGTGGGTATTGGTTGTGGTGCCCATATAGTCCACAACTGCCTGCAAACTGCAGTAGATCTACCTATTGAAGTAGAAGCTCTTGTAGTAAAAATATACAAATATTTCTACATTTATACTGTGCGAGTGACTGAATTAAAAGAGTTCTGTGACTTTGTACACATTGAGTACAAAAACGTTCTACAACATGGTACCACCCGGTTCCTTTCCCTAATTCCAGCTATTGAGAGATTACTTCTCATGTATGAAGGACTTAAGTCTTACTTTTTATCCCAAGAACAGTGCCCGAAAATGATAAAAGATTTCTTTGAGAGTGATAGTGAAGAAATGTATTTGTGGTTTGTTCATGGACAGCTTACCTTGCTTAATAAAACAATCTTGGCTATGGAGAAAACTGCAGCTAGCGCAACCGATATTGTGATTGAACTGGAAAATCTGAAACACAATCTTCAAGAAAGGCGCGACAATAAATTTGTACCACAAGAAGCTAAGAGACTATTAAAGAAACTTGAGGATGAGGATTGTGGTATCAATTCTGTTAATATAATAAGAGAGTTTACAGATTTTTATGACCGATGTCTCTCCTATATTGAGCTGTGGGAAAATAGTTTTGGTGGAGGAGAATCATTTACATGGATAAACAACAATGCCATTACATGGCCCAAAATTGAGATAGTTGGTGAAAAAATCAACGAAACACTTGGAAAACCAGCCATAATAATGGATGAAGTGGTGGTTGCCAAAGCATTTTGGTCTTCAAACTGTGACAACTGGAAAACCAATAACTTGAACTGTCAAGATAAATGGGTTCAACTTCCGGCATTTCAAGAATCGAAATATTTCTGTGGATAATCTCAGCCGTATTGTCGAGTACATTTTCTGCCTGCCAGGCTCTTCTGCTCCTGTTGAAAGGGCATTTTCAATTATGAACAATATATGGTCTGAAGAAAGAGGTAAAATGGCGGAATCCACAGTGAAAGGTCTAATGATTTGTAAATTAAACACTGAACTCAGCTGTAGTGAATTTTATGACAAACCGTTTCTAAAAAAGGTCCCGTAACCAGTAACAAATATGAATGGTTTCAACCAGCTGATAACTAGGTTTTTGCAGTAAGAACGTAAGGTAGTTTTGTTCCTCATATAGTAAAATGTGTATTTTGTAATTGTAATTCTATGTGATTGTGAACGCACTTTTAGTATTCTGTAATATGTACCCAAGTTGGCCTAATTGTGTAATTGAGGCGTAGAAAGCTTTAAGTTACGTAATAATTAAGACTTGATATTTTCAAAATTGCATGACAAATTATTTTACAAGTGTCCCAGTTTGAGAAGAAAAAATTATGGTAAGCCTAGAGATAAGGAGTCTCAAACGTTACCACTTTCCCGGCTACTAGGTTTCCAAGTAATCGTATTAATATCAGTTGTACTATAATGATCACTACCAATCAAAGGACTGTGCAAGATGGTTATCCATGGTACCATATCATGGTGGGCTCCCACCTCAGAGCCAAGGATCAAAGACGTTTATGCACTACGAAGATTACTGGCTGTCTTATAGCAGCATTCTACATGTAAGGCAATAAGCACAGCAGACCATCTATAAGAGAATTAAATTTGTAGCACCTCAATTGTAGACAACAGAAGGCCCTTACACATTTCAGTTATAATTTCAGTAACTTCTGAAAAATATGTAAAAATAAAAGAAAATTTTGAACCAAGATTTAATATCAAAGAACTTACAAGAATCAAATGTATGTATCAATAATAGAAACTTCACTTGGCTTTTTTCGACTTGCTCAGAAATATTATAATAAAAACGGTGTATAAGTACAAAGAATCATCATACAGAGTAAATAAAAATACAGAATATACTGTTACGACGGTCTACTCGATCGTCGTAGGTACAGTGGAAACAAAAGTACAAGACACCAATTAAGTCACTAATCAGACCTTTAATTTGTACCGTTAAACAGTTCGTAATTAACAACACAGTCTCTACAACAAATTAAACAAAAATTGTTCACACCCAATAAAATGTCCACTAAAATTAAACACAATTGTATTACAATTATACTGTCCGATTATAAAACACCACTCGTAACTAATAACCACTTGAACGCGGACAGTAATATCGCTGCTATAACTCTCGAACTGCGCTGTCAATATATCGCACTAATAGTCCAGTAAAAATAGACAAAAAACAGTTTAAATTTCGGAAAAACTCGCATAGAGCTGAAAATTGGTACAGGCCTTAAATACATCATTATAAATGAAATGTCAAAAGTCCCCATCAATCCTACGTCGTCGGCTAAAAATTTTATTCAAGGTCAAAAAAATAGGTTTTTTGTAAATATCTCTTAAACAGTAAGTGTTATCGTAAAAATAGTTCATATAAAGTTTGTAGATTATGCGATTCTCTACAAAAAAGGTCTCTACACTTTTTTCCTACGAGCTACCATTCATGAGATATCACAATTTTAAAAATTGGAAATACTAATATGCACTCATACGCGGCCTGTATACGTCATCAAACGTTCAATATAAGTAAAAATCTGGAGGTATTGGTTTCTGTGTGACTCGCACCAGAAAATAAATACAAATTCTACGATTCTCAACATAACTGTTATAACGACTCGTCAGTCTCTTACTAGACGAACTAGGCAATGAAAAAGTGGTTAAACAGATTGTGATTATTTTCGGTGCGTTCCCGTTCTCGCGGACTTACCAGTACTCGTTAACTGGCCGTTGTCTTCCCTTGTGGCTGATGTACTTTGTGTTAATTTTCCCGATTTAGGCGCCAAATTGTTTTATCGAAAAACAATTAAAAATCCTCTTAATAACCATCCACTTCCTTTACCCAAAAAGTAATACTTACTAAGATGGTTCTGCGAAAATTGAACTTTGCTCCTTAACTGCAGTGTTGCCAACTTATAACTCTGGCAAGGAATCTTCACTGTGCTATATTAAAACATAAGTACATCAACGTAATTAAATTAAAACAACTAACAGTTAATATTTCTCTGTATTAGTTTATTTGATAGAGTGTTTGATCGTTTCTATTTTCTAATACAAAAAAATGTTATGTCATATAATAATTTGCTCTGGCTCTTTGTATTTTCATTTTTAGCGGTTGACAGGGTCGTTCAGCAACAGCTTCTTAGCCAAATGTCTATCATTTATTTACAAATAATTAGTTTTATGTTAAAGGTCCTTTGGATTGCGGAGAAAGTCGACAAACATGACTATTGTGCTTATTTTGTGGTGATGAAGCAAATGAAGAGGCTGAAAAGAAAAAAGCGCAGAATATTCGGCGTGCAATATATCGAGTTGCTATACTTTCATTTAAAGATCATATTCTGAAGGTTGCTCAGAATCGTTCGGATGACGTAGTAAAAGCTGTTATTGCACGCATAGAGTATGAGTATGATTTAGTTGCTGCTGAAGCTGAGTACCACAATAATTGTTATAATTCTTTTCTAAGGCCTACTACAGGGGGTAAAATTGGTCGTCCTGAAGGTAATGCTGTTACTTTGGTGATGGAAGAAATATTTGCATATTTTGAAAATAATGACGATTGTCAGTTTTCACTGCAAGAACTAAAAGATATTTGCAAAAATAAAGTTCCAGATGATAAAACAATTAAAAGAAGATTGAAGTTAAAGTATGGTAATAGCATTATTATAACTGAGAAACAAGCAAGTTTAACAATTATCTGTTGTATTGACACTCAGCATGATGTACTGAACAAAGCTTGGTATGACAATAAAAAACAAAATGTAAAAGAAGAACGATTTAGGATACTGAAGACTGCTGCAGCAATCCTTCGAGAAGATATTCAATCTGTAGTGTGCGGCACTAAAAATTACCCCCCGCCTAGTCAAATGTTTGAAAATATCAATAGCAACATTCCGGAGTCATTGACTTATTTTTTGGAGCGAGTAATTTAAAAAAATAAATGTTATAACTTGGAACATTTGAAATTAATATGTACGACTGTCAGCCACTGTATTATGGCTGCTGTTCGTCCTAGATCTTTCATCTCGAGATTGCATTTGGGTCTCTCAGTTTTTTTTCATCGACGATTTGGATCAAAACATACATACAGATTTTTTTGTCTTTTGGTTTGTGTGCATCGTATAATGATACTATGATGTATGAGGCGGCAGCAGTTCTTCATCGTCAGCCTCATATCTTACCACCAGAAACTGGAACATTTATTCAATATGCTGCAGACAATGCTGATGTAAATGTATACACTTTAGACGGTCATAACACTCTCCACATAATTGGTACCATTCAAATTATTACTCCGAAAAGTTCAGTTTTAGCAGAAAAGCCTTTACCACGAATAAAACAAGTTCTTTCAGCAAAAGATTTAGCGGCAAAAGCTCATGTGCCAATACGAGTCTATCAAAATGATGGTGTAGTAGGATATAGTAAAATAACTGCACAGAATTTTGCTTATGAAAGTGATACAACTGTTTCTTTACTCCGAAAAATAAATATGTTATGGTTGTATGGGAAATGGAATAATTTATCATTACCAGGTTGGAATGGTTGTATTGAACGTTTAACAAGTAATATTATGAATTTTTCAATATCTCGAATTTTATTCTTACCATTTATTCATCAACCAGCGAGTAACTACAATACTATATACACTACCTTACTATGTGCTTTGGAGAACGCAAAACGTTATGGCCACGATGTATGCGTTATTACCTTTGATCAACCTTTGTATGCAAAAGCTCGAGAAATCATATCTGCAGCACCTGAAGGATCTGAATTATCAAAGATTGAAATAAAGCTTGGAGGTTTTCATTTACTCGTGTTGTTTTTTGGAGCAATTGGTTATATTATGCAAGGAAGTGGTATCAAAGAGGTGCTTTCTTTAATTTATGCAATTAATTCACTATATAAAATGCTCAATGGACATGCTTACGCCAGAGCTGTCAGAGCTCATACATTACTTCATCTCACTTTTGCAACAATAATGTCAAAAGAACTCGTTATTGATGATGATATGGATGAAAATCTTCAAAAAACTATTGAAGATGTAGTAAATAACACTATTTCATATAATGATATTGAAAACTGTGACGAAAAAGCTGAAGCATTACTTTATCAGTTCAATCAAAAATTAAAGCAATATGAAGAACGAGGCTCTACAGCAAAACTATGGATACAGTATTTTCATATGGTGTCGATTGCAAAGGAGTTTATAAGAGCTGAACGTATGCGAGACTGGCAAGCTCATCTGAATTGCATTAAAGAAATGCTTAGTTATTTTCACGCATCAGGACATTTTCCTTATGCTAAATCTGCCCATTTATATCTCCAGGACATGCTACATTTAGAAAATTTGATTGATCCTAGTGTTTTTAGGAGGTTTATACAAGGATTCTTCACTGTTAGACGTTCTGCTAAATTAAGTTGTGGAACTTCGACAGATATGATCATTGAGCAATCAATGATGAAATCAATGAAAACAGATGGAGGTGTTGCTCGAGGAAGAAGTACGCAAGAGAGTGTCATGAGTAAATGGGTTTATGGCATGCATGCAATGAATACTGTGTGTGAAGGACTGGAAGATCTTGCTAATGTTAAAATGGACACAACAGATCAGCACGTAGATGCAAGTGATTCACGTGTAAAAAGAGATATTGAAGACGTTAAAAAACTTCTTGAGTGGTTTTTATTACATGATCCTTTCCCTGAGGTTAAAAAAATAATGTCCATTGCAAGTGGAGTCGTCGGTGATGAAAAAATAAATTGTCATAATGCTCGTGATGTTGGAATTGCTTCTATGACTGGAATGATTGGCCAGACGTTTAATAATATTAAATTGAAACATGCTGATAAAGTACTCCCTCTTTTAACTATCAGTAGCGCTATAAACGTTCATGATGAGAAGGTACCTATAGATCCTGTATTATTATTTCAACGCATGACGATTACTAAGACCCTTGAGGATGAACTTGAAAAATTCTTCGAATATGAATTAGCTCCTTATCCATTATCACTCTTCGATGCAATTGGAATGCGTAAAACACAAAAATCAGCCATTTATGATTGCTTTCAATGTGTAAATGTTGAAATTGATAACACAAATACTACCTATATCATCGATGGAGGATATCTTTTACATCATGTTGTGTGGGATCGAGAAGAAACATTCGATGTTATTTTTTAGAAATACGTTCATTATGCACATAGACATTTTGGTCACAACGTTATTATAGTATTTGATGGTTATACTGATTATAAGAAGAATATCAAAGCTGCAGGGCAACGTCATCGGACTACTAAAATATCTTCATCTTCTGATGTCCTCTTTGATCGATTTATGACTGTTCCAACAAACCAACAGCAATTTCTTGCTAATACTCATAACAAGTCTCGCTTCATTTCAATGCTATCTGAAAAATTAACAGCTGCTGATATTTTTGTGAAACAAGCTAATAATGACGCTGATGTCCTCATAATTGAAACAGCTTTAGAACAGTTCAATACTAACACAACTATTGTTGTTGGTGAAGATGTCGATTTGTTAATAATACTGACTGCATGAACTCCTACTGATAAGATTATTTACTTTTTAAAACCTGGGAAAGCTCAAATAGAAACAAAAATGTATTCATTACAAAATTTAACTTCATATCCAAAATGTAAGCTCATATCTTATTTTTACATGGAATAACTGGCTGCGATACTATGTCAGCATTTTTCAAAAGAGGTAAAACAAAAGTATTCAAATTATTTGAAAAACGTCATGATTTAATTGATTGCGCTGAAGTATTTACAAAGATCGACTCTTCTCCAGACGTCCTCCTCACAAATGGAATTCGTTTTCTTCTTGTTGTGTATGGAGCTCCAAAAAAAATTGATTCTATAGACAAGTATAGATATTTAAGTTTTGTAAAAAAATATACGAAACAATAAAAGTGTACAGTTATCCTGTCTTCCTCCAACATCTGCTGCTGCTTATCAACATTTATGTCGTGTCTACTATCAAGTCCAAGTATGGCTAGGTAATGAACTGGACCCTGAAGACTGGGGATGGGTATTAAAAGATAACGGTTTGGAGCCAATTCAAACTCTACTCCCGTCTGCTCCAGAAAAACTTCTCAATACTATTTTTTGTAATTGCAAGAAGGGTTGTAATTATAATTGTGGCTGTAAAAAAGTCGGATTATTTTGTTCACCAGTAGTAATTGCCAAGGCCAGTCTTGCTACAATGTTGAATCAAATACAACAGATGATGATGCTTATGATATCAATGAAGAAATATCTGATCCATCTTTTTTCTTAGAGCAATCTATAGAAATCCACCAACAAGAGGAAGAAGAAGAAATCGAAGGAGAACATATGACTGTTGAAGAAGAATTTAAAGATTATTAATCATAACACAATTTTTAAAAAATCAATAGAAAACTGTATAATCAAACTTTTTTCATCAAAATAGATCGTGTATTATACCTACAGAGGAAACCACGTAAAAAAAATGAGCCAAGTACTCTACCTCGAAGGTGGTGTGGAAAAGAGTGCATATTATGCAGAATATGACTTTTCCAATTTTTGAAATCGTGATATCTCATGAATGAAAATCATGCTTGTAGGAAAAAAAGTATAGAGACCTTTTTTGTAGAGAATCGCATAATCTACAAACTTTGTATGAACTATTTTTACGATGACACTTACCGTTTAAGAGATATTTACGAAAAACATATTTTTTGACCTGTGACCTTGAATAAAATTTTTAGCCGAAGTAGGATCGATGGGGACTTTTGACATTTCATTTATAATGATGTATTTAAGGCCTGTACCAATTTTCAGCTCTATGCGAATTATTCCGAAGTTGAATGTCTATTTTGACTGGACTTGTCCGCATGAACTACGTAATTAACTGCGGCCTTCACACAGTCTGCACGGCTGGCAGCATCGAGAAGACTGGCACAAGCGTCTACAGTCACGTACGTCGCACACATTAGAGCGAGATTCTTCTGGCACATTCGACAAACACGTAGATTGTTCTGTGATGTCATAACATTACCCCCTCCTTAACCCTGTTCGTCCCGAACTGGCAAACCGTCTATGAAGTAGTACTTAGCCAGGCGATCTAGGTGGACGACCTTGAACTTTCTTTGTCCTTCCTGTTGAATCCGATAAACAACATCGTTGATTCTTTTTTGTTACAGTGTAGGGTCCTTCCCAGTTAGACTGAAGCTTAGGTGAGCGACCACGACGGCGCTTTGGATTGAACAACCAGACCTGCTCTCCTTCTTGGAAACCCACACTATTGCTGAGAATGTCATACTGAGTTTTAATTTATCACTGGCAATCTTCAGCCGTCCTCTTACCAAGCGATTCATTTCTCGCAGTTGGTTTTTCTAATTGCGAGGAATAGTTCTGTGGCTCTTGGGACTGAGTCTCAGGTGATCCGAACATTAAGTCCCCAGGAAGACGAATCTCCCTCCCAAACACCAATTTTGCTGGAGTCATGCCGGTTGTGTCGTGTACTGATGATCTATACGCCATGAGGAATAGTGGTATACGATGGTCCCAGTCTGTTTGGTTCTCGTCAACAACCTTCGAAAGATGTTGCTCAAGTGTCCTATTGAATCTCTCAACCATCCCGTCCGACTAAGGATGCAGAGGCGTTGTCCTGGTCTTTCGAATTCCGAGTAGACGGCATAATTCTCTAAACACTCCTGATTCGAAATTTCTCCCTTGATCCGTATGGATTTCCATAACAGAAGTTGTGAACTAACTGCTTTGCCACAGTGGTAACCTCCTGATTTGGAATTGCGTAGGCTTCCACCCACTTAGTAAAGTAGTCACCTACAACCATGATGTACCGGTTTCCATCGTCAGTAACTGGGAATGGTTAGCAATGTCTATGGCAATTCTCTTGAAAGCCAGTCCAACGTTATACTGTCTCATTTTTCCCCTGCTTCTGGTTTGTGGGCCCTTGCTTGCAGCACATATTTCACACATCCGAATCCATTCCTCTACGTCGTGGCGAAAATGAGGCCAATAGAATCGCTTCCGTATTTTGTCAAAGGTTTTGTTAACGCCAAGATGGCCTCCAGATGTTCCATCATGCATCTCCTTCAAAACAGACTGCACTTTACTTCGGGGAACTATCAACTTCATGACCACGTCTCGTCCATCTGCACTTTTCCAAGCCCTTTTCAGCAATCCATTTTCTAAGGTAAGAGATTCCAATTGTGCCCAGTAGCCCTTCAGCACTTCGGAACCATGGCAGATATCTTGCCAATCCGGGCGGCGACCTTTCTCTTTTGCTGTCAAGATCGGTCCAATGTCTTCATCAGTCATCTGTTCTTGTCGACAATCTTGTGTCGTCCAGCCGTCTGCCAGGAAATCTACAGTGATGGCTTGAACATGTTCGCTTGCGTTTTGTTCTTCCTTTCTGTGGCAATGTCGGCAGTCTTCCGAGGACGGTCTTCGTGATAAACCATCTGCATTACCATGAAGGTGCCCCTGCCGATGTTGTACCTTGAAGTTGTACTCTTGCAGACGTTCGAGCCACCTTGCCAACTGTCCTTCCGGATTTTTAAATCTCAAGAGACATGCAAGCGCGGCATGGTCGGTACGTAGTGAAAACTCTCTCCCATAGAGGTATTTATGGAAGTGCTCCACAGCTCTGACAATTGCCAACAACTCTCTCCTTGTAACAAATAATTTCTTTCTGGTTTAGAAAGCGTCTTGCTGTAGTACGCTATTACTCGTTCTTCACCGTTCTGCACTTGAGACAAAACTGCTCCTAGACCAGTATTGCTTGCGTCTGTGTCTACGATGTACTTCCCTTCGGAAGCTGGAAAAGCGAGAATTGGCTGCGAACATAATGCAATCTTCAAAGTCCTAAATGCTTGGTCACATTCTCTCGACCACTGGAAGTTTCGTTTATTTTCTGTTAGCTCATGTAGTGGTTTAGCAATAGTAGCGAAGCCTTTCACAAAACGTCGGTAATATGAGCATAACCCCAGGAAACTCCGAACTTCGTGTTTACTCTTCGGTACTGGCCAGTCTCTTACGGTATCTACTTTATTAGGATCCATGCTAACACCCGATGCCGAAACCAGATGGCCCAGATACTGTACTTCCTTCTGGTATAGAGAACACTTCTTCGGGCTCAGCTTCAGTTGTGCACCGTGAATTCTAGTTAGAACTTCCTTAAGGTTTTCCAAATGGTCTTCGAAAGTCTTCCCAATCACTGTGACATCGTCTAAGTAAACAAGGCAATTTTTCCACGTCAGGCCTCGGAGTACCAGGTCCATCAATCTCTCAAATGTTGCCGGTGCATTACAGAGTCCAGATGGCATGACGTTAAATTGGAATAAGCCACTTGGGGTCGAGAAAGTGGTCTTTTCCTTGTCTTCTTGATGAAGACCCACTTGCCAATATCCACTCTTCAGGTCCAATGTGGAAAACCACTATGCTCCGGACAAGGTGTCGAGTGTATTATAACGTACTTATTACTTCGAGATTTTTTTTTTGAATTTTGGATATTCCGAGGGAGTTACACCAGCAATTAGAGCCCGTCAAAAGTGACTCGTGTTAGCTTTGTTCAAGGGTGAGCGACGAAAGGAACAAAACTTTCCTTTCCACTTAAACGACATGAAAGCCGTTAAGGGACAATACGCGCTACAACACATGTTGCGACGAACTGGACCATGCGTGGGAGCGCTTGACTCTACAATTATAACAAAGGAACGTTACCCTTGCATCCGTCCAGTAGCGAGAAAAATAGATAGCCATCGCTAAGAGCATTGTTCTAAGCATGTGTGCGACTTACAGAAAAACAATAGCTGGAGCACAGACAATGCAGCATGGGACGAAGAAGTGACGTCTATCTCCACGACATTGTGACTACTGAAGCTAGGCCTTGGTGCAGATTCCAAGAAAGTGGCAACGTCCTGATGACAGCAACTCGTCGTGTCCACGTGGACTACGTAAGACTCAAGTAGAGAAGCCAGTCAGCCAATTAGAAAAGAAAATTCAGAAGGAAGTAACTGAAAGGGATGGTGTTGACAGAAGCCGACGACCAGAGAACAAATCCCGAGGAAGAACATCCCTCTCCAAACGGCGCTGGGTGGAGAATTCACCAGAATCACTGACGTTAGACAAGAGGACATAGGGAGGTCCTAATAACCGTCCTATCAGAGATGTTTTGGTGGGAAAATGAAGCGATCGTAGGAGTAACAAGAGTGGGAAAAACGAGGGAAATAAAAACTGAATGCACGAGGAGACGCGCTCTCAGTCTTATTAAATTTTTGTCTCAGTACCGCAGTATCTCAGTATCAGTTTTTCAGTATCTCAGTATTACTATCTGAGTAACATTTAATTTTCTATCTCAGTATCATAAAGACTTTGTTCGGAGAAATATTAGAAGTGGTGTTCGGAATCAATGGAAGTTCGGAAATTAGACTTAAACCGTCAAGCCGAAACAGTAGTGTTCGCGACGATGTGCGAATAACGGACTTTATAAAACTCTAGGGATTACGCTCATACGATTAATGCTGTAAGAAGTAATAATATACAGTAGTAACATACTTGAACTTTTTCATCAACGAAATGAATCGGTTTATCACATACTAAATTAGTGAGACTACGTTATTTCGTAAAATAAAGTCAAGTGCTAAATGTTTATATACGTCTAATGAACTTGAAAGCAATCTAGACGTTGCGGAAGAGTCAAACACGTAGTTGAAAGACAACTAAGTGCGTGACCGTATCGAACTAACAATCGCATAAATAGACTGACGCGATACGAATAGTCGATGAATCCTTAGTGCAAGTACCGCGACTTAAACTGTGACAATTTCATAAAACTCACAACGGATGTCGCGAAGTGCGGACTAGTGTTCCGGAACGATGTACGCATAATATTAAAAGTGCGAGTTACGAGTGTTTCATGGATTAACATCAACTGTCGGCAAAGGGACCCTGATGGACATGCAATGGGAGCGAGACACTACTACGCCATGAGTAACGTACAAAATTAATCACTTATTATAATTACTAGTTTACCGTAATACCACTGACCTGTCACTTAGAACCAACTGCCTGAGATATATAATATAAAGAGTCAATAAATGATATATTATATAAAGAGTCAATAAAATACGAATCCATAGTTAGGAATAAATAATGTCATAGGATATTACACGTGTATTATTTTATTAGTGTAAGCATATGATTATTTCAATTATGTTTGTGTTTTAATATGTCTGTTGCAGGTATATGATTATTCAAATATGTATATGTCTAATATGTTTTATTGCGAGTATATGAGTATTTCATGTGTGTAAATGTTTAGATGTGCTTTGAAGTAAAATCACTTAGTGCCAATCGCAAACACACTATATTGATAGTTATTAACGTCACTACGCACGAATAAGTGCATACATTTGATTGTTACTTTCAATTACTAGAAATGTGTCGTAGAATTTAATTGTCTATTGGAAATATTTGCAGATACTCTTATTATATGATCTCTTTTATGATATGAATACATATAGAATGCTATATTATAATAAATGTACTTTAGAATGGATTCGATAGTGTTGGATTAATTTATTTAAGACCTGACTCACAAGATAACTTCTTAAATGATAGGATCCACAATTAATGATTTTGATTTAATATGATTTAACAAGTACCATGTTCATAAATATTCTAGGTCTTGAAGTTCTATTTGGTAGTAAAAGCCAGAATTAATTACTTTTGGGTGATAACATTACTAATTACATATTTAATAAATTTGATTGTGATTCATAAATTAAACAACAATTAATTTATGCAATTAATTAAAGAGGCATAAATATTAACATCGTATATGGCTTCCCAACGAAGTGCAGTGGAAAATCAATCCTAGCAGATAAAAGAAATAAAATGAATCAATCATTGTCTCCAAGATTAATAATTGATGGGTAATTAATTTATGCAACAAGATTAGCATAAATATATACACTGTAGTATCGTCAACGCGAGGTAATGGATAGCAGTCTTTCTTTGTAACGTCATTCAACCTCCGGTAGTCTACGCAGAAACGCAATCCACCATCCTTCTTCGCTACCAGCACTACAGGAGAAGACCAAGCACTTGACGAAGGTTCGATTACTCCCTCCGTCAACATGTCCTGTACTAACCGAGACATTTCCTCTTGTTTAGATAATGGAGGCCTTCGAGGAGGTTGGCGTATCGGTGTTGTGTCCCAGGTATTGATGCGATGTTGCACAAGAGAGGTTCTTCCCAGTGACTGTCCCCGAACTGGAAAAGAATCTTTGAATTCATGTAAAAACTGTCTGAGTTCTTTTACATCACCACTTGAGAGGTCCTTAGAAGATCTGTTCAATAACTCTTGTAGTTCCTCTGGTAATTTGGAATTATCCGAAGCACTGGATCTTCGTTGCGTCATTCCGGCTACCCAGGCCACAGGAGTCAATTTGCCTAGGAGCGTATTGCTTTTTAAAGTGATAGCTAGATCCAAAATATTCGCCACTCTAATAGGTACATTTCCGGTTTCGTCAGGTTTTACTAAACTTCTGGTAATTAGTATGCCCGGTGTGCTGACTACCTGGTGTTCGGGTATAGAGCACTGGTTGCCCCTAGTATCTACATCGGTTCTAACCATGATGATCTTTTCGGAGTTTGGCGGAACAGTTACGGCCACTTGGTTTATGACGTCCATCGATTTTTCTGTTGTCGTCATTGTTGATAGCATTACCTCTTCGCCTCCGATTCTCAAGACATTGTTTCTGAGGTCGATTATGAATCCGTATGCGTTCATAATGTCCACACCAAGAATTGCTTCATCCACAATGTCTGCAACAAGTACTTGATGATTAAACTCAAGTCGACCGAGGCGTAGGTGTTGTCACCAGACAAAAGGCTTGCCGCATGACAAATGGCACCAATCGTACAGTCTAGTGTTTTTGGTGGCCCTAAAAAGGACCGTGTGGCGAGAAGACTGATGTTGGTTGTGCCGCGCTGAGATGTTCGGCGGCTGGGCCCGCTGTTCGTGGCGTACTGCAGTCCTCCTCTTCTTTCGGCATCGGTTGTAGAGTCGGCTGCCGGGCCAGCAACGTCCTATCGCTGGCGCGGAACTGGAGGGCGAAGACGCAAGAACGCCGGTTCTATTGTTCGGCTGTCCCTTCCGGCTGACTTCGCGTCGATGTCGTCCGAGAGAGGAGAGGAGATGAAGTGCGTCCGATGGCGTGGCGATGAAGAGTGCATCAAAATTACCGGTGCCAGAGCCGTTGGGTTGCGCGTCGTGAGACGACCCAATGGGTTCCTAGTACCGAGCCTCCGGTAAGGGCTCCTGCCTAGTGATCCTGTCCAGACGGAATATTAATTAATTATTTAGTGGCCGCTACAACGGTATGCTCGTACTAGATCAACTAGTACAGTATTTGCCGAGGCCGTTTCCAAGAATCACCTGGACGTGTTCGGTACTTGCCAAGGCCAGCTATGAGAGGGTTTGTCTGGGTCCTCGCAGCTCGGACGTAAAATTTACGTGCAAGTCGCCTTGCGGTGTCTTCCAAGGAGCGGACACCGAGTCCTTTTCTCAAAAGACGAGAAGGGAACCGATAGGGGGCTTTGGCCGCTAGCCGAAGACCCCTATCAAGAACGCTTTGCAACTTTCTTTTATGAACGGTTGCGAGGTAACCCCAGACGGGAATAGCGTAGGTAATGATCGGCAACAGATACGCGCTGACAATCAACTTACCCAGCTTGCGGGTCATAGCCTTGTTGACAAGTATCGGAAAAAGTTGCGCGAGACGAGCGGACGCTCTCTTTCGCATCGTCTCAGCGTGGGCACGCCAGGTGAGCCGACGATCAAGGTGAACACCGAGGTATTTAACCTCTCGCGACCAGGGCAAATACGTTCTACCGAGTCTCACTCGTCCTCGCGGTTCTTTCCGGCGCTTTGAGAATAGCACCGCGGAACTCTTGGTTTCGTTGACGGCAACTTTCCAGCTTTCCGTCCACGTCGAATACGCATCGAGTGCGCGCTGGAGTCGTGGGATAGCCCTGTCAGCGATCCGATCGGCGGTAAAGACCGCCGTGTCGTCGGCAAACAGGGCTATCTGGACTCCAGGCTCTCTGGGTGCGTCGTTGACGTACACGGAGAACAGAAGAGGCCCTAGCACGCTACCTTGAGGTATCCCGGCTGTAATGCGTCTCTCGGAAGAGACATGGTCATCTATTCTCACGCAGAAAGTCTTCTCCGTCAGAAAGCTAGCAATCAAGCGAAGGTAGCAATCTGGGAGCTGGATTTCCCGGAGCTTGAACAAGAGCCCGTCGTACCAGACACTATCAAAGGCCTTCTCCACATCTAGGAAACAGGCGACAGTCTGCTCTTTCCGACAGCCGGCGCCCGTGATGTATTCCACCAGTCTCATCAGCTGATGAGTGGTGGATGTTAAATATTTGTACTTTTTATATAGCCTATGTTACTTACAATATTTAATTATAATATCAAAATGATTTTGTATGATGTTTTATGGATATGTTGGCTACTCTGCTATTAATAAAGAAACAACAGACGAGGTTAGCAAAATGGCGTTTTATTAAAACCGTGTTAACTCTTCCAGTAATACATAAAAATTCATCAGGTTATGGGCCCAGTTAAAGCCTTAACCAGTAAAAATCGTAAAATTAAAATCGTGTTAATTGAGGTCGTGTAAAAATGTCTAGTGGCGAAAGTGAAATAAACAATATACAAAAACTTAAAGATGCCGACGACGCTTACATAATGTGGGATTTCGAGGTCAAAGTGTTATTCAAAGCCAAAGGACTTATGGATATTGTAAATGGTACAGAAACTTTGGAGCAACAAGGTGAAGATACAGACAAGGTAAAGACATGGAAATTAAAGGACGCTAAAGCCCAACACATTATACTTATGACCATTGAACATCCAGTAAAATTGCACTTAGTCACATGTGAAACATCAAAGGAAATGTCTGAAACATTATCTAACATTTATAAAAGAGACACATCACAACAAAAATGCTCTCTTTTACAAGAATTCTACAACTACAAGTTTGACAACCAAAAGGACATGATGTCTAACTTAGCCTATATTCAGAACGTCGCATTCAAGCTCAATCGACTCGACCAGAAAGTAGACGACACAATGATAATCACCAAAATTCTGAGCATTCTTCCAGAATATTACAAACATTTTTCAAGTGCGTGGGACTCGACGAACTCAACGGACAGAACCTTGGAGAACTTGAAGGCTAGGCTGATACAAGAAGAAGCGAGTCATCGAGTGATAGTGAGAGTGTAGCTTTTAAAATCAGATCTCAAGGTATGCTTAGAGAAGTAAGATGTTATTCATGTAAAGATACCGGTCATATCCGTCAGAACTGTCCAAACAACAAATCTAAGTTTTGTAATTACTGTAAAAAGTCAAATCATTATGAAAAGGACTGTTTCTTAAAAAATAAATCCTTTAAACCTAAAGTATCATGTAGTATTTGTAAGAAAACTAATCACACTGATAAAGATTGCTATTTCAAATCTAAAGCAAAGCCCAATAGGCCTAACGATAGTAAAACTGCCTTTTTAACTAAAACCGTTGAAACTCATTCACCAGTTACAGTAGGCTATAGCAGTGTAAATCAAAATAGCATTATTCCAAGTAAAACTTTTATCGTAGATAGCGGTTGTACTCCAAACCACATGACAAACGACTTATCCATCCTTGAAAATGTAAAATCATGTAATAAAGACATATCTGTTGCAAAGAAAAATCAGAGTATGCAATCACTAGCTGTAGGCTATGTCGACTCAGAACAGTGTACTTAAACAAATGTCTCATATGTTCCTGAATTAAGTAATAATTTGATGTCTGTCAATGCAATTACTGAAAATGATGGTAAGGTATTATTTACTAGAAACAAAGTTCAAATATTGAAAGATGATAATGTAATTTTAGAAGGTAGTAAAAACAAAAATTGTTTGTATGTAGTTAACCTAACTGAGAATGAAAGTGTTCCAAAAGTAGCTGCTGTAAGTAACACTGAACAAAATAAATGTAGACCTAAGGCTAATATAAATGTCAAACAAACAGATGTACCCGTAAGTGTTGATCAACATAGGGGTAAAACTAAAAGTAGTGAAGCTATGGAATGGCATACGAAATTAGGTCACATAAGTTTTCGTAATTTAAAAAACTTGTCTAAAATGTCTCGAGGTGTTTCAGCTAATTTAAATGTATGTGAAGATATTTTTTGTGAAATTTGTCTCAAAGCTAAACAAGTGAGATCTTCTTTCAATTCAGTAAATGGTACATATGTATATATAATAATGTTACCAAATAGAGCTTCTAAACCTTTACAAATAATACATTCTGATCTGTGTGGTCCAATAGAACCTCAGACGCATGATGGTAAAAAATATTTCTTGACATGTGTTGATGATAATACTCACTTTTGTAAAGTGTATCTTTTAAAATCTAAAAATGAGGTTTTCACATTTTTAAAAGAGTATGTTCATGAAGCTGAAGCTCATTTTAATCTTAAAACTTCTAAAATAAGGTGTGATAATGGGGGTGAATACATTGCCTCTGGTCTTAGACAATGGTGTAAATTAAGAGGAATTATTATCGATTATACAGTACCCTATTCGCCGCAGTTAAATGGCACAGCGGAAAGAATGAATCGAACACTCATGGAAAAAGCTAGAGCAATGCTTTTCGACTCTGAATTACCCAAAGAAATGTGGGGGGAAGCTATCCTAACATCTGTGTATTTACTCAATAGAAGTCCAACCGTCACAATAGATACCGGTACAACACCTGCAGAGAAATGGTATAGTAAGACACCTGATCTATCAAGACTTCAGACATTTGGTTCAGTAGCTTATGCTAAAGTTTTAGGACGGCTTAAGAAATTCGACAGCAAGAGTAATAAAAGTATTTTTGTGGGATACACACTGAATGGATACAGATTGTGGGATCCAGTGAAAAGAAATATTTTTGTATCAAGAGATGTTGTCTTCAAAAGGGAGTCTGTAAAATCAAAAGCAGAAGAAATACCAGAAATAGTACCATGTACTCAAGAAGAAGATATGGAAGAAATCATTGAAGAAGAAAACGTGAATGAAGAAAAAGGGAATAACCCAGTAAAAGAAAATCAAATAGGCCTAGAAGAAATTGGACTAGAAACTGATAGGCCTAATACAAATGAACAACATGAACAAGAACAACGCTACAATTTAAGACCAAGGGTAAATATTAAACGTCCTACTAGATATGAAGAAAATCTTCAAGATGGACAAGTGATGCTTACTTTCAATGAATGTATGACAGGAAATGATAAAGAAAAATGGAAGTTAGCCATTAAAAATGAAAAAGAATCTTTGAACTAGAATAACACCTAGGAGATAGTCGATGAAAAACAAGTTGCAGAAAAAGAAATACTAACTACCAGATGGATCTTCAAAATAAATGATGATGGCACATATAAAACTCGACTAGTAGTAAGAGGCTGCGAACAAACAAAAGGAAATTTGGATTTTTAAGATACGTTTAGTCCAGTTGTTGAAAGTGCTTCGTCAAGAGTTTTATTTTCCTTAGCTGCTGAAGACAATCTTGTTATTCAGACTTTTGATGTCAAAACTGCATTCCTGTATGGAGAACTGGAATATGAAATCTATATGAGAATACCAGAAGGATTTGATGAAGAAGGAAAAATTTGTAGGCTAAACAAAGCCTTATATGGACTAAAACAAGCACCAAATCAATGGAATAAAAGACTCACATCATTTCTTAAAAATGAAGGACTTACCTTACACAACTCAAAACAAATCAATGTATATTTAAAGACACCAAGAATGACTTATATTTACCTATTCATATTAACAATGGAATCATGATGGGAAAAGATCCTGAAAAACTGAAGAATTTACTAGAAAAACTTAAAGAAAACTTTGAAATGACAAGTAGTGAAAAGCCATCCACTTATCTTGGAATAGAGATAACTAGAAAGAAAGAAGGAATTTACATTACACAAACAAATTATGCAAATCGAGTACTCACTAATTTTAATATGACAAACTGCAAGTCAGTAACAACCCCAATTGTACAAGAAGAGAAGACTACTGTAATCGACAATGAAGGAATACAGTTTCCTTACAGAGAAGCCATTGGAAGTCTCCTCTACATGACAAACAAAACCAGACCTGATATGGCATTTGCTGTCAATTACGAAAGTCGTTTTTTGGAAAAACCAGAAAAGAAAGATGTACAAAATGTGCCTAGGTACAAAACTTTAAGGTACCTAAAAGGAACGCAAAATCTGGGAATATTTTTCCTGCAATAAAATCAAACATTATAGAAATTGAAACATTTTGTGACTCAGATTACGCAGGAGATGTGAAAGATAGAAAAAGTACTAGTGGATACGTCCTAGTGTTAGGAGGCACACCAATAGTATGGAGTTCTAGAAAACAACCATAACTGCCTTATCAACAACAGAAGCGGAATATATATCTGCTGCTGAATGCTGCAAAGAAATCAAATACATCAAAACATTCATCCAGGAGTTGACAAACAAAACTGTAAATACTACACTGAATGTTGATAATCAAAGTGCGATAAAACTAATAAAATCTGGACAATTGAGTAGAAAGAGCAAACACATAGATGTCAGATTTCACTATGTGAGTGAACAATTTCATGATGGATTATTTGATATCAAATACTGTTGTTCAGAGAATCAGTTAGCGGATGTGTTTACCAAACCATTGTCAAACACCAAGTTTGAAAGATTTAAAAACATTTTGCTTAAAATTATGTAAGCTAAAAAAAAAAAAAACTTTGTAAATAGTATTTTTCTAAGATTGAAAACTGAAAAAATTTTCATTAGATAGGCTATGACAGATTATTATGAATTTGTTTAAAAAGAAGCAACAAATATATGGTAGCCTTATTGTAAGTTAAGTTAAATTAAAGTAGGCTACGAGGGGGTACCCAAAAATAACCGGAGTAGCGCTGCGACTGGCGGAGCTTACGTAGTACGCATTTCTCCCGCTAGGCGAGTGTAGCGCAACTCGTTCCGAGTTCAGGCAACACCCCCTCTACAAATGCCTCACAACACGCAAGTCACGTGAGGCATTGGTAGTAGAGGTTCACGCAAGTCACGTAGTAGAGGGGGTATTGGTTCAGGCCGTCGTTGTTGTCGCCTGAGAAGGTTATGTCCGGTCACAGTAATATGTTTTGTAAAATCAGTTTCGCTTGCTCCTCGTTTTTTGTTATGGCGGATTTAAGTGAACAGCGCGCTGCTGTGAAATTTTGTTTCTTGCTTGGGAAAAACGCCGCAGAAACTGTTGTGATGTTGAAAACAGCTTACAAGGATAGTGCTATGGGAAAAAACTCAAGTGTACCAATGGTTTTCTCGTTTCAGTGAAAGTGAAATGTCAATTGATGACAAACCTCGTTCTGGACGTCCGTCAACTTCCAGAATTGACGAAAATGTTAAAAAAGTTCATGCAATCGTGCTTGAAGACCGACGACGAACCATTGAAGAGATTAGTAAGTTATCTGGAATAACTTGGAGCTCAGTTCAGCGAATTTTGTCAGAAGATTTGGGGATGAGAAGGGTCACTGCAAAATTTGTGCCTCGGGTCCTGACTGAACAGCAAAAAGAGAATCGAGTTGAAACATGCCGTGCATTGAAAGACCAGCTCCGAACCGACCCAGATTTTTTCTCCAAAGTCATTACTGGTGACGAGTCATGGTGCTATGGTTATGACCCCGAAACTAAACAACAGTCAAGCCAGTGGAAAACTTCATTGTCGCCTCGCCCAAAAAAAGCTCGTCACGTGAAATCAAACATCAAGACGATGCTCATTTGTTTTTTCGATGTGAGAGGGGTAGTGCATTCTGAATTCGTCCCACCAGGTCAGACTGTTAATCAGGCTTTCTATTTGGAAGTTTTAAAAAGATTGTCTAACAATGTGCGACAAAAAAGGCCCGATTTGTGGCAGACGAGGGACTGGTTTTTCAAACCATGACAATGCACCTGCTCACTTAGCCATTTCAGTGCTCCAGTTTTTAGCAAAAAACAACATGACTCCCTTGCCCCACGCCCCTTACTCACCCGACCTCGCTCCGTGCGATTTCTTCTTGTTTCCGCGAATGAAGAGGGACATGGAAGGACAACGTTTTGACGACGTGGAAGCGGTAAAGAAAAAAACGAGGCAGGAGCTGTCGGCCATCACAACAGACGAGTTTGAAAAATGTTTCCAGAAATGGGATCGCAGATTGGACAAATGTATTAAGTGTAATGGAGAGTACTTTGAAGGTGATAAGGTTGTTTTGTAAAAAAAATTAAATACATAGCTTTAAAAAAAAAATTCCGGTTATTTTTGGGTACCCCCTCGTATTTTGTTTTATTAGAGTCAATATGCAATATCATTAAAACTAACAAATTATGCAGTCAATTTCTTTTGTACTTTATTTTAAAACATTTTGATATTAAGGGAGAGTGTTAAATATTTGTACTTTTTATATAGCCTATGTTACTTAAAATATTTAATTATAATATCAAAATGATTTTGTATAATGTTTTATTGTTATGTTGGCTACTCTGCTATTAATAAAGAAACAACAGACGAGGTTAGCAAAATGGCATTTTATTAAAACCGTGTTAACTCTTCCAGTAATACAGTGGAACTTGGTTATTACGGCCTCGGCTGTTACGTCAACTCGGGTGTAGCGTTATTTTGTCATAAATCCGGTCAAACTGATATCTTTAACATTATAAAAATTCCCGGTTTTAACGTCACTAAATATTGTACTACTCTGTTATAGCGTCAAAAATTTCTCAGATATTTTACTCTAAATTTCATATAAACGTATATATGTGCTCGCGCGCTAGCCCATGGCTACAGACATACATTGTATGCAAGCGATAAGCACTGTAACAGGACCGCCGGCGCCAGCCATTTTACGTGCTCCAACGGATGGCTAGATCGATTTAAGGCCCGACACACGATTTCCTTTGCAAAAATTTGTGGTGAGGCAAAATGCGTAGATCTGAACGTTACAGGCGATTGGGTGCGTAACACTTGGCCAGAAATTAGACGATCATATAAAGATGAAGACATTTTTAATGGAGATGAAGCCGGAATTTTTTATAAATTAACTCCAGATAAGACTTTCAAATTTAAAAATGAAAAGTGCGTTGGTGGGAAGCTCTCTAAACAAAGAGTTACAGTTTTTGTTTGTGCGAACATGACGGGAACCGAAAAAAGGAAACTTTTAGTTATCGGGAAAAGTTTGCATCCTAGATGTTTTAAAAACATCAAAAAACTTCCTATAAGTTACACTGCCAACAAAAAAGCGTGGATGACTTCTAGTATTTTTGAAGATGAACTAAGAAAGTGGGATAAAGAACTGTCATCGAAAAACAGAAAAATTCTACTTCTAGTTGACAACTGTGCAGCCCATCCAAAGTTAAATTTGACAAACATTAATCTGGTCTTCTTACCGGCCAACTGTACGAGTGTCCTGCAACCTATGGACCAAGGCGTCATTAGATGCCTAAAGTGTCACTACCGCAAGCAACTTAAAAAAAAATTATTTTCTGTATGGACACGGCGCAACCTGCCACAATTTCACTCTTAGATGCAATACAATTCCTAGACGACTCTTGGAAGAGTGTAACACAGAAGACGATAGCAAAATGCTTTAGTAAAGCACAACTCGTACATGAAAATTTACCCGATGATTACGAAGACGACGACTTGCCGCTCTCGGAGTGGATTAAGAAATTCGACGTAAATGAATTTGGAAATGAAGTTGATTCCTATGCATCAGTGGATGACCAAGTAGAAACATTCCAAGTGTTGAGTGACGCAGAAATTATCGCGGACGCAAAAAACATAGAAGCAGAAGATAGTGTTGAAGAAGATGCTGAGCAAGAGGAGGATGCCGACATCGTTTGTCCGACAGTACAGGAAGCAATGAGAGCCGCCGAAACTCACGATTTTACTGCTTTAGAGAGACGTCTGACGACACGTTCAATGCAGCGCAGCATCTCCACAGCACAACAGAAAGAATTTATTTTTCAGAAAGGAGCGTTCAAAAGAAAATTACGGATTACTTTTGACAGTAAGCCTAAATGTAAGTTACATGTACTTTCTTTTTGATCTTTTAAAATATTCTTCATGCTGTTTGTATAAATGAAATGCAGTTTGTAAACTTTAGAATAAATATCACGAATAAAGTTAATAATGCAAAGATCTTTTTTTTATTTCTCCTTCCTTACTAGTGATTAAAAAGGGTCTTTTATAACGTCACTCGGACATAACGTCATTATTTTTTTGGTCCCTTCAATGACGTTATAACCAAGTTCCACTGTATATAAAAATTCATCAGTGGAATGCCCCACACGGAAACCGAACTGTTCGGGGACCAGTACATCGAAGTTTCGTAGATGGTCTAGGACTCTCCGTTGTACAAGACGTTCGTGGACGTTTGACGTGGCTGACAGTAGACTAATATTCCGGAGGTTGCCGGGACGGGGAGCGTCCTTTCCCTGCTTCGGGATCACTATGACCGTCGCCTTACGCCAATTCTGGGGAAAATAGGCCAGTCTTAGACACGCGTTGAACAGCGTAACCAAGAAAAGTACTCCTTGCTCTGGGAGTCGAGTTAGAGCGGCGTTCGAGACGCCGTCCGGGCCAGGGGCCTTTCTCGGTACGAGTTCAACGAGCCGATCTGTGATCTCTTCCCTAGTAATGGGTTCGGGCTCCGCAGTGATCGGAAGAGACAGAAAGTCTTCCACTTCGTTCTCGACTTCTTCATCGAAGTCCCAGTCCATGGGCGGGTTAGGAGCGAACTGTCGCTCGAAACACGCGCCCAAGTACTCGGCCTTCGCCTCCGGGCGAGCCAGGATTTGACCGAAAGCTCCAGCAATGGCTGGATACGAGGTCGGCGCCTCTTCCCTACCAACAGCGTCAAAATTTTCTACCTGCGCTGGTTTTATCCACTAATCGGGATCGCTGATTGGCTCGCTCAAAGCACGTTAGTTGGTCACATCTCGCCTGCTGATCCCTGATTGGCTCGCCTCGTATCCGCTGGTACCGGAGAGCAGATGTTCGCATACCGCTGCCATCACAACTCCACCGGGTCTTGAATGCTCTCCGGTGGCCAGCCTACTGCTCTTCTCCGGATGTTGTAGCGGTGTCTGTTGGGCGCCATGTTGTTTTGTGTTCCGGCTGGTAGCTCGCTGGCGTGGCTGGATCTTGTATCCGCAAGATGATCGTCGCCCCACGTTGGGCGCCAATTGTCACCGGACAAAAGACTTGCCGCATGACAAATGGCGCCAATCGTACACTCTAGTGTTTTTGGTGGCCCTAAAAAGGACCGTGTGGCGAGAAGGCTGATGTTGGTTGTGCCGCGCTGAGATGTTCGGCGGCTACGCCCGCTGTTCGTGGCGTACTGCAGTCCTCCTCTTCTTTCGGCATCGGTGTAGAGTCGGCTGCAGCCCAGCGACGTCCTGGTCCTATCGCTGGCGCGGAACTGGAGGGCGAAGACGCAAGAACGTCGGTTCTATTCTTCGGGCATTCCTTCCGGCTGACTCCCGAGAGAGGAGAGGAGATGAAGTGCGTCCGATGGCGTGACGATGAAGAGTGCGCCAAAATTTTACTGTCTGGGCTGTGCGGTTGTGCGTCGCAGAGACGAACCGCTCGGTATCTTGAGTTCCAAGCTACCTTCTGGAGCTCCTGCTTCGTGGCCCTGCCCAAGTAGGGCGTGTGCTCTATAGCAGGCCGATTCTCGGCTGTTGTGCTAGCCTACACTAGCGCAGTATACACCGAGGGCGTTTCCACGAATCACCTGGACGTATACGGTACCTGCCCAGCCCAGCCACTAGAGGATTGTCTGGGAACCTCGCCGCAGGTGCATAAAATTTGCGTGCAAACCGCCTGAATGTTTCGTCTAAGGAGCGGACGCCAAGTCCTCTCCTTAGAAGGCGTGATGAGAAGCGACGGGGGACTTTGGCCGCTAGCCGAAGACCCCTGTCGAGGATGCTCTGCAACTTCTTTTTATGCATTGCGGCGAGGTAACCCCAAACCGGGCAAGCGTAGGTAATAACCGGCAGCAGATACGCGCCGACGATCATCCTGCCCAATTTCCTGGTCATGGCTGAGCTGATCAGGAGTGGAAACAGTAAGCCCAGACGAGCGGATGCTCGCTTATGAACTGTCTGAGCGTGGGTACGCCAGGTGAGCCGACGGTCGAGGTGTAATCCGAGGTACTTGACCTCTTTGGACCAGCGCAAGTACGTTCTGACGATACGTAACTGCCTAATAGGGTTCTTCCGTAGCTTCGAGAATTCGACGGCTACACTCTTGGTAGCGTTGAGTTGCACTCTCCAATTTTCAATCCAGTCCCCGAGCGTGTCGAGCTGGCGCTGCAGTCGTAAGACGGCTCTTTCTACATGACGATCGGCCGTAAATACGGCCGTGTCGTCCGCAAAGAGGGCACCTGGACTCCAGGCTGTCTCGGCACGTCGTTGACGTAGAGTGAGAACAGAAGGGGGCCAATAACACTACCTTGAGGGACGCCGGCTGTGATTCGTCTCTCGGAAGAGACTGAATCTCCAACTCTCACGCAGAAGGTCCTCTCCGTCAGAAAGCTAGCAACCAGATGGAGGTAGCAGTCCGGGAGCTGGATTTCCCTAAGCTTGAATAATAGGCCATCATGCCATACGCTGTCGAAGGCTTTTTCAACATCTAAGAAACAGCCAACGGTCCGTCCTCTCCGACACCCGGCGTCCGTGACGTATTCCACCATTCTCATCAGTTGATGAGTGGTCGAATGCCCCACACGGAAGCCTAACTGTTCGGAGACCAGCACGTCAAAGTTGGTTAGATGTTCTCGTACACGACGCTGCACGAGGCGCTCAAAAACCTTGGACGTAGCGGAGAGTAGGCTGATAGGCCGGAGGTTGTCGGGGCGGGAAGCATCCTTTCCCTGCTTCGGGATCACGATGACCGTCGCCTTTCGCCATTTCCTGAGAAAGTAGACCAGTCTGAGACACGCGTTGAACAAATCAGTCAAGAACAAAGGTCCAGCAATGGCTGGGATACGAGGTCGGCGCCTCTTCCCTACCAACAGCGCCAAAATTTCCGCCGGCCCCTTGTTTTATGCACTAACCGGGATCGCTGATTGGCTCGTTCCGAACACGTAGTTGGTCACGTCTCGGCTGCTGATCCCTGATTGGCTCGCTATGTCCGCCGCGCTGGTACCGGAGAGCAGATGGTCGCATACCGCTGCCGTCACAGTGTATCTCCACTTTTCCATACACTTTTACAGGCCGTCCAGTAGCTGTTCGCAAGCTGCAAGAGCACCAGATTGGCTTGAGATCTTTCACCACGTCGGGGCGCACAATAGAAACTGTTGCGCCTGTGTCAACTGTAATCGAGGTTGGCCTTTCTTGAACAAATCCGGTAACTACCAAGCTCCCGCTGTTTTTCTAAAGTGTAGAAATTGCGTATTGTCTAGGGGCTTCGTTCCTCCAGTTAGTCAGCACACGCCCCGTTGTACCGACTATTGCTCGTTTCCCTGCTGCTGAATTCTAACCCGACAATCTCGTAGATGTCCAGGTTTCCCAAATCTATAACACTTCGGTCTTCCATCCTTTCTTATTTTCTGTGGCGCTGACCGTCGAGTCTCTGTTCCTTATTCTTCTTCCTCATCGTCTGTGCCGTCGCGATCTTTTAGCGCGCGCACTTTATGACTTGTCCAACCAGACGCTGATTTGGCGGCCTAAGTACCAGGGCGTCCGCACTGTTCTGGTGTCTTGCCATTCGTAAGACTTGCTGTAGTTCGTTGTCTCGGACACCGGCAGTAAATGTCTGCATCGCAAAACTCGTTCGAAAATCATCTGGCGCTTCAGGATAGGCCAGTCTAATTACTCTGTCGATACTTGCTTCAAACTCTTGAAGGCTCTCCCCGGAATGCTGTCGCTCTCAATTGGGTGCAGTACACATCTCGCAAATGTTTATCGCCATACCGTAATTCTAGAGCTTTTATCAACTCGGCACAGATGTTCTGGCTGTCAGGTGGCACTTTCAGTAGTAATTCTCCCGCGGGTCCTTTTAATGCAAGAACGAATGGGACTGCCTTGTCTTTCTCTGCCCAATTATTTGCGCATGCAGCAGTTTCAAATTGGCGGAGGTACGTTGCCCAGTGACTGCTTCCGTCAAAGGTTGGAGCTTTGACATGAACTGTGCCTACTGCAGGTGAAGTGACTTTCTCTATTAACTTATTTTCTGCGTCTTTTTCTGTCTTTATTATTGGTACAGTCGTTTCACAAAGTTGTTTTGGTTGTATTTTCATGAACTGTTCAACTTCATTTTTAATTTACTCTTTTATATTTGCCATTGAATTTTCTACTGCAGATATTTTTGTTGACATAGCTTCTTCCACAGTCAAGACATATTTTTCTACTTCAGCTATTTTATTTGACATGGATTCTTCTACGTCAGATATTCTGGTAATCTGATTATTGAGCTCACCTCGTAATTCACCTACGTCACCACGTAGGAGACCCAATTCTGCCCATATTCTGTAGGAGATGCGCATGTTCTTGCATCTGCTTTTGTTCATGAAATAACGCTTTGATGTCACCTGCTTCACGTTTACGTTCCTCTGCCTCTTGCTTACATTCCTCTGCCTCCTGCTTACGTTCCTCTTTTTGTCTTTCTTCTGTTTCTATCATTAGTGCTTTCTGACGTTCCTCAGCCCCTTCTCTTTATTGTCTTCGTTCTTCTTTTTGTCGTCTTTCTGCTTCTTCCGCCTCCGGCCTGCGATTTTCTGCTTCTTCCTGTGTCTGCCGCAGCAGTGTTTGTAAAGCTTCCATTATCTGACTGGGATCCATGTTTACCGATTAATTACGAATCACACTCGTCTTGTACAAAATGTCCACTGTTTCCACTGTAACCGTTTTACCCCACTTCTAACACCACTGTTACGACGGTCTACTCGATCGTCGTAGGTACAATGGAAACAAAATAAGTACAAGACACCAATTAAGTCACTAATCACACCTTTAATTTGTACCGTTAAACAGTTCGTAATTAACAACACAGTCTCTACAACAAATCAAACAAAAATTGTTCACACGCAATAAAATGTCCACTAAAATTAAACACAATTGTATTACAATTATACCGTCCGATTATAAAACACCACCGATTATAATAACCACTTGAACGTGGACAGTAATATCGCTACTATAACTCTTGAACCGCGCTGTCAATATATCGCACTAATACTGACTACTAAGGCCGCTGCTGCCAAGTATTTATACAACGCTCACAGACCAGAACGTTCCTAATTGCGTCTTAGCGTCCGTATGAACTACGTCATTAACTGCGGCCTTGACACAGTCCGCATGGCTGGCAACATCGGGGAGAATCTCGCAAATGCGTCTACAGTCACGTATGCCGCACACATTAGAGCGAGATTCTTCTGGCACATTCGACAAACACGTAGATTGTTCTGTGATGTCGTAACAATACCTACTATACTGAACTGTGTAGACTACGTAGGGAGAACAAAGCTGCAAAGTGCCTTAAAAAAAAGGCCCAATTAGAAATTATGATTTGAGAATTACAATTGTTAAATCAAAACATTGAAGTCGACCATAAATCCAAATAAACAATGAAAATCAACAATAGTAAAAAAAAAAAAAAAAAAATAGATGTACTAGAAGTAGAATTAAGATAATAATAGGCGAAGGAAATTATTTAGAAATTAAAAATAAAATATTGGCTGAGAGAAATGGGAAATACAGTGGTAGTAGATTGTATCAGTGGCATTAATATTTCACAACCAGCATTTTATTTTGATTGCAAACATTTACACAATATGGTAATATTACGCACCTCTTTGCAAATAGTCTAAAAGAAATTTGCCTTTTAATTTACACTATAGACAAAGAGTAATGCCAGTAGAATCATATTGTGTACTAGCAGGTACCCGCGGCTTCGTACGCGAATATTTGTATATGATTGTTGTGGTAACTGTCGAGTTGGTAAATTGCTAATAGTACATCTATATTAATAGTATTCTTATATTGTAAGTTATGAATATCCAAAAAGTATGAAGCAATATATCCATCATTCATGTTTCCTCAATATGTAAAATCAAAATTTGGTAATTTAGTAGATATTTACAAACATACAGTAACACAATTAGATGAAATGTTTATTCATACAGAATAGTACAAATAGTGTATACATAAATATATTGATATCAGTTAGTCAAAATCGTACGTGCTAAGTCAGTCTTAAACTTTTTGGTAGAATCCTTATATACGTAAATGTATCACAGTCCAGTATACTCAGTTTTTATATACATTTTTACACCAGTGCCTCGTTATAAACTACATTTTTTGTTCTGCCATTATCAGAGCATATAAAGAGCTCGCTGCTTCTGCTTACTCGAGAACATGCCACATACAGTTGTCCATGAGAAAAGCAAGCAGCTCTTAAATCCACACCAGCTGTACGTAAAGTTTGCCCTTGTGACTTATTGATAGTCACTGCAAAGCATAAATTAACCAGAAACTGAAGTCTTAAAAATTGAAATGGAAAGTTATTGGGTATGATTGGAATTCTTGGGATAAATACTGTTTCTCCTTTGCCGCAGCCTGTTAAGATAGTCGCTTCGATGATATGTTTTTTTAGCGACCTAACTTTCAATCGTGTTCCATTGCATAACTGTGGTGGCTTCAAATTTCTCATGAGTATTGTAATGAGAAGCTCTGTCGTACCTTTGTATAAAATTTTTACACTTGTTTTTTTATGTGTATAAGTGTTAATGTAGTGTGTTCGCCTCACACCGGTCGTTACAATAATGGTTGTCACTACTGAAGTCTGTAGCGTGGTCCAGATTATCAGTACAACCTACCTGTTTATTCATAGGGGTTGCGAATCCCGGGTGGCGCCAAATTGTTTTTATTAAAACAATTAAATTTGTTAAATTACAAGTTAATAAGTGTTGTTAGCGTTGATGGCTGGAGCGTTCAAATGATTCCCGCCGCTGTACTGCTTGTCGTATTGTCCACTCGTGAAGAGCGCTAGTTGGTTACTTATTAAAAATTTGCTAACACATATATTATACAACGTCCTACAAAATAAAACGATGGTAATACTCTGTACTGTAATTTTAATGCAAATTCAGTCATTAATTAATATGACAAAAGTATTAAAAATGGTTTTTTTAACAAATTGCTATGGCTTAGAACATGAAACACCTATATCTCAAAGTTGGCGAAATTGGTTTTGAAACAAATTATTCTGATGCCGCCATGGCCTCTGTTTACATACAGTATATTAATCTGTTCAAAATCTGGGGTTCTTTGGATTATAAAATAAAACATAAAAGCTGGTTACATTAAAAAAGTACACTACCATACCTTATACGTACTTAAATAGTATAAAGTGTTTTTACAAATTGTTCGGTAGTGTCGTATTATTTGTTACAAAGTTCGCACACTAATGCGAGGTTATATTTTAATTAACAATTGTTTTACGTAAGTTGATTATGCTTTAAACCTTTGAAAGAAAATTAATTTTGTTAAATAGTGAGAAATTTTGATTGACTTGAGAAATATTTAGAGTAATTTGGTTTCTGGGATAAAGGAATTTAGTTGATACTTATCAGTTCAGACAGTGGTGATATGTTGTCGTCTGGGGTGATGGAAATTCATAAATTTTGGGCTGTTTTAGGCTTCGGGCATCTTCTTCTATCTCGTCTTGGGACTCTCTGCTATTTAATTTCTTTTATTTGGTTCCAGGACATCGTTTAATATTAGAAGCTCTTCATCTACTCGTCATTGGTTCTTGTAGTCGATTTCTGAACGTCTTTTGAACTTTTTAATGTAAAATTTTAGTCATCACAATCTTGCGTACCGCTTACCCACGCGTCATTTTTCCAAGTCTAATAAATTTAACGGAAAATTAGTATTCAACAGCCCGTTTCTATGGTAACAGAAACCCTTTGATTGGTTAAGGCCTCCTTCAAAAGCATTGTTATGAGATTTGAAATTTTTATTCAAATTTATTATATATCTTCTGAATGATTTTATTCCTCTATCTTCCTTTTGGGGTAATAAATAATATCACTATTGTCGTTATTTCCTTTCAAAGTTTAAAATGATACCTCATAAGGTCATATTCTATTATACATTAACTTTAGTCTAATTATTGTGACATCTGATAAATTACATATCTCTTTTAAATTAAACTTTTATAATAACATTTCTCTTTTAACATGATTTATACATAATTACTGGCTATTTACTTGTCTTAGATTAGTAACTATCCTTGTGAATTTGTTACAATTGATATTTGTGTGTGTCTGACAGTTATGTATTTTCATAGCCAAAAGTAGCCATGATGGTATTTTACTTATTTCTTTTAAATTACATTTTAATTCAGCCTGATGGGCTTCACTTTGTTATGATAATTGTTTGTGTTGCGTTTTGATTCTGTTTGTGTTCTGATTACTAGTCAATATAGTTTTCATTATACATATTTTAAAATATAACAATTAGGCTTATGGACTGCAAGTTCCTTTCAGCCATATCCTATTCATAACATTAAAACAAACAATTCTTTATAAGTTATTAGTTACTGTTGAGTTAACATTTATTTCATTCTTTTGCTATTACTTTGAGTGAGAAACATCATCACTTCTTTCAAACTTATTAAATTTATTTCCCTTCTAACATGGGGTGGTTTTTAATTGTATACTTAAATTCTTATTTCAATACTACTTCCTTCCTCCATTCCATGTTAACGCAAATTGTTTTTACATGGGCTTTCTCCCTGAATAATATTACATCCTTTACTTATCTCTATTTTAAATACTATTTTTAATTATTCTTAATTATATGATTGTTCATAAGCTCACTTACATCATTGATTGGTTTATCACGGATTTTTTAAGTGTTTTCTTATCTATTAATACATTTTTATTACTGATAATATCTTTCTCCACGTATCACTTTCACCTTTAACTAACTGGTGTTTATCACTGATACACTCACTATTTTGGGGTATTTACACTTTCACTATTGCACTTTATTCACTGTTTATATTAAGTGTTACTTAGTGGGTAATCCCTATACTTATTTCTCTTATATTTCTCACTATTTCATTATAACATGATACTTATTATTAATGACATTTGGTTATTTACATTTCATTAAATCTAACTTTAATAATTGGGTTAGTGTACTTTTCTTTACTAAGTTATTTTTTAACTGTCTTTTGTTTAAAACAGGCATATGAATTATCTCATTTACTACAATAATATTTGTTTTCATTAGTGGATAAATACTTGGGGTTTATTTACAGTATTCTATCTTTGAGTATACCATTTCTCCCTTTTATATGTGGCGTTTGTTATTTCTTAGCTTCACTTTGTCTCCTCTTCATTCTTCCTCTTCTTCTTCTTCATCTTCTTCCTCTTCTTTATCTTCAATTTCTTCAACTTCAAATGTCTTCATTTTGATTCGGTTCTCCTCTTCTCGACTGGTTTAATTTCTATTTAGTTGTAGGAATTTGTTCACTTCCTTTTATTCTTCTTTGTTCTGGTTCCTTACCTTCTTTTGTTAGTTCCTATTTGTTTGGTCAATCACCTTTTTCTTTGTGTATGTTTCGTGGTTCCCTTCTTTTTTGTTTTCTGTTGTTGGGTCAATCACTTGGGTTGGGTAATGTCGTCGTTCGTCGTGTCATAGTTTTTATATTTTATTTATATTTAAACATTTTATTTGATATGAAGTATATTTACATTAAAATTATCTTTTTTATCCCTGGTACTGGGGTGGCTTATTTGTGTTGTAACATAATGCCTCTCCTCTAAAATTGATCATTTTGATAAAACACTAGCATACTTTTTTTTATGAAATTATCAGTTATATATAATCTTTTTCCTGTTCTTTCTTGTTTGTTTCTCCATTCTTTATATCTCTTCTTACTTAATTCATTCCATTTTATTTGGATCTGTTTTTATTTATATTTCCATTGGTGCATTGTCCCTTATACACATTTTTTCCCTAACTTTTTAGTAGCTGGTTTCTCCCATTACTACCCATTTTTTCTGAGACCAGAGGAACATCATCTCTGCTCAGTTTATTTGGATTGCTGGACCTTTCAACAGTCAATCTTAAATACCTTTTTTGTCAGCTTGTGACTTAAATTAATAATAATAATAATATACTTTGGGATTGTCCACCTTGTGGTTTGTTTTTAGATCACTTTGGCTTTTTACTCATTCTTCCTTCCGCTATACCTTGGCTATATACTATCATCTACTCATACAGTCGATTGTTTTTATATTTATTCATATGTTAATTTCATCATATCTCACTTTTCATTAGTTTGCTTTTAAATTCTTATTGTGATCATTTTAATTATCTTAGACATTTTTATTCTTTTCTTAGTTATTTAGCAATATTCTGCTTTAGCCATTTCTTGTATATTTGTTTTATACATATAACTTCTCTTTTTCCATGTACCAGTTCAGAATTTTTTTTTCTTTGAATACTTTTGATTCATTATAATTTCAGGTATTTATCTCAGTAATTTTAGCTTGATCTTATTTTTGTTTATTTTATTTTGTATTAAATATCATTTTTGATAATTCTTTGTAAGTTAATTCTCTTACTTTAAAGGAATGTTTGTAGCTTATTCCTTTTTAGTTACTTTTTGTTTAATTATTATCGTAAGTTTGTGATTCTTACTTTTATATTATATAGGAATGTGTGTAGCTTATTCCTTATTATCTCACTTTTTTATTTCATACTTCATATATCAACCTTTTATTAGACTGTAAGTTGATTTAAATTGAAAGGAATTTGTGTAACTGATTCCTTTGTTTTTATATTTTTATTAATTTATTTTAATTTTTTCTATTCCGCATATATTATCTAAATAGGGTAGTAAGTTGCTCTTACAATCTCTTTTGAATTTTGAAATTTATTCATTTCATTTCTATTTATTTAGACTTCTTCTTCATAAAACTTTTTTATTGAAGTTTGGTTGTAAACTCCCTTTATTTTTCTTGTATTTACATTGCTTATCTGGTAAGTGTTATTACCATTATCTTTTGTGATACGTATGGCCATATATTGGGTTATACATATTACTATTCATATTACTGTACACTGATCCTTGTTATTTATACTTTTGTAAGTTGACTTCTCCTTTTCTTTCCTTGTTATTACCTTCTCTTGTATATTTCACTCTTTGTTGATCTTCTCCTCTACTCCTTCAAATGTTAGATGTGCAACATTTATTCTGGATGATTTTTTAAATTTATTTATTGATTATGGTTTATTTTTTCTTATTTAATTCGTCTTGGTCGTTGTCATTTCTCGTCTTGGTGATTTTTATTGGTCTAATTTAACTTTAATACTTCTTTCTTTTCCATTGGGTTGCTTGGTCAGTAATTCGAAGATCAGTCCCTTTCCTTGGTTTGTGGTATCTTCGCTTAGTTTACCCATGGTCCATCAATTCCTCTGCACTTGTGGTTCGGATAATCTGGGTGTGTATAACTATTTTCTTACTGGTGAAATAGGTCTCCTCCGTCTTGTACCATAATTCCTCTAATACCATATGCTCTGTAGTATTTATGTTTACCTCAAACATTTGATTACTTTGTCGATTAATCAGAGAAGTTAATTGTGCCTCTCTCATTAATGTTATTTTTGATTTTTTATTCGGTATTTCCATTTCTGGTGTGTTCCAGTGTTTTATTGACCTTCTTGATTTGTTATACTCTGTTTTGTTGTCAGTCATTTCTATTTCTGGCATCTTCCATCTAAGCATAGATTTGCTGAAATTTTCATCCACTGGTTGGTTGTGAATTCCTTTTATAATTTCCCTCAGAGTCCTCCTACAATCTTTATACTTTATTAATTTGCTTTGATAGGTAAGGGGCAAATTAAACACATCGATGAGTCCATTCTTCATCATCTCCACTTCTTCTCGTGTTTTGATGAGTTTCCTGTTATATACCTTTCTCATTTCCTCTGTTTTCTTAATCTTCTTAATTATACGATTCTTCTTTCTTCCTCTCCTACTGTTGGTTTTTATGCGCTTGATTTCCTTGGTGTCCTTGTTATCTTTATCTTCAGAAAACAATACACTTGTTTCTTCTACAATTTCCATCTTCTTCTGTGTTATTTTCTGATTCCCCGGTTCCCTGTTCTCATTCAACGTTTCTTTGATACTTTCAGAAGTGCTGTCTAGTGTTTCATTCAATTGTTTGAAATCACTAACTACTGTTTCTTGAAGGTGATTTACTGGGTAACTTGTTTCTTCCCACCTCTTATTCATCCCTGTTTTTGTCCGTTTGAGTTCTTCACGAAACTCTACTAGCATGAATCTTAATTCTTCTCTGTTCTTCTCACCATCTTCCTTCATTTGTCGTAGGAGTGTTTCATTACGATTTTTGATCGTGTTATTGACCATTTCAAAATCCTCTTTTATCTGCCTCTTCAGTTCCTCATCCATCAGTTCCCTGTTTTTGTCCGTTTCTTGGATATCTTCCGCAATACGGTCCAGTGTTTCATGCAATGGTTTGAAAATACTACGTATGCTCTCCCTCCACTCTCTGGACTCCTTTTCCTCTTCTTCTTTTTGTTTCCTACAATCTTCTTCCTTCTGCTTCTTTCTTTGTTCCTTGTCTTGTTCGAATTGCTCCATCATCATCCTGAACATCTCCTGCGTGCTCAGGTCTTCTTTCTGAGTTGGTTGTTCTGGAATTTTCTTCTGTTGTTTCACTTTGACTACTTCTTTTTTTATTTGAGTTTTTGGTTTCGGCACTTCCGTGAACTCTTCTACTTGATTATGTACCTTCCTCCAATCACAAATATCTTCTCTGGGTAGTTCGAACATAACCCTTATCCATTTTCTTAGTTCCGTATTTTCTGTTTGTATTGGTTGTTCCGGTTGTCTTATAGATAGTCTCCATTGGTCATATTCCTCCTGTGTAAATTCCTCTGTCACCTGTGCGTATACTCCCGTTCTTTCGTTTTTCATTTGTTCTTCATTGTCACTCCATCTATCCCAATCTTCTTCGGTCATTCTTCTCACATTGTTATCACGTTTTTCGTGGGCTGTTCCGATAGCCTCTTCTTCATTATACTTGGTGTCCAGCTTCCACATTTCATTATAAATATCTCTCAGTGACATCTTGTCGTTTGGTAATCCCACAGCATTCGCACGACTCATTTGTGCTCTTTCGTGATCCGTGGTGTTCTTCTTGATGTACTCTATTTCCTTACTGAATTTTTTAAATAACCTTGTCATCCACTCTGCATAACTCCATTGTTTCTGTTGTTTGGGCATTTTCGTTTGTCGTTGTAGCCTATCTTTTTGTTTCATCTTTTTTCGTCTTTATATTGTAACCTTATTATGTCTATTCATAACCGCCGCTAGTTGTCCTTTCTAGCCTCACGTTGTTGGTCGCCAATCTGTAACGAGCAGCTGGGGGCGTCCTTCTTATTTAAAGCCCCGCGTTGGGTTCGTCAACATGTAACGAGAAGCTCTGTCGTACCTTTGTATAAAATTTTTACACTTTTTGTTTATGTGTATAAGTGTTAATGTAGTGTGTTCGCCTCACACCGGTCGTTACAATAATGGTTGTCACTACTGAAGTCTGTAGCGTGGTCCAGATTATCAGTACAACCTACCTGTTTATTCATAGGGGTTGCGAATCCCGGGTGGCGCCAAATTGTTTTTATTAAAACAATTAAATTTGTTAAATTACAAGTTAATAAGTGTTGTTAGCGTTGATGGCTGGAGCGTTCAAATGATTCCCGCCGCTGTACTGCTTGTCGTATTGTCCACTCGTGAAGAGCGCTAGTTGGTTACTTATTAAAAATTTGCTAACACACATATATTATACAGCGTCCTACAAAATAAAACGATGGTAATACTCTGTACTGTAATTTTAATGCAAATTCAGTCATTAATTAATATGACAAAAGTATTAAAAATGGTTTTTTTAACAAATTGCTACGGCTTAGAACATGAAACACCTATATCTCAAAGTTGGCGAAATTGGTTTTGAAACAAATTATTCTGATGCCGCCATGGCCTCTGTTTACATACAATATATTAATCTGTTCAAAATCTGGGGTTCTTTGGATTATAAAATAAAACATAAAAGCTGGTTACATTAAAAAAGTACACTACCATACCTTATACGTACTTAAATAGTATAAAGTGTTTTTACAAATTGTTCGGTAGTGTCGTATTATTTGTTACAAAGTTCGCACACTAATGCGAGGTTATATTTTAATTAACAATTGTTTTACATAAGTTGATTATGCTTTAAACCTTTGAAAGAAAATTAATTTTGTTAAATAGTGAGAAATTTTGATTGACTTGAGAAATATTTTAGAGTAATTTGGTTTCTGGGATAAAGGAATTTAGTTGATACTTATCAGTTCAGACAGTGGTGATATGTTGTCGTCTGGGGTGATGGAAATTCATAAATTTTGGGCTGTTTTAGGCTTCGGGCATCTTCTTCTATCTCGTCTTGGGACTCTCTGCTATTTAATTTCTTTTATTTGGTTCCAGGACATCGTTTAATATTAGAAGCTCTTCATCTACTCGTCATTGGTTCTTGTAGTCGATTTCTGAACGTCTTTTGAACTTTTTAATGTAAAATTTTAGTCATCACAATCTTGCGTACCGCTTACCCACGCGTCATTTTTCCAAGTCTAATAAATTTAACGGAAAATTAGTATTCAACAGCCCGTTTCTATGGTAACAGAAACCCTTTGATTGGTTAAGGCCTCCTTCAAAAGCATTGTTATGAGATTTGAAATTTTTATTCAAATTTATTATATATCTTCTGAATGATTTTATTCCTCTATCTTCCTTTTGGGGTAATAAATAATATCACTATTGTCGTTATTTCCTTTCAAAGTTTAAAATGATACCTCATAAGGTCATATTCTATTATACATTAACTTTAGTCTAATTATTGTGACATCTGATAAATTACATATCTCTTTTAAATTAAACTTTTATAATAACATTTCTCTTTTAACATGATTTATACATAATTACTGGCTATTTTCTTGTCTTAGATTAGTAACTTTCCTTGTGAATTTGTTACAATTGATATTTGTGTGTGTCTGACAGTTATGCATTTTCATAGCCAAAAGTAGCCATGATGGTATTTTACTTATTTCTTTTAAATTACATTTTAATTCAGCCTGATGGGCTTCACTTTGTTATGATAATTGTTTGTGTTGCGTTTTGATTCTGTTTGTGTTCTGATTACTAGTCAATATAGTTTTCATTATACATATTTTAAAATATAACAATTAGGCTTATGGACTGCAAGTTCCTTTCAGCCATATCCTATTCATAACATTAAAACAAACAATTCTTTATAAGTTATTAGTTACTGTTGAGTTAACATTTATTTCATTCTTTTGCTATTACTTTGAGTGAGAAACATCATCACTTCTTTCAAACTTATTAAATTTATTTCCCTTCTAACATGGGGTGGTTTTTAATTGTATACTTAAATTCTTATTTCAATACTACTTCCTTCCTCCATTCCATGTTAACGCAAATTGTTTTTACATGGGCTTTCTCCCTGAATAATATTACATCCTTTACTTATCTCTATTTTAAATACTATTTTTAATTATTCTTAATTATATGATTGTTCATAAGCTCACTTACATCATTGATTGGTTTATCACGGATTTTTTAAGTGTTTTCTTATCTATTAATACATTTTTATTACTGATAATATCTTTCTCCACGTATCACTTTCACCTTTAACTAACTGGTGTTTATCACTGATACACTCACTATTTTGGGGTATTTACACTTTCACTATTGCACTTTATTCACTGTTTATATTAAGTGTTACTTAGTGGGTAATCCCTATACTTATTTCTCTTATATTTCTCACTATTTCATTATAACATGATACTTATTATTAATGACATTTGGTTATTTACATTTCATTAAATCTAACTTTAATAATTGGGTTAGTGTACTTTTCTTTACTAAGTTATTTTTTAACTGTCTTTTGTTTAAAACAGGCATATGAATTATCTCATTTACTACAATAATATTTGTTTTCATTAGTGGATAAATACTTGGGGTTTATTTACAGTATTCTATCTTTGAGTATACCATTTCTCCCTTTTATATGTGGCGTTTGTTATTTCTTAGCTTCACTTTGTCTCCTCTTCATTCTTCCTCTTCTTCTTCTTCATCTTCTTCCTCTTCTTTATCTTCAATTTCTTCAACTTCAAATGTCTTCATTTTGATTCGGTTCTCCTCTTCTCGACTGGTTTAATTTCTATTTAGTTGTAGGAATTTGTTCACTTCCTTTTATTCTTCTTTGTTCTGGTTCCTTACCTTCTTTTGTTAGTTCCTATTTGTTTGGTCAATCACCTTTTTCTTTGTGTATGTTTCGTGGTTCCCTTCTTTTTTGTTTTCTGTTGTTGGGTCAATCACTTGGGTTGGGTAATGTCGTCGTTCGTTGTGTCATAGTTTTTATATTTTATTTATATTTAAACATTTTATTTGATATGAAGTATATTTACATTAAAATTATCTTTTTTATCCCTGGTACTGGGGTGGCTTATTTGTGTTGTAACAGTATATTTGGATCACCTAGTTTTATTATTTCAATGTGTGAGCTGGTAATCCTGATGCAGATAAAGTATTCAAAAACTCAGTTGGGTAATGTACTGGATCCTCTTCGTTAAAAACTGTATTAATGGAGTGATATGTTTTTTTGTCTCCTGGAAATGTTTGCAATATGCAACTATGGTCATATAACCACACATCATCGTGCAAATTTATAGACTCAATATGTCCATAAACCTTTTCGATCAACTCTGCCAGTGAAGAAACTATATGACATAATGATGGCAGTAAACATATCGCACTGTTTGTCTCTGGTATCTTACCATCTCCAAGGTTTAATAAAGTTGTAGAAAATTCGTGAATATCTGCATCACCTCCAAGTTGGACTCTCATGTTTATTGTGAGTGATACTGTTTGAACTGTACGCAATATATTCGATCATTTGATGCAAGCGTTTAATTCATCAGCTCTGGTACCTCACGTAACTATGAGCAATGTTCATCTGAAATCTCCGGCAAAGAGAAAAGTTATTCCACCCATAAATCTGTTGTCATTGCGCAAATCTCGTAGAGTTCTATCGAGAGCTTCTACTGATTTTTTAGGGGCCATAGTGCACTCATCCCAAACAATCAAGTCTGCATTTCTAATCAATTCTGATTTAGCACTATTTTTGTAAATATTGCACACTGGAAATTCGTTGCAATTCAAATCTATTGGTATTTTAAATAAGGAATGAGCTGTTTTTCCGCCAGGTAATAATGTAGCAGTAATTCCCGAGGAAGCTGCTGCTAATGCAATCTTGCCTTCGATTCTTTACTTTGAAAGAGTCAATTTGATTAAAAATGTTTTACCTGTGCCTCCTGGTGCATCAAGGAAAAAGGCATTTCCAGATTTACAGTAAACACTTTGAAGAATGAGTTGATATATATTTCTTTGTTCGTCTGTCAGTAATCATTCATTCTCTTCAACTGTAGAAAGTAGCTGTTGTCTGTCATAAGTGGTTTCAGAAAGATATTCCTTTGAAATGTTTTGCACGGTAGACTGTGGATTTGGTAATCAAATTGAGCTATCGGATTACCACTGACAGAAGTAACAAAATCTTGTAAAAGTAGTAAACAACTATTTTCAATGCTTTCCTTGTATAAACTCAAATCAGCATCAGGAATTCGACGCATAATATCTCGAATCAAGTCTTCAGAGAAGTGGTCTTTGTATTTAATCCACAATGCACTCGGGTTTGAAATACGTACTGCAGAACACCAACATTATTGCAAAAAGTTCTCTCATTTTGTCAGGGCTAGCAAATAAACTTGCCTCTGACAATGTGTCGTTCCAATGATTGTCATTCTCTAGGAGATTAAGAGCTTGGCATGCAGCTTGAAACGTTGGATGAATTAGGTTGTCGACAGTCTTGATATTTTCAAATGAAGTTGGGTCACGTACATTGTCAGAAGTAAACGAAGAAAATAACATTCATGATTGTTTGGATGAACTGTATACACTCGACCCAATACGTGTTCACGATATACGTTCTCACTCCCTTCTAATAAGACTCCTCGACGTCTACGTTGAAATTTTCCTGTCTGCCTATTGAAAGTGTAATATGCTGGCACTTCTTCGTACAACAAAGTTTTGGCAAAGTCATCTTCCCGACATAGATAAAAAAATGCCATGAAAGTGGTGTTTCTTGGATTTTCTATTCTTTCGTGCAAATTATCTTCACGAAAATAAACTCTCTGCCCATTTTCGAGGTGTACATCTAGGTGGAAAACGCTCATGTATAGGGAAAGAGAAGATTCTCCATATAGCTTCAGACGTGCTTATGTATCGACCATTTTTAAACTGTAATACCTCATCGTAAGAATTTTGTATACCAATCGTAGCTAGATCGAAGCCTTTAATGACATATTTACATATATATTTAATGGATTTTACACTACTACACAATTCAACATTGATGTGAGCACCAAAAGCTCGTGAAAGCACTGGTGAGTATGGATCTATTGTCAACTATCAAAATCTCATCTCTCAAAAGGATTTCACACTGAAAACCTCCATCTTCAGGACTTAGTCAGCGATAATTAGGGTAGCTGTCATCATTTAACATCGTTTCTTTTGTAAGCGATTTAGGATATCGTTTAGTACACTGACCCTCCTTCATACATGGTGACTGTGCATTAATTGTTCCACATGGCTCATGAATCATATGTGTTTTAACTATATCATAAAGCTCTGGATCTTTATCAGGGTCTGGCAGCTCTGCACTAATCACAGAATCTATCTGATCTGGTCGTATTTTTTCTTCTAACCAGAGCAAAATATACGCATGCGGAAAACCTCTTTTTTGCCACTCTACGCTGTACATGTAGCAGACAACTGAGCCAAAAATTTTACCTTTCACTAAGAAATCCATTAATTTCTTCAATTTCAGATGAAATACGCATGCTACCAAGTCGTGTCGATCTTGAGCTGAAAAGCCTTGATGCAACTCCTGGACGATCTCTCTCCACTTAGGATTTGTAGTGTGGATGTAATAAATAAATCAGGCCGTGAGTATTTGCGTACGTAGCAAAAAGCGTCTTGCGTTCGCTCATGCATATATCGTGTACCTCCTGTGAAACTTGAGGGTAGAATGACCAAGCTGCCTAAATTATCCAAACTTTAATTATTTCGTAATGCATCTTGCAAATGTATGTAATTCTCAGCTCTTAACTGAGTTTGATGAGTACGGATGTATATTATATAAGCCTTTCCGTCTCTATCTTAGCATACATATCAACACTATATTAATTCAGAAGCTATTTGTAATAAATTAAATGATTGTACTCATCTTTTCCCATCATGAGTCTGTACGAATAAAATTGTAGAGCTGAAACTTCCTTAGTAGTTTGTAACCCAGTCTGAGGATCGACTAATTTTAATGTAAAATGATAACCATCTTCTCTTCTGCAAAACATTAAAGGGTGCTGTAAAGCATCATAAGCTCGATGTGTTTCTGCAATTTGACGTAGCGTATGATCCCTCGCACGGATTATTATATCGCGTTTATCGCATTCCTGGTTAACTAAAACTACTGCCACCTCATTAGTTGTCGGTGCATTGTAGCAACCCCTGTGCTCTTCATTATTTTCTTTTCGATCAGCATGGATCACAATATTGTACTGATTATTATTCGTAGATATTACAAATTCAAACACACTTTTCAGCTCACTAACATATGGGTTGATTGCGTGAAGTAAATTTTGAAGTTCTCTTACTAATGTCTTATCCAAGTTACGAATATGATCCATTCTTGTTTCAGCTTGCTGTAAATAATCAGCTATGAAATACACCTGTAGAAATTTTGGTACTTAGTTTTGTGTGGGGAGTAATGATCCCATGAGGTGATATACTTGCCCTTGAATTTTGAGAAAGTAGGCATGAAGCTCCCTTCAACTAATTCATTGGCTCCGAATGATGTAAATTGAAAAGCTGAATTGTACGATCTTAATGCTTTCAAAATTTTTTTTGATAAACGATGTTCTCCATTTAATAATGATTTTAACGATTCTGGAGGAGGAGGTATGGGATCTAATCGCACTTTTCCTGCAGAGCAACATAATCCATGTGATTTAGTTTTCCACTTTAAAGCTTTGCAATGTGGGCAAACCATACTCTGTAACCGATATCTGTTTCATTCGCGTAGTTAATAACTAACTGGATTATAACTGAAACCGCTATTTAATTTTGCAATCCATCGTAAAGTAGGACCTCGTGATCTGAGAGTTGCTTGCCTGCGTCTTTGTGCAGCTAATCTATTTTCACGATTCATAGGACTTTCAACCCGTGAGACTTCTTCTAATCCAGATCTTTCTGAAGAGTTTCCAGGAGCTGATTGCATTTTGACTCCTTCAACGTCATTTTCAGATGCTGTAAAACGCCTCATTCTTTTTGCAGCAGCAGTAGATCTTCCTAACATGATCGTCTTTTTGACATTGCAAAGCTAAAAAAAGTGCAAATGTATTTATTTTATCTATACTAATAAATCTCTAGGGGGGGGCAATTAATAATTTATACAATACATATTGCACATATTACTTACCGATGACGTTAAATTAACGAAAAAAGGCACTGATACTACATCACTGACACTCATCGCATGACTGAGGCAAAGTAAGTTAATTCTTGAGAATTAATTATCCGTACTGCGCATACTGACTATTTCAAATGTCAAAGAGTATATCAGAATCAACGTGTACTATATAATCAATTACAATGTAGTCAAACAATGAATTGTTGTATTGTTTATATGAATTCCATATGCTAATAAGAATTCCATATCCCTACTAAAATGTAAATATTCAAATGGACTAACTGGTATCAATATACTTATGTGTACACTATTTGTATTATTCTATATGAATAAACGTTTCATCTAATTGTGTTACTTGTAACGGTACATATAACCAACCCAATACCAAAATAAAACAAACTGATTATAAACAATCCAAAGCAAAATAAACAACAAAATAACACACTCCGTATACACGTAATATAACATATGGCCTCCAATGTGGGGCATTAATTAGGTAAAAAACGTCAACCTAATTAATTATAAATAAACCAGAAATTTAAGTAACCTAATTTTTGCGGCAGCTGCAATACACAAAACTGAAGATGCATCGGAGAGCAACATCCAAGAAACGTGCGGCATAAGTGGAAAAGGTATTTAACATGGACAAAAAGGAGGCGATGCCGGTGGAAGATATAGAAGCAATATTATCTCCCGCGGAACCTAACCAACCCGAACATTCAGAGAATGTGAGTCTACCAGACATAATGAGGTTTATGGGCGAGTTTAGCGAAACATTGAAAAATAATAATAAGAAAGTGGAAGAGAAAATAGATGACAGCAACAAGGAATTAAAGGAAGATTTTAAGGGAGAATTAAATAAAAATATTGAAACAATAAATAAGAAAAATATAGAATCGTTAAAGGAAGACTTCAAGGGAGAATTAAATAAAAATATAGAATCATTGAAAGAAGATACTCGAGAGTTAAATCAGAAAATATATGATAACAATAAGGAATTAATAGAAGAGTTTCAGAAAAATATGGTGGAACAATTAAACAAAACTAAGGAAGAATTAAGTAAGAAGATAGATGACAGCATCAAAGATCGTAATAAAAATATGGAATTACTTAACAAAAGATGGAAGAAAATATAGAAATGATCTGTAAGAGAATAGAGCTGAGCATGGAAGAAAAAATGTTGATAGAAGAAATAAGAGAGGATAGTGACCAAGCAAAAGAGACCACAAAAGAAAATAATGAGGAAAACATGGAACAAGTAAGTTCGGAAGTAGAGGATAAGGGTAAGGAAATAGAGAATAAAGAAGAGACAAGTGCATGGTTAGCTGAGACTAAATGTAACAAAAACAAAGAAAACATGATGAACATAGAAATTAACATTAAGGGAGTAAAGAAACAAATACTTAAGAAAACGAAAGAAAGGAGAATAATACGTCCTAACAAACTAAAAAATACACAGGAAGAATTAGATATGATGAGGAGTAGGCTGGTTAATGTACTTAATCCCCCAATCGCTAATTACAGGGAAATAAATGAGTTAAAAAATTATAGAAAAAACTTAACTAAATTAATATTTAAATTAAATATAACAGAAAATGAAAAGAATAATACAAGATCAGTGATGTCATCAATAATTGAGAGGCCATTGAAACATCTGTTCAATACACAAAATGATAAAATGACTGATCTAAACTTTGATACCATTGCAAACTTTATAGAAGAAAACTTGCAGTACAGGGTAACAGAGAGATATTTAACAAGGACAGAAACCATACTGAAAACAATAATAATCCGAAAAACAAGTGCAAATGAAGTGATGGACCATGGATAAACTGAACACAGACACAGCGAGGAAAAAGGGACGGAAATTTTGGATAAAGACAAAGGCAAATCAAATAAAGAAAGAAAAACGATAATATACTAAAATAATAAAAATAAGACAAACTACTATTGGGTAAACGACTAAGACAAGACATTGAAAAGAATGATTAATTTAATAATTGCAAGCATAATAAGAAGAACCATAATAATAATAATTGTCAACAAACTACCATTTGAAGTTTATTAGAAAGGAAATTGATCAACAAGAAAAAAGGAAAAAGAGATGTGAAAAACATCTGTCACAAGAAGGAAAATAAAAAGGATTTACAAATAATACCTGTTAACAATGTTATCTAATAAAGAGCTACAGAATATAAGAAGGAATCAAGAAGAAAAATAAATAATCGAATGTAAACGGTAACAGCGTGAATAATCCCAAGAGTGTTTTCTATTAGTCGCCAATCGATTACTTGTAAGGTTTTTATATAATGAATTGTCTGTAGAAGTGTTCCAGCAATCATTTACCTGAGCAGACGATACGTTCCTCTGGACTCAGAAGGTGTAGGATGGACAGCGGAGTAATGGAGCCAAAAGTGCCCACCCGACCTGAACCAACACACAAGATAGGGAAATTAAATATTCAAAGGATAAGACACCAGCCAAAAAGATGGTAGATCAGGTTCCAGACTTATGAAGGAAGAAAACAGAAGGAATATAGCAGACAGAAGCTCAATGGAGCAAGGACATATATAGAAGTAGATAGAAATATTGTAATATACCGTAAATGACGAGTTATAATGTCACACGTTGGAAGCATCCCTTTGTAAAATAACGTATGTCCCGTATTTATCTTTACCTTAAGCCCCACTGTTGGGATCGTCACTTTGTAATATTTATTGTTTGTTTTACCCAAACTCTTATATTACCTTTTAAATGAATCAAACATACAGCGGTTGATGGGTACAAAGGTTTATTTAACTCTTTTTTATATAATGAGGTTAATTACAGATCGTAAATTAATATATATCATTTAGTTTTGCGCCGGCGTTTACGGGTTGCTCAGTTGGCAGTCTGCTCAGTCAGAGTGTTTACGCTTGGAAATGGCATCTATTTCTTCGTTGGTTGATTATTTTAATTATTATCTCAGGGAAAAGTTCTTTGGACTACAGAATGTTGGTTTACAGACTAATAAATGCACATAATTTTATAATATACCTTACAACTAATACATAATCTGTGATATCTTTAAATATGAAAAGTAAGTTATTGCAAATGAGAATTCAGTGCTGGCTAGGTTAATTTTTGTTAGCAAGTTATGTGTTTAAAACAGTTTAATATTAAATCATAATCCAGTGATAGTTTTGGTTTATCAAAGGTGATTGTTTAATAAAGTTCAGTTCGAAAATTTATTTAAGTGACTGGTGAAGTGAAAATAAAATTGTTCATTTACTGTTGGTTATTGAAAGTTTGATTTTTCGTGAAGTATTTAAATTATACTTAACACTTCCTTAATGCAGCTTCTCTTCGGCGATCCTCTTCTTCTGGAATACATCTAATGGTCCCTTCTTGTATATTTGTTTGAGATCCAGGTCCAAATAATCGAAATTCAAGGTTCCGCTTCCATCAGACTTGTAGGTTCATCTGTTTCCTCAGGTTGGGTTGGGTATCTTCTGTTCTTCCTCCAGTATTCGGTCGTCTAATAATTTTGTTTGCTTCCTTCAAGTTTTTGTTAAGTTATTTTTTTATATACCATAATTGTTTTAATTAGTTGATATCTCCTTAATGGTTAATTTATGTTTGCTTCTTGTCACTGCTTCACTCCAATTTGGTAAAACTTATTTAATTTATGACTTATTTGTCTTCAAGGGCTACATACGTCCACCCTCTATGCTAGTCAATAATGGAATAATAGATTTCAACGGTCAAAACATGTAACAAGCCTTAGTTGTCATGGCAACCCTTCAAGTTATACTAGTTCTCATTGGCCAATATCTTATAACATTGTTATATTCTAACGTTTTATTTCTGTTCAAATTTATAAAAATCCTTTAAATTATAATTACTTCTTATGCTAGCCGTAATATTAATTACACTAACACCATTGTTTTGCTTTTTTGCTAAAGATTATTTTGATATCAATCATAGTTACGTTTGGTCCATTAATAACATATTCCTTATTTTTCCTATTAATATTTCTTTATGTAATCTTATACTATTAAGCGAGCAATCTTTGTATGTATGTCCTTATTTTCTCGGAAACGGCTCTAATGATTTTCTCGAAATTTGGTACTTAAGCGTATTTGGACACTAAAAATCGATTGGGCTAGGTCTTATTTTCCGCAAAAATTGCCAAAGGCCTAAACCGTAGGGTCTTTTAAGTATACATTTTAATTCATGTAGGTTTAAATATTCACACAACAATTGCTATTGTTATAACTCTGTCACCCAGCAACAAATATTAAAAAATAATATTTTTTATTTGAAATTAAAACGTTAATTTTAATTCTGTTCATAAAGATATAAAGAATAGATCTTATCGATGTTTATAAATAATATAAAATAGCTGTTGCAATGAATGTAAATATAGACACTAAGAGTTGAGACATACAATCCCAGCATCGATGTTTATAAATAAATATAAATATCTGTTGTTACGAATGTAAATAAACAAACTAAGAGTTGAGACATACAATCTAATCTATGTATGTCCTTGAAACGGCTCTAACGATACCGTAGGGTCTTTATAGGTCTTTAACCTGCGGCCTAAACGGTGCAGTGTCGATGTTTATAAATAATATAAACAGATGTTGCTATGACTGTAAATAAACAAACTAAGAGTTGAGACATACAATTGTGGGTTTCTGCGCAACGATTTTTGTACAATCTATCTGATATACATAATCTAAACTATTAAGTGTTCTCTATATGCTGTTGTGTTTTTTGCATTCTCTGAGGTAAGTGGTATGCCTACCAAGGGACATCCTCCAAAAAAACGAACTTTTAACTTTAACCAGTGACCACAGGAACAGCCAGAGGATGAACGTCAGGAGCAAATGGAACATGTGACCAGTTCGGCTGATAACCCTGTTCCTGGTACCTCATGGGACTTTGGACCTTCGAACGAAGAAAATTTTCCCACTTCTGTAAGACCGGGCCGGAAAGCAAAGACGACATGTATCAATAGATTAGTTGGGATCATTAATGATCTCATCGATTCTCAATCTCAGGAGACTAACGATCTTAAAAGAAGAAAACGAAATGTTGAACCTGCTGAGGATCGTCAACGACGCTTAGATCAAATGCGCGAACGTACACTTCAAAGACAAGCAGGAGAACCAGAACAACAAAGAACTCAGCGGCTCCAAGACATGCGCGAACTAGCAGCTCAAAGATGAGCAAATGAAACTGAAAAACCGACGACGAATAAATGTGAAAACCGAGCAAAGCTCGGTCACCCTGATATTTATCTTTAAACTGAATATTATGTATACATTTTTATACCTGATATTCTTACTTAAATACCTAAACATATTATATACTTTAATTGACCTTTGGTTATTGTTTTCTCTTTAAACTTACAAAATTCCTTCCTTCAAGCTAGGCCTAATGCCTAGGTTTCACAATACTTCTATTCAACATTCTTTACAATCTTTTTATATTCGTTAATTCTATTTATTTGTTTATTGAACATTGTATAAAGAAACAAACTAGCTTGGTAAAAACATTTGTGCCTTTAACATCACACATTTTATATAATTAACATATTTTTCTTTCCAGGTCCATGCCTGAAACTAATCTTCTACTTATTATTGCTTCCTAATTTCAACATCACTTGTCTTTTAAACTTACTAATACTATGGTTCATTTAACAACAAAACTCTTATAATCATAATTTTTAACATTACTAATCATTATTATCAACATATATGAACTCCCTTAATAAAATCTAGTGTCTAATTCTCACTGTTTCCATTCTAGTATATTACTTTTATCTCATTTTTCAAAACGTTTATTATTTATATATTTTAGTTAATGTTCCTTGTTTTAATAATACAATAAGTCTTACTGGCTAAACTACTACTCTAACATGGTTTGCTATATATTTTATATAGTCTTATGTAAATAGTATTTCACAATGTGGACACTTACACTGCACTTTTTCCCTTCACATGGGGTTTATTCCCTAATATCACTATCACTTTTTTATTCTATGTTCTTTAAATAGTTAGTGGTTATTAGTTTCTACTTATGTAGTTCTATACTTCACCTTACATTTCATACATTGTTTATTTATTTAGTATATCATTACTGTGTTGTTATTGGTCATTAACATTTGCTTTATTATCATTTATCACTTCTGTATTAATTTGCTAAGCTTGATTATATTTTACTTGCTTTTGCCTATTTTATTATTTAATAAGGTATTTTTATTCATATCTTCCTATCTTAGATTTATACATGTATTTTTCTTTTCTTTTCTTTTAACTCATACAATATATTTATTTTATATTTATATTTTTTATATAGTTTATATCTCAATTATGCCCTATCTGATTTAGTGCACTTATTTTACATTTTATTATAGCTATATTTTGGGCTATATTGATGGTAGTTATACTTTACGTTGTATCATGGTTTTCTTGTTCCTTCACCTTATCCAATCTATTGGGTTGTAGTCAGTGTCTTAGTCAATTTTTTTTTTATTTCTGAGTGTTGGGTTATCAATCTTCAGGTTATAAGTTTATATTTTTTCTTCTACTTTCAGCTTTTTCTTCTATCAATTATTAGTGATATTTGGTGCTATCTTATGTCATGTTACATAATGCATCGCCGCCAAAATTGATTATTTCAAAATAAAGATTGTTTTCTGAAATCATCAATTACTCTTTTTTTCCTTGTTTACATAGTTTATTAGATATAGTTGTTATTATTATGGAATTCATCAATCATCATCTTCTTTTTTAGTTTATCTTTTGATTCCTTGGTTCATGATTCTGGATATGATATTATTCTCCTCTTCTATTCTTTTATAATGAGTGTTGTATCCCTTTACAGTTTTATCTCCCTAAAATTTTCTTCTCTTCCATTCATATAAATTGGTACTAGTCAGAGGGCACGTGTGGCTCTATTACTCTGCTATCAATTTATACACATTTTGAGTTCAGAGGTCATGCCTATCTGCTCAATTAAATAATATGATTGTTGGACTTATATCAACATACAATCATCATTTAATAATAATAATAATAATAATAATAACAATAATCGTCTATTTGCGACTCATATAATATAATTATAATAAAACACTCTTGGGATTAATTATTCTGTTTTTATACATATCATGACCTTGTAACGGTACAGAATTGTGTGCTACCATAGTTTCAAGTTAAATCAGTAAATTTTTCAATTGCCAGTATTCACCTTGAGGTGCCCCTTGTAACCAGCAACATACAGTGTTATTGTTGATGTCTGGAGACAGCCCAGCTCAGACGTGTTACGCAATACCCTGCCAGCAGCAGTCTTTGTGAATCACAGTAACCAGTGTGTCTCTCTAGTATTAGCATCAGAGAGTAGCAGGTAACCGTCGTCTGTAGGTGAAATTTTATATCAGTGGCCTCGGAAATTTCAGTAGGTCGAAGCGGAAAGAGTAGCCTAGACCTACCGAAACGTATTGAAACTCCAATGAAGAAGATTATAAAGAAACAGTGAACGTGATACACAGTGAATTCGTAAAGTAAGGTAATTAGGACGGGGTAAGTGTGGTTAAAGTGAAAGTGCAAGTGAAGATGGCAGACTAAGTGGAATAGCCAGAAAAGTTAAATACAGTAAATTTTAAATAAGTACATTGGTCAGTAAGTTTTGAAAACAGTAAAGCGCTTGGTAAAAGGGGGCTAAAAAAATATATGTAGCGATTGTAAAGAATGAGAAAGTGTATGCGAATGAAAAGGGGAATAATTAATTAAAGTACTGGTTCCTTATTAAAAGTAGTTATGCCAAGAATTTTAGTTAAATAGTTTTGTTTCTAATTGTTGAATAAAAAGGGAATATGATATGGTAAATAAAATGAGATTTGTTTCAGTATAAAACATGTGGTAGAGTAAGTTATTACGCCCGTTTAACATAACCTGTCCTGTATGGAAAATCTCGCCTAAATGAACCTGGTAAGTAATTAGAAGAAAATAAGGGGAAAATGTATTACGGTTTCCATATTTGTCCTTTGTTTAACAATATTGGTGGCGACCTATAAGTTTGGAATCTTCTGTTTTTGGTAAGTCAGGGCGAGTGAAGTAAAAGGTAAGTAAAAGTTTAATATAAGGGGGGGTAAGAAATAGACCGTAACAAAAGGATGACTCATATGGAATTTTCTGATATGGGTTTAAGCCTGATTGGAAGTATGAGACAGGTTGTGGTAACGGCGTATTTGTAAATTGTGAATTATTGTATAGATTTATGTTTTTATGTTTATTTATTAAAAATGGATAAACAAGAGGATAAGATTGAAGTGAGCAAGTTGGTGACAATGGAAGGCGCTAAGATTCATTCAACGCCTATCCAAAACAAGCAAAATGACAACGATATAGTGAATATGATACAACTAATGTTAGAAAAACAAAACATAATGTTAAGCAATAAATTTGATGAACGAAGTAATAAACTCGAAACCAATTTTAATGAACTTAACGTTAAATTTGAAGCATTAAGTAATCATTTGGACAATAGTGATGAAAAATTTGATACCAAATTCGATGAAATAAGTAGCGACATAAATAGTCGTTTTGACATAAACGAGACTAAATTAAATAAACGTTTTGACACAAATGACGCTAAATTTGAACAATATAAAGAACAGAATATGAAATTTGAAAATAGCATAAACGTAAAGCTTGACGTATTAACTAATTCATTGTGTAGTATTGAAGGGCGAATTAATGAAATATGTAGTTAAATGAAAAGAAAAACAGATGAGTTAAGAGAGAGAGAGAGAGAGTGTGTGTGTGTGTGTGTGTGTGTGTGTGTGGTAGACAGTAAAACAAACATGTTAGAATCTAACCAAAATGAACTTGGACAACAAGTAATTATAGTAAATGACAATTTAAAAAGTTTTGCAAGTAAAGCGGGTGATGTAATTGAAAATGGGGTATCAAAAAGTGATACAGTAGATAATAATTGTGGGGATAATGAGAGTAGAAAGTCAGTTGACGTTGGTAATGAAGTAGTAATAAGTACTGATGAGTTGGAGAAAGAATGGAGAGATAGTTTAAATGTAGAGTATGAACAGAGGGCAAATTTTTCTTGTGGTATAGGTGAAGGAAAGGCTTCAGAAGTGTTGCTGGAGGACAAGAGTTCCTCGATAGTTTTTGTAGAAGACAAAAGGTCTCCAAAATGTCAAATAAGTTTTGTGTTTATCTGGTAGGGCCAGATGGTATTTAAATAAGTTAGTGGTGTTGCCCTCTGTGTGGAGTGAGAATGTGAAATGTTGTGGTGATGAAAGTGATTATGAGAGAGAGAAAGAGTTAGAGTGGTTTAAGCTAAATAGAGGTTATGGAGAGTTGATAGATAAGATGAATATTAAGAGAATTATGATAAACAATGTAGATTTACCTTGTGCAGTAGTAAACAATGACAATGATTATATTGACGATAATAATATACACTTACCCATAGTGAAGGTCAGCGTATTAATAACAGCTGACAACTATAGCGATGAAAAATTTAAGGATGTGATTGTAATAACAAATACTGACAGAGACTTGACAAAAAACAATAATGCAGATTTGACTTATGATAAGGTAATAATGGGGGGTAACCCTATACATTATTATTATGGTACAATGGAAAAAACAAATTTTTATGGTTATAACACAAATGATAGCCATATGCTACGTATCAATAAAATTGAACAATGTTATGTGAAGATAAGACTAATTTTTGACGATGGAGGGTAGATAAAAACTCAATGTATGGACATTTTAAATATTTTAGTTTATGGCAATGACCTGGCTGATTTAATGCAATGAAGTGTGATAACTAATAATTGGATATGACAAAAATTTGTAAATAAATGTGTTAGTGTTAAATGTATTGTGTCAATATTATCTTGTTGTAATGTATATTATAGCTTATGTGTAACACATGTTTGTAATAAGGATGAATGGTATAATATTTTATTTTACTAAAATAATGAATAAGAGGTAATAATGAATTTTGTTTTGTATTGTGTGTTTAAATTACAAGTGTTTTAAATAATGTAACTAAAGCCAAATTGTTTTGAGTGGAGGTGGAAGTTAAGTAATTTAAAAAGGTGAATTAAAACTATATGTAATCTGAATTGTAATAAATAGTAATTGATGAATTTTATTAACACTAAAAGATTTATAGAAACCAAAAAATTGAAGGAAGTACATGTGTTAGTAGTGTTGTAATCAGAATGTTGAGACTGAGCCAGTGTTTATAACACCAGTCTGGCATACAACTGTTAATGTAAATAGGTATGTTGTATGTGGTGTGACCAATGTTTACAGTCATGCTGTACTTGACAACAACAAGAATGTTGTATTTGAATGAATCATTGCCATGAGTAAAATCTTATTATGAAACAAAAGAAATGTAAGATGTGATGAAATGAAGGTAAATTTTTTGTAATTATTTCAATGTAATGAAATAACATAGTGTTTTGATTGTAATGTAGCCAAAATTTATAGGAGAGGATTTATCAATGTAGACTAATAAATGAAAGTGGAAGCATTTAAAATAATGTAATTAAAGTAATTGTAATTGTTTTGAATATATGAAGAGACTAAATTAATTTCAAGTTGGCCTTGGATTAACTTGATAATGTGAATTTTAGTGATACGTTTAAATTCATTTTGATTTGAATTTTGATTGTAATTGTAAAATAAATAATAATTGATGAAAGCAATGTTTAAGTTGAAAACTGAAGAAAATTTTTGGGTAAAAATAATCAAAAATGTGATTTTGTATAATCAATGTGTTATTTTGGATGGGTAATATTGTACTCGGAACATTATTTAATTTGTCTGGAATGCATATGTACTAAGGGCTAGGATACTGTAAACTTATATTGTTCTGTTAATATTGTATCTTCTAGGGTTAAGTTATATTGTTGAGGGAAACCAATGTAACTTGTTTAAGATGAGTCATTGTGATAGTGTATGCGTATGGGCTTGATGATTAAATTCGAATTAATCAGTGTAACCAATGGACAATTTAGAAGTTATATTACAATGTAGTCAGATGCACGTTATATTTTGTAATAAAAGAACCAGTACTTTGTTGATGAACCAGTACGGCTAAGAGGAAATGAATCAGTGTGGGATATGGTATAATGGAAGGCCTGTTTGTTAATTTTTTAATTGAATGTTATAGTGTCAGGCGCTACTGTGGCGGGCGCCTATCTGATTTTATGGTGTTGGGATCTTGAACAGAGAAGTCCAGTAAGGGCGGATGGGTGCGGCCACAGACACCGGACTAGGGGGGTAAGTACCCATGATTTTAGTAGAAAGTTCAGGGGGGTTGTGGCGCCATATCCTCACTGATCCTCTTAGGTCTTAGGCAATGAGAGTTTGTATGCTTCGGCATACAACCTCTCATTGGGGGGGGGGTATTGTAATGGTACAGAATTGTGTGCTACCATATTTTCAAGTTAAATCAGTAAATTTTTCAATTGCCAGTATTCACCTTGAGGTGCCCCTTGTAACCAGCAACATACAGTGTTATTGTTGATGTCTGGAAACAGCCCAGCTCAGACGTGTTACGCAATACCCTGCCAGCAGCAGTCTTTGTGAATCACAGTAATCAGTGTGTCTCTCTAGTATTAGCATCAGAGAGTAGCAGATAACAGTTGTCTGTAGGTGAAATTTTATATCAGTGGCCTCGAAAATTTCGGTAGGTCGAAGCGGAAAGAGTAGCCTAGACCTACCGAAACGTATTGAAACTCCAATGAAGAAGATTATAAAGAAACGGTGAACGTGATACATAGTGAATTCGTAAAGTAAGGTAATTAGGACAGGGTAAGTTTGGTTAAAGTGAAAGTGCAAGTGAAGATGGTAGACTAAGTGGAATAGCCAGAAAAGTTAAGTACAGTAAATTTTTAATAAGTACATTGGTCAGCAAGTTTTGAAAACAGTAAAGCGCTTGGTAAAAGGGGGATAAAAAAATATATGTAGCGATTGTAAAGAATGAGAGAGTGTATGCGAATGAAAAGGGGAATAATTAATTAAAGTACTGGTTCCTTATTAAAAGTAGTTATGCCAAGAATTTTAGTTAAATAGTTTTGTTTCTAATTGTTGAATAAAAAGGGAATATGATATGGTAAATAAAATAAGATTTGTTTCTGTATAAAACATGTGGTAGAGTAAGTTATTACGCCCGTTTAACATAACCTGTCTTGTATGGAAAATCTCGCCTAAACGAACCTGGTAAGTAATTAGAAGTAAATAAGGGGAAAATGTATTAAGGTTTCCATATTTGTCCTTTGTTTAAAAATATTGGTGGCGACCTATAAGTCTGGAATCATCTGTTTGTGGTAAGTCAGGGCGAGTGAAGTAAAAGGTAAGTAAAAGTTTAATATAAGGGGGGGTAAGAAATGAAACGTAACAACCTTCTCTTCTCATTGATTTATTTGGATTCCTTCTCTAAGTTTGTGGCAATGTTCTTAACATATATTTTGCATTGTTTCTTTAATTTACTTCATATGATAGTTGTTTTACTGGTTATCACTTTTCTTCTCATTTATAATTAATGTTTAAATTGTAGCTGTTTTTAGGTTTACTTATTCCTTTTTTCTCATCATTGATAGTCCGTTTAGCAGTTCATTGTCATCCTTTATTTGATTGTCTTGTGTTTCCTTTTTAAAATGTTATTTCTTTGTGATCCCCTTTTGTAATAGGGTTATTTAATGATGTTATGTAATGTCATCACCTTTGTTTAAAATTTTAGTATTTTATGTCAGTTTTTTAATGATGCTTCTTTATAATTTTTTCTTCACAATTAAATTGTTTCACTTACTTTGTTTCACACACTTGCTTGTAAGTTGTTCTTATTTTATTTTGAATTTAGGTAATCTTTCTTTCTTAAAATTCTTTTTTCATAAATAATTCGTTCAATTATTTTGGTTGTAAGTTGTTCTTACTTTTATTTTGAATTTAGGTAATCTTTCTTTCTTAAAATTCTTTTTTCATAAATAAATCGTTTCAAATATTTTGGTTGTAAGTTGTTCTTACTTTTATTTTGAATTTAGATAAATTTTTTATTTCATCTTCTTCTTCTTTCTTCCTTAATTAACGCTGTGTCGGTTATCTCTAACATCAGTCCCCTTTTCGCAGTGTAACGTAACGAAAATATGGTCCCCTACGTTACATAATCAATTTATAAGTTTTAAAATAAAATAAAAATAATAATTATCCATACTCGTAAAAGGTCAGAAACCCAACCCATTATTGAATAAATGAATTATCCCCAATAAGAATACAAGGTAGAAAGAAAAAAAAAATTAATAATGTTAATAAATACAAACTTCAAAGTTCAGTGAAAGGTGTAAACAATAGACATTGACAAATGATGTAAAAACTAACTTAGACTGTTTTATAATAATTGATGTTTTAAATGAGAGGAGAATGAGTAATTCTTACATGACTTATTTCATAAAAATGAACCTGTTATTACGTTGTATCATGTTGTATTATTATCATGATAATTATGTTATTTTTTGTGTGTAGCAAGTGGAGTAATTCTTTTAATAGAATACCAATTAACTAATTATTATGTGTTGTCAATATATCATTATAGAGCTGTTGTTAAACTGATTAATTAATTACCAATTAATTTCATTTTTAGGTGTTATCAATATATCATTATAGAGCTGTTGTTAGACTTTATATAGTTAAATGTTTGTATACATGTAATTAGATAGTAGGCTGATTATAATTGTAAACTGGGCCAGAAAGGCTATAGTTGTTAACGAGATACAAAACGGTTTAGTATAATCATATCATAAACAAATGAAGGATTCTATAATAATGCAGGTAGTAACAAATTAAAATCAGAAGTAGATAAAAGTGTAATGATAGGCCTAAAAACCAGTAACATTGTATAGTAAGTCAGGTCAGAAAGGTTAGGTAAAGAAATTTGTAAAAAATACTAAATAGAATCTAATGAGTTAGGAGAAGTTAATAATTATTGCTAATAACAGATAAATAAATTCAATTTAAATAAAATCTCAAAATGCAATAGTGCAATGATACCGATAGGTAATGTTTTGTAACAGAAAAATAATACTTGTTAGAGTAAGTAGATTAAGAGGAAACGATAGCAAAATATATAAAATTTAGTAACAAACAATATGTAAAATTATAATAGGATATAATGGAAATTTAGTAAAGGATTATTTTGATGAGTGTAAGAACATTGTATGATAATGGTTATAGTATAATATAATATCCAATAAGAGTAGACAGGATGGTTGTCAAGGATGACGAGAGATATAAAATTTGTTGATTCGATTATTGAGTAATTGAACGAAGATGGTTTAGTTTGGATGCACTCAGAAAAGATTTGATTAAATTAAATTAAAACAATACAATTGGGAAACAAATTAAGTAATAAATCACCATAGTATGGTTCACTGACGTTCAACCGTCTTTTATAACCGAACAATCATAAACCTGTACATGAAAATTGACAGAAAATCTAAGTGAAGAACTCTAATAGTAAAACTCGATATAATGAGCAAATATTAACTTAATTAATCAACCAAAGCAGAGAAATAACTACCTGAATAGAGTTATATTATCCAATAACATAAAGAACGAAAATAAAACACAAAATTATATTTGAACATCAGTTTCCACAATTCAATGGAAAAAGCGTAATTGGACACGAAATATGTTGAAACACGTAACCACAAACTCGGACATTGGTGAACAAAAGGAGCGGCATTCCTACATCATCCCAGGACCAAGAATTCAACTTTTATTTCGAACTTGGAGTGAAGACTGGCGAGGATTAATTCATTTGCATTCCGTTATTGACCAAACACTATGTCGAGGTTAGCTGTACACTGCCTTACTGAGTCACGATGCCCAGCGGACGGTAAAACTACACTTATTTTAAATAATATTTAATAAGAACTTAATATTATATTGTAATACCTTGTAATCCTATTTATGCATTTCCTGACCTTACTAATAGTTGAAAGAACCTTCACTCCCTGCGTTTAAAGAAATACAAAATCATAACTAAAATAATATATAACCCTGAATCCAATCGATAATCGATTACTTCTAATACTATAGACTTTTGTATCTCCGTAAAGGAAAAACTTTGTTGGCAAGAAATATTAAAATCATAATAAAGAATCCTTTCAGAATTTAACGATATCTTCTCATTTATATAATATTTCGTGTAGTGTGAACAAGTTATAATATAAGTAGAGAGTGTAACATAGGAATTATTATACGCGGGTAACTAACCTACAATTTTCAGCTGTCGGGGAACCACAGCGCTATTCGCGGACTGCTTTTGTATTAAAGAGAATGCGAAACCAATAAGAATTCCTTCTCTTCTCTTCAAACGCGGGCTAGGCTTGAACGAGAAAATTAGAATTACACACTCAATACCTAAATTAGATCACAACAAAACACATATTATATATATGAAATATAAGAAGGAGTAAGGGGATACTATAAATTGGCGCTCAACTTGTGTAGGGCTTAAGTTAAGTAAAACGTTGATTATATAAATATTACTTAACTCAAGCAGGCAACTGTTGGAGACAAAAAATGCATAATACCAGAGGTAGGTCAAAGAAGAGAGCGGAGGACACGGAGAAGGAAGAAATTGGACAGGAACAAGAAATAGAAGTAGTCACAGATAGTGAAATGGAACAACAGATAGATGATAAAGAAGAAACTGAAGTCGTTATGGACACAGAAAAGGAAATAATAGAAGAGAATGCCCAAGGAGACCAACCAGAAAAATCCGCCCAAAAAGAAGATATGAGCATGCAGGAGATGTTGAGAATAATATTGGAAAACTCAAAGAAAATAATAGAGGAAAATTTTAGGAAACAGGAGGAAAAATTCGACAAAATAAATGAGGAAAACAAGGAGAATTTTAGGAAACACGAGAAAACCTCAAAACTGATGAACGAGAAGTTCGATTAGAACAATGAAAGCTTAATCCAAATTAATGAAAGGTTTGATAGGAACGATGAGAGTATAAAACAAATGAAGGAGGAGATCAGACAAATAAATGAAGAGAATTTAAGGCAGATTAATGAAAGAATTGAGAATGTCCATGTGACAATTAACCAAAAGGTGGACAAAAATAATGAGGAAAGGAAACAAGAAATAGCCGAAACAAATGAGAAGTTAGAAAAAAAACAACGAAACAGTGATACAAGTCCGTGAGGAAATACAAAATAAAATCAATGACATAAAAAATAAAAATAAAACGATGGTTGAAGGACTCCAACAGGAGACTGTAGAAAAATGCGAGAAGATTAAACAAGAGGTACATCAAATACGAGAGGAGAATAAGGAAGGAATGAAACAAGTACAGACTGACATGGGTGAACGAATGGAGAGAGTATATGATAATTTAAACAATGTCGAAAGCCGAGTGAGTACAAATAAAGAGAAGATCGAGGAAATCCGTCGACACGAAATACAGATACAAGAAGAAGTGGATTCATGGCGGGATAGAACATGCCAGCATAATCATATCACCAACAACGATAACCGGGAGTCAATCAATTTTCGGAGTTACAAGCGTAACCCTATGGAGATTTTGAAAAGGTTCGAAGAAATGATAACACGGAACAGAGAGAACCGTTGGAATATTGTCCGAGGAATGATCGACGAAATGTTTAAAGATACCTACAACAATTGGTGGACAGCAGTGCGTCCCGATGTTCAAGATATAAACGATTTCAAAAAACAGTTCAGGGAAAAGTATTGGTCGTAGTCGACCCAAAATATGGGAAGAAATAATTTAAGCAATGGTCGATATGAGGCAAACGTAGGACAATCTCCCACATCATACTTCCTAGGCAAGGTGTGCATGGCCCGTAATCTAGAGCCCAGAATTCCTGAGGAGTGTTTGGTGATACAACTCTCATACCATTATGATGAAGGGATAAAGAACGCTCGTATATATAACCAGATTAAAACTATCCAAGCCATGGGTAAATTTTTAGAAAATTATGAACATGAGACCCAGTATCAACGGAACCACATGTTAAACACTAAATACAATGGCAACGACCATCAACAAAATTCAAACCCTATTAATAATAACCAAACAAACCAAAATAGTAACCCGAACAGAACTCAGAATAACCACCCAAATAATAATCAAAGGAATAATAATTATTGGGGTAATAACTATAATAATTACCGCGATAATCGAAATAATAGAGGAGATGGGGACAACCGACCCAATAACTACCGACACAATGTGAATTACATATACTCTCGACCTCAAAATAATCAGAGAAGGTATTACCCGAGGACACACCATAACCACCACTATTATAATCAGTCACAATGCGAGGACGAATACCAATACGGAAAAATTGTAGACCAATGGACAATAATCCAGAGGACAGACATGAACCCTATCACAAAAAAGATTAAGGGAACATACAATCAAGAATCTATAAAAAAGTATCATGACGAAACACCATCACCAATCATCAATGACTAACAAGACGGACGAGAATATTAAGAATAAAAAAACTACAAAATTCTAAAAGAAGTAAGAACGTCTTACTATATGTATTAAGAAGAAATTATTTTAAATATATTAAGAATAAACACCCCAAAAATTCTAAAAGAAGTAAGAACGTCTTACTATATGTATTAAGAAGAAATTATTTTAAATATATTAAGAATAAAACCCCAAAATTCTAAAAGAAGTAAGAACGTCTTACTATATTTATTAAGAAGAAATTATTAAATATATTAAGTATAAAACCACAAAATTCTAAAAGAAGTAAGAACGTCTTACTATATGTATTAAGAAGAAATTATTTTAAATATATTAAGAATAAACACCCCAAAAATTCTAAAAGAAGTAAGAACATCTTACAATGTATTAAGAAGAAATTATTTTAAATATATAAGAATAAACCCCTCAAAATTAAAAAACTATATAAGAAAAACTTACTCAAAATACTTAGAAACAATGTGATTTAAGATAAATGACAAAACGCCAAGAGAATTGAAGAAGAGATTACATAATTATTTATAAACAATATGATTTAAAATGGAATAAGAAAAAATATATATCAAAACAATTAATGGTAATGTGATCAGACAAGAAGGTAAAATAAGAAGAACATTTAATGACTATAATTACGATGAAACTAAAGAATGATAATAATTAATGCAAATACAATTAAGAATTTCTTTGAATTAAAAATGATAAAGGATGAAATAGTACGGAGAACATCTGTCACAAGAAAGAAGGTCAAAGGTGTTTACAAATAATGACTGTCAAAAATGTTATCTGAAAATAGATACTGAAAATAAGAAGGAATCAAGAAGAAAAAGAAATATATATAATTAAATGTAAAACGCGACAGCGTAAAGAATCCCAAAGATGTTTATTATTAGTCAAATGAAGAGACTATTATGATATTATTTTATTTTTTATAACTGTCTGTAGATGAATTCCAGCAGTATTATATTGAAGTGTAGTATGGCCAGCAGAGTATGAAGCCAAAAAGTGCCTCTCTGAACTGTCCCAGCTCACATGTTAGGGAATGTTAGGGAAATTGAATATTTAAGGGATAATAAAACCGCTGCGAAGATTGACATCAGATACCAAAAGTATGAAGGAAGAAAACAGAAGGAAGATAGCTGACAGAAGATCAATGGAGAAATGCATTTGTATAAGTAAATAGAAATAGGAGAGTGTTAAAACTAATTTTTACTGATTATTGTGACCAATCATTGTCAAGTAATGTTTAAAAGAAACAAGGCAAGAGAATTAATATCATTAATGAATTTCCATCCAATAGAGAAAGGTGAATACTAGTCAAAAATGTTACATTCAGAAATCCAATCAATTACCATTAAAACTCTACAATGAATAAAAGGAGGGTATTCCAAGGCATGAAAAAATATAAGTTTATTTTGACCCAAATTATATTCAGGTAAACTAAACTTCTTTTGGAGGGGAAGCATATGTAATGTAACGAAAATATGGTCCCCTACGTTACATAAATCAATTTATAAGTTTTAAAATAAAATAAAAATAATAATTATCCGTACTCCTAAAAGGTCAGAAACCCAACCCATTATTGAATAAATGAATTATCCCCAATAAGAATACAAGGTAGAAAGAAAAAAAAAATTAATAATGTTAATAAATACAAACTTCAAAGTTCAGTGAAAGGTGTAAACAATAGACATTGACAAATGATGTAAAAACTAACTTAGACTGTTTTATAATAATTGATGTTTTAAATGAGAGGAGAATGAGTAATTCTTACATGACTTATTTCATAAAAATGTACCTGTTATTACGTTGTATCATGTTGTATTATTATCATGATAGTTATGTTATTTTTTGTGTGTAGCAAGTGGAGTAATTCTTTTAATAGAATACCAATTAACTAATTATTATGTGTTGTCAATATATCATTATAGAGCTGTTGTTAAACTGATTAATTAATTACCAATTAATTTCATTTTTAGGTGTTATCAATATATCATTATAGAGCTGTTGTTAGACTTTATATAGTTAAATGTTTGTATACATGTAATTAGATAGTAGGCTGATTATAATTGTAAACTGGGCCAGAAAGGCTATAGTTGTTAACAAGATACAAAAGGGTTTAGTATAATCATATCATAAACAAATGAAAGTTTCTATAATAATGCAGGTAGTAACAAATTAAAATCAGAAGTAGATAAAAGTGTAATGATAGGCCTAAAAACCAGTAACATTGTATAGTAAGTCAGGTCAGAAAGGTTAGGTAAAGAAATTTGTAAAAAATACTAAATAGAATCTAATGAGTTAGGAGAAGTTAATAATAATTGCTAATAACAGATAAATAAATTCAATTTAAATAAAATCTCAAAATGCAATAGTGCAATGATACCGATAGGTAATGTTTTGTAACAGAAAAATAATACTTGTTAGAGTAAGTAGATTAAGAGGAAACGATAGCAAAATATATAAAATTTAGTAACAAACAATATGTAAAATTATAATAGGATATAATGGAAATTTAGTAAAGGATTATTTTGACGAGTGTAAGAACATTGTATGATAATGGTTATAGTATAATATAATATCCAATAAGAGTAGACAGGATGGTTGTCAAGGACGACGAGAGATATAAAATTTGTTGATTCGATTATTGAATAATCATCCATGAACGAAGACGGTTTAGTTTGGATGCACTCAGAAAAGATTTGATTAAATTAAATTAAAACAATACAATTAGGAAACAAATTAAGTAATAAATCACCACAGTATGGTTCACTGACGTTCAACCGTCTTTTATAACCGAACAATCATAAACCTGTACATGAAAATTGACAGAAAATCTAAGTGAAGAACTCTAATAGTAAAACTCGATATAATGAGCAAATATTAACTTAATTAATCAACCAAAGCAGAGAAATAACTACCTGAATAGAGTTATATTATCCAATAACATAAAGAACGAAAATAAAACACAAAATTATATTTGAACATCAGTTTCCACAATTCAATGGAAAAAGCGTAATTGGACACGAAATACGTTGAAACACGTAACCACAAACTCGGACATTGGTGAACAAAAGGAGCGGCATTCCTACATCATCCCAGGACCAAGAATTCAACTTTTATTTCGAACTTGGAGTGAAGACTGGTGAGGATTAATTCATTTGCATTCCGTTATTGACCAAACACTATGTCGAGGTTAGCTGTACACTGCCTTACTGAGTCACGATGCCCAGCGGACGGTAAAACTACACTTATTTTAAATAATATTTAATAAGAACTTAATATTATATTGTAATACCTTGTAATCCTATTTATGCATTTCCTGACCTTACTAATAGTTGAAAGAACCTTCACTCCCTGCGTTTAAAGAAATACAAAATCATAACTAAAATAATATATAACCCTGAATCCGATCGATAATCGATTACTTCTAATACTATAGACTTTTGTATCTCCGTAAAGGAAAAACTTTGTTGGCAAGAAATATTAAAATCATAATAAAGAATCCTTTCAGAATTTAACGATATCTTCTCATTTATATAATATTTCGTGTAGTGTGAACAAGTTATAATATAAGTAGAGAGTGTAACATAGGAATTATTATACGCGGGTAACTAACCTACAATTTTCAGCTGTCGGGGAACCACAGCGCTATTCGCGGACTGCTTTTGTATTAAAGAGAATGCGAAACCAATAAGAATTCCTTCTCTTCTCTTCAAACGCGGGCTAGGCTTGAACGAGAAAATTAGAATTACACACTCAATACCTAAATTAGATCACAACAAAACACATATTATATATATGAAATATAAGAAGGAGTAAGGGGATACTATAAATTGGCGCTCAACTTGTGTAGGGCTTAAGTTAAGTAAAACGTTGATTATATAAATATTACTTAACTCAAGCAGGCAACTGTTGGAGACAAAAAATGCATAATACCAGAGGTAGGTCAAAGAAGAGAGCGGAGGACACGGAGAAGGAAGAAATTGGACAGGAACAAGAAATAGAAGTAGTCACAGATAGTGAAATGGAACAACAGATAGATGATAAAGAAGAAACTGAAGTCGTTATGGACACAGAAAAGGAAATAATAGAAGAGAATGCCCAAGGAGACCAACCAGAAAAATCCGCCCAAAAAGAAGATATGAGCATGCAGGAGATGTTGAGAATAATATTGGAAAACTCAAAGAAACAGGAGGAAAACTCAAAGAAAATAATAGAGGAAAATTTTAGGAAACAGGAGGAAAAATTCGACAAAATAAATGAGGAAAACAAGGAGAATTTTAGGAAACACGAGAAAACCTCAAAACTGATGAACGAGAAGTTCGATTAGAACAATGAAAGCTTAATCCAAATTAATGAAAGGTTTGATAGGAACGATGAGAGTATAAAACAAATGAAGGAGGAGATCAGACAAATAAATGAAGAGAATTTAAGGCAGATTAATGAAAGAATTGAGAAAGTCCATGTGAGAATTAACCAAAAGGTGGACAAAAATAATGAGGAAAGGAAACAAGAAATAGCCGAAACAAATGAGAAGTTAGAAAAAAAAACAACGAAACAGTGATACAAGTCCGTGAGGAAATACAAAATAAAATCAATGACATAAAAAATAAAAATAAAATGATGGTTGAAGGACTCCAACAGGAGACTGTAGAAAGATGCGAGAAGATTAAACAAGAGGTACATCAAATACGAGAGGAGAATAAGGAAGGAATGAAACAAGTACACACTGACATGGGTGAACGAATGGAGAGAGTATATGATAATTTAAACAATGTCGAAAGCCGAGTGAGTACAAATAAAGAGAAGATCGAGGAAATCCGTCGACACGAAATACAGATACAAGAAGAAGTGGATTCATGGCGGGATAGAACATGCCAGCATAATCATATCACCAACAACGATAACCGGGATTCAATCAATTTTCGGAGTTACAAGCGTAACCCTATGGAGATTTTGAAAAGGTTCGAAGAAATGATAACACGGAACAGAGAGAACCGTTGGAATATTGTCCGAGGAATGATCGACGAAATGTTTAAAGATACCTACAACAATTGGTGGACAGCAGTGCGTCCCGATGTTCAAGATATAAACGATTTCAAAAAACAGTTCAGGGAAAAGTATTGGTCGGAGTCGACCCAAAATATGGGAAGAAATAATTTAAGCAATGGTCGATATGAGGCAAACGTAGGACAATCTCCCACATCATACTTCCTAGGCAAGGTGTGCATGGCCCGTAATCTAGAGCCCAGAATTCCTGAGGAGTGTTTGGTGATACAACTGTCATACCATTATGATGAAGGGTTAAAGAACGCTCGTATATATAACCAGATTAAAACTATCCAAGCCATGGGTAAATTTTTAGAAAATTATGAACATGAGACCCAGTATCAACGGAACCACATGTTAAACACTAAATACATTAGATACAATGGCAACGACCATCAACAAAATTCAAACCCTATTAATAATAATCAAACAAACCAAAATAGTAACCCGAACAGAACTCAGAATAAACACCCAAATAATAATCAAAGGAATAATAATTATTGGGGTAATAACTATAATAATTACCGCGATAATCGAAATAATAGAGGAGATGGGGACAACCGACCCAATAACTACCGACACAATGTGAATTACATATACTCTCGACCTCAAAATAATCAGAGACGGTATTACCCGAGGACACACCATAACCACCACTATTATAATCAGTCACAACGCGAGGACGAATACCAATACAGAAAAATTGTAGACCAATGGACAATAATCCAGAGGACAGACATGAACCCTATCACAAAAAAGATTAAGGGAACATACAATCAAGAATCTATAAAAAAGTATCATGACGAAACACCATCACCAATCATCAATGACTAACAAGACGGACGAGAATATTAAGAATAAAAAAACTACAAAATTCTAAAAGAAGTAAGAACGTCTTACTATATGTATTAAGAAGAAATTATTTTAAATATATTAAGAATAAACACCCCAAAAATTCTAAAAGAAGTAAGAACGTCTTACTATATGTATTAAGAAGAAATTATTTTAAATATATTAAGAATAAAACCCCAAAATTCTAAAAGAAGTAAGAATGTCTTACTATATTTATTAAGAAGAAATTCTTAAATATATTAAGTATAAAACCACAAAATTCTAAAAGAAGTAAGAACGTCTTACTATATGTATTAAGAAGAAATTATTTTAAATACATTAAGAATAAACACCCCAAAAATTCTAAAAGAAGTAAGAACATCTTACAATGTATTAAGAAGAAATTATTTTAAATATATAAGAATAAACCCCCCAAAATTAAAAAACTATATAAGAAAAACTTACTCAAAATACTTAGAAACAATGTGATTTAAGATAAATGACAAAACGCCAAGAGAATTGAAGAAGAGATTACATAATTATTTATAAACAATATGATTTAAAATGGAATAAGAAAAAATATATATCAAAACAATTAATGGTAATGTGATCAGACAAGAAGGTAAAATAAGAAGAACATTTAATGAATATAATTACGATGAAACTAAAGAATGATAATAATTAATGCAAATACAATTAAGAATTTCTTTGAATTAAAAATGATAAAGGATGAAATAGTACGGAGAACATCTGTCACAAGAAAGAAGGTCAAAGGTGTTTACAAATAATGACTGTCAAAAATGTTATCTGAAAATAGATACTGAAAATAAGAAGGAATCAAGAAGAAAAAGAAATATATATAATTAAATGTAAAACGCGACAGCGTAAAGAATCCCAAAGATGTTTATTATTAGTCAAATGAAGAGACTATTATGATATTATTTTATTTTTTATAACTGTCTGTAGATGAATTCCAGCAGTATTATATTGAAGTGTAGTATGGCCAGCAGAGTATGAAGCCAAAAAGTGCCTCTCTGAACTGTCCCAGCTCACATGTTAGGGAATGTTAGGGAAATTGAATATTTAAGGGATAATAAAACCGCTGCGAAGATTGACATCAGATACCAAAAGTATGAAGGAAGAAAACAGAAGGAAGATAGCTGACAGAAGATCAATGGAGAAATGCATTTGTATAAGTAAATAGAAATAGGAGAGTGTTAAAACTAATTTTTACTGATTATTGTGACCAATCATTGTCAAGTAATGTTTAAAAGAAACAAGGCAAGAGAATTAATATCATTAATGAATTTCCATCCAATAGAGAAAGGTGAATACTAGTCAAAAATGTTACATTCAGAAATCCAATCAATTACCATTAAAACTCTACAATGAATAAAAGGAGGGTATTCCAAGGCATGAAAAAATATAAGTTTATTTTGACCCAAATTATATTCAGGTAAACTAAACTTCTTTTGGAGGGGAAGCATATGTAACGTAACGAAAATATGGTCCCCTACGTTACATAAATCAATTTATAAGTTTTAAAATAAAATAAAAATAATAATTATCCGTACTCCTAAAAGGTCAGAAACCCAACCCATTATTGAATAAATGAATTATCCCCAATAAGAATACAAGGTAGAAAGAAAAAAAAAATTAATAATTTTAATAAATACAAACTTCAAAGTTCAGTGAAAGGTGTAAACAATAGACATTGACAAATGATGTAAAAACTAACTTAGACTGTTTTATAATAATTGATGTTTTAAATGAGAGGAGAATGAGTAATTCTTACATGACTTATTTCATAAAAATGTACCTGTTATTACGTTGTATCATGTTGTATTATTATCATGATAGTTATGTTATTTTTTGTGTGTAGCAAGTGGAGTAATTCTTTTAATAGAATACCAATTAACTAATTATTATGTGTTGTCAATATATCATTATAGAGCTGTTGTTAAACTGATTAATTAATTACCAATTAATTTCATTTTTAGGTGTTATCAATATATCATTATAGAGCTGTTGTTAGACTTTATATAGTTAAATGTTTGTATACATGTAATTAGATAGTAGGCTGATTATAATTGTAAACTGGGCCAGAAAGGCTATAGTTGTTAACAAGATACAAAAGGGTTTAGTATAATCATATCATAAACAAATGAAAGATTCTATAATAATGCAGGTAGTAACAAATTAAAATCAGAAGTAGATAAAAGTGTAATGATAGGCCTAAAAACCAGTAACATTGTATAGTAAGTCAGGTCAGAAAGGTTAGGTAAAGAAATTTGTAAAAAATACTAAATAGAATCTAATGAGTTAGGAGAAGTTAATAATAATTGCTAATAACAGATAAATAAATTCAATTTAAATAAAATCTCAAAATGCAATAGTGCAATGATACCGATAGGTAATGTTTTGTAACAGAAAAATAATACTTGTTAGAGTAAGTAGATTAAGAGGAAACGATAGCAAAATATATAAAATTTAGTAACAAACGATATGTAAAATTATAATAGGATATAATGGAAATTTAGTAAAGGATTATTTTGATGAGTGTAAGAACATTGTATGATAATGGTTATAGTATAATATAATATCCAATAAGAGTAGACAGGATGGTTGTCAAGGACGACGAGAGATATAAAATTTGTTGATTCGATTATTGAATAATCATCCATGAACGAAGACGGTTTAGTTTGGATGCACTCAGAAAAGATTTGATTAAATTAAATTAAAACAATACAATTAGGAAACAAATTAAGTAATAAATCACCACAGTATGGTTCACTGACGTTCAACCGTCTTTTATAACCGAACAATCATAAACCTGTACATGAAAATTGACAGAAAATCTAAGTGAAGAACTCTAATAGTAAAACTCAATATAATGAGCAAATATTAACTTAATTAATCAACCAAAGCAGAGAAATAACTACCTGAATAGAGTTATATTATCCAATAACATAAAGAACGAAAATAAAACACAAAATTATATTTGAACATCAGTTTCCACAATTCAATGGAAAAAGCGTAATTGGACACGAAATACGTTGAAACACGTAACCACAAACTCGGACATTGGTGAACAAAAGGAGCGGCATTCCTACATCATCCCAGGACCAAGAATTCAACTTTTATTTCGAACTTGGAGTGAAGACTGGTGAGGATTAATTCATTTGCATTCCGTTATTGACCAAACACTATGTCGAGGTTAGCTGTACACTGCCTTACTGAGTCACGATGCCCAGCGGACGGTAAAACTACACTTATTTTAAATAATATTTAATAAGAACTTAATATTATATTGTAATACCTTGTAATCCTATTTATGCATTTCCTGACCTTACTAATAGTTGAAAGAACCTTCACTCCCTGCGTTTAAAGAAATACAAAATCATAACTAAAATAATATATAACCCTGAATCCGATCGATAATCGATTACTTCTAATACTATAGACTTTTGTATCTCCGTAAAGGAAAAACTTTGTTGGCAAGAAATATTAAAATCATAATAAAGAACCCTTTCAGAATTTAACGATATCTTCTCATTTATATAATATTTAGTGTAGTGTGAACAAGTTATAATATAAGTAGAGAGTGTAACATAGGAATTATTATACGCGGGTAACTAACCTACAATTTTCAGCTGTCGGGGAACCACAGCGCTATTCGCGGACTGCTTTTGTATTAAAGAGAATGCGAAACCAATAAGAATTCCTTCTCTTCTCTTCAAACGCGGGCTAGGCTTGAACGAGAAAATTAGAATTACACACTCAATACCTAAATTAGATCACAACAAAACACATATTATATATACGAAATATAAGAAGGAGTAAGGGGATACTATAAATTGGCGCTCAACTTGTGTAGGGCTTAAGTTAAGTAAAACGTTGATTTTATAAATATTACTTAACTCAAGCAGGCAACTGTTGGAGACAAAAAATGCATAATACCAGAGGTAGGTCAAAGAAGAGAGCGGAGGACACGGAGAAGGAAGAAATTGGACAGGAACAAGAAATAGAAGTAGTCACAGATAGTGAAATGGAACAACAGATAGATGATAAAGAAGAAACTGAAGTCATTATGGACACAGAAAAGGAAATAATAGAAGAGAATGCCCAAGGAGACCAACCAGAAAAATCCGCCCAAAAAGAAGATATGAGCATGCAGGAGATGTTGAGAATAATATTGGAAAACTCAAAGAAACAGGAGGAAAACTCAAAGAAAATAATAGAGGAAAATTTTAGGAAACAGGAGGAAAAATTCGACAAAATAAATGAGGAAAACAAGGAGAATTTTAGGAAACAGGAGAAAACCTCAAAACTGATGAACGAGAAGTTCGATTAGAACAATGAAAGCTTAATCCAAATTAATGAAAGGTTTGATAGGAACGATGAGAGTATAAAACAAATGAAGGAGGAGATCAGACAAATAAATGAAGAGAATTTAAGGCAGATTAATGAAAGAATTGAGAAAGTCCATGTGAGAATTAACCAAAAGGTGGACAAAAATAATGAGGAAAGGAAACAAGAAATAGCCGAAACAAATGAGAAGTTAGAAAAAAAAACAACGAAACAGTGATACAAGTCCGTGAGGAAATACAAAATAAAATCAATGACATAAAAAATGAAAATAAAACGATGGTTGAAGGACTCCAACAGGAGACTGTAGAAAGATGCGAGAAGATTAAACAAGAGGTACATCAAATACGAGAGGAGAATAAGGAAGGAATGAAACAAGTACAGACTGACATGGGTGAATGAATGGAGAGAGTATATGATAATTTAAACAATGTCGAAAGCCGAGTGAGTACAAATAAAGAGAAGATCGAGGAAATCCGTCGACACGAAATACAGATACAAGAAGAAGTGGATTCATGGCAGGATAGAACATGCCAGCATAAGCATATCACCAACAGCGATAACCGGGAGTCAATAAATTTTCGGAGTTACAAGCGTAACCCTATGGAGATTTTGAAAAGGTTCGAAGAAATGATAACACGGAACAGAGAGAACCGTTGGAATATTGTCCGAGGAATGATCGACGAAATGTTTAAAGATACCTACAACAATTGGTGGACAGCAGTGCGTCCCGATGTTCAAGATATAAACGATTTCAAAAAACAGTTCAGGGAAAAGTATTGGTCAGAGTCGACCCAAAATATGGGAAGAAATAATTTAAGCAATGGTCGATATGAGGCAAACGTAGGACAATCTCCCACATCATACTTCCTAGGCAAGGTGTGCATGGCCCATAATCTAGAGCCCAGAATTCCTGAGGAGTGTTTGGTGATACAACTCTCATACCATTATGATGAAGGGATAAAGAACGCTCGTATATATAACCAGATTAAAACTATCCAAGCCATAGGTAAATTTTTAGAAAATTATGAACATGAGACCCAGTATCAACGGAACCGCATGTCAAACACTAAATACAATAGATACAATGGCAACGACCATCAACAAAATTCAAACCCTATTAATAATAATCAAACAAACCAAAATAGTAACCCGAACAGAACTCAGAATAACCACCCAAATAATAATCAAAGGAATAATAATTATTGGGGTAATAACTATAATAATTACCGCGATAATCGAAATAATAGAGGAGATGGGGACAACCGACCCAATAACTACCGACGCAATGTGAATTACATATACTCTCGACCTCAAAATAATCAGAGATGGTATTACCCGAGGACACACCATAACCACCACTATTATAATCAGTCACAACGCGAGGACGAATACCAATACGGAAAAATTGTAGACCAATGGACAATAATCCAGAGGACAGACATGAACCCTATCACAAAAAAGATTAAGGGAACATACAATCAAGAATCTATAAAAAAGTATCATGACGAAACACCATCACCAATCATCAATGACTAACAAGACGGACGAGAATATTAAGAATAAAAAAACTACAAAATTCTAAAAGAAGTAAGAACTTCTTACTATATGTATTAAGAAGAAATTATTTTAAATATATTAAGAATAAACACCCCAAAAATTCTAAAAGAAGTAAGAACGTCTTACTATATGTATTAAGAAGAAATTATTTTAAATATATTAAGAATAAAACCCCAAAATTCTAAAAGAAGTAAGAACGTCTTACTATATTTATTAAGAAGAAATTATTAAATATATTAAGTATAAAACCACAAAATTCTAAAAGAAGTAAGAATGTCTTACTATATGTATTAAGAAGAAATTATTTTAAATATATTAAGAATAAACACCCCAAAAATTCTAAAAGAAGTAAGAACGTCTTACAATGTATTAAGAAGAAATTATTTTAAATATATAAGAATAAACCCCCCAAAATTAAAAAACTATATAAGAAAAACTTACTCAAAATACTTAGAAACAATGTGATTTAAGATAAATGACAAAACGCCAAGAGAATTGAAGAAGAGATTACATAATTATTTATAAACAATATGATTTAAAATGGAATAAGAAAAAATATATATCAAAACAATTAATGGTAATGTGATCAGACAAGAAGGTAAAATAAGAAGAACATTTAATGACTATAATTACGATGAAACTAAAGAATGATAATAATTAATGCAAATACAATTAAGAATTTCTTTGAATTAAAAATGATAAAGGATGAAATAGTACGGAGAACATCTGTCACAAGAAAGAAGGTCAAAGGTGTTTACAAATAATGACTGTCAAAAATGTTAGCTGAAAAAAGCTACTGAAAATAAGAAGGAATCAAGAAGAAAAAGAAATATATATAATTAAATGTAAAACGCGACAGCGTAAAGAATCCCAAAGATGTTTATTATTAGTCAAATGAAGAGACTATTATGATATTATTTTATTTTTTATAACTGTCTGTAGATGAATTCCAGCAGTATTATATTGAAGTGTAGTATGGCCAGCAGAGTATGAAGCCAAAAAGTGCCTCTCTGAACTGTCCCAGCTCACATGTTAGGGAATGTTAGGGAAATTGAATATTTAAGGGATAATAAAACCGCTGTGAAGATTGACATCAGATTCCAAAAGTATGAAGGAAGAAAACAGAAGGAAGATAGCTGACAGAAGATCAATGGAGAAATGCATTTGTATAAGTAAATACAAATAGGAGAGTGTTAAAACTAATTTTTACTGATTATTGTGACCAATCATTGTCAAGTAATGTTTAAAAGAAACAAGGCAAGAGAATTAATATCATTAATGAATTTCCATCCAATAGAGAAAGGTGAATACTAGTCAAAAATGTTACATTCAGAAATCCAATCAATTACCATTAAAACTCTACAATGAATAAAAGGAGGGTATTCCAAGGCATGAAAAAATATAAGTTTATTTTGACCCAAATTATATTCAGGTAAACTAAACTTCTTTTGGAGGGGAAGCATATGTAACGTAACGAAAATATGGTTCCCTACGTTACATAAATCAATTTATAAGTTTTAAAATAAAATAAAAATAATAATTATCCGTACTCCTAAAAGGTCAGAAACCCAACCCATTATTGAATAAATGAATTATCCCCAATAAGAATACAAGGTAGAAAGAAAAAAAAAATTAATAATTTTAATAAATACAAACTTCAAAGTTCAGTGAAAGGTGTAAACAATAGACATTGACAAATGATGTAAAAACTAACTTAGACTGTTTTATAATAATTGATGTTTTAAATGAGAGGAGAATGAGTAATTCTTACATGACTTATTTCATAAAAATGTACCTGTTATTACGTTGTATCATGTTGTATTATTATCATGATAGTTATGTTATTTTTTGTGTGTAGCAAGTGGAGTAATTCTTTTAATAGAATACCAATTAACTAATTATTATGTGTTGTCAATATATCATTATAGAGCTGTTGTTAAACTGATTAATTAATTACCAATTAATTTCATTTTTAGGTGTTATCAATATATCATTATAGAGCTGTTGTTAGACTTTATATAGTTAAATGTTTGTATACATGTAATTAGATAGTAGGCTGATTATAATTGTAAACTGGGCCAGAAAGGCTATAGTTGTTAACAAGATACAAAAGGGTTTAGTATAATCATATCATAAACAAATGAAAGATTCTATAATAATGCAGGTAGTAACAAATTAAAATCAGAAGTAGATAAAAGTGTAATGATAGGCCTAAAAACCAGTAACATTGTATAGTAAGTCAGGTCAGAAAGGTTAGGTAAAGAAATTTGTAAAAAATACTAAATAGAATCTAATGAGTTAGGAGAAGTTAATAATAATTGCTAATAACAGATAAATAAATTCAATTTAAATAAAATCTCAAAATGCAATAGTGCAATGATACCGATAGGTAATGTTTTGTAACAGAAAAATAATACTTGTTAGAGTAAGTAGATTAAGAGGAAACGATAGCAAAATATATAAAATTTAGTAACAAACAATATGTAAAATTATAATAGGATATAATGGAAATTTAGTAAAGGATTATTTTGACGAGTGTAAGAACATTGTATGATAATGGTTATAGTATAATATAATATCCAATAAGAGTAGACAGGATGGTTGTCAAGGACGACGAGAGATATAAAATTTGTTGATTCGATTATTGAATAATCATCCATGAACGAAGACGGTTTAGTTTGGATGCACTCAGAAAAGATTTGATTAAATTAAATTAAAACAATACAATTAGGAAACAAATTAAGTAATAAATCACCAAAGTATGGTTCACTGACGTTCAACCGTCTTTTATAACCGAACAATCATAAACCTGTACATGAAAATTGACAGAAAATCTAAGTGAAGAACTCTAATAGTAAAACTCGATATAATGAGCAAATATTAACTTAATTAATCAACCAAAGCAGAGAAATAACTACCTGAATAGAGTTATATTATCCAATAACATAAAGAACGAAAATAAAACACAAAATTATATTTGAACATCAGTTTCCACAATTCAATAGAAAAAGCGTAATTGGACACGAAATACGTTGAAACACGTAACCACAAACTCGGACATTGGTGAACAAAAGGAGCGGTATTCCTACATCATCCCAGGAACAAGAATTCAACTTTTATAGTTGTCTTGATTGTTCATCTCTTCTTTCACAGCACTATCACTTTGCTAAAAATGAACTTTATCTTGTGAAAAACTTACTTTTTTCGTCGGACGCGTTTCGGCTTAAGTATCCGCCTTCTTCAGCTTTTAGTCAGACTGCCATCATTTCGTAACGGTTTTTGTGTGGAAGGTGTAGTGGGGCTGGTGTGTGGAGGAAGGGGATTGGTGCAGGGATTCAACTTGATGTTTATTTTTTGTAAAATTGTGTCAAAAAGTGTATGTGATTTATATTGTAATTGATCGTTGAGTATGTTGTTTGGTTGTGTTGTGTGGTGTTTATATATTTCGTATTGTTCAGTTGTGTTGAGTTTTCGGCCTTTAGGTAAGTAATGTAAAATTTCGAGATTGGTGTCTATGTTGGTGTAACTGTGGTTTTCTGTGTGTATGTGTGTGGCAAATGCGGAGCGTATATTGTTGTTGGTTAGAGCTTTTAAATGTTCAGAATAACGGGATGAAAAAGATCTTCCTGTCTGGCCGGGAGATCATAGCTTTCAAAAACGGTTACAACCCTAATTTAATAAACACACTACACAAACGCATCAAAAACAAAAACAACAAAAGACAAAATACCATCAATACACATCACAAATACATAAACACTATACACCACAAATTAAAATTTACACTGGAAATTGAACAAAACAATAGTATAAATTTTCTAGACCTAACAATTAACAAAACTAACAACACACACACGTACAAAATATACAGGAAACCAACCACAACTGACATGGTTATACACAACACATCAAACCACCCAACACAACATAAACATGCGGCCTTCAACCATATGCTCCATAGACTAACTAAAATACCCTTAAATAAACAAGATTACACCGACGAACTCAACACAATAAAATACATAGCAATCAAAAACGGTTACAACCCCAATTTAATAAACACACTACACAAACGCATCAAAAACAAAAACAACAAAACACAAAATACCATCAACACACAACACAATAAATACATCACACTCACATACCACAACTCCTACACACACAAAATCGCCAACACATTCAGAAAACACAAATACAAAATAGCATACAGAACAACCAATACCATTACAAAACACATCAATAATACAAACACAGACATAGACAAATATAACAAAACAGGTGTTTACAAATTAAAATGTAATGACTGCAATAGTTTCTACATTGGCCAGACAGGAAGATCTTTTTCATCCCGTTATTCTGAACATTTAAAAGCTCTAACCAACAACAATATACACTCTGCATTTGCCACACACATACACACAGAAAACCACAGTTACACCAACATAGACACCAATCTCGAAATTTTACATTACTTACCTAAAGGCCGAAAACTCAACACAACTGAACAATACGAAATATATAAACACCACACAACACAACCAAACAACATACTCAACGATCAATTACAATATAAATCACATACACTTTTTGACACAATTTTACAAAAAACAAACATCAAGTTGAATCCCTGCACCAATCCCCTTCCTCCACACACCACCCCCACTACACCTTCCACACAAAAACCGTTACGAAATGATGGCAGTCTGACTAAAAGCTGAAGAAGGCGGATACTTAAGACGAAACGCGTCCGACGAAAAAAGTAAGTTTTTCACAAGATAAAGTTCATTTTTAGCAAAGTCAACTTTTATTTCGAACTTGGAGTGAAGACTGGCGAGGATTAATTCATCTGCATTCCGTTATTGACCAAACACTATGTCGAGGTTAGCTGTACACTGCCTTACTGAGTCACGATACCCAGCGGACGGTAAAACTACACTTATTTTACATAATATTTAATAAGAACTTAATACTATATTGTAATACCTTGTAATCCTATTTATGCATGTTCTGACCTTACTAATAGTTGAAAGAACCTTCACTCCCTGCGTTTAAAGAAATACAAAATCATAACTAAAATAATATATAACCCTTTTGATAATCGATTACTTCTAATACTATAGACTTTTGTATCTCCGTAAAGGAAAAACTTTGTTGGCAAGAAATATTAAAATCATAATAAAGGATCCTTTCAGAATTTAATGATATCTTCTCATTTATATAATATTTAGTGTAGTGTGAACAAGTTATAATATAAGTAGAGAGTGTAATGTAGGAATTATTATACGCAGGTAACTAACCTACAATTTTCAGCTGTCGGGGAACCACAGCGCTATTCGCGGACTGCTTTTGTATTAAAGAGAATGCGAAATCAATAAGAATTCCTTCTCTTCTCTTCAAACGCGGGCTAGGCTTGAACGAGAAAATTAGAATTACACACTCAATACCTAAATTAGATCACAACAAAACACATATTATATATACGAAATATAAGAAGGAGTAAGGGGATACTATAAATTGGCGCTCAACTTGTGTAGGGCTTAAGTTAAGTAAAACGTTGATTTTATAAATATTACTTAACTCAAGCAGGCAACTGTTGGAGACAAAAAATGCATAATACCAGAGGTAGGTCAAAGAAGAGAGCGGAGGACAGGGAGAAGGAAGAAATTGGACAGGAACAAGAAATAGAAGTAGTCACAGATAGTGAAATGGAACAACAGATAGATGATAAAGAAGAAACTGAAGTCGTTATGGACACAGAAAAGGAAATAATAGAAGAGAATGCCCAAGGAGACCAACCAGAAAAATCCGCCCAAAAAGAAGATATGAGCATGCAGGAGATGTTGAGAATAATATTGGAAAACTCAAAGAAACAGGAGGAAAACTCAAAGAAAATAATAGAGGAAAATTTTAGGAAACAGGAGGAAAAATTCGACAAAATAAATGAGGAAAACAAGGAGAATTTTAGGAAACACGAGAAAACCTCAAAACTGATGAACGAGAAGTTCGATTAGAACAATGAAAGCTTAATCCAAATTAATGAAAGGTTTGATAGGAACGATGAGAGTATAAAACAAATGAAGGAGGAGATCAGACAAATAAATGAAGAGAATTTAAGGCAGATTAATGAAAGAATTGAGAATGTCCATGTGACAATTGACCAAAAGGTGGACAAAAATAATGAGGAAAGGAAACAAGGAATAGCCGAAACAAATGAGAAGTTAGAAAAAAAACAACGAAACAGTGATACAAGTCTGTGAGGAAATACAAAATAAAATCAATGACATAAAAAATGAAAATAAAACGATGGTTGAAGGACTCCAACAGGAGACTGTAGAAAGATGCGAGAATTTTCAGCTGTCGGGGAACCAGAGCGCTATTCGCGGACTGCTTTTGTATTAAAGAGAATGAGAAACCAATAAGAATTCCTTCTCTTCTCTTCAAACGCGGGCTAGGCTTGAACGAGAAAATTAGAATTACACACTCAATACATAAATTTAACCACAACAACACAAATATATTAAATATCACTATAATATTGACGACTCGGAACACAAAGTTTTTTATAAGTAAAAACGTAAAGTTTTACCTTACATCCTAAACCGGCTTTCACCTATAGAAGGCTTCATCAGAGGCTGTCGTTAGTAGCGCTGCTCGTCTTGTTGTTGGCGACGAGAAAGTGTTTCGAAAGATTGAAGCTGTGTGTGTGTGGTGAGATGTGTTCGAATAATGCGTGCGATTTGAATTGTGTCTGTTCGTTTAGGATGTCGTTTTTATTTGTTTTTGTGTGTTTGTATATTTCTAATTGTTCTAGAGTGTCTAGTTTTCGGCCTTTTGTGTGTACGTGTAGTATGTTCATGTTATTGTCGATGTTTTTATATGTGTGGTTTGCTTCAATGAGGTGGTTTGCGAAGGTAGATTCTGTAGTGGTGTGGAGTGCTTTAGTGTGTTCAATGTATCTCTGTTTGAAGCTACGTCCTGTCTGGCCTATGTAGAATTTACTGCAATTTGAACAATTTAGTTTATATACACCGGGTAGATCGAATTTGTTTTGTGCTTTGGGCATTTAATGGTAATTAAAATATCGGTATGGAGAACCATACATGACTTCCATATTCTAAGATTTATATTTAAAATCATTTTCAGCCAAACAGCCAGGGATGGAATTTTAACAAAAAAATACTTCCTTGTTGCCAATAACGTAGTACACATATAAAAAAAAATTATCCCCTCCCCCTTCAACTATAATTTTGATTTATAGAAAATTACCCCCAGCCCGTTCAACTAGCCTCTTCATTTATAGATATTTCATCTACGTTTCTACAGTGGATTATTAAGATCTTATCAGGATACTTTATCAAAATTAAGTACTTTACTCATGTTACAACAAAAAATGTTTCAGGTAAACTGCCCTTTCCCCGTAACCGATCTTCACCAAAATCAACAGACATTGAGTTCTCTATAGCTCAGGCACATATGTAAAAAATTATTTGATTCTGTTTGAATTTATGGCAGTTATGGTTCGTCATATAAAAAATTACCCATGTTAAAACATAAAACATGAGATTTATAAAACATATCTAAGATTTATATTTAAAATCATTTTTGAAATAAAATATTTTCATAGAACCTACTAACGCTGGGGAAATCTGAGGAGCCAATCAGAGTTGGGCCTACCTGTCACTCTGCTGAATTTGGTGGAAAGCCCTGTCACTGTCGTCAAAGTATCAGCCTTGACAGGGTCCTCTTTTTCTGCAAAATAGGAGATGCTTGAGATGGAGTGAGTGACATGGTCCCCACCTCAATGAAGAACCCATTGTTTTATAAAAATATATTTAAATTTTGAAAACTGAAAATTCTTTTCTTGTTGTAAATATTTATATTTTATAATCAAAATGACTTTATTTTTGTTACCTGGCAACAACATTATTTTATTTTCAACAATTACCATTGTTTCAAAAAGTTTAAATCAATTTTCAAGTACTTTACTCTTGTTAAAACGTAAAAGGTTGCAGGTAAACTACCCCTTCCCCTTAACCGATCTTCAGCAAAATCTAAAGGCCTTGAGACCTCTACAATTCAGGGACGTATACAAAAACTTATTTGATTCTGTTTGAATTTGCGGCTGTTATCGTTTGCCATAGAAAATACGCTTGATAAAAAAACGTTGCAGGTAAACTACCCCTTCCCCTCAACTGATCTTCACCAAAAACAATAGGTCTTGAGAACTCTACAAATCAGGGCTGTATGCAGAAAATTATTTGATTCTGTTTGAATTTGCGGCTGTTATCGTTTGCCATAGGAAATACCCTTGTTAAAACATAAAACGTTACAGGTAAACTACCCCTTTCCCTTAACCGATCTTCACCAAAAACAATAGGTCTTGAGTACTCTACAAATCAGGGCTGTATGCAAAACATTATTTGATTCTGTTTGAATTTGCGGCTGTTATCGTTTGCCATAGAAAATACGCTTGATAAAAAAACGTTGCAGGTAAACTACCCCTTCCCCTCAACTGATCTTCACCAAAAACAATAGGTCTTGAGTACTCTACAAATCAGGGCTGTATGCAGAAAATTATTTGATTCTGTTTGAATTTGCGGCTGTTATCGTTTGCCATAGAAAATACCCTTGTCAAAAAAAACGTTGTAGGTAAACTACCCCTTTCCCTTAACCGATCTTCACCAAAAACAATAGGTCTTGAGAACTCTACAATTTAGGGCTGTATGCAAATAATCTTTTGATTCTGTTTGAATTTGCGGCTGTCATCGTTTGCCATAGGAAATACCCTTGTTAAAACATAAAACGTTACAGGTAAACTACCCCTTTCCCTTAACCGATCTTCACCAAAAACAATAGGTCTTGAGAACTCTACAATTCAGGGCTGCATGCGAAACATTATTTGATTCTGTTTGAATTTGCGGCTGTTATCGTTTGCCAAAAAAAAAATTTCCCTTGATAAAAAAAACCGTTGCAGGTAAACTACCCCTTTCCCTCAACTGATCTTCACCAAAAACAATAGGTCGCGAGTACTCTACAAATCAGGGCTGTATGCAAAAAATTATTTGATTCTGTTTGAATTTGCGGCAGTTATCGTTTGCCATAGAAAAAAATCTACAGACAGATACACACACAGACACTTTTCGGAAAACGACTTTTTTTGATGTTTTGAGTGTAGTAGAATCAGAATCTGCAATAATCTCGAACACGATTTTTTTTGCCATCACCATACTTCCATTCCTTAAGGAATATGGAAGTAAAATATCGGTATGGAGAACCATACATGACTTCCATATTCTAAGATTTATATTTAAAATCATTTTCAGCCAAACAGCCAGGCTGTGTCTTACCTGCCTTTTTATTGCTGTATTAAATGAAAAATATTATATTACATTAAAATGAAAAAATTATAATTTTATTGCCTGGCAACAAAATTATTTTATTTTTAACAATTACCATTGTTTCAAAAAGTTTAAATAAATTTTCAAGTACTTTACTCTTGTTAAAACGTAAAAGGTTGCAGGTAAACTACCCCTTCCCCTTAACCGATCTTCACCAAAATCGAAATTCATTGAGACCTCTACAATTCAGGGACGTATGCAAAAAATTATTTGATTCTGTTTGAATTTGCGGCTGTTATCGTTTGCCATAGAAAATACGCTTGATAAAAAAACGTTGCAGGTAAACTACCCCTTCCCCTCAACTGATCTTCACCAAAAACAATAGGTCTTGAGTACTCTACAAATCAGGGCTGTATGCAGAAAATTATTTGATTCTGTTTGAATTTGCGGCTGTTATCGTTTGCCATAGGAAATACCCTTGTTAAAACATAAAACGTTACAGGTAAACTACCCCTTTCCCTTAACCGATCTTCACCAAAAACAATAGGTCTTGAGTACTCTACAAATCAGGGCTGTATGCAAAACATTATTTGATTCTGTTTGAATTTGCGGCTGTTATCGTTTGCCATAGAAAATACCCTTGTTAAAAAAACGTTGCAGGTAAACTACCCCTTTCCCTCAACCGAACTTCACCAAAAACAATAGGTCTTGAGAACTCTACAATTTAGGGCTGTATGCAAATAATCTTTTGATTCTGTTTGAATTTGCGGCTGTTATCGTTTGCCATAGGAAATACCCTTGTTAAAACATAAAACGTTACAGGTAAACTACCCCTTTCCCTTAACCGATCTTCACCAAAATCAACAGATCTTGAGAACTCTACAATTCAGGGCTGTATGCGAAACATTATTTGATTCTGTTTGAATTTGCGGCTGTTATCGTTTGCCAAACAAACAAAATTACCCTTGCTAAAAAAAAACCGTTGCAGGTAAACTACCCCTTTCCCTCAACCGATCTTCACCAAAAACAATAGGTCGCGAGTACTCTACAAATCAGGGCTGCATGCAAAAAATTATTTGATTCTGTTTGAATTTGCGGCAGTTATCGTTTGCCATAGAAAAAAAATCTACAGACAGATAGACACACAGACAGACAGACACACAGACAGACAGACAGACACACACACAGACACTTTTCGGAAAACGACTTTTTTTCATGTTTTGAGTGTAGTAGAATCAGAATCTGCAATAATCTCGAACACGATTTTTTTTGCCATCACCATACTTCCATTCCTTAAGGAATATGGAAGTAAAATGAGTTCGGAGAATAAAAGTAATTCATAATCCATACAAGTTTTGACTGATTATTTTACTATACTAAGACGTTGCAGCTTAAAACCCCTGGTCCTCCTGGTTGGGGGTTGGGCGTAGGGTTAACAACCCACCCCATAAAATAATATTGTTATGAAACCAAGAGAAAAAGGAAAAGCCGGACGGATTAATGGAATTGGGACTGGATCGTGGAAAAGGGACAAAGATTTTAAACTTGCGACGTGGAACTTGTGTTCCTTATACAGACCTGGAGCCTTGAAGATATTAATAGGAGAGGTTCTCAAATATAAGATAGATGTTTTGGCTATGCAGGAGATGAGGTGGACTGGCGCTGGAATCGTGGATTGAAGAGACTACTCGGTGTATTACAGCTGTCAGAACCGGGACCATGTGCTTGGAACTGGCTTCTTGGTAAGCCGTAGAATGAAAGCAAATATCATTGATTTTAAACCCCTTACACCTAGAATGTGTAAAATAAGACTTAGGGAAACCTTCTTTAATTATACTATAATAAACGTGCATGCCCCAACTGATGATAAGCCTGAGGAGGAGAAAGATGATTTTTATGACTTGCTGGAGAATGCGTATGCTAGCAGCCCTAGACATGACATAAAAATAATCATAGGTGACTTAAATGCCAAAGTGGGAAGCAGCCATGCTTGTAGTAATATAGGAAAGTATAGTTTACACTCTGAACACTCAGACAATGGTTTCCGATTATTGAACTTCGCAGTTGGTCAAAATATGATCATAGGAGGGACTTTCTTCGACCACAAAGACATACATAAGGGCACACGGATCTCTCCAGATGGGAGAACGGTCAATCAAATAGATCATGTCCTATTGGATGGCCGCCATAAGTCAGACTTACAAGACGTTAGAGTTTATAGAAGTGCCAACATGGATAGCGATCACTATCTCGTAATTGCAAAACTGAGAGCTAGAATCTCCAATAATAGAAATGAAAAAGGAATAAAGACTGTTAGATACAATACAGAAATACTAAAGGAAGAAGAAGTAAAACGGAGGTTCGAGGAAGTTGCTAATGAGAAAATTAGACAGTGGAGACTTGAATGCCGTGAGGAACAAGATATAGAAAACCACTGGCTTAATCTAAAAAACATGTTAGTGACAACGGAAGAAGAAATCGCTGGTTTGAAGAAGAGACATGGGCGAGATGAGTGGTTTGATAAGGAGTGTGAAGAGGCAACTGACTTCAAAAACAAGACATACAAATTTATGATCCAAAGGAAATGCACTAGGGCTGTTCAAGAGGAATACAGGAAGGCCAGGCGGATGGAAAAGAAGATTCATAGAGGAAAAAAGAGGGAGTATATGATGCGACAGATGAAAAAGATAGAGGAATATAAGAGTACAAGGCTGAGCCGAGATATGTACAGGAAGGTGAATGATATGAGACAGGAATTTCAGCCTAGAACAAATGCCTATAGGGATAATAATGGTGGCCTCGTGAGTGATAATGCTGGCGTAATCAGGAGATGGACAGAACACTTCGAAGAGTTGCTAGGCTCAGTTGGGGAGGCTTCGATGGAGGCATCTGAGAATGAAGAGGAAGCAGGAGAATTCGAGGATGATAGAGAGGAGTTGGTGCCATCCTATGATGAGGTGTATGAAGCTCTAGAAAAGCTTAAAAATAACAAGGCAGCAGGTTCCGATGGTTTACCAGGGGAACTATTAAAGAGCGCAGGAGGAGATTTCATAAAGGAATTTGCCCATCTCATAGAGCGAATATGGCTGGAGGAGGTAATGCCTGATGAGTGGAACAATGGGGTGGTGTGTTTAATACATAAAAAGGGTGATCCGCTCATATGTAAAAATTATAGGGGCATCTCTCTACTTAATACAGCGTATAAGGTATTGTCCAACATCATATTATCTAGGCTGCTTCCCTACGCTGAGGAAAACATAAAAGAATATCAATGTGGATTCACTAGGAATAGGTCAACAACAGACCAAATATTTACACTAAGGCAAATCCTGGAAAAAACGGAATATGGAGTGGCGACTCACCATCTCTTTGTGGATTTCCAGTCGGCATATGATTCAATCAACCGGAAAATGCTATATAGAGCTATGAAGGAGTTGAATATACCATCTAAGTTGGTGCGTATGGTTGGATTAGTTATGTCCAATTCTAAGTGCCAAATCAGAATACAATCAAATCTAACTCCTTAAAAACATTGAATGGGTTGAAACAAGGAGATGCCTTAGCATGTCTGTTGTTCAACATAGCTCTAGAAAAGGTCATCAGGGATTCAGGAATTCAAACTAGCGTACACATATTTCACAAAGAGGTACAGCTTCTGGCCTATGCCGATGACATTGACGTCATAAGTAGGTCTGAATCTGGCTTAAAGGAAGCCTTTCGGGAACTGGAGTTGTCCGCTAAGGCTATGGGCTTGGTTATAAACCAAAGCAAAACCAAATATATGGTTGTAGGTGCCAACACTCGTGCCCTGTCCCTGCGCATTAACGATTATGAATTTGAAAATGTTCAGGGTTTTCCATATCTCGGGTCATATGTGGACTCTGGAAATGACTCCTCTAGAGATATTGAAAGACGGATATTATCTGCTAATAGGTGTTACTACGGACTGGTGAAACATTTTAAGTCAAAATTAATAAGTAAAGATACAAAAGCCACCCTATACAAGACCTTGATTAGACCAGTCCTGATGTATGGCTCGGAATGCTGGGTGGTAAAAAAACTAGATGAGCAGAAACTATCCGTTTTTGAGAGGAGGGTACTGAGGAGAATCTATGGCCCTGTGAGGGAAAATGACATTTGGAGGCGATTGCATAATCGAGAGTTGTACGAAAGGTTTAAAGATCTTCCGATCGTGCAACTCATACAAATTAACAGATTGCGTTGGGCTGGTCATGTGCAGAGAATGGAGGAGGATAGAATCCCAAAAAGAGTGATGAATTATTTGCCGATGGGAAGGAGAAGGAAGGGAAGACCGCGTACAAGATGGCTGGACCAGGTTGGTAAGGAGGCAGTGAGGCTGGGTGCAGCAAACTGGTGGACATTGGCCGGGAGTAGAGACTAGAGGGGAAGATTTCTTTTGGAGGCCAGGGCCCGGACTGGGCTGTAGCGCCGAGGATGTATGTATGTAAGACGTTGCAGCTTAGGTGAACGGCATCCATGGTTAGCAGCAGTGTGGCGGCAACAAGTGGGTTTGAATAATTTTAACTTTATGACTAGCAATACCCATCAGCATTACTAGTAAACCACCATTACAAGTAAGTATTTGTATAACCAAATACTTATATTTTCAGTGATAAGGGACACCAATCGGTTCATCTTAGCAACGAGTGAAGGTTAAAATTCATATAATACTATACAGGGGGAACAAAAGACAATGTGAACAGTTACTTACGCACATAAACAAAATACATAAAAACATAACTTTCACTGCCGAATACGAACACAACAACACCATAAACTTCTTAGACCTCTCCATCACAAAACTAGAACACAAGCACAAATTCAGTATATACAGAAAACCAACTACAACTGACACACTAATACACAACACCTCCAATCACCCAACACAACACAAACTAGCTGCTTTTAGAACCATGATACATGGACTTAACAACATCCCCTTAGATGAAAAAGACTACAAAGATGAACTAAACACGATAAAATATCTAGCAGAATCTAACAGATATGACAGAACAATAGTCAGTAAACTCCTACACAAAACAAACAACAGACAAAGACAGAAAACAACAAATTCATAACACTAACATACATCAACAAACAAACTGAAAAAATTCCCCACAAATTCAAAGAAGCAGGATACAGGATCCCTTACAAAACTACTAACAAAACAGAACACACACTATCAAAACGCACGCACAAAACACAAAACAAATTCGATCTACCCGGTGTATACAAGCTAAATTGCAATAAATTCTACATAGGCCAGACAGGACGTAGCTTCAAACAGAGATACATTGAACACACAAAGGCACTCCACACCACTACAGAATCCACCTTTGCAAACCACCTCATTGAAGCAAACCACACATATAAAAACATTGACAATAACATGAACATTCTACACGTACACACAAAAGTCCAAAAACTAGACACTCTAGAACAATTAGAAATATACAAACACACAAAAACAAATAAAAACGACATCCTAAACGAACAGACACAATTAAAATCGCACGCATTATTCGAACACACACACACACACACACACACACACACACACACACACACACACACACACACACACACACACACACACACACACACACACACACACACACACACACACACACACACACACACACACACACACACACACACACACAGCATCGATCTTTTGAAAAACTATCCCGTCGCCAACAACAAGACGGACAGCGCTACCAACAGCAGCCTCTGATGAAGCCTTCTAAAGGTGAAAGCCGGTTTAGGCTGTAAGGTAAATCTTTACGATTTTACTTATAAAAAACTTAGTGTTCCGAGTTGTCAAACAATAGTGATATTTAGTTAAGTAACGGACACGTCATGGACAACGAAATCCAAGAAGTTAAAATTCAATTACGAACTCGGGGAACCCGAGCAATACACCAAACAAATTATTTATTTACTAAACCAACGTTTGAGGTTTTAATTAGGTAAAAGATTTCAACCTAATTATTCATAAATAAACAAGACTTAATATAATAGTATACTTCAAAAGGTGAAGACCTACGTAATATATGTCGATCCCAACGCGGGGCTTAACACACTCTGTATACACGTAATATAACATACTGCATGTTTGTAAATATCTATTAAATTATCAAATTTTGATTTTATGTATCAAGGAAACATGAATGATGGATCTATTGCTTCGCACTTTTTGGATATTCATAACTTACAATATAAGAATATTATTAATATAGATGTACCATTAGCAATTTACCAACTCGACAGTTAGCACAACAACCATATACAAATATTCGCGATCGAAGCCGCGGGAGTTAAAAAATGAGTTTTTTTGCAATAACTTCGGTTCTTTTTAACCAATTGTTATCAAATAAAGTGGAAACCCTTCAGTTGGGTACCTGCTATGAGCATGCAAAGTTTCACTGAAATCGGTTCAGTAGATTCTGAGATTATCACGAACAAACGTAGTCCCCCTAGAGATTTATTAATATAGATATAGTAACATATTTATGATTGAGAGCAGTAGTTTCCAAAAAATGATGGTAAGACATTCTAGAGGTTCTTAGAATGTGTTTCCAAAATCTGGTATTGTTAAAACTAAATTGTATAGACGTATATTGTGCATAGCTGAGTAGCAAAATTAGAGGTTTGGAACAACTAATTCCATTCTATATTAGTAACAACTATAGGTATTGAAAAAATGTTCTAAGAATATAGTTTCTAATGATATCATGCCAGCATCACAAAGTTGGAAACATTATTTACCAGGTTGTTAGGCCGTGGTCTATCATTTGTGTTTACAGAAGTTTCGGCCCCACCATCGGATGCCATCTTCAGTGTTGGAAGCAATTGGCACGGTGTCCGCCAATTCACCCCAGTGATGACACAGAGACTGTTTTTGCCTAAGAAGGGCCATTGATTTAAACTTTCATATCAGCACAATCTAAGCTGGAAAGCAGCATCAACCAGTCAGCTTCAAGTGCTATCTGATTGGCTTGGGAGCACAGCATGCCAAATCCTATTCAATAGGAGGCTTTCTCCCTCTCAATTCATAGTGGCAGAACCATGTTTGAAGATCTCTATGGACTCCATGTACAACCAAGGGTAGTAGGCACTCCCCGAGGACAAGATGTTGGTCTCCTCAAAAATAACGTGATGATCAGTGTTCGATGGAGAGTGCATACTCGGCTACCGCAGATTTCTCCGGATGCTTGAAACAGCAACAGCGGCTGTGTTCACCAACGTGAGTGTTGACACTACACTTTGTGGTGCCAATGTACGCTTCCTCCACACGAGCAAGGCACACTGTACACGCCTCCCAACGAGAGCGAATCCCTTGCATCCTTCCTGGTCAGCCTGTAGATACATGGTCCTCATGCCCCACTGATTCAGGATCCTGCCAATGCGGTCCGTTACCCCATGAATGTAGGGTAAGTCCTCAAAGCAACACTCACTCCACCGGCCTGGCAGATCTCGGCCGGACTGCACGCCTCACTTCCCTGATGGAGTAACCATTCGTATGCAGCAATTGTTTGAGATGCCGCCGCTCCTAATCTTGATACCGAGGCTCACAAATCCTCTACACCCAGTCAACCAAGGTCTTCAAAACTGCCTGGGATGATGTAGACAGCTTGTGCAGGTATCTGACCGATACCTGCACAAGCTGTCCTTGGCAGAAGAAGGCAGTTTTGAAGACCCTGGTTGACCAGGCGAAAAGTATATGTGAGTCTCAGTATCATGACGAGGAGCTGCAGCATCTCAAACAATTTTTGCAAACTAATGGTTACTCAGCCAGGGAAGGGAGGCGTGCAGTCTGGTCGAGATCTGCCAGACTGGTGGAGTCGGTGTCGCAAGAGACTGTTGGCTTTACAGTCTTGCCCTACATTCATGGGGTGACGAACCGCACTGGCAGGCTGCTGAATCAGTGGGGCGTGAGGACCATCTACAAGTTGACCAAGAAGATACAACAGTTTCGAGACTGAAGAATGCAAGGAATCCGCTCTTGTCGGGAGGCATGTAGTTACCTTGCTCGTATGACAAAATGTACATCGGAACCATGAAGCACAGCATCCGTACCTGCCTTGGTGAAGACGGCTCCTGTTGCCACTTGAGGTATCCGGAGAAGTCTGCGGTAGCCAAGTATTTCTACACTCTAACACTAAACATCGTGTTATCTTTGAGGAGACCAAGAATTTGTCCTCGGAGAGTGCCTACTACCATTGGTCTGTCCATCCGCCATCCTCTAATCAAATTATTCATTTCTTGCCGTTGGTTCTCTAATTGCAGATAATAATACTGCGGAAGACGAACCCGTAGGCATTCGTAATGTCTATGCTAAAAATCACTTCATCGACAATGCCAGCAACAAGCATTTGGTGGGTAAACTTGAGGAGACCCTGGTGTTGATGTATGTCGAACTTAAAGGGACCATAAAGGGAAATGCATTGGGTATTGGTAATTTCAAATGTAAATTTTAATAAAAAGAACGACGTATAAATTAAGAAGTTTTAGTCAACAACAGTGAAATTGGTATTTATGTAGCAAATTGACCTTTGAACTTTGCATTTCGGATCACGCAACCTATATGTCACGAGCCGAACCCATTGGAACAATAACTATGGAATGCAGGCATGTCAGGTAGCCCGACGGATCGACACCAGCAGTCTGTCTGCGTTTCAGTCATGAACCAGCTATCGACTCGGGCAGATATTGTATTCATTTAGTGCCATGCGTACATAATTTCACGTGGGCAGCCCAGTAATAATTCTGTTTGTGATTTTAACCACTAACACAACTTTCTTCATTAAAGATCATATTACAGGTAAGTGTAATGGGAATACAATTAATGAAGTGATAGATGTCAATACAGGTGATAATTATAATGGTGATATGATGACGAATAATAACGAGATTATAATTGACAAGGTAAGTAATAGTAATAACCATAAAAATGATAGTAAGATAATATTAAATGAGAGTAATAGTGGTAAAATAGTTGAAAATGGAGTATCTAAGGGAGATACGTTAAATAATAGTGATGATGAGAGTATAGAGTTAGTAGGGGGTAGTGAGAGAGTAATGATAAATATAGATGTGCTGGAGAGAGAATTTGAAGAATTTTTTTGGGGAAGTGGGGCAGAGGGTAAATTTACCCCGGGTAAGTTGTGAAATGAAGGTTTCACAGGTGTTTAGGGAGGGCAAGTGGTCCTCAATCGGAGACGGAAGGTCTCAAAATGGTCCCTTAAGTTTTTGTGGTGTTCCTGGTAAAGCCAGGAGGTGTTTTTATAATGTTGTAGTGCCCTCTGCATGGAGTGAGAGAGAGAATGTGAAATGGGAGTGGGAAGGTGATTTTGTGAGAGGCAGAGAGGTAGTGTTGTTTGATATAAATAGAAGTTTAAGAGAATTAGTAGGGATGTTAGATATAGAGAGAGTTGATGATATTGAGTTCTTACCTTGTGATGTAGATAGTGCAGCAATAGACGATGATTATATTGAGTACTTGCCTATGAATAGAAGTGGGATATTAGTAGCAGATGACAATGATCAGGAAATGAAAAAATATTTAATGGTGATGAATAATAATAATACGGTAGATTGGACCAAAGATACTGATGTCGACAGGTTTTATGAATTAATAGTGTGCAATAATGTTGTTAAGTACTATTTTGATACAATGGATAAAACTGATGTTAATAATAATAACAAAATAAATATATTTAAAAATGAATTGTGTATGTATAAAATAAGATTAATTTATGATGATGGGGGTTAGAGATATAGTATTGATGGATATGGAATTATGTGATTGTGATGTTTTTGAAAATGGACTGAAAAGGTAATGATCTGTGGTAAACAAGAACACTTAATGATGAATATTGTATATAATTTTGTATTGGTGTTACATGTAAGATGTATTATGTAGTAAGGTTATGTTGTTATTGTGTACATGATATGGTGTATAGTCAATTTGTAGTTTTGAGGGGGTACTAGTGTTTTATTTGAAGAAATAATTGACAGGATATAATTGAATTTTATGATGATGAAATTAAATAAATTTTAAATGGTTTTGAAGAATGTAATTGAGGTTTTTACAATATTTTGAGAAAAGATGTAAGTAAATTAATTTGTGATGAAGTACTTGATTTAAAAGGTTGTATATAAGATGAATTTTGGTAATAAATTCAAATATTTTTTTTGAGACTTGAATTGTATAATGAAAGATAAAGAATGAAAATTAAATGATAATTAAAGTAATGAAGATAGAGTCAGAGTAGAAGTTATAGTTCGATTAATAAAATATTCAGTGAAGACTGAATAGTAAAGCTAGGTAATGTTTATTCTGATGAATTTGTGAACACAAACCAGCACAGCTAAGGGGAGACCAGATCAGGTCTGGATATGGTATAATGTAAGGCAACATTATTATTAACATTATTTGATGTTTCAGTGTCTGGTGATACTGTGGCGGCGGTCCTGTGCTAGCCCACGCGTCAGAGCAGAGGCGTCAAGTGCCTGACTGGCCTTGCGGTGTTGGGATCTCGAGAGGAAAGTCCAGTAAGGTCATTCAGGTGCGGCCGCATTCACTGGACCAGAGGGGTAAGTAACCCATGGTTTTAGTAAAATGTAAAGGGGGTTATGGTGCCATATCTGGACTGATCCTCTTAGAAAGGGTGTGAGTGTCAATGAGAGTTTTGATGCTTCAGCATAAAATCTCTCATTGACGGGGTATTGTAACAGAACAAACCGTACCGTAAAGGGAAATGCATTGGGTATTGGTAATTTCAAATGTAAATTGAACTTTGCATTTCGGATCACGCAACAGTATGTCACGAGCCGAACCCATTGGAACAATAACTTTGGAATGCAGGCGTGTCAGGTAGCCCGACGGATCGACGCCAGCAGTCTGTCTGCATTTCAGTCGTGAACCAGGTACCGACTCAGGCAGGTATCATATTCATTTAGTGCCGTACGTACGTAATTTCGTATGGGCAGTCCGCAAACAAAGACATTCGGGTATGCCCAGCACCCATTGCAAAATATGAAAAAAGTAAACTAGGCCAGATCTTTTTACCATCTTGCGCTGTACAGTCACAAAAGTCCGCAGACGAATTTTCAGCGCCTCCTGCCTAAAACGTTTAAAATGTAACAAAAACAACCAAAGGTAAACAGTGAGTAAACGTATTTAACAGTTCCTTTTAAAATGTAGAATCAGTGTAGACGGACGGTAAATGTGAAATGTAGGAAGAATTGAAAGTGCATGGAACAAGGTGACGTCTTCCGGACATCCTCAGATAAGTACCATCTCGGGGAGCGTAACACAAGGAAATTTCAAAATTGCAAATCAATTCAAAATTATAAAAGTAATGGTCGTCTAAAATATATATATATATTGTAACGTTACATAACCCCTGCCCAAATATGATAACATAATCACCAGAGTTAAAACCAGTAATTACCCAATTTTAAAAGTCAGAAATGGGGATTAGGTACCAAGCTATGAGAAACTTTGTACTCTAAAAACACTGTAAACAATAATAATAAAAGTGCAGTGTACAAAGTGGAACATAGTGTACTCGGTGAAAGTGTAAACCTTTTAAAAAGAGCATCTCACAGATTTGTGCTGGAGATGAAAAACAATCAATATCGTAGCAGTGGACTATATTGCTGTTGACAAGTTTTGTATTTTTTGTATGTTTTGTAATTTTATATTGTGTAGGCCACAAAGGTCTTGTAATTAGTAATGATAATTTTGTTTAATATAAATATTTTGTTTAGATGTAAGATAACCCAGGGTTATATATAAAATAATAATAATATATCAAATAATACTATGTTAGCAAGATGACATGTAAAAAATAGTATAGAGTAAGGATACATTAAGTGAATTATAAATCATAAATAAATTGAAATAAAAGGGATTAAAATATAAAATACCAGTGGACAAGTTTAGGAAAAAATATAAAGAAAAACCGTAAATAAATTCCATTTGATTATAGATAAAATCTATAAAGGATTATTTTTCTAAAAAGAAGAAATGAAATTATAATAATTATTAGTGGGCTATATACTAAAAGGTATATAGATTAGACAATAAAAAAAACCATAAAAATTCTTGGTTACTAAGAGTAACTAACTAACAAGAATTGAATTCAATTGTTCCAAGATATTGGAAGTGAGCAGTTTAAAAAAGTGTAATGTCTAGAAAAAATTAAAGAATTTATAAATACCATTCGGAAATAATTAGTGACAAATTAATAAAATTAATGAGTGATATCCACTACATCTTAGACATCCTTCGAACAGAATAATTCAGGTAAGCCTACCGAAATTCGACATTGTTGGTGAGATCGTTACCTATTAAAATTTAACTAAATTACACCTCAACTATAAACTTACAACACTAGAAACAGCACAATCCCTTAAAATACTTCTGGAAAAGAGGTGAACATAAACGTTATTATTTTGTTAACCCAAAAAACATCAAAACGTAATTTGGTAACTAACATTCCTGCAGCCATGATGTTTAATATTTGTTGTCATCTGTGAAGAAACGTAATCTGCTCTCTAGCGGTCAACAAATCAACTGCATAATATAGATTGTATAAAATTTTTAAATCATTTCTGTAAAGCTTGGTACTGACCCATATACATTTCTGACTTTCTCAAAGTACAAAGAACTCTAAAATAACCCTGGGAAATTAATTAATTATTTCTTTGTTGTTATTAAAATTGAAATAAAAATATTTGTTATATGATATATGTTTGAAAGAAAAATAAGATCGAATTAAATCTGTTTTATGTAAGAATCAATTATCCCTTTATGTTTTGGGAGACCATAAAAAATGTTAAATAAATTCAAGGAATGCCTTGTGGTTTGAATAATAAAAATGTGTATTATTTTCAGTAGATGGTAGTTAGTTACAGATTGTCAGAAGACCGAGAAGAGAACGGACATCCCGAATTTATTACGTACCATTTGGAGTCACTTTAACCTCAAATGGGTTCGTAAATGTAGCAGTCAGCTGGTACCATGAGCGGAAAAATTTGAAATAATTAATCGTATACTAAGAGAATAATTCTCTTTGCACTCTCTCTCCTAACTACTGTCAAACAACGGTATTGATTTCACATAAATAAAATTTAAGAAAATCTTTGCATAATCACACACCTTTGATTTTGAAAGCATATAACATAAAAAATAACGAATTCTGTGACTCATAATAAAGCGAGATTTTCGAAGAGTACAAATAGACGTAAATTACTATTATTCCGAGAGATTACCCGCGAGACGTTACAAGATGGCGCCCAACGTGGGGCTTTAATTAGGAAAGAAATTTCGGGATATACGTAAGATAATATAACGAAAAAACCTAATTTTTGTCGGCAACTATGAGAAGACAAGAAATGCATAATATCAGAGGCAGGTCGAAGAAGAGGGCAGAAGACACGGAGAAGGAAGAAGGTGGACAGGAACAAGAAATAGAGGTAGTCACGGACAGTGAAATAGAACAACCGACGGGCGATAAAGACGAAACCGAAGTAGTTGTGGACACGGAAAAGGAGCAACAGGCGGGTGACAAAGCGGTAGGCAGAGAAGAACCAAATTGGCAAGAAATAATGAAATTTATGGCAGAACAAAGCAGACAAAACAATGAAAACTTAATAAGACAGATGAAAGAAGAAAATAATGAAAATTTAAGGAAAATAAATGAGGAAAATAAGGAAAACTCAAGGAAACAAAATGAAACTTTGAGCGAAAAATTTGACTGGATAGATGAAAATTTTAGGAAACAGGAGGAAAATAACAAACAAACCAATGAGAAAATAGACGGTATTCAGGAAAGTTTAATAAAACAACTGAACAAAAAAATTGAAACCATTCATGGAGATATCAGAGAAACCATGAATGAACAAAACCAGGAATTGAGAGAAATTATTAACGGTCAAAGGGAAGATATGAACACCAAATTTGAAGAAAGTAATAAAAATATAAAACAAATTCAGGAGAAGATTGAAATGATCAGTAACACACTTAGCCAAAAAGCAGATCATACAAGGGGGAGACAAATAAGCAAATGGATGAAAGTTTCGGAAAGTTAGAGGAAACAATGGACAGTGATTTTAAGAATGTTAATGAAACACTAGATAGCACTTCCGAAGGTATTAAAGTAAGTCCGAATACAGAAGACAGCAGGAAGGAAATAGAAATTACAGAATACCAAGGTGTAATGCCATCGGAAAATAAAAATAACAGAGACAAAGAAAAGATGATGGACATAGAAGTTAACATTAAGGGAGTAAAGAAACAAATAATTAAGAAAATGAAAGAAAGAGGAATAATACGTCCTAACAAACGGAAAAATACACGGGAAGAAATAGATATGATTAAGAGTGGGCTGGTTAATGTGCTTAATCTCCCAATCGTTAATTACAGAGAATTGACTGTTTTGAAAAGCTATAGAAAAAACTTAACTAAATCTATATTTAAATTAAATATACCAGTAAATAAAAGGTCAGTGACATCACCAGTAAATGATATATCATCAACATATTTGTGTAATAGACTACTATAAATATGATAGAAATAAGTGTATTAGAAAAATTACAAGACATGGTAGTAGAAGAATATGTTACAAAGAAAGAAAGAGTTCGGAAAACGATGGTAACCATTGAATTTAATGAAAATTCAATATCAGCAGAGTTACAATATCAGATGATAGAGAGCTATTTAACAAGGACAAAAATCATTATGGACACTGCAGTAATCCGAACGACGAGTGCAGATGAGTTAATGGACCATGGTTAAACTAAATAATAACCAACCAGAAAAAGGGGACTGATTTTCTGATACCGACCAAGCAACCCATGGGAAAGAAAAACCCCAAAATTCAAAAAGTATGTAAGGACAACTTACTTAAAATATTTGGAGACAATATGATTTAAGGTAAGAACAGATTATAAAATTCAATTATAAATAACTGATTTAAAATGAAATAATCGAAAAATAATATTTTGATGGGAACAAAAAGAAGAATAAATAAATAAATAAAAACAATTAATGGTAATGTGCTCAGATAAGAAGGTAAAATAAGAAGAATAACGAATAATTTAATGACTACAATGAAGCTAAAGAATGATAATAATTAATACAACTACAATTTAGAATTTCTCGGAGTTGAAAATGATATAGGAAGAAATGATACGGAGACCATCTGTCACAAGAAGGAAAGTCAAAAGGATTTTAAAATAATGCCTATCAATAATGTTATCTGCAATTAATTGCTGAAAAATAAGAAGGAATCAAGAAGAAAAAGAAATATATAATTAAATGCAAACAGCAACAGCGTGAAGAATCCTAAAAGTGTTTATTATTATTAGTCGCCAATCGACTACTTGTAAGTTTTTTAATATAATGAATTGACTGTAGACATGTTCCAGCAATCATTTTCCTGAGCAGACGGTACGTCCCTCTAGTCTCAGAAGGTGTAAGGATGGACAGCGGAGTAATGGACCCAAAAGTGGCCACCCGATCTGAACCACCGCACAGGATAGGGAAAAAATGTTAGGGAAATTGAATATTTAAGGGATAATAAAATAGCTGAAAAGATTGATATCAGATTCCAGAAGTATGAAGGAAGAAAACAGAAGGAAGATAGCAGACAGAAGCTTAATTGAGAAAGCAGATTTATAAAAGTAAATAGAAATATGAGTGTTAAAATAAGTTTTATTGATTAGTGTGACCAGTCCTTATCAAGGGATGTTTGAAAGACCAACACCATGAGAAATTAAATCATTAATGAATTTGCCTCCAAGAGAGAGAGAGTTGAGTATGAAATCAAGCCTATTACCATTAACCGAATAACAGGTGAATATAACCACGCAGAATAAAGAGATATTATGAAGAATGATGGAAGAATCCGAAGATTGAAGAGTTCAACAATTATTTTTAAAACAAGTAAATAAAAATAAATCTGTTCTAGTGGGGGAGCTTTATGTAACGTTACATAACCCCTGCCCAAATATGATAACATAATCACCAGAGTTAAAACCAGTAATTACCCAATTTTAAAAGTCAGAAATGGGGATTAGGTGCCAAGCTGAGAAACTTTGAACTCTAAAAACACTGTAAACAATAATAATAAAAGTGCAGTGTACAAAGTGGAACATAGTGTACTCAGTGAAAGTGTAAACCTTTTAAAAAGAGCATCTCACAGATTTGTGCTGGAGATGAAAAACAATCAATATTGTAGCAGTGAAAAACAACATATTGCTGTTGACAAGTTTTGTATTTTTTGTATGTTTTGTAATTTTATATTGTGTAGGCCACAAAGGTCTTGTAATTAGTAATGATAATTTTGTTTAATATAAATATTTTGTTTAGATGTAAGATAACCCAGGGTTATATATAAAATAATAATAATATATCAAATAATACTATGTTAGCAAGATGACATGTAAAAAATAGTATAGAGTAAGGATACATTAAGTGAATTATAAATCATAAATAAATTGAAATAAAAGGGATTAAAATATAAAATACCAGTGGACAAGTTTAGGAAAAAATATAAAGAAAAACCGTAAATAAATTCCATTTGATTACAGATAAAATCTATAAAGGATTATTTTTCTAAAAAGAAGAAATGAAATTATAATAATTATTAATGGCCTATATACTAAAAGGTATATAGATTAGCCAATAAAAAAACCATAAAAATTCTTGGTTACTAAGACTAACAAGAATTGAATTCAATTGTTCCAAGATATTGGAAGTGAGCAGTTTAAAAAAGTGTAATGTCTAGAAAAAATTAAAGAATTTATAAATACCATTCGGAAATAATTAGTGACAAATTAATAAAATTAATGAGTGATATCCACTACATCTTAGACATCCTTCGAACAGAATAATTCATGCCTGCAAATTGATGAAAACTTGAAAAAATCAGCTTCCATTTCCAAGCCTAGCCTACCGAAATTCGACATTGTTGGTGAGATCGTTACCTATTAAAATTTAACTAAATTACACCTCAACTATAAACTTATAACACTAGAAACAGCACAATCCCTTAAAATACTTCTGGAAAAGAGGTGAACATAAACTTTATTATTTTGTTAACCCAAAAAACAGCAAAACGTAATTTGGTAACTAACATTCCTGCAGCCATGATGTTTAATATTTGTTGTCATCTGTGAAGAAACGTAATCTGCTCTCTAGCGGTCAACAAATCAACTGCATAATATAGATTGTATAAAATTTTTAAATCATTTCTGTAAAGCTTGGTACTGACCCATATACATTTCTGACTTTCTCAAAGTACAAAGAACTCTAAAATAACCCTGGGAAATTAATTAATTATTTCTTTGTTGCTATTAAAATTGAAATAAAAATATTTGTTATATGATATATGTTTGAAAGAAAAATAAGATCGAATTAAATCTGTGTTTTATGTAAGAATCGATTATCCCTTTATGTTTTGGGAGACCATAAAAAATGTTAAATAAATTCAAGGAATGCCTTGTGGTTTGAATAATAAAAATGTGTATTATTTTCAGTAGATGGTAGTTAGTTACAGATTGTCAGAAGACCGAGAAGAGAACGGACATCCCGAATTTATTACGTACCATTTGGAGTCACTTTTACCTCAAATGGGTTCGTAAACGTAGCAGTCAGCTGGTACCACGAGCGGAAAAATTTGAAATAATTAATCGTATACTAAGAGAGTAATTCTCTTTGCACTCTCTCTCCTAACTACTGTCAAACAACGGTATTGATTTCACATAAATAAAATTTAAGAAAATCTTTGCATAATCACACACCTTCGATTTTGAAAGCATATAACATAAAAAATAACGAATTCTGTGACTCTTAATAAAGCGAGATTTTCGAAGAGTACAAATAGACGTAAATTACTATTATTCCGAGAGATTACCCGCGAGACGTTACAAGATGGCGCCCAACGTGGGGCTTTAATTAGGAAAGAAATTTCGGGATATACGCAAGGTAATATAACGAAAAAACCTAATTTTTGTCGGCAACTATAGACAAGAAATGCATAATATCAGAGGCAGGTTGAAGAAGAGGGCTGAAGACACGGAGAAGGAAGAAGGTGGACAGGAACACGAAATAGAGGTAGTCACGGACAGTGAAATAGAACAACCGACGGGCGATAAAGACGAAACCGAAGTAGTTGTGGACATGGAAAAGGAGCAACAGGCGGGTGACAAAGCGGTAGGCAGAGAAGAACCAAATTGGCAAGAAATAATGAAATTTATGGCAGAACAAAGCAGACAAAACAATGAAAACTTAATAAGACCGATGAAAGAAGAAAATAATGAAAATTTAAGGAAAATAAATGAGGAAAATAAGGAAAACTCAAGGAAACAAAATGAAACTTTGAGCGAAAAATTTGACTGGATAGATGAAAATTTTAGGAAACAGGAGGAAAATAACAAGCAAACCAATGAGAAAAAAGACGGTATTCAGGAAAGTTTAATAAAACAACTGAACAAAAAAATTGAAACCATTCATGGAGATATCAGAGAAACCATGAATGAACAAAACCAGGAATTGAGAGAAATTATTAACGGTCAAAGGGAAGATATGAACACCAAATTTGAAGAAAGTAATAAAAATATAAAACAAATTCAGGAGAAGATTGAAATGATCAGTAACACACTTAGCCAAAAAGCAGATACATACAAGGGGGAGAAAAATAAGCAAATGGATGAAAGTTTCGGAAAGTTAGAGGAAACAATGGACAGTGATTTTAAGAATGTGAATGAAACACTAGATAGCACTTCCGAAGGTATTAAAGTAAGTCTGAATACAGAAGAGAGCAGGAAGGAAATAGAAATTACAGAATACCAAGGTGTAACGCCATCGGAAAATAAAAATAACAGAGACAAAGAAAAGATGATGGACATAGAAGTTAACATTAAGGGAGTAAAGAAACAAATAATTAAGAAAATGAAAGAAAGAGGAATAATACGTCCTAACAAACGGAAAAATATACGGGAAGAAGTAGATATGATTAAGAGTGGGCTGGTTAATGTGCTTAATCTCCCAATCGTTAATTACAGAGAATTGACTGTTTTGAAAAGCTATAGAAAAAACTTAACTAAATCTATATTTAAATTAAATATACCAGTAAATAAAAGGTCAGTGACATCACAAGTAAATGATATATCATCAACATATTTGTGTAATAGACTACTATAAATATGATAGAAATAAGTGTATTAGAAAAATTACAAGACATGGTAGTAGAAGAATATGTTACAAAGAAAGAAAGAGTTCGGAAAACGATGGTAACCATTGAATTTAATGAAAATTCAATATCAGCAGAGTTACAATATCAGATGATAGAGAGCTATTTAACAAGGACAAAAATCATTATGGACACTGCAGTAATCCGAACGACGAGTGCAGATGAGTTAATGGACCATGGTTAAACTAAATAATAACCAACCAGAAAAAGGGGACTGATTTTCTGATACCGACCAAGCAACCCATGGGAAAGAAAAACCCCAAAATTCAAAAAGTATGTAAGGACAACTTACTTAAAATATTTGGAGACAATATGATTTAAGGTAAGAACAGATTATAAAATTTAATTATAAATAACTGATTTAAAATGAAATAATCGAAAAATAATATTTTGATGGGAACAAAAAGAAGAATAAATAAATAAATAAAAACAATTAATGGTAATGTGCTCAGATAAGAAGGTAAAATAAGAAGAATAACGAATAATTTAATGACTACAATGAAGCTAAAGAATGATAATAATTAATACAACTACAATTTAGAATTTCTCGGAGTTGAAAATGATATAGGAAGAAATGATACGGAGAACATCTGTCACAAGAAGGAAAGTCAAAAGGATTTTAAAATAATGCCTATCAATAATGTTATCTGCAATTAATTACTGAAAAATAAGAAGGAATCAAGAAGAAAAAGAAATATATAATTAAATGCAAACAGCAACAGCGTGAAGAATCCTAAAAGTGTTTATTATTATTAGTCCCTTTTTAATATAATGAATTGACTGTAGACATGTTCCAGCAATCATTTTCCTGAGCAGACGGTACGTCCCTCTGGTCTCAGAAGGTGTAAGGATGGACAGCGGAGTAATGGACCCAAAAGTGGCCACCCGAACTGAACCACCGCACAGGATAGGGAAAAAATGTTAGGGAAATTGAATATTTAAGGGATAATAAAATAGCTGGAAAGATTGATAGCAGATTCCAGAAGTATGAAGGAAGATAGCAGACAGAAGCTTAATTGAGAAAGCAGATTTATAAAAGTAAATAGAAATATGAGTGTTAAAATAAGTTTTATTGATTAGTGTGACCAGTCCTTATCAAGGGATGTTCGAAAGACCAACACCATGAGAAATTAAATCATTAATGAATTTGCCTCCAAGAGAGAGAGAGTTGAGTATGAAATCAAGCCTATTACCATTAACCTAATAACAGGTGAATATAACCACGCAGAATAAAGAGATATTATGAAGAATGATGGAAGAATCCGAAGATTGAAGAGTTCAACAATTATTTTTAAAACAAGTAAATAAAAATAAATCTGTTCTAGTGGGGGAGCTTTATGTAACGTTACATAACCCCTGCCCAAATATGATAACATAATCACCAGAGTTAAAACCAGTAATTACCCAATTTTAAAAGTCAGAAATGGGGATTAGGTACCAAGCTATGAGAAACTTTGTACTCTAAAAACACTGTAAAAATAATAATAAAAGTGCAGTGTACAAAGTGGAACATAGTGTACTCGGTGAAAGTGTAAACCTTTTAAAATATCGGTATGGAGAACCATACATGACTTCCATATTCTAATATTTATATTTAAAATCATTTTCGAAATGAAATATTACCATAGAAACTACTTCTTTCTATTTATTGCTTCAGCCTTAACCACAGTACTGTGGTCACTAACGTATACCACCTCACGTTATCGCACTCGATTTTCACTGATGATGGAAGTCGATGGCATTGCCGAAATGTCTGGTTTTGTAGAAAACATTGGACTATGGCCAAATATCCCGGGAAGGAATTTTAACAAAAACTACTTCTTTGTTGCCGATAACGTTGTACACATATATATCAGTGGCGAAGTTACATGGAGGCAATTGAGGCAATGCCTACCCTAAAAAATTCTGTAGAATAAAAATTATAAATACGTATGAACTACATAACGTAAAGATTATACATTGTTACTGCGACTGTCAAATTTATTAAACCGAAACGTGCTTTATTGAGCGACCGCTAGATGGTGACAGGTGAGATTCGGCATAGTTCGTTTAAAGCGAATGAGGCAACCTGAACTTGCCTCAGCATTTTTTGTATACATCGTATGTAAGCAATGTAGTGGTGTGATAGGGAAGTGTAGGGAGGGGGGATTGTCCCGCGCTGTACACATGGAGCGTTGAGGCATGCCTCACTTCTGTGGTCCAAACAGTTAAGTTAAAGCGCCTGTGTTGTTTCTAAGTGTTTATTTTATGCGGTTATTAAAAGTGTCACTGTTATTCCGCTGAACTAACAGATGATCAAGATTGTTATTTGAATTATTTGTAACATTAAACATATATATAGAATCTAATCAAGTTTAAAAATTTGAAGTTCAATCAGTTGTATTATTGTGTATGACTAATACAAGGGTTGTTCAATAGAAACACGTATAGAGCCGTAAAGCATTTTTTATTCAACGATTTTAAAAGAAGTCTCCAATAACATTAAGACATGAGTTCCACTGTTGCGCTAACCTGTAGATTCCCTGCTAGTAAAATTCTTACGGCTGTTTGTGGAACCATTCGTTTACAGCAAACTCTACCTCAGCGTCCGATTTGAACCACCGTCCTTTTAGTGATTCCTTAAAAAAAATTTAAGATAAGATTTTTTCCTACCCATTCATTAACTACTAGCTTCGCCAGTAAGCAAATTGATGTCTATTTTTTCGGCTTGCACGCGTTATGTTGGTGTGGGTTTCGGCACTTTCCATTTATGTTGGTTCTCCCGTTGCGTAAAATATTTGTGCCAAGTTTGGTTGAAATCGGTCCAATGGTTTTGGTGGAGACATGGAAGACCCCAAAGGATCGTATCGAAAAAAACACTTGTCCTATGTTGGTCTCCCTTTGCGTAAAATATTTGTGCCAAGTTTGGTTGAAATCGGTCCAGTGGTTTAGGAGGCGAAGTGGAAGACCCCAAAGAACCCCCAAAAGGACCCCATCGAAAAAACACCTATCCTATGTTGGTTCTCCCATTGTGTAAAAAATTTGTGCCAAGTTTGGTTGAAATCGGTACAGTGGTTTAGGAGGAGATGTGGAAGAAACCTTCGCGGACGTGCGCACAACAACTCACCGAAGTTTCATCGCAATCGGATGAATGGTATAGGAACGCATACGGGACAAACAAAGAAACATTCATTTTTATATATAAGAAGATGTAAACTATACCACTTACTTGACATAAACCGTGATAGCTAAGCTAATGTACAACATATATGTATTAATTATACACATAAATGTTCCTCGATAGACACTCTATCTATTGGCAAAAACTTGAATAAAATCCGTTCAGTACTTCCTGAGATTAGCGATTTCAAACACAGAGAGAAAACGGACCGACTTTACTTTATACTATGTACAGATTTACACTAAAATGAAAAAATTATAATTTTATTGCCTGGCAACAAAATTATTTTATTTTAACAATTACCATTGTTTGAAAAAGTTTAAATGAATTTTCATGTACTTTGCTCTTGTTAAAACGTAAAAGGTTGCAGGTAAACTACCCCTTCACCTTAACCGATCTTCACCAAAATCAAAAGGCCTTGAGTCCTCTACAATTCAGTGACGTATGCAAAAAATTATTTGATTCTGTTTGAATATGCGGCAGTTACCGTTCGTCATAGAAAATACGCTTGATAAAAAAACGTTGCAGGTAAACTACCCCTTCCCCTTAACCGATCTTCACCAAAAACAATAGGTCTTGAGTACTCTACAAATCACGGCTGCATGCAAAAAATTATTTGATTCTGTTTGAATTTGCGGCTGTTATCGTTTGCCATAGAAAATACCCTTGATAAAAAAACGCTGCAGGTAAACTACCCCTTTCCCTTAACCGATCTTCACCAAAAACAATAGGTCTTGAGAACTCTGAAATTTAGGGCTGTATACAAATAATCTTTTGATTCTGTTTGAATTTGCGTCTGTTATCGTTTGCCATAGAAAATACCCTTGTTAAAACATAAAACGTTGCAGGTAAACTACCCCTTTCCCTTAACCGATCTTCACCAAAAACCATAGGTCTTGAGAACTCTACAATTCAGGGCTGCATACGAAACATTATTTAATTTTGTTTGAATTTGCGGCTGTTATCGTTTGCCAAAAAAAAAATTTCCCTTGATAAAAAAAAACCGTTGCAGGTAAACTACCCCTTCCCCTCAACCGATCTTCACCAAAAACAGTAGGTCGTGAGTACTCTACAAATCAGGGCTGTATGCAAAACATTATTTGATTCTGTTTGAATTTGCGGCAGTTATCGTTTGCCATAGAAAAAAAATCTACAGACACACACACACATACAGACACACACACAGACACTTTTCGGAAAACGACTTTTTTCATGTTTTCGAGTGTAGTAGAATCAGAATCTGCAATAATCTCGAACACGATTTTTTTTGCCATCACCATACTTCCATTCCTTAAGGAATATGGAAGTAAAAATCTATAGACACACAGACAGACAGACACACGGACACTTTTCGGAAAACGACTTTTTTTCATGTTTTGAGTGTAGTAGAATCAGAATTGCAATAATCTCGAACACGATTTTTTTTGCCATCGCCATACTTCCATTCCTTAAGGAATATGGAAGTAAAAGAGCATCTCACAGATTTGTGCTGGAGATGAAAAACAATCAATATTGTAGCAGTGGACTATATTGCTGTTGACAAGTTTTGTATTTTACTTCCATATTCCTTAAGGAATGGAAGTATGGTGATGGCAAAAAAAATCGTGTTCGAGATTATTGCAGATTCTGATTCTACTACACTCAAAACATGAAAAAATATCGGTATGGAGAACCATACATGACTTCCATATTCTAAGATTTATATTTAAAATCATTTTCGAAATGAAATATTACCATAGAAACTACTTCTTTCTACTTACTGCTTCAGCCTTAACCACAGTACTGTGGTGACTAACGTATACCACCTCACGTTATCGCACTCGATTTTCACTGATGATGGAAGTCGATGGCATTGCCGAAATGTCTGGTTTTGTAGAAAACATTGGACTACGGCCAAATATCCCGGGAAGGAATTTTAACAAAAACTACTTCTTTGTTGCCGATAACGTTGTACACATATATATCAGTGGCGAAGTTACATGGAGGCAATTGAGGCAATGCCTACCCTAAAAAATTCTGTAGAATAAAAATTATAAATACGTATGAACTACATAACGTAAAGATTATACATTGTTACTGTGACTGTCAAATTTATTAAACCGAAACGTGCTTTATTGAGCGACCGCTAGATGGTGACAGGTGAGATCGGCATAGTTCGTTTAAAGCGAATGAGGCAACCTGAACTTGCCTCAGCGTTTTTTGTATACATCCTATGTAAGCAATGTAGTGGTGTGATAGGGAAGTGTAGGGAGGGGGGATTGTCCCGCGCTGTACACATAGAGCGTTGAGGCATGCCTCACTTCTGTGGTCCAAACAGTTAAGTTAAAGCGCCTGTGTTGTTACTAAGTGTTTATTTTATGCGGTTATTAAAAGTGTCACTGTTATTCCGCTGAACTAACAGATGATCAAGATTGTTATTTGAATTATTTGTAACATTAAACATATATATAGAAACTAACCAAGTTTAAAAATTTGAAGTTCAATCAGTTGTATTATTGTGTATGACTAATACAAGGATTGTTCAATAGACACACGTATAGAGCTGTAAAGCATTTTTTATTCAACGATTTTAAAAGAAGTCTCCAATAACATTAAGACATGAGTTCCACTGTTGCGCTAACCTGTAGATTCCCTGCTAGTAAAATTCTTACGGCTGTTTGTGGAACCATTCGGTTACAGCAAACTCTACCTCAGCGTCCGATTTGACCCACCGTCCTTTTAGTGATTCCTTAAAAAAAATTTAAGATAAGATTTTTGCCTATCCATTCATTAACTACTAGCTTCGCCAGTAAGCAAATTGATGTCCATTTTTTCGGCTTGCACGCGTTATGTTGGTGTGGGTTTCGGCACTTTCCATTTAAAAAGCGTGCAAACGTAAGAAAATAAACATGAGTGAGGCCAGAAATAACGTGAATTGTGTTTTTGTGTCTTACTTGCCTTTTTATTGCCGTATTAAATGAAAAATATTATATTACATTAAAATTAAAAAATTTTAATTTTATTGCCTGGCAACAAAATTATTTTATTTTTAACAATTACCATTGTTTCAAAAAGGTTAAATAAATTTGCAAGTACTTTACTCTTGTTAAAACGTAAAAGGTTGCAGGTAAACTACCCCTTCCCCTTAACCGATCTTCACCAAAATCGAAAGTCCTTGAGACCTCTACAATTCAGGGATGTATGCAAAAAATTATTTGATTCTGTTTGAATTTGGGCTGTTATCGTTTGCCATAGAAAATACGCTTGATAAAAAAATGGTGCAGGTAAACTACCCCTTCCCCTTAACCGATCTTCACCAAAAACAATAGGTCTTGAGTACTCTACAAATCAGGGCTGTATGCAAAACATTATTTGATTCTGTTTGAATTTGCGGCTGTTATCGTTTGCCATAGGAAATACCCTTGTTAAAACATAAAACGTTACTGGTAAACTACCCCTTTCCCTTAACCGATCTTCACCAAAAACAATAGGTCTTGAGAACTCTACAATTTAGTGCTGTATGCAAATAATCTTTTGATTCTGTTTGAATTTGCGGCTGTTATCGTTTGCCATAGGAAATACCCTTGTTAAAACATAAAACGTTACAAGTAAACTACCCCTTTCCCTTAACCGATCTTCATCAAAAACAAACGGTCTTGAGAACTCTACAATTCAGGGCTGTATACGAAACATTATTTGATTCTGTTTGAATTTGCGGCTGTTATCGTTTGCCAAAAAAAAAATTTCCCTTGATAAAAAAAACCGTTGCAGGTAAACTACCCCTTTCCCTCAACCGATCTTCACCAAAAACAATAGGTCGCGAGTACTCTACAAATCAGGGCTGTATGCAAAAAATTATTTGATTTTGTTTGAATTTGCGGCAGTTATCGTTTGCCATAAAAAATACGCTTGATAAAAAACGTTGCAGGTAAACTACCCCTTCCCCTCAACCGATCTTCACCAAAAACAATAGGTCTTGAGTACTCTACAAATCAGGGCAGAATGCAGAAAATTATTTGATTCTGTTTGAATTTGCGGCTGTTATCGTTTGCCATAAAAAATACCCTTGTTAAAAAAACGTTGTAGGTAAACTACCCCTTTCCCTTAACCGATCTTCACCAAAAACAATAGGTCTTGAGAACTCTACAATTTAGGGCTGTATGCAAATAATCTTTTGATTCTGTTTGAATTTGCGGCCGTTATCGTTTGCCATAGGAAATACCCTTGTTAAAACATAAAACGTTACAAGTAAACTACCCCTTTCCCTTAACCGATCTTCACCAAAAACAATAGGTCTCGAGTACTCTACAATTTAGGGCTGTATGCAAATAATCTTTTGATTCTGTTTGAATTTGCGGCTGTTATCGTTTGCCATAGGAAATACCCTTGTTAAAACATAAAACGTTACAAGTAAACTACCCCTTTCCCTTAACCGATCTTCACCAAAAACAAAATGTCTTGAGAACTCTACAATTAAGGGCTGTATACGAAACATTATTTGATTATGTTTGAATTTGCGGCTGTTATCGTTTGCCAAAAAAAAAATTCCCTTGATAAAAAAAAACCGTAGCAGGTAAACTACCCCTTTCCTTCAACCGATCTTCACCAAAAACAATAGGTCGCGAGTCCTCTACAAATCAGGGCTGTATGCAAATAATTATTTGATTCTGTTTGAATTTGCGGCAGTTATCGTTTGCCATAGAAAAAAAATCTATAGACACACAGACAGACACACACACACACACAGACACTTTTCGGAAAACGACTTTTTTTCATGTTTTGAGTGCAGTAGAATCAGAATCTGCAATAATCTCGAACACGATTTTTTTTGCCATCACCATACTTCCATTCCTTAAGGAAATATGGAAGTAAAAGTCGTTTTCCGAAAAGTGTCTGTGTGTGTGTCTTCTGTGTTCTGTAGATTTTTTTTCTATGGCAAACGATAACTGCCGCAAATTCAAACAGAATCAAATAATTTTTTGCATACAGCCCTGATTTGTAGAGGACTCGCGACCTATTGTTTTTGGTGAAGATCGGTTGAGGGAAAGGGGTAGTTTACCTGCAACGGTTTTTTTTTATCAAGGGAAATTTTTTTTTTTGGCAAACGATAACAGCCGCAAATTCAAACAGAATCAAATAATGTTTCGCATACAGCCCTGAATTGTAGAGTTCTCAAGACCTATTGTTTCTGGTGAAGATCGGTTAAGGGAAAGGGGTAGTTTACCTGTAACGTTTTATGTTTTAACAAGGGTATTTCCTATGGCAAACGATAACAGCCGCAAATTCAAACAGAATCAAAAGATTATTTGCATACAGCCCTAAATTGTAGAGTTCTCAAGACCTATTGTTTTTGGTGAAGATCGGTTAAGGGAAAGGGGTAGTTTACCTACAACGTTTTTTTAACAAGGGTATTTTCTATGGCAAACGATAACAGCCGCAAATTCAAACAGAATCAAATAATTTTCTGCATACAGGCCTGATTTGTAGAGTACTCAAGACCTATTGTTTTTGGTGAAGATCGGTTGAGGGGAAGGGGTAGTTTACCTGCAACGTTTTTTATCAAGCGTATTTTCTATGGCAAACGATAACTGCCGCAAATTCAAACAGAATCAAATCATTTTACTTCCATATTCCTTAAGGAATGGAAGTATGGTGATGGCAAAAAAAATCGTGTTCGAGATTATTGCAGATTCTTATTCTACTACACTCAAAACATGAAAAAAAGTCGTTTTCCGAAAAGTGTCTGTGTGTCTGTCTGTGTGTCTGTCTGTCTGTGTGTCTGTCTGTCTGTGTGTCTGTCTGTCTGTCTGTAGATTTTTTTTCTATGGCAAACGATAACTGCCGCAAATTCAAACAGAATCAAATAATTTTTTGCATACAGCCCGGTTTTGCAGAGTTCTCGCGACCTATTGTTTTTGGTGAAGATCGGTTGAGGGAAAGGGGTAGTTTACCTGCAACGGTTTTTTTTTTATCAAGGGAAATTTTTTTTTTTGGCAAACGATAACAGCCGCAAATTCAAACAGAATCAAATAATGTTTCGCATACAGCCCTGAATTGTAGAGTTCTCAAGACCTATTGTTTCTGGTGAAGATCGGTTAAGGGAAAGGGGTAGTTTACCTGTAACGTTTTATGTTTTAACAAGGGTATTTCCTATGGCAAACGATAACAGCCGCAAATTCAAACAGAATCAAAAGATTATTTGCATACAGCCCTAAATTGTAGAGTTCTCAAGACCTATTGTTTTTGGTGAAGATCGGTTAAGGGAAAGGGGTAGTTTACCTACAACGTTTTTTTAACAAGTGTATTTTCTATGGCAAACGATAACAGCCGCAAATTCAAACAGAATCAAATAATTTTCTGCATACAGCCCTGATTTGTAGAGTACTCAAGACCTATTGTTTTTGGTGAAGATCGGTTAAGGGAAAGGGGTAGTTTACCAGTAACGTTTTATGTTTTTTTAACAAGGGTATTCCCTATGGCAAACGATAAAAGCCGCAAATTCAAACAGAATCAAAAGATTATTTGCATACAGCCCTAAATTGTAGAGTTCTAAAGACATATTGTTTTTGGTGTAGATCGGTTGAGGGAAAGGGGTAGTTTACCTGCAACGTTTTTTTAACAAGGGTATTTTCAATGGCAAACGATAACAGCCGCAAATTCAAACAGAATCAAATAATGTTTTGCATACAGCTCTGATTTGTAGAGTACTCAAAACCTATTGTTTTTGGTGAAGATCGGTTAAGGGAAAGGGGTAGTTTACCTGTAACGTTTTATGTTTTAACAAGGGTATTTCCTATGGCAAACGATAACAGCCGCAAATTCAAACATAATCAAAAGATTATTTGCATACAGCCCTAAATTATAGAGTTCTCAAGACCTGTTGTTTTTGGTGAAGATCGGTTGAGGGAAAGGGGTAGTTTACCTGCAACGTTTTTTTAACAAGGGTATTTTCTATGGCAAACGATAACAGCCGCAAATCCAAACAGAATCAAATAATGTTTTGCATACGTCCCTGAATTGTAGAGGTCTCAGTGACTTTCGATTTTGGTGAAGATCGGTTAAGGGGAAGGGGTAGTTTACCTGCAACCTTTTACGTTTTAACAAGAGTAAAGTACTTGAAAATTTATTTAAACTTTTTGAAACAATGGTAATTGTTAAAAATAAAATAATTTTGTTGCCAGGCAATAAAATTATAATTTTTTCATTTTAATGTAATATAATATTTTTCATTTAATACAGCAATAAAAAGGCAGGTAAGACACAGCCTGGCTGTTTGGCTGAAAATGATTTTAAATATAAATCTTAGAATATGGAAGTCATGTATGGTTCTCCATACCGATATTTTACTTCCATATTCCTTAAGGAATGGAAGTATGGTGATGGCAAAAAAAATCGTGTTCGAGATTATTGCAGATTCTGATTGTACTACACTCAAAACATGAAAAAAAGTCGTTTTCCGAAAAGTGTCTGTGTGTGTGTCTGTCTGTCTGTAGATTTTTTTTCTATGGCAAACGATAACTGCCGCAAATTCAAACAGAATCAAATAATTTTTTGTATACAGCCCTGATTTGTAGAGTACTCACGACCTATTGTTTTTGGTGAAGATCGGTTGAGGGAAAGGGGTAGTTTACCTGCAACGGTTTTTTTTTATCAAGGGAAATTTTTTTTTTTGGCAAACAATAACAGCCGAAAATTCAAACAGAATTAAATAATGTTTCGTATACAGCCCTGAATTGTAGAGTTCTCAAGACCTATTGTTCTTGGTGAAGATCGGTTAAGGGAAAGGGGTAGTTTACCTGCAACGTTTTATGTTTTAACAAGGGTATTTCCTATGGCAAACGATAACAGCCGCAAATTCAAACAGAATCAAAAGATTATTTGCATACAGCCCTAAATTGTTGAGTTCTCAAGACCTATTGTTTTTGGATAAGATCGGTTAAGGGGAAGGGGTAGTTTACCTGCAACGTTTTTGATAACAAGGGTATTTTCTATGGCAAACGATAACAGCCGCAAATTCAAACAGAATCAAATAATTTTTTGCATACAGCCCTGATTTGTAGAGTACTCAAGACCTATTGTTTTTGGTGAAGATCGGTTAAGGGGAAGGGGTAGTTTACCTGCAACGTTTTTTTATCAAGCGTATTTTCTATGGCAAACGATAACAGCCACAAATTCAAACAGAATCAAATAATTTTTTGCATACATCCCTGAATTGTAGAGGTCTCAAGGCCTTTTGATTTTGGTGAAGATCGGTTAAGGGGAAGGGGTAGTTTACCTGCAACCTTTTACGTTTTAACAAGAGTAAAGTACTTGAAAATTCATTTAAACTTTTGGAACAATGGTAATTGTTAAAAATAAAATAATTTTGTTGCCAGGCAATAAAATTATAATTTTTTCATTTTAATGTAAATCTGTACATAGTATAAAGTAAAGTCGGTCCGTTTTCTCTCTGTGTTTGAAATCGCTAATCTCAGGAAGTACTGAACGGATTTTATTCAAGTTTTCGCCAATAGATAGAGTGTATATCGAGGAACATTTATGTGTATAATTAATACATATATGTTGTACATTAGCTTAGCTATCACGGTTTATGTCAAGTAAGTGGTATAGTTTACATCTTATATATAAAAATGAATGTTTCTTTGTTTGTCCCGTATGCGTTCCTATACCATTCATCCGATTGCGATGAAACTTCGGTGAGTTGTTGTGCGCACGTCCGCGAAGGTTTCTTCCACATCTCCTCCTAAACCACTGTACCGATTTCAACCAAACTTGGAACAAATATTTTACGCAACGGGAGAACCAACATAGGATAGGTGTTTTTTCGATGGGGTCCTTTTGGGGGTTCTTTGGGGTCTTCCACATCGCCTCCTAAACCACTGGACTGATTTAAACCAAACTTGGCACAAATATTTTACACAAAGGGAGAAGTGACAAGTGTTTTTTTCGATACGATCCTCTGGGGGGTCCTTTGCGGTCTTAAAAACTATTAGATCTGGTTACTATGGCAACCCAATAGAATAGATTCTGTTCTAAATATATTATCGCATTAAATTGAAGACCACGCGAACGAAGTTGTGGGCAACAGCTATTTATTTTTGAGAAGCCTACTTTAATTAAACTTTATTAATTAAACTAACATTTTCATTACGTACAACGTGAAACTCCGTAGCGAAGCACGGGTATTCTGCTAGTCATGTATAAGAGAAAATATATCGTGCGTGGCAGGCAAGCATATCTCAGTTATGTACTGTTTACGTTTCCATTTTATTATTATCACTACCGCAATAAAAAGGCAGGGAAGACACACACACACACACACACACAATTCGCGTTATTTCTGGCCTCATTCATGTTTATTTTCTTACATCTGCACGGTTTTTAAATGGAAAGTGCCGAACCCATACCAACATAACGCATGCAAGCCGAAAAAGTGTCCAGCGTGGATAGCGATTTGCTTCCTGTGGATCGCTGGGCAGTGTAACTGCACGTGTTTGCAGAGGAACGATTCATAGACAGACTTTTCGTCTTTAGGGAATGAACCCTCTGCAAGATGCTGAGGGTCCATGAGTGACTTCGGAGCGCTCCTTCTTTTCGGCGTGTTTGTTCTGTGAAACGTACACTGTAGATTCGCAGATTTATTCTAAGCAACGCTCAATAGGAAATGTTGAAAATTTTTGTCCACGGTGAACCCTTATACACACTAAACCTGCTCTGATGTTTTAATTACGGACATCATAATATTAAAACTTTGGAAACTTGAGCACTACTTAATGGAGATCAATCATTAACTTATACAAGCCATTAATTTTATGCATATTTTTTATATATATGTGTACAACGTTATCGGCAACAAAGAAGTAGTTTTTGTTAAAATTCCTTCCCGGGATATTTGGCCGTAGTCCAATGTTTTCTACAAAACCAGACGTTTCGGCAATGCCATTGACTTCCATCATCAGTGAAAATCGAGTGCGATAACGTGAGGTGGTATATGTTAGTGACCACAGTACTGTGGTTAAGGCTGAAGCAGTAAGTAGAAAGAAGTAGTTTCTATGGTAATATTTCATTTCGAAAATGATTGTAAAAATAAATCTTAGAATATGGAAGTCATGTATGGTTCTCCATACCGATATTTTACTTCCATATTCCTTAAGGAATGGAAGTATGGTGATGGCAAAAAAAATCGTGTTCGAGATTATTGCAGATTCTGATTCTACTACACTCAAAACATGGAAAAAAGTCGTTTTCCGAAAAGTGGCTGTGTGTCTGTCTGTCTGTCTGTCTGTCTGTGTGTCTGTGTGTCTGTGTGTCTGTGTGTCTGTGTGTAGATTTTTTTTCTATGCCAAACGATAACTGCCGCAAATTCAAACAGAATCAAATAATTTTTTGCATACAGCTCGGTTTTGCAGAGTTCTCGCGACCTATTGTTTTTGGTGAAGATCGGTTGAGGGAAAGGGGTAGTTTACCTGCAACGGTTTTTTTTTAGCAAGGGTAATTTTGTTTGTTTGGCAAACGATAACAGCCGCAAATTCAAACAGAATCAAATAATGTTTCGCATACAGCCCTGAATTGTAGAGTTCTCAAGACCTATTGTTTTTGGTGAAGATCGGTTAAGGGAAAGGGGTAGTTTACCTGTAACGTTTTATGTTTTAACAAGGGTATTTCCTATGGCAAACGATAACAGCCGCAAATTCAAACAGAATGAAAAGATTATTTGCATACAGCCCTAAATTGTAGAGTTCTCAAGACCTTTTGTTTTTGGTGAAGATCGGTTAAGGGAAAGGGGTAGTTTACCTACAACGTTTTTTTAACAAGGGTATTTTCTATGGCAAACGATAACAGCCGCAAATTCAAACAGAATCAAATAATTTTCTGCATACAGCCCTGATTTGTAGAGTACTCAAGACCTATTGTTTTTGGTGAAGATCGGTTGAGGGGAAGGGGTAGTTTACCAGCAACGTTTTTTATCATGCGTATTTTCTATGGCAAACGACAACTGCCGCAAATTCAAACAGAATCAAATAATTTTTTGCATACAGCCCTGATTTGTAGAGTACTCGCGACCTATTGTTTTTGGTGAAGATCGGTTGAGGGGAAGGGGTAGTTTACCTGCAACGGTTTTTTTTATCAAGGGAAATTTTTTTTTTTTGGCAAACGATAACAGCCGCAAATTCAAACAGAATCAAATAATGTTTCGCATACAGCCCTGAATTGTAGATTTCTCAAGACCTATTGTTTTTGGTGAAGATCGGTTGAGGGAAAGGGGTAGTTTACCTGCAACGTTTTTTTAACAAGGGTATTTTCTATGGCAAACGATAACAGCCGCAAATTCAAACAGAATCAAATAATGTTTTGCATACAGCCCTGATTTGTAGAGTACTCAAGACCTATTGTTTTTGGTGAATATCGGTTAAGGGGAAGGGGTAGTTTACCAGCAACGTTTTTTTATCAAGCGTATTTTCTATGGCAAACGATAACAGCCGCAAATTCAAACAGAATGAAATAATTTTTTGCATACGTCCCTGAGGTGTAGAGGTCTCAATGGCTTTCGATTTTGGTGAAGATCGGTTAAGGGGAAGGGGTAGTTTACCTGCAACCTTTTACGTTTTAACAAGAGTAAAGTACTTGAAAATTTATTTAAACTTTTTGAAACAATGGTAATTGTTAAAAATAAAATAATTTTGTTGCCAGGCAATAAAATTATAATTTTTTCATTTTAATGTAATATAATATTTTTCATTTCATACAGCAATAAAAAAGCAGGTAAGACACAGCCTGGTTGTTTGGCTGAAAATGATTTTAAATATAAATCTTAGAATATGGAAGTCATGTATGGTTCTCCATACCGATATTTGCATACCGCCCTGATTTGTAGAGTACTCGCGACCTATTGTTTTTGGTGAAGATCGGTTGAGGGGAAGGGGTAGTTTACCTGCAACGGTTTTTTTTATCAAGGGAAATTTTTTTTTTTGGCAAACGATAACAGCCGCAAATTCAAACAGAATCAAATAATGTTTCGCATACAGCCCTGAATTGTAGAGTTCTCAAGACCTTTTGTTTTTGGTGAAGATCGGTTAAGGGAAAGGGGTAGTTTACCTGTAACGTTTTATGTTTTAACAAGGGTATTTCCTATGGCAAACGATAACAGCCGCAAATTCAAACAGAATCAAAAGATTAATTGCATACAGCCCTAAATTGTAGAGTTCTCAAGACCTATTGTTTTTGGTGAAGATCGGTTGAGGGAAAGTGGTAGTTTACCTGCAACGTTTTTTTAAGAAGGGTATTTTCTATGGCAAACGATAACAGCCGCAAATTCAAACAGAATCAAATAATGTTTTGCATACAGCCCTGATTTGTAGAGTACTCAAGACCTATTGTTTTTGGTGAAGATCGGTTAAGGGGAAGGGGTAGTTTACCTGCAACCTTTTACGTTTTAACAAGAGTAAAGTAATTGAAAATTTATTTAAACTTTTTCAAACAATGGTAATTGTTAAAAATAAAATAATTTTGTTGCCAAGCAATAAAATTAAAATTTTTTCATTTTAATGTACATCATGTATAAGAGAAAATATATCGCGCTTGGCAGGCGATATTAAGATTTAAATATAAATCTTAGAATATGGAAGTCATGTATGGTTCTCCATTTACTTCCATATTCCTTAAGGAATGGAAGCATGGTGATGGCAAAAAAAATCGTGTTCGAGATTATTGCAGATTCTGATTGTACTACACTCAAAACATGAAAGAAAGTCGTTTTCCGAAAAGTGTCTGTGTGTCTATCTGTGTGTCTGTAGATTTTTTTTTATGGCAAACGATAACTGCCGCAAATTCAAACAGAATCAAATAATTTTTTGCATACAGCCCTGATTTGTAGAGTACTCACGACCTATTGTTTTTGGTGAAGATCGGTTGAGGGAAAGGGGTAGTTTACCTGCAACGGTTTTTTTTTTATCAAGGGAAATTTTTTTTTTTTGCAAACGATAACAGCCGCAAATTCAAACAGAATCAAATAATGTTTCGTATACAGCCCTGAATTGTAGAGTTCTCAAGACCTGTTGTTTTTGGTGAAGATCGGTTAAGGGAAAGGGGTAGTTTACCTGTAACGTTTTTTTAACAAGGGTATTTTCTATGGCAAACGATAACAGCCGCAAATTCAAACAGAATCAAAAGATTATTTGCATACAGCCCTAAGTTGTAGAGTTCTCAAGACCTGTTGTTTTTGGTGAAGATCGGTTAAGGGAAAGGGGTAGTTTACAAACAACGTTTTTTTAACAAGGGTATTTTCTATGGCAAACGATAACAGCCGCAAATTCAAACAGAATCAAATAATTTTCCGCATACAGCCCTGATTTGTAGAGTACTCAAGACCTATTGTTTTTGGTGAAGATCGGTTGAGGGGAAGGCGTAGTTTACCTGCAACGTTTTTTATCAAGCGTATTTTCTATGGCAAACGATAACTGCCGCAAATTCAAACAGAATCAAATCATTTTTTGCATACAGCCCTGATTTGTAGAGTACTCGCGACCTATTGTTTTTGGTGAAGATCGGTTGAGGGGAAGGGGTAGTTTACCTGCAACGGTTTTTTTTATCAAGGGAAATTTTTTTTTTTGGCAAACGATAACAGCCGCAAATTCAAACAGAATCAAATAATGTTTCGCATACAGCCCTGAATTTTAGAGTTCTCAAGACCTTTTGTTTTTGGTGAAGATCGGTTAAGGGAAAGGGGTAGTTTACCTGTAACGTTTTATGTTTTAACAAGGGTATTTCCTATGGCAAACGATAACAGCCGCAAATTCAAACAGAATCAAAAGATTAATTCCATACAGCCCTAAATTGTATAGTTCTCAAGACCTATTGTTTTTGGTGAAGATCGGTTGAGGGAAAGTGGTAGTTTACCTGCAACGTTTTTTTAAGAAGGGTATTTTCTATGGCAAACGATAACAGCCGCAAATTCAAACAGAATCAAATAATGTTTTGCATACAGCCCTGATTTGTAGAGTACTCAAGACCTATTGTTTTTGGTGAAGATCGGTTAAGGGGAAGGGGTAGTTTACCTGCAACCTTTTACGTTTTAACAAGAGTAAAGTAATTGAAAATTTATTTAAACTTTTTCAAACAATGGTAATTGTTAAAAATAAAATAATTTTGTTGCCAAGCAATAAAATTAAAATTTTTTCATTTTAATGTACATCATGTATAAGAGAAAATATATCGCGCTTGGCAGGCGATATTAAGATTTAAATATAAATCTTAGAATATGGAAGTCATGTATGGTTCTCCATTTACTTCCATATTCCTTAAGGAATGGAAGCATGGTGATGGCAAAAAAAATCGTGTTCGAGATTATTGCAGATTCTGATTGTACTACACTCAAAACATGAAAGAAAGTCGTTTTCCGAAAAGTGTCTGTGTGTCTGTAGATTTTTTTTTTATGGCAAACGATAACTGCTGCAAATTCAAACAGAATCAAATAATTTTTTGCATACAGCCCTGATTTGTAGAGTACTCACGACCTATTGTTTTTGGTGAAGATCGGTTGAGGGAAAGGGGTAGTTTACCTGCAACGGTTTTTTTTTTATCAAGGGAAATTTTTTTTTTTTTGCAAACGATAACAGCCGCAAATTCAAACAGAATCAAATAATGTTTCGTATACAGCACTGAATTGTAGAGTTCTCAAGACCTGTTGTTTTTGGTGAAGATCGGTTAAGGGAAAGGGGTAGTTTACCTGTAACGTTTTTTTAACAAGGGTATTTTCTATGGCAAACGATAACAGCCGCAAATTCAAACAGAATCAAAAGATTATTTGCATACAGCCCTAAGTTGTAGAGTTCTCAAGACCTGTTGTTTTTGGTGAAGATCGGTTAAGGGAAAGGGGTAGTTTACAAACAACGTTTTTTTAACAAGGGTATTTTCTATGGCAAACGATAACAGCCGCAAATTCAAACAGAATCAAATAATTTTCTGCATACAGCCCTGATTTGTAGAGTACTCAAGACCTATTGTTTTTGGTGAAGATCGGTTGAGGGGAAGGGGTAGTTTACCTGCAACGTTTTTTATCAAGCGTATTTTCTATGGCAAACGATAACTGCCGCAAATTCAAACAGAATCAAATCATTTTTTGCATACAGCCCTGATTTGTAGAGTACTCGCGACCTATTGTTTTTGGTGAAGATCGGTTGAGGGGAAGGGGTAGTTTACCTGCAACGGTTTTTTTTATCAAGGGAAATTTTTTTTTTTTGGCAAACGATAACAGCCGCAAATTCAAACAGAATCAAATAATGTTTCGCATACAGCCCTGAATTTTAGAGTTCTCAAGACCTTTTGTTTTTGGTGAAGATCGGTTAAGGGAAAGGGGTAGTTTACCTGTAACGTTTTATGTTTTAACAAGGGTATTTCCTATGGCAAACGATAACAGCCGCAAATTCAAACAGAATCAAAAGATTAATTGCATACAGCCCTAAATTGTATAGTTCTCAAGACCTATTGTTTTTGGTGAAGATCGGTTGAGGGAAAGTGGTAGTTTACCTGCAACGTTTTTTTAAGAAGGGTATTTTCTATGGCAAACGATAACAGCCGCAAATTCAAACAGAATCAAATAATGTTTTGCATACAGCCCTGATTTGTAGAGTACTCAAGACCTATTGTTTTTGGTGAAGATCGGTTAAGGGGAAGGGGTAGTTTACCTGCAACCTTTTACGTTTTAACAAGAGTAAAGTAATTGAAAATTTATTTAAACTTTTTCAAACAATGGTAATTGTTAAAAATAAAATAATTTTGTTGCCAAGCAATAAAATTAAAATTTTTTCATTTTAATGTACATCATGTATAAGAGAAAATATATCGCGCTTGGCAGGCGATATTAAGATTTAAATATAAATCTTAGAATATGGAAGTCATGTATGGTTCTCCATTTACTTCCATATTCCTTAAGGAATGGAAGCATGGTGATGGCAAAAAAAATCGTGTTCGAGATTATTGCAGATTCTGATTGTACTACACTCAAAACATGAAAGAAAGTCGTTTTCCGAAAAGTGTCTGTGTGTCTCTCTGTGTGTCTGTAGATTTTTTTTTATGGCTAACGATAACTGCCGCAAATTCAAACAGAATCAAATAATTTTTTGCATACAGCCCTGATTTGTAGAGTACTCACGACCTATTGTTTTTGGTGAAGATCGGTTAAGGGAAAGGGGTAGTTTACCTGTAACGTTTTTTTAACAAGGGTATTTTCTATGGCAAACGATAACAGCCGCAAATTCAAACAGAATCAAAAGATTATTTGCATACAGCCCTAAGTTGTAGAGTTCTCAAGACCTGTTGTTTTTGGTGAAGATCGGTTAAGGGAAAGGGGTAGTTTACAAACAACGTTTTTTTAACAAGGGTATTTTCTATGGCAAACGATAACAGCCGCAAATTCAAACAGAATCAAATAATTTTCTGCATACAGCCCTGATTTGTAGAGTACTCAAGACCTATTGTTTTTGGTGAAGATCGGTTGAGGGGAAGGGGTAGTTTACCTGCAACGTTTTTTATCAAGCGTATTTTCTATGGCAAACGATAACTGCCGCAAATTCAAACAGAATCAAATCATTTTTTGCAGACAGCCCTGATTTGTAGAGTACTCGCGACCTATTGTTTTTGGTGAAGATCGGTTGAGGGGAAGGGGTAGTTTACCTGCAACGGTTTTTTTTATCAAGGGAAATTTTTTTTTTTGGCAAACGATAACAGCCGCAAATTCAAACAGAATCAAATAATGTTTCGCATACAGCACTGAATTGTAGAGTTCTCAAGACCTTTTGTTTTTGGTGAAGATCGGTTAAGGGAAAGGGGTAGTTTACCTGTAACGTTTTATGTTTTAACAAGGGTATTTCCTATGGCAAACGATAACAGCCGCAAATTCAAACAGAATCAAAAGATTAATTGCATGCAGCCCTAAATTGTATAGTTCTCAAGACCTATTGTTTTTGGTGAAGATCGGTTGAGGGAAAGTGGTAGTTTACCTGCAACGTTTTTTTAAGAAGGGTATTTTCTATGGCAAACGATAACAGCCGCAAATTCAAACAGAATCAAATAATGTTTTGCATACAGCCCTGATTTGTAGAGTACTCAAGACCTATTGTTTTTGGTGAAGATCGGTTAAGGGGAAGGGGTAGTTTACCTGCAACCTTTTACGTTTTAACAAGAGTAAAGTAATTGAAAATTTATTTAAACTTTTTCAAACAATGGTAATTGTTAAAAATAAAATAATTTTGTTGCCAAGCAATAAAATTAAAATTTTTTCATTTTAATGTACATCATGTATAAGAGAAAATATATCGCGCTTGGCAGGCGATATTAAGATTTAAATATAAATCTTAGAATATGGAAGTCATGTATGGTTCTCCATTTACTTCCATATTCCTTAAGGAATGGAAGCATGGTGATGGCAAAAAAAATCGTGTTCGAGATTATTGCAGATTCTGATTGTACTACACTCAAAACATGAAAGAAAGTCGTTTTCCGAAAAGTGTCTGTGTGTCTGTAGATTTTTTTTTTATGGCAAACGATAACTGCCGCAAATTCAAACAGAATCAAATAATTTTTTGCATACAGCCCTGATTTGTAGAGTACTCACGACCTATTGTTTTTGGTGAAGATCGGTTGAGGGAAAGGGGTAGTTTACCTGCAACGGTTTTTTTTTATCAAGGGAAATTTTTTTTTTTTTGCAAACGATAACAGCCGCAAATTCAAACAGAATCAAATAATGTTTCGTATACAGCACTGAATTGTAGAGTTCTCAAGACCTGTTGTTTTTGGTGAAGATCGGTTAAGGGAAAGGGGTAGTTTACCTGTAACGTTTTTTTAACAAGGGTATTTTCTATGGCAAACGATAACAGCCGCAAATTCAAACAGAATCAAAAGATTATTTGCATACAGCCCTAAGTTGTAGAGTTCTCAAGACCTGTTGTTTTTGGTGAAGATCGGTTAAGGGAAAGGGGTAGTTTACAAACAACGTTTTTTTAACAAGGGTATTTTCTATGGCAAACGATAACAGCCGCAAATTCAAACAGAATCAAATAATTTTCTGCATACAGCCCTGATTTGTAGAGTACTCAAGACCTATTGTTTTTGGTGAAGATCGGTTGAGGGGAAGGGGTAGTTTACCTGCAACGTTTTTTATCAAGCGTATTTTCTATGGCAAACGATAACTGCCGCAAATTCAAACAGAATCAAATCATTTTTTGCATACAGCCCTGATTTGTAGAGTACTCGCGACCTATTGTTTTTGGTGAAGATCGGTTGAGGGGAAGGGGTAGTTTACCTGCAACGGTTTTTTTTATCAAGGGAAATTTTTTTTTTTTGGCAAACGATAACAGCCGCAAATTCAAACAGAATCAAATAATGTTTCGCATACAGCCCTGAATTTTAGAGTTCTCAAGACCTTTTGTTTTTGGTGAAGATCGGTTAAGGGAAAGGGGTAGTTTACCTGTAACGTTTTATGTTTTAACAAGGGTATTTCCTATGGCAAACGATAACAGCCGCAAATTCAAACAGAATCAAAAGATTAATTGCATACAGCCCTAAATTGTATAGTTCTCAAGACCTATTGTTTTTGGTGAAGATCGGTTGAGGGAAAGTGGTAGTTTACCTGCAACGTTTTTTTAAGAAGGGTATTTTCTATGGCAAACGATAACAGCCGCAAATTCAAACAGAATCAAATAATGTTTTGCATACAGCCCTGATTTGTAGAGTACTCAAGACCTATTGTTTTTGGTGAAGATCGGTTAAGGGGAAGGGGTAGTTTACCTGCAACCTTTTACGTTTTAACAAGAGTAAAGTAATTGAAAATTTATTTAAACTTTTTCAAACAATGGTAATTGTTAAAAATAAAATAATTTTGTTGCCAAGCAATAAAATTAAAATTTTTTCATTTTAATGTACATCATGTATAAGAGAAAATATATCGCGCTTGGCAGGCGATATTAAGATTTAAATATAAATCTTAGAATATGGAAGTCATGTATGGTTCTCCATTTACTTCCATATTCCTTAAGGAATGGAAGCATGGTGATGGCAAAAAAAATCGTGTTCGAGATTATTGCAGATTCTGATTGTACTACACTCAAAACATGAAAGAAAGTCGTTTTCCGAAAAGTGTCTGTGTGTCTGTAGATTTTTTTTTTATGGCAAACGATAACTGCCGCAAATTCAAACAGAATCAAATAATTTTTTGCATACAGCCCTGATTTGTAGAGTACTCACGACCTATTGTTTTTGGTGAAGATCGGTTGAGGGAAAGGGGTAGTTTACCTGCAACGGTTTTTTTTTATCAAGGGAAATTTTTTTTTTTTTGCAAACGATAACAGCCGCAAATTCAAACAGAATCAAATAATGTTTCGTATACAGCACTGAATTGTAGAGTTCTCAAGACCTGTTGTTTTTGGTGAAGATCGGTTAAGGGAAAGGGGTAGTTTACCTGTAACGTTTTTTTAACAAGGGTATTTTCTATGGCAAACGATAACAGCCGCAAATTCAAACAGAATCAAAAGATTATTTGCATACAGCCCTAAGTTGTAGAGTTCTCAAGACCTGTTGTTTTTGGTGAAGATCGGTTAAGGGAAAGGGGTAGTTTACAAACAACGTTTTTTTAACAAGGGTATTTTCTATGGCAAACGATAACAGCCGCAAATTCAAACAGAATCAAATAATTTTCTGCATACAGCCCTGATTTGTAGAGTACTCAAGACCTATTGTTTTTGGTGAAGATCGGTTGAGGGGAAGGGGTAGTTTACCTGCAACGTTTTTTATCAAGCGTATTTTCTATGGCAAACGATAACTGCCGCAAATTCAAACAGAATCAAATCATTTTTTGCATACAGCCCTGATTTGTAGAGTACTCGCGACCTATTGTTTTTGGTGAAGATCGGTTGAGGGGAAGGGGTAGTTTACCTGCAACGGTTTTTTTTATCAAGGGAAATTTTTTTTTTTTGGCAAACGATAACAGCCGCAAATTCAAACAGAATCAAATAATGTTTCGCATACAGCCCTGAATTTTAGAGTTCTCAAGACCTTTTGTTTTTGGTGAAGATCGGTTAAGGGAAAGGGGTAGTTTACCTGTAACGTTTTATGTTTTAACAAGGGTATTTCCTATGGCAAACGATAACAGCCGCAAATTCAAACAGAATCAAAAGATTAATTGCATACAGCCCTAAATTGTATAGTTCTCAAGACCTATTGTTTTTGGTGAAGATCGGTTGAGGGAAAGTGGTAGTTTACCTGCAACGTTTTTTTAAGAAGGGTATTTTCTATGGCAAACGATAACAGCCGCAAATTCAAACAGAATCAAATAATGTTTTGCATACAGCCCTGATTTGTAGAGTACTCAAGACCTATTGTTTTTGGTGAAGATCGGTTAAGGGGAAGGGGTAGTTTACCTGCAACCTTTTACGTTTTAACAAGAGTAAAGTAATTGAAAATTTATTTAAACTTTTTCAAACAATGGTAATTGTTAAAAATAAAATAATTTTGTTGCCAAGCAATAAAATTAAAATTTTTTCATTTTAATGTACATCATGTATAAGAGAAAATATATCGCGCTTGGCAGGCGATATTAAGATTTAAATATAAATCTTAGAATATGGAAGTCATGTATGGTTCTCCATTTACTTCCATATTCCTTAAGGAATGGAAGCATGGTGATGGCAAAAAAAATCGTGTTCGAGATTATTGCAGATTCTGATTGTACTACACTCAAAACATGAAAGAAAGTCGTTTTCCGAAAAGTGTCTGTGTGTCTCTCTGTGTGTCTGTAGATTTTTTTTTATGGCTAACGATAACTGCCGCAAATTCAAACAGAATCAAATAATTTTTTGCATACAGCCCTGATTTGTAGAGTACTCACGACCTATTGTTTTTGGTGAAGATCGGTTAAGGGAAAGGGGTAGTTTACCTGTAACGTTTTTTTAACAAGGGTATTTTCTATGGCAAACGATAACAGCCGCAAATTCAAACAGAATCAAAAGATTATTTGCATACAGCCCTAAGTTGTAGAGTTCTCAAGACCTGTTGTTTTTGGTGAAGATCGGTTAAGGGAAAGGGGTAGTTTACAAACAACGTTTTTTTAACAAGGGTATTTTCTATGGCAAACGATAACAGCCGCAAATTCAAACAGAATCAAATAATTTTCTGCATACAGCCCTGATTTGTAGAGTACTCAAGACCTATTGTTTTTGGTGAAGATCGGTTGAGGGGAAGGGGTAGTTTACCTGCAACGTTTTTTATCAAGCGTATTTTCTATGGCAAACGATAACTGCCGCAAATTCAAACAGAATCAAATCATTTTTTGCAGACAGCCCTGATTTGTAGAGTACTCGCGACCTATTGTTTTTGGTGAAGATCGGTTGAGGGGAAGGGGTAGTTTACCTGCAACGGTTTTTTTTATCAAGGGAAATTTTTTTTTTTGGCAAACGATAACAGCCGCAAATTCAAACAGAATCAAATAATGTTTCGCATACAGCACTGAATTGTAGAGTTCTCAAGACCTTTTGTTTTTGGTGAAGATCGGTTAAGGGAAAGGGGTAGTTTACCTGTAACGTTTTATGTTTTAACAAGGGTATTTCCTATGGCAAACGATAACAGCCGCAAATTCAAACAGAATCAAAAGATTAATTGCATGCAGCCCTAAATTGTATAGTTCTCAAGACCTATTGTTTTTGGTGAAGATCGGTTGAGGGAAAGTGGTAGTTTACCTGCAACGTTTTTTTAAGAAGGGTATTTTCTATGGCAAACGATAACAGCCGCAAATTCAAACAGAATCAAATAATGTTTTGCATACAGCCCTGATTTGTAGAGTACTCAAGACCTATTGTTTTTGGTGAAGATCGGTTAAGGGGAAGGGGTAGTTTACCTGCAACCTTTTACGTTTTAACAAGAGTAAAGTAATTGAAAATTTATTTAAACTTTTTCAAACAATGGTAATTGTTAAAAATAAAATAATTTTGTTGCCAAGCAATAAAATTAAAATTTTTTCATTTTAATGTACATCATGTATAAGAGAAAATATATCGCGCTTGGCAGGCGATATTAAGATTTAAATATAAATCTTAGAATATGGAAGTCATGTATGGTTCTCCATTTACTTCCATATTCCTTAAGGAATGGAAGCATGGTGATGGCAAAAAAAATCGTGTTCGAGATTATTGCAGATTCTGATTGTACTACACTCAAAACATGAAAGAAAGTCGTTTTCCGAAAAGTGTCTGTGTGTCTGTAGATTTTTTTTTTATGGCAAACGATAACTGCCGCAAATTCAAACAGAATCAAATAATTTTTTGCATACAGCCCTGATTTGTAGAGTACTCACGACCTATTGTTTTTGGTGAAGATCGGTTGAGGGAAAGGGGTAGTTTACCTGCAACGGTTTTTTTTTATCAAGGGAAATTTTTTTTTTTTTGCAAACGATAACAGCCGCAAATTCAAACAGAATCAAATAATGTTTCGTATACAGCACTGAATTGTAGAGTTCTCAAGACCTGTTGTTTTTGGTGAAGATCGGTTAAGGGAAAGGGGTAGTTTACCTGTAACGTTTTTTTAACAAGGGTATTTTCTATGGCAAACGATAACAGCCGCAAATTCAAACAGAATCAAAAGATTATTTGCATACAGCCCTAAGTTGTAGAGTTCTCAAGACCTGTTGTTTTTGGTGAAGATCGGTTAAGGGAAAGGGGTAGTTTACAAACAACGTTTTTTTAACAAGGGTATTTTCTATGGCAAACGATAACAGCCGCAAATTCAAACAGAATCAAATAATTTTCTGCATACAGCCCTGATTTGTAGAGTACTCAAGACCTATTGTTTTTGGTGAAGATCGGTTGAGGGGAAGGGGTAGTTTACCTGCAACGTTTTTTATCAAGCGTATTTTCTATGGCAAACGATAACTGCCGCAAATTCAAACAGAATCAAATCATTTTTTGCATACAGCCCTGATTTGTAGAGTACTCGCGACCTATTGTTTTTGGTGAAGATCGGTTGAGGGGAAGGGGTAGTTTACCTGCAACGGTTTTTTTTATCAAGGGAAATTTTTTTTTTTTGGCAAACGATAACAGCCGCAAATTCAAACAGAATCAAATAATGTTTCGCATACAGCCCTGAATTTTAGAGTTCTCAAGACCTTTTGTTTTTGGTGAAGATCGGTTAAGGGAAAGGGGTAGTTTACCTGTAACGTTTTATGTTTTAACAAGGGTATTTCCTATGGCAAACGATAACAGCCGCAAATTCAAACAGAATCAAAAGATTAATTGCATACAGCCCTAAATTGTATAGTTCTCAAGACCTGTTGTTTTTGGTGAAGATCGGTTGAGGGAAAGTGGTAGTTTACCTGCAACGTTTTTTTAAGAAGGGTATTTTCTATGGCAAACGATAACAGCCGCAAATTCAAACAGAATCAAATAATGTTTTGCATACAGCCCTGATTTGTAGAGTACTCAAGACCTATTGTTTTTGGTGAAGATCGGTTAAGGGGAAGGGGTAGTTTACCTGCAACCTTTTACGTTTTAACAAGAGTAAAGTAATTGAAAATTTATTTAAACTTTTTCAAACAATGGTAATTGTTAAAAATAAAATAATTTTGTTGCCAAGCAATAAAATTAAAATTTTTTCATTTTAATGTACATCATGTATAAGAGAAAATATATCGCGCTTGGCAGGCGATATTAAGATTTAAATATAAATCTTAGAATATGGAAGTCATGTATGGTTCTCCATTTACTTCCATATTCCTTAAGGAATGGAAGCATGGTGATGGCAAAAAAAATCGTGTTCGAGATTATTGCAGATTCTGATTGTACTACACTCAAAACATGAAAGAAAGTCGTTTTCCGAAAAGTGTCTGTGTGTCTCTCTGTGTGTCTGTAGATTTTTTTTTATGGCTAACGATAACTGCCGCAAATTCAAACAGAATCAAATAATTTTTTGCATACAGCCCTGATTTGTAGAGTACTCACGACATATTGTTTTTGGTGAAGATCGGTTAAGGGAAAGGGGTAGTTTACCTGTAACGTTTTTTTAACAAGGGTATTTTCTATGGCAAACGATAACAGCCGCAAATTCAAACAGAATCAAAAGATTATTTGCATACAGCCCTAAGTTGTAGAGTTCTCAAGACCTGTTGTTTTTGGTGAAGATCGGTTAAGGGAAAGGGGTAGTTTACAAACAACGTTTTTTTAACAAGGGTATTTTCTATGGCAAACGATAACAGCCGCAAATTCAAACAGAATCAAATAATTTTCTGCATACAGCCCTGATTTGTAGAGTACTCAAGACCTATTGTTTTTGGTGAAGATCGGTTGAGGGGAAGGGGTAGTTTACCTGCAACGTTTTTTATCAAGCGTATTTTCTATGGCAAACGATAACTGCCGCAAATTCAAACAGAATCAAATCATTTTTTGCATACAGCCCTGATTTGTAGAGTACTCGCGACCTATTGTTTTTGGTGAAGATCGGTTGAGGGGAAGGGGTAGTTTACCTGCAACGGTTTTTTTTATCAAGGGAAATTTTTTTTTTTTGGCAAACGATAACAGCCGCAAATTCAAACAGAATCAAATAATGTTTCGCATACAGCCCTGAATTTTAGAGTTCTCAAGACGTTTTGTTTTTGGTGAAGATCGGTTAAGGGAAAGGGGTAGTTTACCTGTAACGTTTTATGTTTTAACAAGGGTATTTCCTATGGCAAACGATAACAGCCGCAAATTCAAACAGAATCAAAAGATTAATTGCATACAGCCCTAAATTGTATAGTTCTCAAGACCTATTGTTTTTGGTGAAGATCGGTTGAGGGAAAGTGGTAGTTTACCTGCAACGTTTTTTTAAGAAGGGTATTTTCTATGGCAAACGATAACAGCCGCAAATTCAAACAGAATCAAATAATGTTTTGCATACAGCCCTGATTTGTAGAGTACTCAAGACCTATTGTTTTTGGTGAAGATCGGTTAAGGGGAAGGGGTAGTTTACCTGCAACCTTTTACGTTTTAACAAGAGTAAAGTAATTGAAAATTTATTTAAACTTTTTCAAACAATGGTAATTGTTAAAAATAAAATAATTTTGTTGCCAAGCAATAAAATTAAAATTTTTTCATTTTAATGTACATCATGTATAAGAGAAAATATATCGCGCTTGGCAGGCGATATTAAGATTTAAATATAAATCTTAGAATATGGAAGTCATGTATGGTTCTCCATTTACTTCCATATTCCTTAAGGAATGGAAGCATGGTGATGGCAAAAAAAATCGTGTTCGAGATTATTGCAGATTCTGATTGTACTACACTCAAAACATGAAAGAAAGTCGTTTTCCGAAAAGTGTCTGTGTGTCTCTCTGTGTGTCTGTAGATTTTTTTTTATGGCTAACGATAACTGCCGCAAATTCAAACAGAATCAAATAATTTTTTGCATACAGCCCTGATTTGTAGAGTACTCACGACCTATTGTTTTTGGTGAAGATCGGTTAAGGGAAAGGGGTAGTTTACCTGTAACGTTTTTTTAACAAGGGTATTTTCTATGGCAAACGATAACAGCCGCAAATTCAAACAGAATCAAAAGATTATTTGCATACAGCCCTAAGTTGTAGAGTTCTCAAGACCTGTTGTTTTTGGTGAAGATCGGTTAAGGGAAAGGGGTAGTTTACAAACAACGTTTTTTTAACAAGGGTATTTTCTATGGCAAACGATAACAGCCGCAAATTCAAACAGAATCAAATAATTTTCTGCATACAGCCCTGATTTGTAGAGTACTCAAGACCTATTGTTTTTGGTGAAGATCGGTTGAGGGGAAGGGGTAGTTTACCTGCAACGTTTTTTATCAAGCGTATTTTCTATGGCAAACGATAACTGCCGCAAATTCAAACAGAATCAAATAATGTTTTGCATACAGCGCTGATTTGTAGAGTACTCGCGACCTATTGTTTTTGGTGAAGATCGGTTGAGGGGAAGGGGTAGTTTACCTGCAACGGTTTTTTTTATCAAGGGAAATTTTTTTTTTTGGCAAACGATAACAGCCGCAAATTCAAACAGAATCAAATAATGTTTCGCATACAGCACTGAATTGTAGAGTTCTCAAGACCTTTTGTTTTTGGTGAAGATCGGTTAAGGGAAAGGGGTAGTTTACCTGTAACGTTTTATGTTTTAACAAGGGTATTTCCTATGGCAAACGATAACAGCCGCAAATTCAAACAGAATCAAAAGATTAATTGCATGCAGCCCTAAATTGTATAGTTCTCAAGACCTATTGTTTTTGGTGAAGATCGGTTGAGGGAAAGTGGTAGTTTACCTGCAACGTTTTTTTAAGAAGGGTATTTTCTATGGCAAACGATAACAGCCGCAAATTCAAACAGAATCAAATAATGTTTTGCATACAGCCCTGATTTGTAGAGTACTCAAGACCTATTGTTTTTGGTGAAGATCGGTTAAGGGGAAGGGGTAGTTTACCTGCAACCTTTTACGTTTTAACAAGAGTAAAGTAATTGAAAATTTATTTAAACTTTTTCAAACAATGGTAATTGTTAAAAATAAAATAATTTTGTTGCCAAGCAATAAAATTAAAATTTTTTCATTTTAATGTACATCATGTATAAGAGAAAATATATCGCGCTTGGCAGGCGATATTAAGATTTAAATATAAATCTTAGAATATGGAAGTCATGTATGGTTCTCCATTTACTTCCATATTCCTTAAGGAATGGAAGCATGGTGATGGCAAAAAAAATCGTGTTCGAGATTATTGCAGATTCTGATTGTACTACACTCAAAACATGAAAGAAAGTCGTTTTCCGAAAAGTGTCTGTGTGTCTGTAGATTTTTTTTTTATGGCAAACGATAACTGCCGCAAATTCAAACAGAATCAAATAATTTTTTGCATACAGCCCTGATTTGTAGAGTACTCACGACCTATTGTTTTTGGTGAAGATCGGTTGAGGGAAAGGGGTAGTTTACCTGCAACGGTTTTTTTTTATCAAGGGAAATTTTTTTTTTTTTGCAAACGATAACAGCCGCAAATTCAAACAGAATCAAATAATGTTTCGTATACAGCACTGAATTGTAGAGTTCTCAAGACCTGTTGTTTTTGGTGAAGATCGGTTAAGGGAAAGGGGTAGTTTACCTGTAACGTTTTTTTAACAAGGGTATTTTCTATGGCAAACGATAACAGCCGCAAATTCAAACAGAATCAAAAGATTATTTGCATACAGCCCTAAGTTGTAGAGTTCTCAAGACCTGTTGTTTTTGGTGAAGATCGGTTAAGGGAAAGGGGTAGTTTACAAACAACGTTTTTTTAACAAGGGTATTTTCTATGGCAAACGATAACAGCCGCAAATTCAAACAGAATCAAATAATTTTCTGCATACAGCCCTGATTTGTAGAGTACTCAAGACCTATTGTTTTTGGTGAAGATCGGTTGAGGGGAAGGGGTAGTTTACCTGCAACGTTTTTTATCAAGCGTATTTTCTATGGCAAACGATAACTGCCGCAAATTCAAACAGAATCAAATCATTTTTTGCATACAGCCCTGATTTGTAGAGTACTCGCGACCTATTGTTTTTGGTGAAGATCGGTTGAGGGGAAGGGGTAGTTTACCTGCAACGGTTTTTTTTATCAAGGGAAATTTTTTTTTTTTGGCAAACGATAACAGCCGCAAATTCAAACAGAATCAAATAATGTTTCGCATACAGCCCTGAATTTTAGAGTTCTCAAGACCTTTTGTTTTTGGTGAAGATCGGTTAAGGGAAAGGGGTAGTTTACCTGTAACGTTTTATGTTTTAACAAGGGTATTTCCTATGGCAAACGATAACAGCCGCAAATTCAAACAGAATCAAAAGATTAATTGCATACAGCCCTAAATTGTATAGTTCTCAAGACCTATTGTTTTTGGTGAAGATCGGTTGAGGGAAAGTGGTAGTTTACCTGCAACGTTTTTTTAAGAAGGGTATTTTCTATGGCAAACGATAACAGCCGCAAATTCAAACAGAATCAAATAATGTTTTGCATACAGCCCTGATTTGTAGAGTACTCAAGACCTATTGTTTTTGGTGAAGATCGGTTAAGGGGAAGGGGTAGTTTACCTGCAACCTTTTACGTTTTAACAAGAGTAAAGTAATTGAAAATTTATTTAAACTTTTTCAAACAATGGTAATTGTTAAAAATAAAATAATTTTGTTGCCAAGCAATAAAATTAAAATTTTTTCATTTTAATGTACATCATGTATAAGAGAAAATATATCGCGCTTGGCAGGCGATATTAAGATTTAAATATAAATCTTAGAATATGGAAGTCATGTATGGTTCTCCATTTACTTCCATATTCCTTAAGGAATGGAAGCATGGTGATGGCAAAAAAAATCGTGTTCGAGATTATTGCAGATTCTGATTGTACTACACTCAAAACATGAAAGAAAGTCGTTTTCCGAAAAGTGTCTGTGTGTCTGTAGATTTTTTTTTTATGGCAAACGATAACTGCCGCAAATTCAAACAGAATCAAATAATTTTTTGCATACAGCCCTGATTTGTAGAGTACTCACGACCTATTGTTTTTGGTGAAGATCGGTTGAGGGAAAGGGGTAGTTTACCTGCAACGGTTTTTTTTTATCAAGGGAAATTTTTTTTTTTTTGCAAACGATAACAGCCGCAAATTCAAACAGAATCAAATAATGTTTCGTATACAGCACTGAATTGTAGAGTTCTCAAGACCTGTTGTTTTTGGTGAAGATCGGTTAAGGGAAAGGGGTAGTTTACCTGTAACGTTTTTTTAACAAGGGTATTTTCTATGGCAAACGATAACAGCCGCAAATTCAAACAGAATCAAAAGATTATTTGCATACAGCCCTAAGTTGTAGAGTTCTCAAGACCTGTTGTTTTTGGTGAAGATCGGTTAAGGGAAAGGGGTAGTTTACAAACAACGTTTTTTTAACAAGGGTATTTTCTATGGCAAACGATAACAGCCGCAAATTCAAACAGAATCAAATAATTTTCTGCATACAGCCCTGATTTGTAGAGTACTCAAGACCTATTGTTTTTGGTGAAGATCGGTTGAGGGGAAGGGGTAGTTTACCTGCAACGTTTTTTATCAAGCGTATTTTCTATGGCAAACGATAACTGCCGCAAATTCAAACAGAATCAAATCATTTTTTGCATACAGCCCTGATTTGTAGAGTACTCGCGACCTATTGTTTTTGGTGAAGATCGGTTGAGGGGAAGGGGTAGTTTACCTGCAACGGTTTTTTTTATCAAGGGAAATTTTTTTTTTTGGCAAACGATAACAGCCGCAAATTCAAACAGAATCAAATAATGTTTCGCATACAGCCCTGAATTTTAGAGTTCTCAAGACCTTTTGTTTTTGGTGAAGATCGGTTAAGGGAAAGGGGTAGTTTACCTGTAACGTTTTATGTTTTAACAAGGGTATTTCCTATGGCAAACGATAACAGCCGCAAATTCAAACAGAATCAAAAGATTAATTGCATACAGCCCTAAATTGTATAGTTCTCAAGACCTATTGTTTTTGGTGAAGATCGGTTGAGGGAAAGTGGTAGTTTACCTGCAACGTTTTTTTAAGAAGGGTATTTTCTATGGCAAACGATAACAGCCGCAAATTCAAACAGAATCAAATAATGTTTTGCATACAGCCCTGATTTGTAGAGTACTCAAGACCTATTGTTTTTGGTGAAGATCGGTTAAGGGGAAGGGGTAGTTTACCTGCAACCTTTTACGTTTTAACAAGAGTAAAGTAATTGAAAATTTATTTAAACTTTTTCAAACAATGGTAATTGTTAAAAATAAAATAATTTTGTTGCCAAGCAATAAATTTAAAATTTTTTCATTTTAATGTACATCATGTATAAGAGAAAATATATCGCGCTTGGCAGGCGATATTAAGATTTAAATATAAATCTTAGAATATGGAAGTCATGTATGGTTCTCCATTTACTTCCATATTCCTTAAGGAATGGAAGCATGGTGATGGCAAAAAAAATCGTGTTCGAGATTATTGCAGATTCTGATTGTACTACACTCAAAACATGAAAGAAAGTCGTTTTCCGAAAAGTGTCTGTGTGTCTCTCTGTGTGTCTGTAGATTTTTTTTTATGGCTAACGATAACTGCCGCAAATTCAAACAGAATCAAATAATTTTTTGCATACAGCCCTGATTTGTAGAGTACTCACGACCTATTGTTTTTGGTGAAGATCGGTTAAGGGAAAGGGGTAGTTTACCTGTAACGTTTTTTTAACAAGGGTATTTTCTATGGCAAACGATAACAGCCGCAAATTCAAACAGAATCAAAAGATTATTTGCATACAGCCCTAAGTTGTAGAGTTCTCAAGACCTGTTGTTTTTGGTGAAGATCGGTTAAGGGAAAGGGGTAGTTTACAAACAACGTTTTTTTAACAAGGGTATTTTCTATGGCAAACGATAACAGCCGCAAATTCAAACAGAATCAAATAATTTTCTGCATACAGCCCTGATTTGTAGAGTACTCAAGACCTATTGTTTTTGGTGAAGATCGGTTGAGGGGAAGGGGTAGTTTACCTGCAACGTTTTTTATCAAGCGTATTTTCTATGGCAAACGATAACTGCCGCAAATTCAAACAGAATCAAATCATTTTTTGCAGACAGCCCTGATTTGTAGAGTACTCGCGACCTATTGTTTTTGGTGAAGATCGGTTGAGGGGAAGGGGTAGTTTACCTGCAACGGTTTTTTTTTATCAAGGGAAATTTTTTTTTTTGGCAAACGATAACAGCCGCAAATTCAAACAGAATCAAATAATGTTTCGCATACAGCACTGAATTGTAGAGTTCTCAAGACCTTTTGTTTTTGGTGAAGATCGGTTAAGGGAAAGGGGTAGTTTACCTGTAACGTTTTATGTTTTAACAAGGGTATTTCCTATGGCAAACGATAACAGCCGCAAATTCAAACAGAATCAAAAGATTAATTGCATGCAGCCCTAAATTGTATAGTTCTCAAGACCTATTGTTTTTGGTGAAGATCGGTTGAGGGAAAGTGGTAGTTTACCTGCAACGTTTTTTTAAGAAGGGTATTTTCTATGGCAAACGATAACAGCCGCAAATTCAAACAGAATCAAATAATGTTTTGCATACAGCCCTGATTTGTAGAGTACTCAAGACCTATTGTTTTTGGTGAAGATCGGTTAAGGGGAAGGGGTAGTTTACCTGCAACCTTTTACGTTTTAACAAGAGTAAAGTAATTGAAAATTTATTTAAACTTTTTCAAACAATGGTAATTGTTAAAAATAAAATAATTTTGTTGCCAAGCAATAAAATTAAAATTTTTTCATTTTAATGTACATCATGTATAAGAGAAAATATATCGCGCTTGGCAGGCGATATTAAGATTTAAATATAAATCTTAGAATATGGAAGTCATGTATGGTTCTCCATTTACTTCCATATTCCTTAAGGAATGGAAGCATGGTGATGGCAAAAAAAATCGTGTTCGAGATTATTGCAGATTCTGATTGTACTACACTCAAAACATGAAAGAAAGTCGTTTTCCGAAAAGTGTCTGTGTGTCTGTAGATTTTTTTTTTATGGCAAACGATAACTGCCGCAAATTCAAACAGAATCAAATAATTTTTTGCATACAGCCCTGATTTGTAGAGTACTCACGACCTATTGTTTTTGGTGAAGATCGGTTGAGGGAAAGGGGTAGTTTACCTGCAACGGTTTTTTTTTATCAAGGGAAATTTTTTTTTTTTTGCAAACGATAACAGCCGCAAATTCAAACAGAATCAAATAATGTTTCGTATACAGCACTGAATTGTAGAGTTCTCAAGACCTGTTGTTTTTGGTGAAGATCGGTTAAGGGAAAGGGGTAGTTTACCTGTAACGTTTTTTTAACAAGGGTATTTTCTATGGCAAACGATAACAGCCGCAAATTCAAACAGAATCAAAAGATTATTTGCATACAGCCCTAAGTTGTAGAGTTCTCAAGACCTGTTGTTTTTGGTGAAGATCGGTTAAGGGAAAGGGGTAGTTTACAAACAACGTTTTTTTAACAAGGGTATTTTCTATGGCAAACGATAACAGCCGCAAATTCAAACAGAATCAAATAATTTTCTGCATACAGCCCTGATTTGTAGAGTACTCAAGACCTATTGTTTTTGGTGAAGATCGGTTGAGGGGAAGGGGTAGTTTACCTGCAACGTTTTTTATCAAGCGTATTTTCTATGGCAAACGATAACTGCCGCAAATTCAAACAGAATCAAATCATTTTTTGCATACAGCCCTGATTTGTAGAGTACTCGCGACCTATTGTTTTTGGTGAAGATCGGTTGAGGGGAAGGGGTAGTTTACCTGCAACGGTTTTTTTTATCAAGGGAAATTTTTTTTTTTTGGCAAACGATAACAGCCGCAAATTCAAACAGAATCAAATAATGTTTCGCATACAGCCCTGAATTTTAGAGTTCTCAAGACCTTTTGTTTTTGGTGAAGATCGGTTAAGGGAAAGGGGTAGTTTACCTGTAACGTTTTATGTTTTAACAAGGGTATTTCCTATGGCAAACGATAACAGCCGCAAATTCAAACAGAATCAAAAGATTAATTGCATACAGCCCTAAATTGTATAGTTCTCAAGACCTGTTGTTTTTGGTGAAGATCGGTTGAGGGAAAGTGGTAGTTTACCTGCAACGTTTTTTTAAGAAGGGTATTTTCTATGGCAAACGATAACAGCCGCAAATTCAAACAGAATCAAATAATGTTTTGCATACAGCCCTGATTTGTAGAGTACTCAAGACCTATTGTTTTTGGTGAAGATCGGTTAAGGGGAAGGGGTAGTTTACCTGCAACCTTTTACGTTTTAACAAGAGTAAAGTAATTGAAAATTTATTTAAACTTTTTCAAACAATGGTAATTGTTAAAAATAAAATAATTTTGTTGCCAAGCAATAAAATTAAAATTTTTTCATTTTAATGTACATCATGTATAAGAGAAAATATATCGCGCTTGGCAGGCGATATTAAGATTTAAATATAAATCTTAGAATATGGAAGTCATGTATGGTTCTCCATTTACTTCCATATTCCTTAAGGAATGGAAGCATGGTGATGGCAAAAAAAATCGTGTTCGAGATTATTGCAGATTCTGATTGTACTACACTCAAAACATGAAAGAAAGTCGTTTTCCGAAAAGTGTCTGTGTGTCTCTCTGTGTGTCTGTAGATTTTTTTTTATGGCTAACGATAACTGCCGCAAATTCAAACAGAATCAAATAATTTTTTGCATACAGCCCTGATTTGTAGAGTACTCACGACCTATTGTTTTTGGTGAAGATCGGTTAAGGGAAAGGGGTAGTTTACCTGTAACGTTTTTTTAACAAGGGTATTTTCTATGGCAAACGATAACAGCCGCAAATTCAAACAGAATCAAAAGATTATTTGCATACAGCCCTAAGTTGTAGAGTTCTCAAGACCTGTTGTTTTTGGTGAAGATCGGTTAAGGGAAAGGGGTAGTTTACAAACAACGTTTTTTTAACAAGGGTATTTTCTATGGCAAACGATAACAGCCGCAAATTCAAACAGAATCAAATAATTTTCTGCATACAGCCCTGATTTGTAGAGTACTCAAGACCTATTGTTTTTGGTGAAGATCGGTTGAGGGGAAGGGGTAGTTTACCTGCAACGTTTTTTATCAAGCGTATTTTCTATGGCAAACGATAACTGCCGCAAATTCAAACAGAATCAAATCATTTTTTGCAGACAGCCCTGATTTGTAGAGTACTCGCGACCTATTGTTTTTGGTGAAGATCGGTTGAGGGGAAGGGGTAGTTTACCTGCAACGGTTTTTTTTATCAAGGGAAATTTTTTTTTTTGGCAAACGATAACAGCCGCAAATTCAAACAGAATCAAATAATGTTTCGCATACAGCACTGAATTGTAGAGTTCTCAAGACCTTTTGTTTTTGGTGAAGATCGGTTAAGGGAAAGGGGTAGTTTACCTGTAACGTTTTATGTTTTAACAAGGGTATTTCCTATGGCAAACGATAACAGCCGCAAATTCAAACAGAATCAAAAGATTAATTGCATGCAGCCCTAAATTGTATAGTTCTCAAGACCTATTGTTTTTGGTGAAGATCGGTTGAGGGAAAGTGGTAGTTTACCTGCAACGTTTTTTTAAGAAGGGTATTTTCTATGGCAAACGATAACAGCCGCAAATTCAAACAGAATCAAATAATGTTTTGCATACAGCCCTGATTTGTAGAGTACTCAAGACCTATTGTTTTTGGTGAAGATCGGTTAAGGGGAAGGGGTAGTTTACCTGCAACCTTTTACGTTTTAACAAGAGTAAAGTAATTGAAAATTTATTTAAACTTTTTCAAACAATGGTAATTGTTAAAAATAAAATAATTTTGTTGCCAAGCAATAAAATTAAAATTTTTTCATTTTAATGTACATCATGTATAAGAGAAAATATATCGCGCTTGGCAGGCGATATTAAGATTTAAATATAAATCTTAGAATATGGAAGTCATGTATGGTTCTCCATTTACTTCCATATTCCTTAAGGAATGGAAGCATGGTGATGGCAAAAAAAATCGTGTTCGAGATTATTGCAGATTCTGATTGTACTACACTCAAAACATGAAAGAAAGTCGTTTTCCGAAAAGTGTCTGTGTGTCTGTAGATTTTTTTTTTATGGCAAACGATAACTGCCGCAAATTCAAACAGAATCAAATAATTTTTTGCATACAGCCCTGATTTGTAGAGTACTCACGACCTATTGTTTTTGGTGAAGATCGGTTGAGGGAAAGGGGTAGTTTACCTGCAACGGTTTTTTTTTATCAAGGGAAATTTTTTTTTTTTTGCAAACGATAACAGCCGCAAATTCAAACAGAATCAAATAATGTTTCGTATACAGCACTGAATTGTAGAGTTCTCAAGACCTGTTGTTTTTGGTGAAGATCGGTTAAGGGAAAGGGGTAGTTTACCTGTAACGTTTTATGTTTTAACAAGGGTATTTCCTATGGCAAACGATAACAGCCGCAAATTCAAACAGAATCAAAAGATTAATTGCATACAGCCCTAAATTGTATAGTTCTCAAGACCTGTTGTTTTTGGTGAAGATCGGTTGAGGGAAAGTGGTAGTTTACCTGCAACGTTTTTTTAAGAAGGGTATTTTCTATGGCAAACGATAACAGCCGCAAATTCAAACAGAATCAAATAATTTTTTGCATACAGCCCTGATTTGTAGAGTACTCACGACCTATTGTTTTTGGTGAAGATCGGTTAAGGGAAAGGGGTAGTTTACCTGTAACGTTTTTTTAACAAGGGTATTTTCTATGGCAAACGATAACAGCCGCAAATTCAAACAGAATCAAAAGATTATTTGCATACAGCCCTAAGTTGTAGAGTTCTCAAGACCTGTTGTTTTTGGTGAAGATCGGTTAAGGGAAAGGGGTAGTTTACAAACAACGTTTTTTTAACAAGGGTATTTTCTATGGCAAACGATAACAGCCGCAAATTCAAACAGAATCAAATAATTTTCTGCATACAGCCCTGATTTGTAGAGTACTCAAGACCTATTGTTTTTGGTGAAGATCGGTTGAGGGGAAGGGGTAGTTTACCTGCAACGTTTTTTATCAAGCGTATTTTCTATGGCAAACGATAACTGCCGCAAATTCAAACAGAATCAAATCATTTTTTGCATACAGCCCTGATTTGTAGAGTACTCGCGACCTATTGTTTTTGGTGAAGATCGGTTGAGGGGAAGGGGTAGTTTACCTGCAACGGTTTTTTTTATCAAGGGAAATTTTTTTTTTTGGCAAACGATAACAGCCGCAAATTCAAACAGAATCAAATAATGTTTCGCATACAGCCCTGAATTTTAGAGTTCTCAAGACCTTTTGTTTTTGGTGAAGATCGGTTAAGGGAAAGGGGTAGTTTACCTGTAACGTTTTATGTTTTAACAAGGGTATTTCCTATGGCAAACGATAACAGCCGCAAATTCAAACAGAATCAAAAGATTAATTGCATACAGCCCTAAATTGTATAGTTCTCAAGACCTGTTGTTTTTGGTGAAGATCGGTTGAGGGAAAGTGGTAGTTTACCTGCAACGTTTTTTTAAGAAGGGTATTTTCTATGGCAAACGATAACAGCCGCAAATTCAAACAGAATCAAATAATGTTTTGCATACAGCCCTGATTTGTAGAGTACTCAAGACCTATTGTTTTTGGTGAAGATCGGTTAAGGGGAAGGGGTAGTTTACCTGCAACCTTTTACGTTTTAACAAGAGTAAAGTAATTGAAAATTTATTTAAACTTTTTCAAACAATGGTAATTGTTAAAAATAAAATAATTTTGTTGCCAAGCAATAAAATTAAAATTTTTTCATTTTAATGTACATCATGTATAAGAGAAAATATATCGCGCTTGGCAGGCGATATTAAGATTTAAATATAAATCTTAGAATATGGAAGTCATGTATGGTTCTCCATTTACTTCCATATTCCTTAAGGAATGGAAGCATGGTGATGGCAAAAAAAATCGTGTTCGAGATTATTGCAGATTCTGATTGTACTACACTCAAAACATGAAAGAAAGTCGTTTTCCGAAAAGTGTCTGTGTGTCTCTCTGTGTGTCTGTAGATTTTTTTTTATGGCTAACGATAACTGCCGCAAATTCAAACAGAATCAAATAATTTTTTGCATACAGCCCTGATTTGTAGAGTACTCACGACCTATTGTATTTGGTGAAGATCGGTTAAGGGAAAGGGGTAGTTTACCTGTAACGTTTTTTTAACAAGGGTATTTTCTATGGCAAACGATAACAGCCGCAAATTCAAACAGAATCAAAAGATTATTTGCATACAGCCCTAAGTTGTAGAGTTCTCAAGACCTGTTGTTTTTGGTGAAGATCGGTTAAGGGAAAGGGGTAGTTTACAAACAACGTTTTTTTAACAAGGGTATTTTCTATGGCAAACGATAACAGCCGCAAATTCAAACAGAATCAAATAATTTTCTGCATACAGCCCTGATTTGTAGAGTACTCAAGACCTATTGTTTTTGGTGAAGATCGGTTGAGGGGAAGGGGTAGTTTACCTGCAACGTTTTTTATCAAGCGTATTTTCTATGGCAAACGATAACTGCCGCAAATTCAAACAGAATCAAATCATTTTTTGCAGACAGCCCTGATTTGTAGAGTACTCGCGACCTATTGTTTTTGGTGAAGATCGGTTGAGGGGAAGGGGTAGTTTACCTGCAACGGTTTTTTTTATCAAGGGAAATTTTTTTTTTTGGCAAACGATAACAGCCGCAAATTCAAACAGAATCAAATAATGTTTCGCATACAGCACTGAATTGTAGAGTTCTCAAGACCTTTTGTTTTTGGTGAAGATCGGTTAAGGGAAAGGGGTAGTTTACCTGTAACGTTTTATGTTTTAACAAGGGTATTTCCTATGGCAAACGATAACAGCCGCAAATTCAAACAGAATCAAAAGATTAATTGCATGCAGCCCTAAATTGTATAGTTCTCAAGACCTACTGTTTTTGGTGAAGATCGGTTGAGGGAAAGTGGTAGTTTACCTGCAACGTTTTTTTAAGAAGGGTATTTTCTATGGCAAACGATAACAGCCGCAAATTCAAACAGAATCAAATAATGTTTTGCATACAGCCCTGATTTGTAGAGTACTCAAGACCTATTGTTTTTGGTGAAGATCGGTTAAGGGGAAGGGGTAGTTTACCTGCAACCTTTTACGTTTTAACAAGAGTAAAGTAATTGAAAATTTATTTAAACTTTTTCAAACAATGGTAATTGTTAAAAATAAAATAATTTTGTTGCCAAGCAATAAAATTAAAATTTTTTCATTTTAATGTACATCATGTATAAGAGAAAAAGATATCGCGCTTGGCAGGCGATATTAAGATTTAAATATAAATCTTAGAATATGGAAGTCATGTATGGTTCTCCATTTACTTCCATATTCCTTAAGGAATGGAAGCATGGTGATGGTAAAAAAAATCGTGTTCGAGATTATTGCAGATTCTGATTGTACTACACTCAAAACATGAAAGAAAGTCGTTTTCCGAAAAGTGTCTGTGTGTCTGTAGATTTTTTTTTTATGGCAAACGATAACTGCCGCAAATTCAAACAGAATCAAATAATTTTTTGCATACAGCCCTGATTTGTAGAGTACTCACGACCTATTGTTTTTGGTGAAGATCGGTTGAGGGAAAGGGGTAGTTTACCTGCAACGGTTTTTTTTTATCAAGGGAAATTTTTTTTTTTTTGCAAACGATAACAGCCGCAAATTCAAACAGAATCAAATAATGTTTCGTATACAGCACTGAATTGTAGAGTTCTCAAGACCTGTTGTTTTTGGTGAAGATCGGTTAAGGGAAAGGGGTAGTTTACCTGTAACGTTTTTTTAACAAGGGTATTTTCTATGGCAAACGATAACAGCCGCAAATTCAAACAGAATCAAAAGATTATTTGCATACAGCCCTAAGTTGTAGAGTTCTCAAGACCTGTTGTTTTTGGTGAAGATCGGTTAAGGGAAAGGGGTAGTTTACAAACAACGTTTTTTTAACAAGGGTATTTTCTATGGCAAACGATAACAGCCGCAAATTCAAACAGAATCAAATAATTTTCTGCATACAGCCCTGATTTGTAGAGTACTCAAGACCTATTGTTTTTGGTGAAGATCGGTTGAGGGGAAGGGGTAGTTTACCTGCAACGTTTTTTATCAAGCGTATTTTCTATGGCAAACGATAACTGCCGCAAATTCAAACAGAATCAAATCATTTTTTGCATACAGCCCTGATTTGTAGAGTACTCGCGACCTATTGTTTTTGGTGAAGATCGGTTGAGGGGAAGGGGTAGTTTACCTGCAACGGTTTTTTTTATCAAGGGAAATTTTTTTTTTTTGGCAAACGATAACAGCCGCAAATTCAAACAGAATCAAATAATGTTTCGCATACAGCCCTGAATTGTAGAGTTCTCAAGACCTTTTGTTTTTGGTGAAGATCGGTTAAGGGAAAGGGGAAGTTTACCTGTAACGTTTTATGTTTTAACAAGGGTATTTCCTATGGCAAACGATAACAGCCGCAAATTCAAACAGAATCAAAAGATTAATTGCATACAGCCCTAAATTGTATAGTTCTCAAGACGTATTGTTTTTGGTGAAGATCGGTTGAGGGAAAGTGGTAGTTTACCTGCAACGTTTTTTTAAGAAGGGTATTTTCTATGGCAAACGATAACAGCCGCAAATTCAAACAGAATCAAATAATGTTTTGCATACAGCCCTGATTTGTAGAGTACTCAAGACCTATTGTTTTTGGTGAAGATCGGTTAAGGGGAAGGGGTAGTTTACCTGCAACCTTTTACGTTTTAACAAGAGTAAAGTAATTGAAAATTTATTTAAACTTTTTCAAACAATGGTAATTGTTAAAAATAAAATAATTTTGTTGCCAAGCAATAAAATTAAAATTTTTTCATTTTAATGTACATCATGTATAAGAGAAAATATATCGCGCTTGGCAGGCGATATTAAGATTTAAATATAAATCTTAGAATATGGAAGTCATGAATGGTTCTCCATTTACTTCCATATTCCTTAAGGAATGGAAGCATGGTGATGGCAAAAAAAATCGTGTTCGAGATTATTGCAGATTCTGATTGTACTACACTCAAAACATGAAAGAAAGTCGTTTTCCGAAAAGTGTCTGTGTGTCTCTCTGTGTGTCTGTAGATTTTTTTTTATGGCTAACGATAACTGCCGCAAATTCAAACAGAATCAAATAATTTTTTGCATACAGCCCTGATTTGTAGAGTACTCACGACCTATTGTTTTTGGTGAAGATCGGTTGAGGGAAAGGGGTAGTTTACCTGCAACGGTTTTTTTTTATCAAGGGAAATTTTTTTTTTTGCAAACGATAACAGCCGCAAATTCAAACAGAATCAAATAATGTTTCGTATACAGCCCTGAATTGTAGAGTTCTCAAGACCTGTTGTTTTTGGTGAAGATCGGTTAAGGGAAAGGGGTAGTTTACCTGTAACGTTTTTTTAACAAGGGTATTTTCTATGGCAAACGATAACAGCCGCAAATTCAAACAGAATCAAAAGATTATTTGCATACAGCCCTAAGTTGTAGAGTTCTCAAGACCTGTTGTTTTTGGTGAAGATCGGTTAAGGGAAAGGGGTAGTTTACAAACAACGTTTTTTTAACAAGGGTATTTTCTATGGCAAACGATAACAGCCGCAAATTCACACAGAATCAAATAATTTTCTGCATACAGCCATGATTTGTAGAGTACTCAAGACCTATTGTTTTTGGTGAAGATCGGTTGAGGGGAATGGGTAGTTTACCTGCAACATTTTTTATCAAGCGTATTTTCTATGGCAAACGATAACTGCCGCAAATTCAAACAGAATCAAATCATTTTTTGCATACAGCCCTGATTTGTAGAGTACTCGCGACCTATTGTTTTTGGTGAAGATCGGTTGAGGGGAAGGGGTAGTTTACCTGCAACGGTTTTTTTTATCAAGGGAAATTTTTTTTTTTTGGCAAACGATAACAGCCGCAAATTCAAACAGAATCAAATAATGTTTCGCATACAGCCCTGAATTGTAGAGTTCTCAAGACCTTTTGTTTTTGGTGAAGATCGGTTAAGGGAAAGGGGTAGTTTACCTGTAACGTTTTATGTTTTAACAAGGGTATTTCCTATGGCAAACGATAACAGCCGCAAATTCAAACAGAATCAAAAGATTAATTGCATACAGCCCTAAATTGTAGAGTTCTCAAGACCTATTGTTTTTGGTGAAGATCGGTTGAGGGAAAGTGGTAGTTTACCTGCAACGTTTTTTTAAGAAGGGTATTTTCTATGGCAAACGATAACAGCCGCAAATTCAAACAGAATCAAATAATGTTTTGCATACAGCCCTGATTTGTAGAGTACTCAAGACCTATTGTTTTTGTTGAAGATCGGTTAAGGGGAAGGGGTAGTTTACCTGCAACCTTTTACGTTTTAACAAGAGTAAAGTAATTGAAAATTTATTTAAACTTTTTCAAACAATGGTAATTGTTAAAAATAAAATAATTTTGTTGCCAAGCAATAAAATTAAAATTTTTTCATTTTAATGTACATCATGTATAAGAGAAAATATATCGCGCTTGGCAGGTGATATTAAGATTTAAATATAAATCTTAGAATATGGAAGTCATGTATGGTTCTCCATTTACTTCCATATTCCTTAAGGAATGGAAGCATGGTGATGGCAAAAAAAATCGTGTTCGAGATTATTGCAGATTCTGATTGTACTACACTCAAAACATGAAAGAAAGTCGTTTTCCGAAAAGTGTCTGTGTGTCTATCTGTGTGTCTGTAGATTTTTTTTTTATGGCAAACGATAACTGCCGCAAATTCAAACAGAATCAAATAATTTTTTGCATACAGTCCTGATTTGTAGAGTACTCACGACCTATTGTTTTTGGTGAAGATCGGTTGAGGGAAAGGGGTAGTTTACCTGCAACGGTTTTTTTTTATCAAGGGAAATTTTTTTTTTTGCAAACGATAACAGCCGCAAATTCAAACAGAATCAAATAATGTTTCGCATACAGCCCTGAATTGTAGAGTTCTCAAGACCTGTTGTTTTTGGTGAAGATCGGTTAAGGGAAAGGGGTAGTTTACAAACAACGTTTTTTTAACAAGGGTATTTTCTATGGCAAACGATAACAGCCGCAAATTCAAACAGAATCAAATAAGTTTCTGCATACAGCCCTGATTTGTAGAGTACTCAAGACCTGTTGTTTTTAGTGAAGATCGGTTAAGGGGAAGGGGTAGTTTACCTGCAACGTTTTTTATCAAACGTATTTTCTATGGCAAACGATAACTGCCGCAAATTCAAGCAGAATCAAATAATTTTTTGCATACGCCCCTGAATTGTAGAGGTCTCAGGGACTTTCGATTTTTGTGAAGATCGGTTAAGGGGAAGGGGTAGTTTACCTGCAATCTTTTACGTTTTAACAAGAGTAAAGTACTTGAAAATTTATTTAAACTTTTTGAAACAATGGTAATTGTTAAAAATAAAATAATTTTGTTGCCAGGCAATAAAATTAAAATTTTTTCATTTTAATGTAATATAATATTTTTCTTTTAATACGGCAATAAAATGGCAGGTAAGACACAAACACACACACACACACACACACACAATTCACGTTATTTCTGGCCTCACTCATGTTTATTCTCTTACGTTTGCACGCTTTTTAAATGGAAAGTGCCGAAACCCACACCAACATACCGCGTGCAAGCCGAAAAAATGGACATCAATTTGCTTACTGGCGAAGCTAGTAGTTAATGAATGGGTAGGCAAAAATCTTATCTTAAATTTTTTTTAAGGAATCACTAAAAGGACGGTGGGTCAAATCGGACGCTGAGGTAGAGTTTGCTGTAACCGAATGTTTCCACAAACAGCCGTAAGAATTTTACTAGCAGGGAATCTACAGGTTGGTGCAACAGTGGAACTCATGTCTTAATGTTATTGGAGACTTCTTTTAAAATCGTTGAATAAAAAATGCTTTACAGCTCTATACGTGTGTCTATTGAACAATCCTTGTATTAGTCATACACAATAATACAACTGATTGAACTTCAAATTTTTAAACTTGATTAGTTTCTATATATACAGTATGTTTAATGTTACAAATAATTCAAATAACAATCTTGATCATCTGTTAGTTCAGCGGAATAACAGTGACACTTTTAATAACCGCATAAAATAAACACTTAGAAACAACACAGGCGCTTTAACTTAACTGTTTGGACCACAGAAGTGAGGCATGCCTCAACGCTCTATGTGTACAGCGCGGGACAATCCCCCCTCCCTACACTTCCCTATCACACCACTACATTGCTTACATAGGATGTATACAAAAAACGCTGAGGCAAGTTCAGGTTGCCTCATTCGCTTTAAACGAACTATGCCGAATCTCACCTGTCACCATCTAGCGGTCGCTCAATAAAGCACGTTTCGGTTTAATAAATTTGACAGTCGCAGTAACAATGTATAATCTTTACGTTATGTAGTTCATACGTATTTATAATTTTTATTCTACAGAATTTTTTAGGGTAGGCATTGCCTCAATTGCCTCCATGTAACTTCGCCACTGATATATATGTGTACAACGTTATCGGCAACAAAGAAGTAGTTTTTGTTAAAATTTCTTCCCGGGATATTTGGCCGTAGTCCAATGTTTTCTACAAAACCAGACATTTCGGCAATGCCATCGACTTCCATCATCAGTGAAAATCGAGTGCGATAACGTGAGGTGGTATACGTTAGTGACCACAGTACTGTGGTTAAGGCTGAAGCAGTACGTAGAAAGAAGTAGTTTCTATGGTAATATTTCATTTCGAAAATGATTTTAAATATAAATCTTAGAATATGGAAGTCATGTATGGTTCTCCATACCGATATTTTTGTATGTTTTGTAATTTTACTTCCATATTCCTTAAGGAATGGAAGTATGGTGATGGCAAAAAAAATCGTGTTCGAGATTATTGCAGATTCTGATTCTACTACACTCAAAACATGAAAAAATATCGGTATGGAGAACCATACATGACTTCCATGTTCTAAGATTTGTATTTAAAATCATATTCGAAATGAAATATTTCCATAGAAACTACTTCTTTCTACTTATTGCTTCAGCATTAACCACAGCACTGTGGTCACTAACGTATACCACTTCACGTTTTCGCACTCGATTTTCACCGATGATGGCAGTCGATGGCACTGCCGAAAAGTCTGGTTTTGCAGAAAACATTGGACTACGGCTAAAGAGCCCGGGAAGCAATTTTAACAAAAAACTACTTCTTTGTTGCCGATAACGTAGTACACATATAAAAAATTCTGCCCTCCACCTTCAACTATAATTTTTAATAATAGAAAATTACCCCCACCCCGTTCACCTAACCTCTTCATTTATAGATATTTCATCTACGTTTCTACAGTGGATTACTATGAGCTTCTTATCAGGATACTTTATTTATAAAAATTAAGTACTTTACTCTTGTTAAATCATAAAATGTTTCAGGTAAACTACCCCTTTCTCTTAACCGATCTTCTCCAAAATCAACAGACCTTCCGTCCTCTACAATTCAGGGAAGCATGCAAAAAAATATTTGATTCTGTTTGAATGTGCGGCAGTTATCGTTCGTCATGGAAACATTTCTCTTGTTACAACATAAAATGTTACAGGTAAACTACCCCTTTCCCTTAACTGATCTTTACCAAAATCAATAGACCTTGAGCTCTCTGCAACTCAGGAAAGAGTGCAAAAAATTATTTGATTCTCATTGAATTTTCGGCAGTTATCGTTCGTCATAAAAAAAATTACACTTTTTAAAACATAAAACGTTGCTGATAAACTACCCCTACCCTTAACCGATCTTCAACAAAATCAACAGACCTTGAGATTCAAAATCTTTAGTTCAAAAAGGTATGCAAAAACCTAGTTGATTCTATTTGAATTTACGGCAGTTATCGTTCGTCATATAAAAAATTACCATTGTTAAAACATAAAATGTTGCTGGTAAACTACCCCTTTCCCTTAACCGATCTTCACCAACACCAATAGGTATTGAGAACTCTACAATACAAAGCTGTAAGCAAAACACCATTTGATTCTGTTTGAATTTGCGGCTGTTATCGTTTACTATAGAAAAAAAATTACCCTTGAAAAAAAACCGTTGCTGGTAAACTACCCCTTTTCCTTAACCGATCTTCACCAAAAACGACAGGTCTTGGGTACTCTACATTCAGGCCTGTATGCAAACAATTATTTGATTCTGTTTGAATTTGCAGCTGTTATCGTTTGCCATAGAAAACACCCTTGATAAAACATAAAACGTTGCTGGTAAACTACCCTATTCCATTAACCGATCTTCACCAATAACAATAGGTCTTGAGAACTCTACAATTCAGGGCTGTATGCAAAACATTAGTTGATTCTCTTTGAATTTACGGCAGTTATCGTTCGTCACAGAAAAAATACCCTTGTTAAAACATAAAACGTTGCAGGTAAACTACCCCTTTCCCTTAACCGATCTTCACCAAAAACAATAGATCGTTAGTACTCAACAAGACAGGGCTGTATGCAAAAACGTATTTGATTCTGTTTGAATTTGCGGGTCTTATCGTTTGCCATAGAAAATACCCTTGTTAAAACATAAAAGGTTCTGATAAACTACCCCTTTCCTTTAACCGATCTTCACCAAAATCAATAGGTCTTGAGAACTCCACAATTTAGGGTTGTATGCAAATAATCATTTGATTCTGTTTCAATTTTCGACTCTTATCGTTTGCCATAGGAAATACCCTTGTTAAAACATAAAACGTTGCAGGTAGACTACCCCTTTCCCTTAACCGATCTTTACCAAAATCAACAGACCGTGAGAACGCTACAATTCAGGGCTGTATGCGAAACATTATTTGATTCTGTTTGAATTTGCGGCTGTTATCGTTTGCCAAACAAACAAAATTACCCTTGTTAAAAAAACCGTTGCAGGTAAACTACCCCTTTCCCTCAACCGATCTCCACCAAAAACAATAGGTCGCGAGTACTCTATAAATCAGGGCTGTATGCAAAAAATTATTTGATTCTGTTCGAATTTGCGGCTGTTATCGTTTGCCATAGAAAAAAATCTACAGACACACAGACACACAGACACACAGACACACACACAGACACTTTTCGAAAAATGACTTTTTTTCATTTTTTAAGTGTAGTACAATCATATTCTGCAATAATCTCGAACACAATTTTTTTTGCCATCACCATACTTCCATTTCCTTAAGGAACATGGAAGTAAAAGTCGTTTTCCGAAAAGTGTCTGTGTGTGTGTCTGTAGATTTTTTTTCTATGGCAAACGATAACTGCCGCAAATTCAAACAGAATCAAATAATTTTTTGCATACAGCCCTGATTTGTAGAGTACTCGCGACCTATTGTTTTTGGTGAAGATCGGTTGAGGGAAAGGGGTAGTTTACCTGCAACGGTTTTTTTTTATCAAGGGAAATTTTTTTTTTGGCAAACGATAACAGCCGCAAATTCAAACAGAATCAAATAATGTTTCGTATACAGCCCTGAATTGTAGAGTTCTCAAGACCTATGGTTTTTGGTGAAGATCGGTTAAGGGAAAGGGGTAGTTTACCTGTAACGTTTTATGTTTTAACAAGGGTATTTCCTATGGCAAACGATAACAGCCGCAAATTCAAACAGAATCAAAAGATTATTTGCATACAGCCCTCAATTGTAGAGTTCTCAAGACCTATTGTTTTTGGTGAAGATCGGTTAAGGGAAAGGGGTAGTTTACCTGCAACGTTTTTTTAACAAGGGTATTTTCTATGGCAAACGATAACAGCCACAAATTCAATCAGAATCAAATAATTTTTTGCATGCAGCCGTGATTTGTAGAGTACTTAAGACCTATTGTTTTTGGTGAAGATCGGTTAAGGGGAAGGGGTAGTTTACCTGCAACGTTTTTTTATCAAGCGTATTTTCTATGGCAAACGATAACAGCCGCAAATTCAAACAGAATCAAATAATTTTTTGCATACGTCCCTGAATTGTAGAGGTCTCAAGGACTTTCGATTTTGGTGAAGATCGGTTAAGGGGAAGGGGTAGTTTACCTGCAACCTTTTACGTTTTAACAAGAGTAAAGTACTTGAAAATTCATTTAAACTTTTTGAAACAATGGTAATTGTTAAAAATAAAATAATTTTGTTGCCAGGCAATAAAATTACAATTTTTTCATTTTAATGTAAATCTGTACATAGTATAAAGTAACGTCGGTCCGTTTTCTCTCTGTGTTTGAAATCGCTAATCTCAGGAAGTACTAAACGGATTTTATTCAAGTTTTCGCCAATAGATAGAGTGTCTATCGAGGAACATTTATGTGTATAATTAATACATATATGTTGTACATTAGCTTAGCTATCACGGTTTATGTCAAGTAAGTGGTATAGTTTACATCTTATATATAAAATGAATGTTTCTTTGTTTGTCCCGTATGCGTTCCTATACCATTCATCCGATTGCGATGAAACTTCGGTGAGTTGTGCGCATGTCCGCGAAGGTTTCTTCCACATCTCCTCCTAAACCACTGTATCGATTTCATCCAAACTTGGCACAAATATTTTACGCAACGGGAGAACCAACATAGGATAGGTGTTTTTTCGATGGGGTCCTTTTGGGGGTTCTTTGGGGTCGTCCACATCGCCTCCTAAACTACTGGACCGATTTCAACCAAACTTGGCACAAATATTTTACGCATAGGGAGAACCAACATAGGACAAGTGTTTTTTTCAATACGATGCTTTGGGGGGTCCTTTGGGGTCTTCCACGTCTCCACCTAAACCATTGGACCGATTTCAACCAAACTTGGCACAAATATTTTACGCAACGGGAGAACCAACACAGGACAGGTGTTTTTTCGATACGATCCTCTGGGGGGTCCTTTGCGGTCTTAAAAAACTATTAGATCTGGTTACTATGGCAACCCAATAGAATAGATTCTGTTCTAAATATATTATCGCATTAAAATGAAGACCACGCGAACGAAGTTGTGGGCAACAGCTATTTATTTTTAAGAAGCCTACTTTAATTAAACTTTATTATTAATTAAACTAACATTTTCATTACGTACAACGTGAAACTCCGTAGCGAAGCACGGGTATTCTGCTAGTCATGAATAAGAGAAAATATATCGTGCGTGGCAGGCAAGCATATCTCAGTTATGTACTGTTTACGTTTCCATTTTATTATTATCACTACCGCAATAAAAAGGCAGGGAAGACACACACACACACACACACACACACACACACACACACACACACACACACACACACACACACACACACACACACACACACACACAATTCGCGTTATTTCTGGCCTCATTCATGTTTATTTTCTTACATTTGCACGGTTTTTAAATGGAAAGTGCCGAACCCATACCAACATAACGCATGCAAGCCGAAAAAGTGTCCAGCGTGGATAGCGATTTGCTTCCTGTGGATCGCTGGGCAGTGTAACTGCACGTGTTTACAGAGGAACGATTCATAGACAGACTTTTCGTCTTTAGGGAATGAACCCTCTGCAAGATGCTGAGGGTCCATGAGTGACTTCGGAGCGCTCCTTCATTTCCGCGTGTTTGTTCTGTGAAACGTACGCTGTAGATTCGCAGGTTTATTCTAAGCAACGCTCAATAGGAAATGTTGAAAATTTTTGTCCACGGTGAACCCTCATACACACTAAACCTGCTCTGATGTTTTAATTACGGACATCATAATATTAAAACTTTGGAAACTTGAGCACTACTTAATGGAGATCAATCATTAACTTATACAAGCCATTAATTTTATGCATATTTTTTATACATATGTGTACAACGTTATCGGCAACAAAGAAGTAGTTTTTGTTAAAATTCCTTCCCGGGATATTTGGCCGTAGTCCAATGTTTTCTACAAAACCAGACGTTTCGGCAATGCCATTGACTTCCATCATCAGTGAAAATCGAGTGCGATAACGTGAGGTGGTATATGTTAGTGACCACAGTACTGTGGTTAAGGCTGAAGCAGTAAGTAGAAAGAAGTAGTTTCTATGGTAATATTCCATTTCGAAAATGATTTTAAAAATAAATCTTAGAATATGGAAGTCATGTATGGTTCTCCATACCGATATTATATTGTGTAGGCCACAAAGGTCTTGTAATTAGTAATGATAATTTTGTTTAATATAAATATTTTGTATAGATGTAAGATAACCCAGGGTTATATATAAAATAATAATAATATATCAAATAATACTATGTTAGCAAGATGACATGTAAAAAATAGTATAGAGTAAGGATACATTAAGCGAATTATAAATCATAAATAAATTGAAATAAAAGGGATTAAAATATAAAATACCAGTGGACAAGTTTAGGAAAAAATATAAAGAAAAACCGTAAATAAATTCCATTTGATTATAGATAAAATCTATAAAGGATTATTTTTCTAAAAAGAAGAAATGAAATTATAATAATTATTAATGGCCTATATACTAAAAGGTATATAGATTAGCCAATAAAAAAACCATAAAAAGTCTTGGTTACTAAGACTAACAAGAATTGAATTCAATTGTTCCAAGATATTGGAAGTGAGCAGTTTAAAAAAGTGTAATGTCTAGAAAAAATTAAAGAATTTATAAATACCATTCGGAAATAATTAGTGACAAATTAATAAAATTAATGAGTGACATCCACTACATCTTAGACATCCTTCGAACAGAATAATTCACGCCTGCAAATTGATGAAAACTTGAAAAAATCAGCTTCCATTTCCGAGCCTAGCCTACCAAAATTCGACATTGTTGGTGAGATCGTTACCTATTAAAATTTAACTAAATTACACCTCAACTATAAACTTATAACACTAGAAACAGCACAATCCCTTAAAATACTTCTGGAAAAGAGGCGAACATAAACTTTATTATTTTGTTAACCCAAAAAACAGCAAAACGTAATTTGGTAACTAACGTTCCTGCAGCCATGATGTTTAATATTTGTTGTCATCTGTGAAGAAACGTAATCTGCTCTCTAGCGGTCAACAAATCAACTGCATAATATAGATTGTATAAAATTTTTAAATCATTTATGTAAAGCTTGGTACTGACCCATATACATTTCTGACTTTCTCAAAGTACAAAGAACTCTAAAATAACCCTGGGAAATTAATTATTTCTTTCTTGTTATTAAAATTGAAATAAAAATATTTGTTATATGATATATGTTTGAAAGAAAAATAAGATCGAATTAAATCTGTGTTTTATGTAAGAATCGATTATCCCTTCATGTTTTGGGAGACCATAAAAAATGTTAAATAAATTCAAGGAATGCCTTGTGGTTTGAATAATAAAAATGTGTATTATTTTCAGTAGATGGTAGTTAGTTACAGATTGTCAGAAGACCGAGAAGAGAACGGACATCCCGAATTGATTACGTACCATTTGGAGTCACTTTAACCTCAAATGGGTTCGTAAACGTAGCAGTCAGCTGGTACCACGAGCGGAAAAATTTGAAATAATTAATCGTATACTAAGAGAGTAATTCTCTTTGCACTCTCTCTCCTAACTACTGTCAAACAACGGTATTGATTTCACATAAATAAAATTTAAGAAAATCTTTGCATAATCATACACCTTCGATTTTGAAAGCATATAACATAAAAAAAATAACAAATTCTGTGACTCTTAATAAAGCGAGATTTTCGAAGAGTACAAATAGACGTAAATTACTATTACTCCGAGAGATTACCCGCGAGACGTTACAATATATATATAGAGCTCAAAAGGGGGGTCATAAAGATATGTATGGTATGAAAGCATGTGTGTGTATGTGTGTGTGTGTGTGTGTGTGAGAGAGAGAGAGAGAGAGGATATACTTAATTAAAAACTAAGCAAGTACTGGTTTGTGGTAATTGAATTTGTTTGTTTTAAACACTTGTTACTTTCCTATACTTTTGAATCATGTAATCAATTATTTACTACATGAAAAGAAGGGTTAATTTACAATTCATATACATATTGTGATGTCATTATTTTCATTCGTAATGTGTAAAAGGGAGGGGTCAAGTTGAATTACGTTACAGATACGTTGTTTCATTATGTCAATTCATAAAATAGTTTAAAGATTTTAACAATGTCAATAAAGACTAGATTGATTTGAAAACAAGTAGACTAAAATTATTCATTTCAAATAACCTCAATTCTGTTCTCCAATAACACGCTTAGACGAACCTTGGTTTGACCTTGGTGGTACGGAAGTTATTTTGGGTAAAATGGCGTTCAGTAAGTACGTATACGGACAGCTGTTCGGGGTGTAAAATGATGGTAAGTAATAAAAAAATAATGTTACACACTGTGAAGTGTACTAACTGGCTTCTGACATTAATGTTATGACTATCTCACGGATCATCATGTTGCACAGTGGAAACAGAATAACTGATATCAGTGAAATCGCTAATTACAAACTTTAATTAGACATAACCAACAGTTAGAAATCAACAAGGCACAATCTATTTCATCAGCATAGCAATATTTAAAATGGTTTCATATGAGAAACTCCTTTTGTTAATGTTCCAAAGACAAGCATTACTTGCACAGAGTGGGTTGGAACACTTGTAAATCAGGGCATTATTTTTTGAGATTAAAAATCCAACATGTCTTGTAACGACTCTCGTTTACAAATGAAAATTGTGTTATTTAAATTTTCTGAAAAATTTGATATTTGTTTTGAAATAATAAAAAAATTTTTTTTATGTTTTATGTTTTAATGTTTAATAATTTAGGAAATATTTCTTGTAAAGGTGTAGTGTCAAAAATTTAAGTTTGTGTGAAATAATTTGGTCAATATTCTTGCTTGTGGTTAACTGTAATTAAATTCAGAGTTAACAGGATTGTCTCAATTCACTAATCGATTGGCGATACTTCGTCTTTTTCGTATATATTACTCCCACTTGAGTAATGGTCGCCTTTCTTGTAATCCTGTTGTTAAATAAACTCTATTTTTTAAATTTATAAAATAAATTTAAAACCAAATAATTGAATTACAATATTTTATTGACAATTTTGTAAAAGATCGATTTAAAATCGATTATCAAATTATTGCTCGACTCTTTCACAGGGCGATCGATTGCTGATACATGTTATTGAATATAAATATTTTCGGTTCTTTCAACGGTTATAATTAATAGTCAGAGAAGGGGCAAGGCTAGAAAGTATAACATTCACAATAAAATACTTAATAGTTAACAAATACAAAATTATTGGATAATATATATAATGTTTATTAATTGAAACGTTTATACCAAATTACGAACGCTGAATTCTAATAGGAGTGTTCACTATGCATGCCGGGAGCCAACATGGCCGTCTTCCGTGCTGCTATGGTTAATGTGACTTCGCTCAGACGAAATTTCTTTCAATAAAATCTGCCTAGTTCACGTTCCACGTCTCTGCAGTATGGAGAATTCCTTCTGTTGTTATTAGTGTTGTCCTGGTTAAGTGTTCTGTGTTCACTGCGATTAAATGTGTTGGATTATGTGTGTTCACTTCTGTCCATGTGTGTGTTGAAAATTGTAAAGTTCGTTTGGTTATGAATAATTATTGTTGTACAGTTTTAAGTCTTTATATCACTTGTATTCAGTTCAGTAGTAATTGTTTTCAATGTTTGTGGTGGTTGTGTTCACTGAATTTAAGTTTAAAGTAAAAATTTCAGTAACTCTCGATTTTTATACTGTAGGCTAGGCTCTACTTTTATACGCCATTAACGATTCTGATATAGGTTTTATTAGCGAGAGCGTCATCAACCGTACTCGACGAATGTTAATTAAGAACTGTTTTACTTCCTTCGTCTTCTGAAATATCTTGCCAAGTTAATATAAGAAAAGTATTGTTTCAATTTTTATTCGTTTCCTGTACATGTAAAAAAGGTACATTATACTCAGAATATATTTTGGTTATTATTTACTTTCATGAAATAGTAAATACATAATCGGTTTCTTTAATTCCTTCTGCTTAATTTGATACCCATTAATCTAATTTTACAAAGTTTTTTATTAAAATTGCCATATTTCTTTCATTTTGGAACAGTAGGCTCAATTTTTTGTTTCCTGTCCTTCTCCAAACCTTAGCCATTTTAATATGTCATAATTAGGACTATAATAAATTTCAGATTTACCAAAAGGTTTATCTTTCTTTAATTTCTTGCAATTTTATCAATTGATTATCCTTTTAAATATAATTCATGAATTTATGACTTCCCCCTCTGAAATTTTTAGTTAATACATTTACAAAATTTTCAATAATTATATATCTCCTTTTATATTATCCTATTTAAGTATAGTATCAGTCATAGTATTTGGTGACTGATTCACCTTATATAAATTCCCTCTGTTTACTTGGTTTATTTAACTTAATTAATCATTTATGATGTTGGAATTTCCTATTTGGCCTAGATTTTTCTGGTTTTACATATAATGTTTTTTCTTAATACTGTGTCTATACCCCTTCTGACTTTCTTATTTTAATACAACATTATTTATAATCTCCTTAATTAACAAATAAAACATGTAGTATTGTATTCCTACTCATAATCTAAACAATATTTAAAATTAATAATATGGTCTTCAAAGTCAGACATTTTAGTTTTTTAACTACTATTAATAACATATTATAAACATTTTAAAAAGAGTTTGGTATTCATACTTAAACATTTTAGTATGGATTAACACTTATTAAACATATTGAACATTTTTATAAATATAGCAAAATCTTATTCTATTCACCACTTTGAATTATGGAGTTCATGGGCTTAAATATATACATAACAAGCCATTTTTTTAAAGCCATTCTTAAACTTATGGTTGCAGTCTTATCTGTTTCTATTTTGGGCATTACCATTTTCTCCCCTGTCACTTTATTTAATCACCACCTGCTTAGAAACATTAGTAATGTTTTCATAATAATATTTTATAAAATTTTATTCCTGTATAATAGAAAACACTAAAGTTGTTTTATGGTATACATATACTCAGTTGAAGTATTAGTTACACTTCTACTTGAAGTTTATTTAATATATTGAAATAACTTGCACTGGTTCACTTATATTTTGGTTCTTATCTCTCATTGAGTTTTACAATGTTTTAAGACCAAAATCTTAGTTATAAGGGATTATGAAGATTTGTTTATTTCATTACACAATAACTTTAGTGGGTGCACTTCTACTCACAACACTAAACACTTTGTTTATCTATTTTACATTTATTATCAGGTATTGGGGTGTTATACTTTCTTTGTGACTTTTTACTCTTTTTCGGGGTTGGTTATATTCTTTTGTAATAGGTTTCCCTTGGGTACATCTCGTAGTCCTTCCATCCTTACAATTTTGTTTCTTGAGATTCTTTCTTCTTGGTTTCTTCAAGGTCATATGATTTTATCATGTTCGATGGTTTGTTCGGGGTATCTTTTTTACCTACTCCTATCCTACCTGGGTATTATTCTTATTTTATTTTAGTTTTTTAGGGTTTATATATCTTTATACAATTTTGTTGCATTTTGGTTCTTTATTATTATTTTTTCCATTCATGGTGCATTTTATTTTAATATTTATATGTTCTCATTTGAATTTTCCTTTATATTTATTGTAATTGATATTTCATCATGATCATATTTGGATCTTTATTTAGTGGAGTATCTGTCATGCTACAGATTGCTCTCCTCCAGAAGTGATCAGTTCAGACCATACTTGGTTTGTCTGAAATAATTGCTTATGATACTTATTATATTTTTTTTTTATAATTCAGGACTTCCTTTCCATTTCTATTTTTGATTCTTGATATTCGAGCTTACATATATATTATTTTTATATTGATCTTCCTTGATAGTAATAGTCATCTGAGGTTTATTATTTTATTTTCATATTCTCACAACTTGGTGTTTTATCCCTGGGATATTTATTCCCTAACACGTGAGCTGGGGCAGTTCTGAGAGGCACTGTAGGCTACATACTCTGCTGGCCATACGTCACTTCTAATTGAGTACAGAGGCAAATCATCTCTGCTCAAAAACATAATAATACTGCTGGACTTATCTACAGACAGTTATTAATAAAAATTATATAAGAATAGTCCTTTTTTATGACTATTAAAAAATATCTTTGGATACTTCACTTCGTAATTGCTCAGATCTGTTAATATTTCTATCTAAGTGATTTTCCTTCTCAGTTATTCCTCTGACTGGTTAGCTCTACTGTTATCTTATTTCTTATTATGGTGGGAAGCTTGTTCATTCATATAATTATCATTATTTATTAAGTATAAACATTTTTTGTGTTACTTCTCTATTCTTCTTTTGTTGTTATTGCAATCTGCTTCTGGTCATTGGTAGCATATATTTTTTGATATTTTTGTTTGTTTCTTAGTTCTCATGAATTGTTCCACTAGTTCTATGTTCTAGCATTTTCTTTTAATTGTCTTTATTACAATCGACATTTATATTATGATCATATTCATTTTTGATTTATTTACATACATATATTTTTTCTTTTTTACAAATTACTTCGCTCTGGTTTTTTATTCAAATGAATTCCTTAATTATCATTTTTATGTGGTCATTGTTTCTCTTTGTATTGTGTCAAATTTTTATTATCCTTATTTTAACATAAGTTTATTCCTTTAATTGTATTAGTGGTTTTTATTTCCTTTTCTTTCTCCTTTAAAATTATTTCATCCATTGTTTGTGGTAAGATAATCTTGTTATATATTATTATTTGTTGGAATTTTATTCAACTTCAATTTCTTTTCTTTAATTTCATAATTAGTTCATAAATATTTTGGTTGTAAGTGTGTTTACTATATCCTTTAGAATTTTTGTGTTGTTTTATTCTACATCACAAATTCTTTTTATTTTTATTTTTCATAAATAGTTTTCATAAATTGTTGTTTGTATGTTGTACTTACGATATCTTTTAGAATTTAGTTAATTTTTATAATTCAAATTCTTTTCTGTTTATTTTTCATAAAGTTTTTTATAAATTGTTTGGTAATATGTGCTTACTATATTTTTGAATTTTATTGATTTTTATATTTCAAAATTCTCTTTCTTTTTAATTCCAAAATTGTCTTCATAAATACTTGGTTGTAAGATTTGCTTACTTTGTTTTAGAATTAGTTCATTATTCTAAATTCATTTTCTTTTCACTTCCATAAAGTTTTTTCATAAATAATTGGATTGTAAGGTGTTCTTACTAATTTTTTAGAATTTAGTGAATTTTTTATATTCCAAAATTCCTTTTTTTTTCAATTCCATAAAGTTTTTTGTAAATAATTCGTTTGTAAGGTGTTCTTACTATCCTTTAGAATTTAGTTATGTTTTTTCTAAATTCCTTTTCTTTTTAATTCTATACAAATTTTTTATAAATAATTGTCAGTACGTTGTGCTTACTCCTTTTTTGAATTTTATTGTTGTTTCTAAATTCCTTTTCTTTTCTTTTCCATAATATGTTTTCTTAAATTTTTTTTTTTGTAAGATGTGCTTACTATATTTTTGAATTTTATTGGCATAATATTTTTCATAATAATTGTTTTTTGGTGAGATGTGCTTACTATATTTTTGAATTTTATTGGTTTTTCTAAATTCTTTTGTTTAAATTTTTATTCCTCATAATATTTTTTCATGGAAGCCTGGTTATATACACCCTTTATTCTTCCAGAACCCATCTCCTTTATTTCATAAGTATTATTGTTTTTGGTTTTGGAGACTATATAGGGTCCCGTGTATAGTAATAACAACTTCTTTGTTATTCCTTCCAGTGTGCTTGGTAATTCCCGATTCTTCAATAATATTTTTTCTCCACTTGTATATGTTATGATTATACCACTATTCCTTTCATACTTGTTTCGCCGTTTCTCCTGGTCTTCGGCCAGCTTGTTGTAAAATTTTATTTCTTGGGAACTCTAGTATTTCTTCGATCTCTCGTGGGGGTGCTTTCTCGTACATGGCGGAATATGGGGTAACTCCTATGGCTGGGTGGTATGCCAAGTTGAGGAATTCTCTGTGGCTTCTAGATAGTCTTGCCACCTTCTTTGTTGATGGTGACAATAGGTTCTTAATATCCTCCCCACTTCTCGTAACACCCTCTCTGCCGGATTACTGCTCGGGTGGTAGACCGAGGTTACGTATGTACGAACACCCATAGATAGTAGGGTAACCCGCCATTTTTCTCCCTTAAACTGGGTTCCATGATCAGTGATGATTGAAACTGGTTTCCCGATGTTTGGGGAATACTGGTCTATTAATATTTCTAGAACTTTCCTTGTAGTTGCCCGATTAGCTGGGTATAGTTTAACGAACTTGGTGAAATGGTCCATGACAATTATCAGGTACTTATATCGGTGACGACCGCCACTATGGGGAAATGGTCGCCGCAGATGTCCAAGAATATCTTCTCCAATTTTGCCTGGGATGTGATAGGAATCATCATGCCTTCCTTCTTCTCATTATTTGATTTGACGAGTTGGCAGATATGGCAACATCTGATATACATCCGGACCTTCCAGTTTACGTTTTTTTATGTGGCAGCTCTCCTCCAGAGCCTTAATCACCTTTAAGGCGCACATATCGTATGTGGTAATTAATTATTATCTCCTTTTCAATATGGTTTGGTATAATTACCTTCCAGGTCTCCTGCCTTAAGGATGGTTTAATGAATAATATTTCATTATTCAACTGATAATACTGAGCGATAGTTTCGTCCCCTTCTTCTAATCGAGTTTTTATATTTCTCAATTTTGGGTCCGCTTGTTGGTGGGTGCTCAGGTTTGTTAATAAGGTGGCTAGATCGGCTCTGGTGCTAATAATGTGGTAGATTTTTAGTACACTTTCTTTCTCTCCCTCGAATGTTTGCTTTTCCACATCAACTCGTGATAATACATCTGCAATGACATTCTTTTTTCCTGGGATGTACTCCCACTTTAGATTGTATTCTTGAAGGGCCAGTATCCACCTGGTCAGCCTTCCGTGACTCAATTTGCACCTCCTCAGGAACGATATGGATTTATGGTCTGTCCGGACGGTAACGGGTAACCTAAGATGTATGTGCGGAATTTGCCACACGCGAATACTACGCTCAACAGCTCCTTCTCAGTGACGTTGTAGTTCCTTTCGCACTGGTTTAATGATCTACTCACGAAGCTAATCACTAGATGTTCGCCCTCCTCATCTTCTTGATATAGCATCGTTCCGAGGCTAATGTCGCTGGCATCGCAATTTAGGAAAAAAGGTTTTTTAAAATCTGGGTGGCGAAGTCTTATGGTTTCCAAAAATTTGTCCTTAATGAGTTGTAAGGTCTCGTTCTGCTCTCGACCCTACATCCATTTATTCTTAGATGACAGCTGTGGTTGAAACCTTGCGGTCAATCAGAATATTGTTCCTGGAACTTGTAATAATTACAGAGTCCCAGGAATGACTGTAATTGCCTTCTATTCTTTGGTGCAGGAAATTTCTGGATCGCTTCTACCTTTTCTGCCGACGGTGAGATACGTAGGTCATTCAAGTTAAAACCCAAGAATTGAACTTCCTTAGCAATGAATTGAGATTTTTCCAGTTTAAGCGTGATGTTATTCGCAGCCAACTTTTCAAGTACGTGTTCCACACGGTAGCAGTGTTCCTCCCATGTTTCTGAGGCTATAAGCAAATCATCTACATACACGGTGGTAAATGTAGTGCTTCCTGGCCAAGTATCTGGTCCATGCAGGCCACAAAGATGGCGACCAAATTTACGAGTCCGAAAGGCAGTCTCTTAAATTGATAATTACACCCCTTGAATATGAATGCCAGATACTGGCGACTTTGTGGGTGTAATTCCACCTGCCAGTAGCCGCACACCGTGTCCCGGGTACTAAAGTACTTGGTACCGTGGAAACGTTTTAAGATCTCTTCTATCTCACCGGGCGATGTCCTGTCATTGACGATCATCTTATTTATTTCTCGCGCATCTAGGCAAAGACGGACTTGTCCGTTTTTCTTAGGAATAGCCACGATAGGACTGGTGTATGGGGATTGGCTACTCTCTATAATGTCACGGTTAATCATTTTATTTATTTCAGCTCTTACTGCTTCCTTTCGTGAATGCGCGATGGGATACAACTTCCAGTTAAAATCCACTGTATCTCTAAATTGTATAGTACATTGGTAATTTTTTACCTTACCGGGTTCGTCGGAAAATACTGAGCGATATCGTTCATAGATGTTTATTAATTGATTTGCTTGGTGGATTGGCAACCTTTCCTTAGTGATTCCGCCCCGGAAATCCCTGATTTCCTGGATCTTTTGGGACCATAAATCCTCATCAGAGTTATCGTATATGATTGGTTTAAATAAAGAAGTATTGTTGGTATAATTTATTTTTCGGATTTGTTGGTGGATATCGCTGGGAATTACTGTTTCGCTACCTACCAAGTCAGCCGTCCAGGTGATTCCGTCTGCACACATTGATATTTTTTCCGTGCGTAAATCGATTATAGCGGAGTTTCATCTGAGCACATCGCACCCCACTAGTATGTTAAAAGGCAATCCAGTCGCAATCAAGAATATCATGTTAATTTCTATACCACAGCTAATCACGTTCATGGAAACTTGTCTTCTGATTGTTTTGTTTTGGCGGCCGGTAGCACCTATTAAAACAATATTATTTATCGGCAATACCTTACCACATTCCCTTTGGATTCTCTCCAACTCTGTTGTACTAATTATAGACACATTTGAACCAGTATCGATCATTAATTGTGCGGGGATTCCTTCTACTTCCGCATTGATATAAATGATCTCGTTGCTTATATTATTGATGCTAGTGTCATCCTCCTCCAACAGTTCATGTCGAATATTTTTCAAATAATTGCAACCTATTATTGTTATTTTATTGGTGTTAGTTGCTCTTTGCAACTCGTTTTGATACCCAGGAGATAGGAGCAGTAAAGGGGCATGATCATTTATTACTGCCTCCTCCCGTTTAAATTCTCGATATTGTTCTGTATATTGTTTGCACTGATTGATGCATCAGTCGGGATACCTTGAGTGGGTCCCTGCCGCTCTGTGCGATGATCCAACGGTTGTTCTCGGTTTGTTTGCCATTCTATATCGTCTAGACTGGTACTTCGTCTAGGCCGACTATCCCTCGGATTGTCACATTCTCGGCTCCTCCGCCGATCCTCGTATTCATGATAGCTGTTCCGCCGCTGATGGTAGTATCTTCGTTGGCGACCATCTTCAGCTCGTATGAAGTTTACTCTTGGTCGGGAAAACCTATTATTACCATTGTTTTGGTTTGATGGATACCCGCGATTATTATTATAATACCTTTCTGTATAATTGGGGTTGGGGTTTCTCTGACTATTAATGTTGGAATTTTGGTAATATTGATTCCTATTACCTTGGTAACCGTTATTTGTTCTAAAGTTATTTTGGTTACCCGGAACGTTGTTATTATTATTATTATGATTGTTGTTGTTGGTGTTATTTTGGGGATTGGCTCGGTTTCCTTGATAGCTACTGTTGTTATTATTATTGCCGTACTGAAGGTTCCTTGGTTCCGGCCGATCATTCTTCATTTTCGTAGTTTTCCAGAAGTTCCATCATAGCCTGTATTGTTTTGATCTGGCTGCCTCTCCTTGCTCGGATTACTTCCTCATCGTAATGGTATGACAATTTATTGATGAGGCATTCTTCGGGTATGGCTGGTTCTAAATGCTTTGCCATACATACTTTTCCGAGGAAGTATGCCGTCATCGAGTTACCTAGGTGTGGTTTATATCGGCCGTGACATATGTTGTCACGTATTAAATTCTGGGTAGTCTCTGACCAGTATTTGGCCTTAAATAAGTTTTTGAACTGTTGGTAATCATTTATCTCACTCCGGTTAGCCATCCACCAATTGTCCGTCATTTCACGGAATCATTCGTCCAATAGCTCCCGGTTGTTGACCCATCTGTTGCCTCTATGTTTGGCAATGTACTCTTCTATTCGGGCCAAGAACTCCATTGGCTTCCTTTTGTATTGGCGAAAGTTTAGCCATTCCCTATTCTCATTTATGGGGACATTCGTGAAGTTGGTTGGTCGATTTTGGATTACCTCCATCTCTTCCTGGCTCTGCCGCACTTGACCGGTGATGTCTGTCATTGCCACTTCCATTCCATCGCACCTTTCCGTAACTTGGTTACGTACCTTACTTAATTCCTCCTGTGCTTCCTTTCGGTTTTCTTCCAACTTTTTCTTATGGTGTTCTTCGATCTTTGTTATTTTGGTATTTACGACTTCCTTGACTTCCTGTACTTCACACTCAGTCTGGCGACATCTTTCGTCAACTTCCCTGATTTGTTGGTTTATTATGATGGTTTCTTCTTCCAATTTTTTATTTATAGATTTCTTATTGTCGTTGATTTTCCGGCTCAACTCTTCCTTCGCCAACTCTATTCTCTCGTCTACCTTGTTCATGTTTTCCTGGTCGACTTCTCTTAATCGTTGGTTGTTCTCATCCAGTTTCTCCTCCATCTTCTTATTGTTTTCCTCCAACTTTTCCTTCAATCGTTGGTTGTCGTTTTGTGACGATTTAAATTGTAAAAAAAAATTTAATAATAGAAATCGAAGAATGGGAAGTTAGTTAAAAAACATTAAATCGCACTATTAAACCTGTTACCCCTGGACTAACTCATGGTAATGATGAGACTTAAATAAGAAAATTTAACTAGTATTAATTAATTAAAATTGTGGAAGCAAAAGTTAAAGAATAAAACTGTTAACCCTTTATTAAACTTATCATGCTATGACCTGTGAATTCCGGATTCAACTTGTATACCGAGCCGGCATTAAATAAGAAATACATGTAAACCATAATATAAAGAATTAATAATTTAAAGTCACTAGTAATAGGTGTAATAATTTCAGTATACGAGGAAAATCTCGATTGTTTGTTTTGTCTAACTGTAAGACTATATTATTAAATAAAAGATGGAACTATATTATGGCGGAGTATTCGCTCCGCGTCGTTGCAACTTTCCTGTTGTAACAACTAGGGATTAACGGCTTTCTAACTGTAAACAGCTCCACACTGGGGCTCTACACAAAATGTTATTTTGTGTGTGTTTTAATTTAAGTGTTAACTTCCACTAAAAGTGTGGACAGCTATACATAAGTAACGAAAATGTAGTGAGTAAATTTTTGTGAAACAAACATGTAAGAAAAAGGAAAAACGTGTATAAGAGGTGACATCTCCTGTAATTTAAATATCCAGTCAAATATTGTTCAAGTTAAAAGAAATTCCAACTTAATGTACAAACAATATGTAAACTCCAACACGATGGTGCAATTAAAAAGGTTATGTGAATAACAGTGAAAAGTGACGACTTCGAACTATACTGCCTTTACTCTATCGCCGAGAATCCTGACGACTTCACGTTAGCTGGCACCATCACATCCATTTCATCGTTACTGGACAGACTACCCCTAGGACAATCCTCGACTACAAGAGTACGGAAGAACCAATCACCAAGACACGGACAGTTAACCATAATATAAGAGGTGACGCGGGAGCTCGTCTTCTGTGAGTTATATTGTAACATGACCAAGTGTTACATAACCTAGACATGTACCAATAGAATCAATAAGTACACGAAAGTAATATAAGTGAATAAATAATGATGAAAGTAGCGAAGAAGAGAAGGACCAACGAAGAAGAAGTACCACAAGAAGCAGTAAGGAATACACTGCATGACACTACAACAAATACTATGACTGACTCTAACTAATGGACAAGCCAAGTTCACTATAAGCTGTCAAACAAGCCAGTCAATGACATAAATGTAAAATCACATGTGTATAAAAGTAATTAAAGAATGACAAGAATAATATAATATCAGCAACAGCATTTGGCTGAAAATAAATAAACAATGACCAGTAAATATCAATGCCTATGACTAAGACTAGCTATGGCCACAATGTAGAAGTAAAACTTATATTACAATCCCAAATGTAATCTTAAGAAGTAAGGATACTTGTAAGAGGAAACCTTATATGAATAAGTTACTTCCTCAATGTACCAAATGTAACTAATGACCATTATTAAGGCATAACCCGATGTGAAAGGTATGCCTAGGCTACGCCTAAACAAACGATTGCCAGTGTATTGATAAGTAGAAAGGACTACTAGTGTAAATAAAATATACTGAACAATCATTATACCAAATGTAACAGTGAATATTATTAATATATTATGAATGTAACCACTCCATTATTAATGGGTATCATAGAGTTGAATAGGATAAACAAAATGTAATTAGAAAGTAAGGATTACTCATAGTACTGTATCACCTAGTTAGCTAAGATTTGATAATTGTATTCACTAAATAGATATTAAGTATAAAGACGAATGTATTAGTGTTCCAACAAAGACGTTTAAAAGGAAAACGCGATGTGAAACACAAAAAATAAATAGATAAGGAAGAATCGTGTCTGGCGTCACTAGCAGACGACAGTGCGAAACCATGTATCTGAACGTTATTTATTTAGAAATGTCAGAGAAAGTGCGATTCAAACCAGTATTAAGCTATATCAAATTAAAGCTAATAAACTGTTCTTTAATTTGATAGCAATAAACCCCCGATCGCAACTGTAATAAGTGCGTAACATGAGTTAGCATCATTTGTAAATATAAAGTGAGAAATTCGTTAGTCAACACTAACAACAACGATAACTGTCAATCAACTTCGCCAAATGACGGTTAGAAAACAATGCGTCATTTTTGTAACGTCTGGTGGAGCCAATCAAAAAATAGCTTATTAAATGAATTAATCACCTAAGCCCCATGAAGCCAGGGGGTATATAATCGGAATCCAAGCGGAACCGTTACACTTTATTGTCATCAGCGAGAGCGAAAGGTTGTCGCTCGTTGCCGCAAAATACGTTAACAACTTAGAGTATCATGTAAACAGTTCTTCCATTAAACCATTTCGTCAAACCCAGTAACTACACAACAGTTTATCAACAATCAGTGCATCGAAGTGAAGTATTTATTTTATTTTGTGCGTGATAATTAGAGCAAGAGAAAAATAATTAACCAGTAGTTAAATTAGTCCGAATTTTGTTAGAAGATGACGATTATTCTCTGTTCTTAGTGCGTGTAATAAACCAGGGTCACTATAATCCGACCGGTGGAGTGTTTAAATTAAATTTTAATCTATAAGATTAAAATAAAAAGGTAACATTGTGACAATTTATTTCATTAATCTGTGTGTACTTATATTTTTTCAACACAAAATTTGTACCGACGCATAACATCAAAACTTTATATATGTTACACGGTGATTGAATTTATTTAGTGGATTTGTTAATCCTACGTAAGATTTATTTTAGTCTTAAGTGGTATAAAATATTTGTGAATAATTAAGCTAGCGTGACGAACGCATAACCTAGAAATAGGTACGATTTTTAAAACAAAGAGGCCGAATTAGTAAATATTGTTTTCTGTTAAATAATTAACTTCTGTATAGGCATATAGTAGTTATCTCTTGTGTTTAAAAGAATTTGCGCCCGAGATATATAAAAATAATATTTAAATTAAAAGTTAATCTGGGAATGACCAGAAGATTTGTTTGTGTTATCTGAGCTAGTTTGTAGGGTAAAGGAATGAAATAATTGCAATTGTATATTAATGTATCTATCATACTTATGTTTGTTTAAATTTATTCTCAAGGGTAACAATAAAACCCATTTATTAGCAGCATAAACTTTGACTCTATTTATTTCAAGAAGTGAATGAATAATTAATTTTGAATAACAAAAGTAACTCTGATTAGAGGTTGTATGTTGTTAAATTTGAATTGCCGTAAGTGCAATAAGCATCAACACCAGTTTTTAAAGAAAACTAGCAAATATTTAATCTCATTAATTGGTTTTACACGGGATTTTCCTGAAATAAACCTGTGTGGCGCCCTTATTAAACAAGGAGTAATCTAACCTTGTCAGTAAAGCAAGCTGGTTTTGGAAACCGTCTTGGCAGCTTATTAATTACTATAAGTGAACTTCCGAACTTCTAGAATCACGACCAGGTACATGGAAGTATATTTTTATAAATCTTGTTGTCCAGACATGACTTGACATTACGTACTTTGAGGACAGTTAACCTGGAGGAGGAGTTTCGCTGCCAGAATCGACGCGACGGCTACCTTCATCAGTCGATCAGCGAGTACGCTTTATTCACTAAACTGAGCAACATTACCATTCAAACAGTATTACTGCAGTTATTTTTAAAAAAGAGTTCTTGTAAATTAGTTATAACTTTTATTCATCATAATCGACTTTAACTTGTAACTTAACTTGATTTTCAATACTACATTTTAAACATTTATAAAACTTTTTAAACAGCCATAAAAGACGTGTAATTACAATATACATTTTAAAATATAAGTAATTAAAGATGAAAAAGACTTTCAAAAGACAATAAATAAGCTCTAAGATTTAAACTGGTGTAACCACCAATTCTTGTAATCATACGTTGTAACTTAACTTTCGTTATGTAACTTCAAAAGTTGCTCAACTAAATCAAACCATTCTTCAAATGGTACTTAAGGAATAATGTAATCATATAATCAAGTATGGTAAATTTGAAAATGCTTAACAAGAAAAAGAAAGACTCGGATCTGAGGTAAACTCACTATCTAAATGATCATTTTATTTTAGATAGAAAACCCCCTTACAATCTCAGAGTAAATAATATCTTTATTTGCAATGTGTTACGTATACTATGTGAATAAAAGGGATGTCATCTTTGCTACATACTAAAGTGAGTGCATAAATCAGTTAAACCCCTCCCCTTGTTTCCTATAATTAGAATAATTGTAATTTTGTTAGCCTTGTGTTATGAGTTTCAGTTTGTTACAATGTAGGCAGCCTGTATAATTGGCTAGCGTCACAGGTTCCCTGGATTATGACGTAGCCGACACGTCATAAAATGCACCACTCTGCTGGTTTTTTACAATGTTAGTATGTGATGATATAGGACCCGACCTAATATTGGAAGCTGACTTCATCAGTAAAACGGGAATAATTCTTGACATCCACGCGAAGAAATATTATTTTAGATTCGACCGTACACGGAAGTATAATTTTGATTGTACAACTGACGAACAAGAAAGTACTAGATCATCGACTGCACACATAGTACACCATGAGTCTGAATTATCTCATCTAGAAAATAGAGATAGGCTGAGAATGCAGAAATTAATAAAAGAGTTTCCACCGTTCTTACCCCTAAGCTAGGACTTACGAACCTAATAGAATATAAGATAAATCTGAGCGATCACAAAGTAATACGCCTACCCCCGTACAAGTTATCGCTGCCCAAAATGGAAGTGATGATGAACCATATCAACAAGTTGTTAGAACAAGGAGTCATCGAACCATCTACATCTCCGTATTCATCACCCTCTTTTTTAGTACCTAAAGGTCACGACAAACATAGACTAGTTGTGGACTACCGGCAATTAAATAAACGAATATAATTTGAATCTATCCCGCTTCCAGACATCCACAGTGCTTTTCATTACTTCACAAGAGCGAAAGTCCTTACGATAATGGATCTAAATCAAGCATTTCACCAAATACCCCTTTCAGAGGAATCCAAACGTCTAACCGCGTTTGCTGTTCCTTTCAACCTGTACCAATTTACTAGAGTACCCTTTGGAATATCACAAGGAAGTTCCGTATGTAGTAGACTATTAGAGAGAATATTTCGTGATATTAAATTTAGATATGTGTATCACTACCTGGACGACATCGTAATCTATAGCGAATCGATGGAATAACATCTTAAACATCTACGTGAAGTGTTATCTCGATTACAAAAAGCAGGATTAACAGTTAATCCCAAAAAGGTAAATTTTGCAGTCCCACAATTTTCATTTTTAGGTCACATCGTGAAGGTCAACGGAAAGGTAAGCATAGACCCCGAACGAACCTGTGCGATCAGAGAATTTTTACCCCCGCGAGATGCAAAAGGAATAGCCCGATTTTTGGGAATGGTAAACTATTTCCACAAGTATATTCCCCATCTAGCCGAAATAGCCGCACCTCTGAATGCCTTAAGAAAGAAGGGAGCAACATTTGAATGGACTCCACAACACCAAACTGTGTTCGAACAACTAAAAGAAAGCATCATATCACCCCCAGTATTACAACTAGCAGATTTTACAAAACCTTTCGTAGTTCAGACTGACAGTTCAAGTGTAGCTTTAGGCGCAGTAATCTATCAAGAAATAGAAAACAGTAGGCTACTGATTAATTATGCTTCACGCACCTTGAATGACCAAGAAAAGAAATATTCCGCATATGAATTAGAATGTTTAGCCATTGTATTTGCTTTTGAAAAGTTTAAACCCTTTTTAGAACATAAAGAGTTCCTTTTAGAAACTGATAATCAAGCATTATCTTGGTTACTGAATCACCCTAAACAGTTGGGACATATTGGAAGATGGGTATTGAGGTTAAACTGTTACAAATTCAAAGTACAACATATTAAAGGTACACAAAATGTAGTCGCTGATACCCTGTCCCGTATGTTCCAGTCGCCCACTAATACTCTCAAAAGAAAGGAGAGCCTGGAAACACCCGTTGTTAACACAGTAATTACCGAATTCCCCCTTGCGTTTACCAACATCGCTCAATATCAACGACAAGACCCTCTTCTGAAACCGATTATAGAACAACTCGAGCAAGGAATTAAATCAGAGAAATACATATTAAGTAAAAGAATACTATGCCGCAGAATAGCGAATGGAAAGGAATTAAGGATAATCGCCCCTGATGTAATTAAGCCCATGCTGATGGAGTACTTCCATTCATCTACCATTGGAGCCCATATGGGAATAAATAAAACAATACATCGCATTCGTAAGGAATATCATTGGAACAATATGAACAGCGAAATAGCTAGCTTCGTTAAAAAGTGTAAGTTATGCGTGCTCAGCAAACCAGCAAGAAATAGTCAAATAAGCCAATTGATTTCAGAAATCCCTACTACCCCATTCTCTAAACTTTATTTAGACTTTTCAGGTCCCTACCCTCGATCTAAATCAGGTAATACGATGCTACTCATATGTGTAGATTCGTTCACAAAATTTGTTTGGATGTATCCCATGCGGCGAGCGTTAGCGTCGACCACTGTAAAGATATTACAGGAGAGATTATTTAAAGATTATGGTACCCCTGTACATCTAGTGTCAGATAACGGACCCCAGTTTAAGGCTAAGGAATTTAAGAATATGTTTCAAGTTAGGTATAGACGATATTACCACTACGGAGTATCGTCCGCAAGGCAATATTGCTGAAAGGTATCTGCGAAACCTCAAATCTGCTTTAATTGCCTACCATGCGAACGACCATACGTCTTGGGACCAGAACCTATCCTGGATACAGTACGCCTTCAATTCCGCTTATCACGAAGGATATAAGTCTACCCCATTTGAGTTACTATACAAATACAAGCCAAACCACCCCTTGTCCACAAAATGGAAAATACATGACTTACTACCTCAGCAAATTAAGGATAAGCAGATTAAACGAATCTGGAATGAAGCCCGCACAAATTTAAGAGCGAATTTAGAGAAATCGTGAAAATATCACGAGAGAAGTAATGATACTAATTTAGTTAGGTACCAAGTCGGTGACTTAGTAATGTACAAGACACACCCGACTAGTAGTGCTATTGATAAGACCACCTCTAAACTATCATACCGATGGTGTGGTCCTTACCGAATCCAGAAGTACTTAACCCCAGTTACAGTAGCCCTGTACGAACCTGCGGCGCAAGAATATGTACAGAGAACACATATTTTGCAGATAAAATTGTATAAAAAAAAAAGAAAATAAAACTAGAAAAAGGTAATACTAGGTAGACAAGTTATCTTGTACCTGAGTAACCATGTGAAGTGCTAATCATAGAATTAGGAATGAGGCCTGATCAACCTTAGATCCTGTTCAGCGAAAGATGAGAGAAATAAGTAGTCAGTTAACCACTACCTGACCACTAAGTAAGAAGTTATCTAGATAGTAACTCTCTGTAGAGAGTAACCAAAACCCAAAGAAAAAACCGGTAGTAGATTTAAGTAATAGAAATAAGTAGAAGTTTGTGTGTTTTAAAGTGTTGTAATTAAGTATGAACCTTACGTAATTTAAGAAGTAATTTGTAAGTATATGTATATATTGTTTGATACTCAAAGAAATAAGTTGTGTATAACTCATGCAAATAACTAAATGAAAGAAAAAGGGAGAAGAAGGAGAGAAACTCCACACAGTAACGACAAGTGTACCCCCCAGTACCTATCTTTCGAATCCACTTAATAATTGTTTTCCCCCATGTCAATTTTAAGCGGCGGAGTATGTGATGATTTACATTGTAAAAAAAAAAATAAAAAATTTAATAATAGAAATCGAAGAATGGGAAGTTAGTTAAAAAACATTAAATCGCACTATTAAACCAATTACCCCTGGACTAACTCATGGTAGTGATGAGACTTAAATAAGAAAATTTAACTAGTATTAATTAATTAATTAAATAATCCCTGGATTATTCCATCTTCCTACTATTCTCCCTTAATTGTTGGTTGTCGTTTTCCATCTTCTTACTGTTTTCCTCCATCTTCCTACTGGTTTCCTCAATTCTCTTATTGGTGTTTTCAATTTTATTACCCAACTCTTCCTTGCTAGTTTTGAATTCTTCCTTCAAAGACTGGTTATCACTTCCCATCTTTTTACTATTTTCTCCTATGTCTTTCCTTAATTCTTCTTTTGTGGCATCCATCTTCTTACTAGTTGCATTAATTTTCTCCATCATCTGCCTGAACATTTCTTGTATTGCCACGTTCTCTGTTTGCGTGGGTTTTTCAGGTTGTTCCTCTGGTGGTGTGGTCTCTTTAGGTTCCACTGGGGGTAATAACATTTCTACATCTTCCACGGGTGTTGCCTCCTTGTCCTCCATGTTAATTTCCTTTTCGGCCTCTGCCGCCCTTTTCTTTGAAGTCGCACGACGTTGCATGTTGTTTCTTTCTCCGACTGTATAACCGCTGCCAAGCTTGAATTAGTAATTGGGCAAGTTATATTAGCCTTTCAATCCCTAATTGAAGCCCTTCAGTTGGATGCCAATTTGTAACGACAGTCGTTTACAAATGAAAACTGCGTTATTTAAATTTTCTGAAAAATTTGATATTTGTTTTGAAATAATAAAAAAATTTTTTTTATGTTTTAATGTTTAATAATTTAGGAAATATTTCTTGTAAAGGTGTAGTGTCAAAAATTTAAGTTTGTGTGAAATAATTTGGTCAATATTCTTGCTTGTGGTTAACTGTAATTAAATTCAGAGTTAACAGGATTGTCTCAATTCACTAATCGATTGGCGATACTTCGTCTTTTTCGTATATATTACTCCCACTTGAGTAATGGTCGCCTTTCTTATAATCCTGTTGTTAAATAAACTCTATTTTTTTAATTTATAAAATAAATTTAAAACCAAATAATTGAATTAAATATTTTATTGACAATTTTATAAAAGATCGATTTAAAATCGATTATCAAATTATTGCTCGACTCTTTCACAGGGTGATCGATTGCTGATACATGTTACTGAATATAAATATTTTCGGTTCTTTCAACGGTTATAATTAATAGTCAGAGAAGGGGCAATGCTAGAAAGTATAACATTCACAATAAAATACTTTATAGTTAACAAATACAAAATTATTGGATAATATATATGATGTTTATTAATTGAAACGTTTATACCAAATGATGAATGCTGAATTCTAATAGGAGTGTTCGCTATGCATGCCGGGAGCCAACATGGCCGTCTTCCGTGCTGCTGTGGTTAATGTGACTTCGCTCAGACGAAATTTCTTTCAATAAAATCTGCCTAGTTCACGTTCCACGTCTCTGCAGTATGGAGAATTCCTTCTGTTGTTATTAGTGTTGTCCTGGTTAAGTGTTCTGTGTTCACTGCGATTAAATGTGTTGGATTATGTGTGTTCACTTCTGTCCATGTGTGTGTTGAAAATTGTAAAGTTCGTTTGGTTATGAATAATTATTGTTGTACAGTTTTAAGTCTTTATATCACTTGTATTCAGTTCAGTAGTAATTGTTTTCAACGTTTGTGGTGGTTGTGTTCGCTGAATTTAAGTTTAAAGTAAAAATTTCAGTAACTCTAGATTTTTATACTGTAGGCTAGGCTCTACTTTTATACGCCATTAACGATTCTGATATAGGTTTTATTAGCGAGAGCTTCATCAACCGTACTCGACGAATGTTAATTAAGAACTGTTTTACTTCCTTCGTCTTCTGAAATATCTTTCCAAGTTAATATTAGAAAAGTATTGTTTCAATTTTTATTCATTTCCTATACATGTAAAAATGGTACATTATACTCAGAATATATTTTGGTTATTATTTACTTTCATGAAATAGTAAATACATAATCGGTTTCTTTAATTCCTTCTGCTTAATTTGATACCCATCAATCTAATTTTACAAAGTTTTTTATTAAAATTGCCATATTTCTTTCATTTTGGAACAGTAGGCTCAATTTTTTGTTTCCTGTCCTTCTCCAAACCTTATCCATTTTAATATGTCATAATTAGGACTATAATAAATTTCAGATTTACCAAAAGGTTTATCTTTCTTTAATTTCTTGCAATTTTATCAACTGATTATCCTTTTAAATATAATTCATGAATTTATGACTTCCCCCTCTGAAATTTTGAGTTAATAAATTTACAAAATTTTCAATAATTATATATCTCCTTTTATATTATCCTATTTAAGTATAGTATCAGTCATAGTATTTGGTGACTGATTCACCTTATATAAATTCCCTCTGTTTACTTGGTTTATTTAACTTAATTAATCATTTATGATGTTGGAATTTCCTATTTGGCCTAGATTTTTCTGGTTTTACATATAATGTTTTTTCTTAATACTGTGTCTATACCCCTTCTGACTTTCTTATTTTAATACAACATTATTTATAATCTCCTTAATTAACAAATAAAACATGTAGTATTGTATTCCTACTCATAATCTAAACAATATTTAAAATTAATAATATGGTCTTCAAAGTCAGACATTTTAGTTTTTTAACTACTATTAATAACATATTATAAACATTTTAAAAAGAGTTTGGTATTCATACTTAAACATTTTAGTATGGATTAACACTTATTAAACATATTGAACATTTTTATAAATATAGCAAAATCTTATTCTATTCACCACTTTGAATTATGGAGTTCATGGGCTTAAATATATACATAACAAGCCATTTTTTTTAAGCCATTCTTAAACTTATGGTTGCAGTCTTATCTGTTTCTATTTTGGGTATTACCATTTTCTCCCCTGTCACTTTATTTAATCACCACCTGCTTAGAAACATTAGTAATGTTTTCATAATAATATTTTATAAAATTTTATTCCTGTATAATAGAAAACACTAAAGTTGTTTTATGGTATACATATACTCAGTTGAAGTATTAGTTACAGTTCTACTTGAAGTTTATTTAATATATTGAAATAACTTGCACTGGTTCACTTATATTTTGGTTCTTATCTCTCATTGAGTTTTACAATGTTTTAAGACCAAAAGCTTAGTTATAAGGGATTATGAAGATGTGTTTATTTCATTACACAATAACTTTAGTGGGTGCACTTCTACTCAAAACACTAAACACTTTGTTTATCTATTTTATATTTATTATCAGGTATTGGGGTGTTATACTTTCTTTGTGACTTTTTACTCTTTTTCGGGGTTGGTTATATTCTTTTGTAATAGGTTTCCCTTGGGTACATCTCGTAGTCCTTCCATCCTTACAATTTTGTTTCTTGAAGATTCTTTCTTCTTGGTTTCTTCAAGGTCATATGATTTTATCATGTTCGATGGTTTGTTCGGGGTATCTTCTTTACCTACTCCTATCCTACCTGGGTATTATTCTTATTTTATTTTAGTTTTTTAGTGTTTATACATCTTTATACAATTTTGTTGCATTCTGGTTCTTTATTATTATTTTTTCCATTCATGGTGGTATTTTATTTTAATATTTATATGTTCTCATTTGAATTTTCCTTTATATTTATTGTAATTGATATTTCATCATGATCATATCTGGATCTTTATTTAGTGGATTATCTGTCATGCTACAGTCTATATTCTGATTCGTTCGCGAGTATTGTGATCTGTGTTCCCACACCACTGAAGATGTCCATCACCGGTATGGACAAAACATCCGGTGATAAACATGAACAATCTAGACCACGTCCTAATAGCCCAGAGAATTGTGATAATGTAAACACTGGCCATGAAAGCTGTTCACGTTCAGTATTAGACACTGTTAATTAGAAATCCTATCCACCATTCTTCACCAAACAGGAATCAATTCCAGAGAGGAGAGACTGATTTATAACTTCTACAAGCACCAAATAGGTGTGGTTTTTTTGGTAGTAAGGAAGAAGGTGTTTGTATTGGAAAAGCTTGGGACAAGTCTGCTCATCCAATTTCTATTCAATTTATATCTGCAGAAGACGATCCAAATGGTGAGAGAAGTCTGTGGAGAAAGATTAGTCATATTTAGGATTGCGAACAATATAGTCGTAATAACTGAAAATGAACAAAATCTATGCAGAATTCTTAGTATAATGGGTAGGGTAATGGAAGAGGATTGTTGATTTTCAATATGAAAATGGACAAACAAAAGACAACAAACTTTTATCTAAAATACTAGTGGTTTGTGTCGTAATCGTGTTTATACATTCTCAACATTTTTGCAGTAAATCCATGTTTCTTTTATGTACTTTTCAAAAAGCTACAAAATTTTTGTTACTTTCACAGATTACTATTTGTGGACGTCTGTAACAATTTGGGTATGCAATTTCTTACAGCTCGTTTTCATATTTTTTTTTTTATTTGGTGTTCTGCCCTAAAGCAGGTCTTCAAATGGTAAAAGCTCTCCAAGCTGTCCTATCGCATGCCAGTCTTTTCGTTTCTTCATAACACCCTCTGATTTTAATGCTATTTATTAACTTCATTCTTCTATGCCCTTCTTTCTCCTTCTATGACATCCTCCATGGGAGTTGTAAGCAAGCAATCTCTTCTTAAACAATGACCTAACCAATTCCTTTTCCTACTTTCAATTACCTTCACGATTTTTCTCTCTTCCCTTATTCTTCTTAAAACTTCAATATTCCTTACTTTATCAACCCACCTCGCTCTTTCCATTGCTCGCCAAGCCCACATATCAAATGCTTCTAATCTTCTCTCATCCTCCTTCGTCAGTGTCCATTTCTCTGCACCATATACAGCAACACATAACATTTGGCCAACCTTTTCCTTAAATTCTTATTAACTTTGCCACACAGCAGTCTTTTCTTCCCATTAAATGTCTCTTACGCTATAGCAATTCTTGCTCTAATTTCACGAGTGCAGGACATATCTTCACTTATCAAGCTTCCAAGATATTTAAACAACTTCACCTGGTATATTTTGTCTTGCTCTATCTTTATGTCTGCCCTTTTTCCTCCTCTGCTAATCACCATACACTTAGTTTTTTTCCTTACCAATATTCATTCCATATTCCTCGCATACTAAATTCAAATTTCTTTATCATTTCATTCATTGTCTCTTCCTTTTACAGTTTTCATAAAACTCTAAGAAATAATTTTGACAGCTCAGAAATTGAAATTAGAAATTGCTGATTTCCATGAAGCTTTCTATTTTTATTGGTCAGCCCCCATGCTCATTATCACATGCATTATTGGTTCAGCTTTTTTTTTACAAAAGACAATACCAAACATTGGGATCACAATTCTCAACAACTGTGTTTGTTCTGTTTATACTACTGTTTTATGTAAGGAAAGAATGTCACAAAACACACCTGTAGTTGTCCTGCACCTACCTCACTCTCAAAATTGCTCTTTTTTCTCTTCCTGAAAATGAACTCAATCTTGAGGGGTGGCATTTTAATGCAGAAGTGGTGGGATCACTGTATTAATACAGAACTACACTACTTTAAAGAGGATGAAGACCATATGTGAATAGTTTATCAATAAAACCATTTTAGACACTTAGTCTACGGTTTTTTTTGGTGGTGTCTAAAATGTGTAGTAAATTTTGGAGTAGAAAACATTTTGGCTAATCACATATTTCAGTAAGAATTTATTTTGCTGACTGCTAAATAAATAATTTAATAATAATAATAAATAATTTACCACTTGAGATTTCCTGGTTTTTCATTACTTATAGTATTAAAAAACATTGGTGTAATGAAACTTTGTGTATATAATAATGATAAACACCAGGAAGTCGATTTAACAGTAAAAAACAGAATAAATAAAGACAAGTTGAGTATACATAGTTATGTTACAAAAGGAATTACATTTATTTATAATTAGATGGATTTATTTACTTACAATCACAGTTGCTGATACATTTTGGCAGAGTCAACATTATTAAATACAATTTATTTAGTAGAACAGCTATGTTACAAATAATAACAAAACAAATTCAGTTAATGTTAGTGCACAATTTTGTGGTACACAGTTCTGAGGAAGTTTTTAAAACTATACATACAAAAAAACAAGATATAATAAATTCTTATTTATAAAAGATTAAATGTTCTGTTTAAATGCAACATAAAAATGTAGAAACATGAAATAATAATTTAAATGTACATACTACACATGTGTAAACCAAAATATATGTGCAATGAAAACAAAATGCTCATAAAAAAAAAAAAACACGCTCCCATTCTTTGTGCAACCACACACCATCAAATATTCTCCAATTTACAATCGACACATTTCTATAATACACATTTATAAAACATGTTTTTGTTTTTTGTATGATTTTGTATGAAAAATATATTTTGTGGAAACTATTACAAGTGGAATGATGCTTTTTTTTTTAGAAATAAATATATCATTTAATATCTTTCATTCTTATGCAAATCTGTAAGTAACCTATTATGATGAAGAAGCTTACTTATTCACTACACTGTGGTAAATATTACCCATTTATATTCGTTGTGCTCCCCTACTTTCTCACAGTAAGTACAATTACGAAAAAGAGAAAATCTGTATTCACTTTAATTATACTTTATGTAACAAACACATTAATTGTATATTAAAAAAATAAAAATAAATACAAATTAATCTAAAGCACAACCAACAGATTTTGTTCTGTTCCTGTTATTTTTACATTTTTTATACAAAAAAAAAATTAAATTCTTATGAAAGTATAAATAATGTATTCACATGATCATGAATGACAGATCTATGTTCATTTTTTTTCTCTATTCACTCCATTGGACACTCTGAGGCACAACACTAGTACGGAGTAACTTAAAGCTCATCTTTGCGGGGCAAGTCATCATCTTCATCTTCTTCCTCCGTCTGCAAAGCAAACAAAAATCAATTAAGTTATAAATAGTAAACCATGCAAAAACACTTAAATATAAAAATATAACGTCTATTCCAGCTGGCCGATATACTGAAACTGGTTTACCATTATCAATATGGCACATGCGTGGCAGCAATCAGGAACTCTTTACAACACATGAATTTGCGATCTATTTTGTTTATATATGGTCGAGTAGTGACTAAGAAAAGTAGAACCTGTCATGGATCCTCCTGCCAGCTGAAATGTGACGCCTTTTGTTTCCTGTGCACAGAATGACACAGCGCCACCTAATCCTTGTTGGCAGTGTTGTGTATATGGTGATAGAGTTAGGCACTGGTGATTGGTGTATGAAACTCAGGAGGAGGGCTTTAAAATATGCACGATGACAAGGGAAAATGTCAACAATTTTGAAACAAAGCCTCCATGACACTTCAGCCAAAAATCACTGAACACCATGCTATGGACTCCCTGTATAGGCAAGGGTAGCAACTGTGTGTTATAGCCAGGACCTTAGCTTTGTCGAACAAGATGGGATGGTTATGCATCCAGATGTGCTTTGCTCATGCAGACTTCTCTGGCTAATCCAAATGGTAATGCCACCTGTGTCCCTGAGGCAAGTGCAAACAATATACTTAATGGTGCTGATTAAACCTGCCCATGTGAACAGAGCACCTAGCTTAGTCTGTCAAAAGGAGACTGGATCCATGGCATCTTTCACTAGTCTCAAATACTGCTGTACCTTCTGAGTCAGATTGAAGATGGTCCAAAAATTGTGTGTCTTCAACAACCTGCTGATCTGGTACATCATTCCCCTCATATATGACAAGAAGGCTGAGCCCACAACCTCCTTGCTCTGCATCTAATCAGCCAGCTTTTCTTGGCTACAATGCTCATGTTAACTCTATAGTAGCATAACCAATGGTCTGCAGGGACATGAAGGTACATCAATTCTTCACTGCTGCACGCTTTTGCCTCAGACGATTATTGGATATCCAGTAAAAATATCTATCAGTATGCGTTTGCTTGCGGTACACAATACGACTTACACTCTTATCAGACCTTTAAGGTCCAACACATCACAAAAGGTCAGTTTATCATCTATACACTTCATCACAAACTGGATTCTCAAACGAACATCACTGAACTGGCAAGCTTTCTTGACCATTTAAATGATGTTCACCTGAGAATCCAGTTCATGCTGGAGGAAGAGGCAATCACAAACTGGCTTTTCTTGTCCTTAAAAGGTCTGAGTGGAGGCTGACATCATATTGTATACTACAAGACAATACGCACACCAATAGGTATCTTCACTGGGAATTCAACTGTCATCTGAGACAGAAGCATGCAGTTGTTAAGACCTTAGACCTCCAGTACATATTTGCAAGCCCCACTATCTCACTGAAGGACTGAAGCACCACTGATTATGCTACAATGGAGTTGAAGCGAGCACTGTGGCCAAGAGCTGGCAGGTCAGATGCAGAGCAAGGAGGCGATGGGCTCACCCTTCTTCCATATATCAGTGATGCGATGCACCTGATCAAGCTGCTGGAGAGACATAACATTCAGACCATCTTCAAGCTGACTCAGAAGATCCAGTAGTACCTGAGACCAGTGAAAGACACCACAAATCCACTCTCCTCTTAACGTAGTGTACAAGGTGCACTGTTCATGTGGGCAGATTTAATCGGCTGCTATTAAATATAGGGCTCACACCCATCTTGGGGAACACAGTTGGCGCTGCCATTTGGGTCAACCAGAGATGTCTGCTACAACAGAGTACACATGGGTGGATAAGGATTCCGTCTTGTTTGACAAAGCTGAAATCCTGGCAACAACACCCAGTTTTTCCCTTGCCTGTACAGGGAGTCCATAAACATCTTGCAGCATGCCAACTGTTGCATCAATAAATACCAAAAGAATCTGCAGTTAATACAGCCTCCTAATGTTAATGAAGGTCCTAAATGCTGTAAAAATCCGATCAATAGAAGAGTAGTTGGTAACGGCTAATTTTGAACATACAGCTAGCAGCAGACCAATGAGAACATGTTATACTATGTTTAATCGGTTGTTTACATGGAGCAAAAATATTCACGCTTGAATCTGAAAACTTATTTAAGGGAAGTTGCCTCCAGTGTGTCAGTGTTTGCAAGAACTTTGTTTCCAGTTTGGACAATTCTACCCAGTTTCTCACTTTGAAATGGCTGCTGTGTTGCTGCAAAAATGCCAGTAGGGAAAACAATTGAAGCAGAGACCACATCTAAATAGCATGGAATTTTTTACCTTAAGACCAGAATGACATCGACTGTGAAAGCCCATGTAATTTAATTGTTGTTTTTCATTGTGTCTAGTAAGCAGTAATTGGTACCAAGGGTGTGACCTGCGCGCGTGCGCACGTGTGTTATACAGACAGGCTTTGACATGGTGTTTAATGCTCACCTATCAGAATGCATTATTTTATTATTTTGCGACTGGTTAATTTAATATTGGTTAATAATAATAATAATTAATAATTACAATGTTCCTGCTTTCTCAAAACTTATAAATATGAGCGCGTTTCACGAGAGACTTGGTCTGTGTCTCGCGGAACCTGGCACACTGCACGGCATAAACAGCCCCCAATACAGTCTGTCACACTCTTGACGTAGAACAAGTACACGACACTTCCACCCGGCCAGGTCTATGCAGTCTCACCTTTGAAGCAGAGTAACCAGACTCTGGTTCTTCAAGGAACTGCGGCCCACTGATGCTTCTTGCTTGGTCCACCAGGTTTCCTCTTTCCTGGACCCGGTCAAAACATCTGGTTATATTTTATGGCGACTCTTCTTGTACATTTGTTATAAAGTTTATAGACACTGTTTTTATCATGGACCAACTCTGCGATAACAATCGTAATTTTAATAATGATAGACCACAGCCTAACAGCCTGGCAATTGTTTACCAGTTAGATACCAGCCATGAAAGCCTGCGTTCTTTACTTTTTGTCTTTGTCCATTTAACAACCAAGTATAGAATTCTCTGAAATACTTGCAGACTGTAACACAGTTGCACCACATGGTAGGAGACTATCACATGTGCACGTGCTGACCAGAGAACTTAATGAATTGATGTGTTTGTGGTACTGAAATTTTATGTCAAATTACTTTTTATTTATTGCTTCATCAAAAAAATTGCACAGTAGATACCATAAAAACAAAAATTAATTTGTCATTTCCTACCTCATGTTACCAAACTAAAATTCATACAATGCGTGTTATCTACGATACTTACAGGTTCGTCTGCGCCTTCGTAGTCCCCACCAGATTCTAAGAATTTTGTGAGACCCTTCAGTGTTCTTTCTCCATTGTACTGTATAATCTATAATGTACATACATTGCACATGTTACTAATATGCTACTCGCATTACAAACCCATAACTAACACTAAATTTTATAAACAATTTACATTACATAAACAGCCAATGCACACACAATTCTAAATTACTCAATCATACTCTAACAATTTGTACACTGAGATTATCAAGATTATAATGGAAATTTCAAGACTTCTTAATCATCTTAAAACATACTTAATCTCATTCACAACCTCAATGTATTATTTTTCAAAAATATGTAAAAACTCATATTATGTAACTGTTTATTCAACATCAACGATGCAGTCTAAAGTGAGATATCCAATTAAATTTTAACGTGGCCTTATAATATACAGCTTGGTATTGAACAAAAACAATTATTATCCAATTTATTATTATTAACACATTATGGAAAATCTCTGATATTTTAATTATTTTAATATTTTTTAATGATTAAAAACTTTCATAACTCTGTTATTGGGTGTATGCATGAGGTAGGCCTTACATTATCTTATAAATATATCACACCATTAAACAATATAATACTAATTTTAACTAAACAGAGGCCTTTAAATACTATTAAACAGTAATTAAGTATTATTAAACAGTACGTAAAGATTGAGTATAAATTATATTATTAAATTAGATTGAGTGATTACCGTACACTATTACCACTGAAAAATTATTTTCAAATGAATCCATTTTCACTCCATATCTCAACATACGGTATATCTTTCTATGGTATACTTCAAGATAATATATTGAAGAAAAAAGGATGTTTTTGGGATTTTTTAAAAGGCAAAATTTTAAAGTAGATCAAAAGAATTGAATTGAACTGAGCTGCATAACAATGTAAAAGGCCCTTAAAAGAGCTTCAAAACAGGTTACAGTAGCACTCTCTAGCACTGAAAGTAGTAGAACTGCGTTTCGTAATCAACATTCACACGGAATATTGAAATTAAAAAAAAAATTATATTTTATAGTTATATCTTATAAACAAAAAATAATTTATATCTAAGATATGAAGGTCCAGAAAACAATTCTTTACGGGGTTATTGATATGCACCCGAACAAGAGATTACCCTTAACCCGATATTGATTAACTTCTTGATGGCACATTAAATGTACCTACTTTTTACCTAAAATATTCAATTTCTTTAATACATCATACGCAGGATACTTTTTTGTAGTAGTAGTAATACTAAAAAGATAAGTGTAATATAAAATAATGATATAAACATAAATATAAACAATTGTTTATAATAATATGAAGTATCAAATACTGCAGGTAAGTATATCACATAAATAATGATGACTCTAGACATTGAAAACATTATAACACTATTATATTAACTAAACTGTTTGCAAAATGCTATAAATTGAACACAGGCGAGAAAACAAACTTAAGCAAAATGGAAACGCTCACATGGGTAGATTATGTCGTGAAATATTCCAAGGTATTGATTACAAAGAAAACAGACTGAATAACATGCAACAGAATACAACATGGCAAGGCAAGACAGTACAACTGCTCAAATTCATGCACGAATATTTCATTGTAAAACAAAATAAAATTTTTGAGTCAAAGCAACACGAGGTTTTTATCAAAAAATCTGTGCAATGTTTGAATTTCTCATGCTACAAGTGGCCGATTAAAAAAATTCTGTTACACATTTTGGTACACATTTGTTGGTACACATTTCAGTGACAACTGTATAAATTTTTAGCCTTATTGAATATATAGGGTTGATTTGACAGCTAATTGAGTAAGTTGTGTTCTGGTGATTTGGAGATTTTTTTATGTTCCAACATGACAGTCTGAAGAACATGGTTTACATTTTGTGTAAACAATGAGATAAACTTCTTACAGTTGTGAAAGTGTTGCAGAAGGCTTTTCGTAAGTCTGGTACACATGAATGATTACTTTAGAAATGGTAAAAAAGCTTCAAACTCTGCCGTGAATGAGTAGAAGATTGTAATAGTCAGATGAAGATTGTAGTTTTGTGTTCCATGAATTTTCATCTCTAGGTGATAACAGTAAATTAAAGACTACTATTTGGGCATGTTACACCACTTAATGGTGGAACTATTCATGTAATATGGCCAGATTTATGGAAGGATAATTCATCAAATTGCATCTTGATAATGCATATCATGAATGCATATAATAATTTTATGCAAAAAACAAAACACCAGATATGTCCCAATGCAAATTTTCCTCTTTCCAAAAATGAAAAGTACCACGAAAAGAGAATGTTTAGCTACTCTGTTGAAACGTACAACAAATATTGCTGAGAGAGCTCCAGAGTATACCAAAAAGTGCACTTTAGAAATCATTGGCATAATCCTGTTATATCCAACTGAGCTGTTTTGAAGAGGGCAATATAAGTGCAAATGAGTCAAGGCATAATTAATGTCTGATGCTTTCATGGCCAGCATCAATGTTAGAATTTTGTCTTGCCAGGCTGTAAGGCCGTGGTCTAAAATTGTTGGCTGCAACCAACAACTTTAGACCACGGCCTTACAGCCCAGCAAGACAAAATTCTAACAGAATCAAGGCATGATTTTTCAAATAAATAAAAAATGCATGACCTTTTTAATCAGACATGTGTAATTAGTACTTTTACAAAAATCAATAGTTAGAATGTTATGTCAAAAACTGTTACGGGGTCAAGGATTTAATTAATACAAATTACTGCTGGATTTGAGGTTTACCGATTGTGAAAATGTCATCAAAGTATGACAGTGTGAGTTGCTGAGTTGGGGAGGGGATCTGAAAACTGACTAGGTACTCACAACTGACACATAACACACCACCACAACAACAATCTTTAGAATGCACACAGATACAAACCCAGTCTCAATTCATTAACAACCACATCAGGGAGACAAAATGCCCTCTAAATTGTTCATGATAGCTCAGAAGATGTCTTTGAAGCAATTAACTGGAATGATAAAGGGGTAAATGTTAATGTAGAAGTACAGAATCAATTTACAATAGCGTAGCAGGGGATGTGGTGGTAACAGCACACAGTTTCACAGACTTACACAATGTGCACAGAATCTGCAGAAGAATCATAAAAAGTTGTGTTACACTAAACAGGACTAACACAAAGGTAATGATGAATGTGGATGAAGACATATGAATGATATATGGATAACTGACATACTGTAGTCTGTGCAAACCTTAGAAAAAAGCATTGCTCTTTTGGACAACAGTGCTGACAAACATTATACCATTAGTGTATTGTGGTCGACACACTGAGTACGCCATAGACACTCCCCCCTCTGTTTTATATTACATGCCCGCAGCAATGTTTGAACACATTTGGATGAAGTAATAAGTGGCAGTCATCAATGAGTTAAATGCGAATGTGTGTGTGTGTGTGTGTGTGATCATTTAAGAATGAAACAAATATGTTTATTTGTAAATCACTGAAACAGTTAATGCAAGTTATCAAGGCAGCTTTTATCAGCTTGAATGACATCCATCTAGGTAGCTATGTTGCTGTCTGTATTACTTAAACAAACGCCTACAATGACAACAAAATGTTGATTGCACGACATGGGTTGGCTCCACTGAAGGTGCTAAGCCTTACTGAATAAGGTGCTTACTATTACTGAATAATAATATACTGTCACTCTATCGCATGCACAAGGTCATGTATTATGCTGAATTGATCTTATTAATTAGTCATAAGTAATAAATAAACAAGTAGGAGTGGGAGTAAAGTACAATGTGGCAACAACATTCATAAGAAATGTTATGCCACTAGACACAATGCTTTTTCCTAAAGTTTGCACTCGCTGTAGAAATGATGAACTACATTTACCAATTATGGCAAGAAATATGATTAAGTAAGGATATCTACACCGTTGAAAAAAAAGAAGGCTAAATCTGTGTTGGGCATTATTTTTCTACGCTGTTTTATACTAAAAATCGTGGTTTTCTTCAACATTTCTGGAGAATTATCAGGAATCGGTAACAGTGTCAAAAGATAAGGAGAATTCATGTGTTCAACATTGGATATGGTTTAGAGAAGATATCCACATTTTCTAATAAAGTAAGCAGAAGCAGATGTGCCAAATTAAAGCTGAAAATACTAAAACAATGTTGGGAAATGATCTCAACTAGTTTTTTTGGTGAAACTGAAATGTACATTTATATTGCAGAGCAGACCAAAAAAATAAATAAAAAAATAATGGAAACAAGAACAAAACTAACAAGCTTAAAATATAAGTTGGAACTCTTCTAGATCCCTCTGTAACCTTTTTATATTATAGTAACTAGGAAATGTTTCATTACAATATAAAATGTTCTTTGACTTTATAAAAGTCATACAACACCCATTTAGTTGAGGTTAGACATTTTATAATGTTTTTACAATTGCTTTCATTATCTTTTGACAATTACACTATATAATTATTTTATTCCTTTGTTCTAATTATTTTAAATACTATAATGACAGAACGTTACTGAACAGCCGAGTGTCCCCCTCCCCTCAGTTGAGCAGGTGTAGCCTCAGTCAAGGCCGCAGACAAATACGTCCCAGACTACTCTGGAGAACACTGTTGGGACAACTGGTAATGGTTGTCGGTCGACTATGGAATAGGTCTATATCTGTCTGGTTCTGTCGTACCTGACTGTTGATACTGGTCACAGCAGCTTCTATGCCGTCACATTTCTCTGTGAATCGGTCCTGCACTCGCTCCCAGTCTTCCCGTGTTTCCTTTAGTTTTTCCTCCAATGTCTTCCTAGTCGTTTCTTCAATGGTGTTAACCTTCGTATTTATTTCTGTTCTGATACTCCGTACTTCTTGTTCGGTTTGACTCCATTTTTCGTCAGCTCTGGTAACCCTTTGTTCGATTACCGTTATTTCCTCTTCTACCTTCTTGCTGATTGTCTCATTGTTTTCAGCTATCTTCTGGCTCAATTCTTCCTTCAATATTTCCATTCTTCCGTCTAACCGGTTCATGTTCTCTTGGTTTGTCTTCTTCAATTCTTCTCTCAATTGCTGACTATTGCTTTCCATTTTCTGATTTGTTTCTTCCATCCTCTTGTTGGTTTCTTCCAGTTTTTGGCTTATCTGGGTTAATTCCTCTTTCGACTGTTTATTGTCAGTCTTTATTTCCTCCATTTTCTCCTCAATTTTCTGGATATTTTCTTCCATTAATAATTTATTTTCGTTTTTTAATTCGTCCATTTTCTCCTCCATCTTCTTACTAGTATCTCCAATTTTATTACTTAATTCCTCTTTCAATTGTTGGTTATCATTTTCCAGCTTCTTACTATTTTCTTCCATCTTCTCCTCCATCTTCTTACTATTCTCTTCCATTTTATTACCCAACTCTTCCTTTGTCGTTTTAAATTCTCGGAGTAACATCTCCATCATTTGATCAAGTTTTGTATTTTCCTTTGCGGTGGATTCCTCCGGCTGTTCCTTCTGTGGTGCAGGCTTATTTGGTTCTGCTGGCGGTAACATTAACTCCACATCTTCCACTGGTGTCGCTTCTTTATCCTCCATGTCTATCTCCTGCTCGGCCTCCATAGCCCTTTTTCTTGATGTAGCTCTCCTGTGCATCTCGCTCCCTCTTCCGACCTGTTGACCGTTGCCCACTAGTTGGGCAAGCCAAATTGTAATATAATAAAAATATTACAAATATAATAAAAATTAAATAATTGTACTGATATGTGTTGATATTTGTTTATCACTGGGTCAGTCTGACTCCTTAAAGTCCCACTGTTAGGCTAGTCAAATTGTAATATAATTTCAAGTGTAATAATAAACAAAATATAAAGATATTGATGATAAGAAAATGTTATAACTAGGTGTGTTTGATTGATAAATAATAAATACATCAAACTTTAAAAATTTTGCAAATATTTTTTCTTGTGCTTGTATCGAATTTGACTGAATAATTTAATTTAATTAATTGATAATTAATTAATTATTTGAGTTGTAAATTCCTCCTATATCTATTCTCTCAATGTGAATTATGTTTTTGCTTAATAAAACATAATAATAACATTAATAGTAGAAATAAAAACAATGCTGGTAACTGAATACTGATTTGCGTTTATTCATTCAAAATTGTGCGCCAGTCAAACTGCGCATGTCCCAGGCACTGGCAAATATTCGCCACAGTCGGCAATGAGAAAAATCAACAGATATATTTTTTACAAGTTTAAATTTATGGTTCTTTTAACGAGTCGAAATGGTCAGAGGGCAAGGAACAAGATACATTTAACAGGTATTCTTAAACTAAATGTTAACATCTGAAATAGAACAAAATTATTATTACAATTGTCAATTAGAAAGAAATTATTTAAAATTCGAACCAAGTCGAAGAAATGACGTCACTCTGCTCCAGGTAGCACTGGTCCGTCTTCCTTATAGAAATTCAGCAATGGCCGCCGTCTGCTTGATTTTAATCTGCTACGACGCCGTTGGAATTGAAGATCTTCTCCCACAGAAATAAAACGATGTTCCCTTTTCCTGCGAAGTGGTGTTGTTCCAAAATATAGTATTGAATGTCCCCTCGTCGTCTGCGATGTCGAATTCTGGATGGATCTCTTGTGTAGTGTAGTGTTCAAATATGCGTGTTGGTTTTGTGAATTCGTTCCAAAATTGTTCAAAATGGCTGTCGATTTCTGGCGTTGCGTTTTATCGTGTTATACTGTGTTTTTGGAAACTTGTGAAGTGTTAGACATAGATAGATAATATTATTTCACTTGTTAGTTCATCTCCGTTACACGCCACATAACCACACTTGGTTTTAATATAAATTATTTGGTTTTCAAAACTCCACTAATACATTTTTCAACTGTTCAGCTTTGCGATTAACAATAGACTAAACGACGCAACGTCGTCGTTTTAGGGCAATTTGTGGTATGTCTTTTTCCTCTTCATATTGTTTAATTATAAAATATCTGTCTAAGACTTGTTTCACTATCTAACTATACATAACAAGTTTTCTTATTTTTTACTGTATTTCAAACATTTCTTAATTTTACATGAATCTAACTATTCAGTAATATTGATTATTTAATTTTACATCTTTTGATATATAGCTGGGTTTGTTTCAAACTCATTTAAGCCCAAAAATTACAATTTTGCATAATAATTGCATGTCCCATATTTTGTACAAATTCAGTGTTTTAAAGGTTTTTATTTGTTTTATCGGTATAATATTTCCATGGAATACACCTAATAACTCCGTAATTACTTTGCTGTTAGTAATTTGGTTATTAGAACATTTCAATATTGATTAATTTGCTGTTCAGTCTGATTTGATTACTATCATAAGCCTATTTTTGACTGTTTCCAAAAGAAGTTAGTTTTCTTTCTTTTGTCATTCTATTTGCTATTAACTGTATCTGTATTAATTATATTTTCAATTCCTGTATTGTATGTATTGAATTCTATTCCTATTACATAGATTAATTCTTTGATAGATAGTTTTTTTGGTTTATAGGCCATTCTGTGTTTACAAACATAGTGTCTTGGTGGGTCTGTTTGTACATTATACATGGTTTACTGATTTGAATAAAACTATTACATTTTTATGCCCTACTTGCCTCTCTGACTTACACAATGGAAAATTAAATGACATGATTTTAATTACAATAGAATATCTTGTATCTACTAAACCTTCTTTATACTAATAACATCATTGAACCATAACATGAACATCTTATGCCTAATTTTAACAAAAACATCTTATTATCAACTATTTTCCATATATCACCTAATTTTAACAAAAACATCTTATTCCTATTATTTTTTCCTGTATCATCAAATGATAACAACATAGCTTATCCTAAACATAATTTAATTAGAAAACATAAAAAACTCCTATTACTAGTAACACTGTCAGTCACTAACTGTCTTGTGTATGTATTATTCTTATGAAAACACTTTAACTGTGATAAAAAAAAAAACCTCGTGTATCTATTTACACCTTACATCTAAAATATTATTTAATTAATAATAAATAATAAACATCTTAATATTAGGCATACCTTCAGTTATGAACCGTCCTTTGGTATTTTTGTCCTCACCATTTATTTAGTTATAATTAAAGAAAACATTTTATATGTAATAGTCCTTCTTATATCTAATTTAAAACTCTTATTACTAGTAATGTTGTCAGTCCTTAGACCGTCTTTCATTTCAATGGTTTTATTATTATTATTCTACACTCATGGTAGTCTTTTTATAATACTCAAACCTCATTGAAGATTTTTTCATAGATTTTTTAACTATGTTTCTCACTGTACACTCTGTAGTTCCTTAATTTTGTTATCTCACTTCACTTTATTGTATTCTACACTCTGGTAGTCTTTTTAGTGAGTTCTACTCTATGGTAGTCTCTTTTGGTATATTTTTTGACATGTTACACTTACAACTAATATACAATTTGTTTTTATAGTATTGTATCTTGTAACTTGTTTGGGGTTTACCTATATCGGTTTCAATTTTGTCTCATGGTATTTAATATATGATTAACATTTTGTTTTGGCATATCTCTTCCTGTTTCTGGTCTCTGTTGGAATCTTGATATGTTTCGTCCCTTCTTCAAATATCACCTTAGTAGTTTCCTTATTAAAATGGTTTCATGACAGATTATTTCCTTTTTTATGGTCCTTCCCTTTTTGTACTGCTTCCCCAATCTACTGGGTATACTGCTGGTTTAACTGGTTTTTTCATAGTAGGTTATTTTAATTAATGGTTTTCTTTATTATCTTCCATTTTTATTAACATTTTATAGACTTAATTATACAGTTTCTAGGGTAATCCTTAAACAATTTATTCTTCTCACTCACTATGGAACTTTCTCTTTTATTCATGTAACATTAATTCAAATGTTTAGTGTGATAATTTTGTTATGTTACATATGCTCTCCTGTAAAAGTGATTAGTTCAGATCATACTCTGTATGGATGAAATAATTACTACTAATTCTTTTGTATTTACATTTTCTCCGTGATGACATGTTTTCACTTTATATACCTTCTTTTTCCACCATTGCTGCCTCTCAGCTGATGTGTATCTCCTTCATTAGTTTCTTTTTTCATTGATAAGTGGTCTTCAATCTTGTGTATAACATTATCATTTTATATTCCTTCTTATTTGGTGCTTCCTCACCAGTATGTTTACTCCCTAACATTCCCTAACAAATTAATTGGAACAGTTCAGAGTGGCACTTTTGGCTTCAATCCCTGCTGTCCAATACTTCAATTGAGTCCAGAGGTATTATCATCTCTGCTCAACACATAAGACTGATGGCATTTTCTACATCCAGTCATAAAAATAAATAAACAGTAAAAGTAGTCATTTTTGACTAAAATAAACATCTTTAGATTCTTCACTTCATAATACGTTATATTAAATAATACTTTTATACACTTGACTCTTCTTCTCTCTTAAAGCTTATTCCATATTAGGTGGTTTAGGTATGTGGTATAATATACATTTCATCATGTTTACATAGTAAGTAGTATTTATATTTACTCTTTCTACCATCTGGTATCCATCGAGTTACTTTTATTGCTCATGGTATAACATGAATTAATTCTTTATCACTTTCACTATAACAGTGGTTGTTGTAACAGCATTATCATTATTAGTATCAAGTTTTTGTTTTTTGGTTTCTGGTCTCACTATTTGGTCTTTAGTGAGCTGGTCCTTCTTCATTGTTCCATTTTTATTAAATTATTTTCTTTGTGAGTTTGGTTAATTTGTTCGATTAAGTCATATGATATTCTGGTTTCCTTTCTCCCTTAGAATTTTGTATCTCTTTCTTACAAAATCTTTTTTCATATTCCAGAGTTATTTCTCATCATTTGTATGAGTAATGATATGAGTTTAATATTTTTTAATTTTAGACATTTTTATTCAACTACATTCTTTCTTATTCATAGTTGTTTTTCAAATATTTTGGTATAAGTTGTACTTACTAGCTTTTTGAATTTTGTAATTATATTCTTATCAAAATTCTTTTTTCATCATTCACGATTGTTCGAATATTTGGTGTAAGTTGTACTTACTATATTTTTTGAATTTTGAAATTATTCTTATCAAAATTCTTATTTTGTCACAATATTCTTTCTGATACTTGGTGTAAGATGTTCTTACTATATTTTTGAATTTTGTAACTTTTTATTCTTACCAAAATTCTTATTTTGTTCATAATAGTTTTAACTCACAACTATGAGTCCTCCAAATATTTTTTAATAGACAACTGATTATAAGTTCCTTTTACTTTATTCGAAATGATATCCTTTAGTACATATGTATTATTATTATTGTTTTTAATAATCAGGTATGGGCCGGTATACAGCAGTAATAACTTTTTGGTAATGCCTTCCAAAGTACTGGGTAATTCCCTGTTTTTTAGCAGTACCTTTTCTCCGACTTCATATCTTATTATTTTCTTAACAGCCTTTTGATATTTGTTCTTGCGCCTTTCCTGGTCTTCAGCCAATTTATTGTAGAATCTAATTCGATTGAACTTGTATTCTTGACTCCTGGGGAACTCTATTATGTCTTGTATTTCTTTCGGAGGTGGTCTTTCATACATTGCCGTGTATGGAGTGGTACCAATAGCGGTGTGATATGACAAATTAAGGAATTCTTCAGTCGCTAATAAATATTCTTGCCACTTCTTTTGTTGATTATAGCAATAAGTCCGTAATATTCTTCCGACCTCTCGCAGTACCCTCTCCGCTGGATTGCTGCTGGGGTGGTAGACAGACGTCTTGTATGTCTTAATGCCCAATGTATTCAGAGTGTTTCTCCACCGCCAACCCTTAAATTGCGTTCCATGGTCGGTGATTATGGATATCGGGCTTCCTACCTCTGGAATGTAATGATTTGTTATTATTTCTAGAGTCTTCAGAGTGGTGGCTCTGTTCACAGGGTATAGTTTTGTAAATTTTGTAAAATGATCCATCATAATAACAATATACTTGTATCGATGGCGTCCGCCACTGCGGGGAAATGGACCACATATGTCCAGAAAGACCTTTTCCAGTTTGGCTTGTGAGGTAATCGGTATCATCATACCTTCCTTTCGCTCATTGTTGGTTTTCACCAATTGACATATCATACAGGTTTTAAGGTAGTTTCTAGTTTTTCTATTGATACTTTTTATGTGACAATTCTCTTCTATTGCCTTGATCACCTTCATGGCTCCCATGTGACCGTATCGTAGGTGATAGTCCAGGATGATATCCTTTTCGATTGTAGTAGGGATCATGATCTTCCAAACGTCTTCGTCAAGGGCTGTCTTGATGAATAAAATCCCATTATGTATACAATAAAATTTGTTTATTGTGTCATCTTGGTTGGAGAGACGAAGTTTAATAGAGTTTAACTTCGGATCGGACTGCTGGTGTTTGCTGATGTCCTGCACTATCTTCTCCAAATCAGATCTGTCCTTAATAATGTTATAGATTTTCAAAATGCTCTCCTTTTCGCCTTCGAATGTTTGTTCTTCTAGATTCACTCTTGACAATACGTCGGCTACTACATTTTTACTTCCAGGAACATACTCCCATTGTATATCGTATTCCTGCAGGGCGAGTACCCATCTGGTCAATCTACCATGGCTTAATTTGCACCTTCTTAGAAATGATATAGACTTGTGATCTGTTCGGACGGTCACTGGATATCCGAGGATATACGTCCGAAACTTCCCGCAGGCAAAGACTACACTTAGCAGCTCTTTTTCCGTCACATTATAGTTCTTCTCACACTGGTTAAGGGTTCTGCTAGCAAAGCTCACTACTAGATGGTTTCCACTTTCATCTTCTTGGTACAGTGTTGAACCCAAGCTAATATTACTAGCGTCACAGTTTAGAAAGAAGGGTCGGTTAAAATCTGGATGGTTGAGCATTACTGCATCTAAAAATTTCTCTTTAATTGATTTGAAGGTCTCGTCTTGTTCTTGACCCCATCGCTATTTATTCTTGGACGATAACTGGTACTGAAACTGGGCTGTTAGTTCGGAATAATTATTCTGGAACTTCCTATAATAGTTACATAGGCCCAAAAATGATTGTAGTTGCCTTCTGTTTTTTGGTGTAGGGAATCGTTGTATGGCGTCTACCTTTTCTGTTGATGGTGTTATTCCGTGACTGTTTAGCTGGAAACCCAGGAATTGAACTTCTTTAGCTATCAGCTTGGACTTGTCCAGTTTAAGGGTGACATTATTTTCAGCAAGCTTCTTCAAAACATACTCCACACGATAACAGTGTTCCTCCCAGCTGGTTGATGTTATTAGGAGATCATCAACATAGACAGTTGTGAATTGGAGCGCTTCTGGTCCTAGTATATGATCCATACAGGCGACAAAAACAGCTACTGAATTAACCAACCCGAAGGGCAACCTCTTAAACTGATAATTGCGCCCTTCGAAGATGAACGCCATATATTGCCGGCTTGCTGGGTGCAACTCCACTTGCCAATAGCCGCATACCGTATCCCAAGTGGTAATGAATCGTGTTCCGTGGAACCTCTTCAAAATTTCATCAATTTCGCCAGGTGAGGTACGATCGTTTATTATCATCTTATTTATCTCCCGAGCGTCAAGGCAAAGTCTTACCTTCCCATTTTTCTTTTGTATGGCCACAATTGGGCTAGTGTATGGCGATTGACTGCTCTCGATGATATCTCTACGGATCATATTCTGGATCTCTGATCGTACGGCTTCTTTCAAAGATTGTGCTATTGGGTATGACTTTCGGTTGAATTCTACCGGTTCTCTGAATCGTATTGAGCATTGGTAGTTCCGGACCTTTCCAGGTTCGTCAGAAAATACAGCTCGATATTTCTCATATATTTCTACCAATTGATTCCGCTGGTCTTCCGTTAGTCGCTCGTTAGTATTGTGGCACTGGAAGTTACGTATCTCTTGGATCTTTTGTTTCCATAGGTCTTCCTCCGTATCTTGATGTACTGGCTTGTTGTTTGTTGGGTGGTTGGATAAGTAATTCACCTTATTTTGGTGGTCGAGAAGTCGTTTGGAGTCTAAAGTCTTGTTATCAGTTAAATTGGCTATCCAGGTTGAACCTTCAGCAAAGAGCGATACCCTTCCTCGGCACAAGTCGATAATTGCTGAGTTTCGGCGCAATATGTCGCATCCTATCATGATGTTGAAAGGTAATCCGGCTGCAACAAGAAATATCATATCCACACTAATGCCCTGACTTTTGACATTGAGGGATACCTGCTTTCTTATGGTCTTGTTCTGTCGGCCGGTAGCTCCTACAAGTACAATGTTATTAATAGGTAGTACCGGTAAGTTTTTATGGCATTCCTGCTGTATCCGGTCCAATTCATTTCGATTTATTATGGAGACATTGGCTCCAGTGTCTATCATTATAGGAACAGAAATACCTTCAATTTCTGCGATTATGTATATTATTTCATTATCATTATTTTTAATATTAAGCTCACTTTCTTCTAATAGGTCCTTACGGATATCCTTTAAATAATTGCTGTATATTATGGTAAAATTTTTTCTGTTTTTCTTCACATTCATACCTACTTGATTAAACCCAGCAGATTGGAGCAGTAAAGGGTTATTGGATTTTATTACTGCCTCCGTTCGTTTAAATGTTCCGCTTCATTACGGATCAGGCCGTTGGAAGCGTCAGCTTGAAGTCCTGAGGCTGTTTCGTTTGGTTCAGCTTGATCGTCTGGTTGGGCTTCTGCTACAGGTAGTCTGCGCTGATTATCCAAGCTGGAACTACGTCTGGGCTCGTACTCTCTGTACCGATTACTTCCCTGGCTCCCTTGGAAAGTCTCGTACTCGTAGTATCGGCTCCTTCTTTGAGGCTGGTACCTCCTGTGTCCACTGCCTTCTGCTCGGATGTAATTAACATTAGGTCGATATGCCCTGTAATTGTGGTTACCTCCACTTGGGTAATTTCGGTTATAATTACCATGATAATTATTATTATTAGAAAGGTTGGGGTTCCTCTGACCATTTTGAACATAGTTACTATTATGATTATAATAACCGTTGTTATTTTGTGGACGGCTATTATTATTATTATTATTATTGTTGTGGTTGTTGTTATTATTATTATTCATACGAGGAATATTACTATTATTATTATTATGGTTAAGCCTCGGCAAATTATTGTTATTTCTAGGGTTATAATTGTACTCGGCATTATTCCGATTTGTGGGATTATAATTATTATTATTACCCACATTCTGCCGATTATTATTACTATTCAAATTACTATTGTTATTCCTTGGTTCCGGCTTTTCATACCTCCTGCGACTTTGAAGGTAATAGTCTTCGTGCTCGTACATCTCTAAAAGCTCGGTCATGGCTTGCACCGTTTTTATTTGACTATTTCGTCTGGCTCTGATAATATCCTCCTCGTAGTGGTATGAGAGTTTGCTGACCAGGCATTCTTCCGGTATTCGGGGCTCTAGGTGTTTGGCCACGCACACCTTTCCTAAAAAGTACGCCGTTAAAGTTTGGTTTCCATATGGGTTGTACTTCCCATGGCATATCCCGTCTCTGGCGATATTTTGCGTTGATTCCGACCAATATTTGGCTTTGAATAGCCTTCTGAATTGTTGATAGTCGGTCACCTCGTCTCTTATTGCCATCCACCAATTGTCTGCTATTTCTTTGAATGATTCGTCCAGCACCTCTTTGTTCTCCCTCCAGCGATTACCTCTGTGTTTGGCAAAGTATTCCTCAATTCTTGCTAGGAATTCCATGGGTTTATTTTTATAAAACCTGAAGTTAATCCCTTCACGATTTTCACTGTTGGGACAACTGGTAATGGTTGTCGGTCGACTATGGAATAGGTCTATATCTGTCTGGTTCTGTCGTACCTGACTGTTGATACTGGTCACAGCAGCTTCTATGCCGTCACATTTCTCTGTGAATCGGTCCTGCACTCGCTCCCAGTCTTCCCGTGTTTCCTTTAGTTTTTCCTCCAATGTCTTCCTAGTCGTTTCTTCAATGGTGTTAACCTTCGTATTTATTTCTGTTCTGATACTCCGTACTTCTTGTTCGGTTTGACTCCATTTTTCGTCAGCTCTGGTAACCCTTTGTTCGATTACCGTTATTTCCTCTTCTACCTTCTTGCTGATTGTCTCATTGTTTTCAGCTATCTTCTGGCTCAATTCTTCCTTCAATATTTCCATTCTTCCGTCTAACCGGTTCATGTTCTCTTGGTTTGTCTTCTTCAATTCTTCTCTCAATTGCTGACTATTGCTTTCCATTTTCTGATTTGTTTCTTCCATCCTCTTGTTGGTTTCTTCCAGTTTTTGGCTTATCTGGGTTAATTCCTCTTTCGACTGTTTATTGTCAGTCTTTATTTCCTCCATTTTCTCCTCAATTTTCTGGATATTTTCTTCCATTAATAATTTATTTTCGTTTTTTAATTCGTCCATTTTCTCCTCCATCTTCTTACTAGTATCTCCAATTTTATTACTTAATTCCTCTTTCAATTGTTGGTTATCATTTTCCAGCTTCTTACTATTTTCTTCCATCTTCTCCTCCATCTTCTTACTATTCTCTTCCATTTTATTACCCAACTCTTCCTTTGTCGTTTTAAATTCTCGGAGTAACATCTCCATCATTTGATCAAGTTTTGTATTTTCCTTTGCGGTGGATTCCTCCGGCTGTTCCTTCTGTGGTGCAGGCTTATTTGGTTCTGCTGGCGGTAACATTAACTCCACATCTTCCACTGGTGTCGCTTCTTTATCCTCCATGTCTATCTCCTGCTCGGCCTCCATAGCCCTTTTTCTTGATGTAGCTCTCCTGTGCATCTCGCTCCCTCTTCCGACCTGTTGACCGTTGCCCACTAGTTGGGCAAGCCAAATTGTAATATAATAAAAATATTACAAATATAATAAAAATTAAATAATTGTACTGATATGTGTTGATATTTGTTTATCACTGGGTCAGTCTGACTCCTTAAAGTCCCACTGTTAGGCTAGTCAAATTGTAATATAATTTCAAGTGTAATAATAAACAAAATATAAAGATATTGATGATAAGAAAATGTTATAACTAGGTGTGTTTGATTGATAAATAATAAATACATCAAACTTTAAAAATTTTGCAAATATTTTTTCTTGTGCTTGTATCGAATTTGACTGAATAATTTAATTTAATTAATTGATAATTAATTAATTATTTGATTTGTAAATTCCTCCTATATCTATTCTCTCAATGTGAATTATGTTTTTGCTTAATAAAAAATAATAATAACATTAATAGTAGAAATAAAAACAATGCTGGTAACTGAATACTGATTTGCGTTTATTCATTCAAAATTGTGCGCCAGTCAAACTGCGCATGTCCCAGGCACTGGCAAATATTCGCCACAGTCGGCAATGAGAAAAATCAACAGATATATTTTTTACAAGTTTAAATTTATGGTTCTTTTAACGAGTCGAAATGGTCAGAGGGCAAGGAACAAGATACATTTAACAGGTATTCTTAAACTAAATGTTAACATCTGAAATAGAACAAAATTATTATTACAATTGTCAATTAGAAAGAAATTATTTAAAATTCGAACCAAGTCGAAGAAATGACGTCACTCTGCTCCAGGTAGCACTGGTCCGTCTTCCTTATAGAAATTCAGCAATGGCCGCCGTCTGCTTGATTTTAATCTGCTACGACGCCGTTGGAATTGAAGATCTTCTCCCACAGAAATAAAACGATGTTCCCTTTTCCTGCGAAGTGGTGTTGTTCCAAAATATAGTATTGAATGTCCCCTCGTCGTCTGCGATGTCGAATTCTGGATGGATCTCTTGTGTAGTGTAGTGTTCAAATATGCGTGTTGGTTTTGTGAATTCGTTCCAAAATTGTTCAAAATGGCTGTCGATTTCTGGCGTTGCGTTTTATCGTGTTATACTGTGTTTTTGGAAACTTGTGAAGTGTTAGACATAGATAGATAATATTATTTCACTTGTTAGTTCATCTCCGTTACACGCCACATAACCACACTTGGTTTTAATATAAATTATTTGGTTTTCAAAACTCCACTAATACATTTTTCAACTGTTCAGCTTTGCGATTAACAATAGACTAAACGACGCAACGTCGTCGTTTTAGGGCAATTTGTGGTATGTCTTTTTCCTCTTCATATTGTTTAATTATAAAATATCTGTCTAAGACTTGTTTCACTATCTAACTATACATAACAAGTTTTCTTATTTTTTACTGTATTTCAAACATTTCTTAATTTTACATGAATCTAACTATTCAGTAATATTGATTATTTAATTTTACATCTTTTGATATATAGCTGGGTTTGTTTCAAACTCATTTAAGCCCAAAAATTACAATTTTGCATAATAATTGCATGTCCCATATTTTGTACAAATTCAGTGTTTTAAAGGTTTTTATTTGTTTTATCGGTATAATATTTCCATGGAATACACCTAATAACTCCGTAATTACTTTGCTGTTAGTAATTTGGTTATTAGAACATTTCAATATTGATTAATTTGCTGTTCAGTCTGATTTGATTACTATCATAAGCCTATTTTTGACTGTTTCCAAAAGAAGTTAGTTTTCTTTCTTTTGTCATTCTATTTGCTATTAACTGTATCTGTATTAATTATATTTTCAATTCCTGTATTGTATGTATTGAATTCTATTCCTATTACATAGATTAATTCTTTGATAGATAGTTTTTTTGGTTTATAGGCCATTCTGTGTTTACAAACATAGTGTCTTGGTGGGTCTGTTTGTACATTATACATGGTTTACTGATTTGAATAAAACTATTACATTTTTATGCCCTACTTGCCTCTCTGACTTACACAATGGAAAATTAAATGACATGATTTTAATTACAATAGAATATCTTGTATCTACTAAACCTTCTTTATACTAATAACATCATTGAACCATAACATGAACATCTTATGCCTAATTTTAACAAAAACATCTTATTATCAACTATTTTCCATATATCACCTAATTTTAACAAAAACATCTTATTCCTATTATTTTTTCCTGTATCATCAAATGATAACAACATAGCTTATCCTAAACATAATTTAATTAGAAAACATAAAAAACTCCTATTACTAGTAACACTGTCAGTCACTAACTGTCTTGTGTATGTATTATTCTTATGAAAACACTTTAACTGTGATAAAAAAAAAAACCTCGTGTATCTATTTACACCTTACATCTAAAATATTATTTAATTAATAATAAATAATAAACATCTTAATATTAGGCATACCTTCAGTTATGAACCGTCCTTTGGTATTTTTGTCCTCACCATTTATTTAGTTATAATTAAAGAAAACATTTTATATGTAATAGTCCTTCTTATATCTAATTTAAAACTCTTATTACTAGTAATGTTGTCAGTCCTTAGACCGTCTTTCATTTCAATGGTTTTATTATTATTATTCTACACTCATGGTAGTCTTTTTATAATACTCAAACCTCATTGAAGATTTTTTCATAGATTTTTTAACTATGTTTCTCACTGTACACTCTGTAGTTCCTTAATTTTGTTATCTCACTTCACTTTATTGTATTCTACACTCTGGTAGTCTTTTTAGTGAGTTCTACTCTATGGTAGTCTCTTTTGGTATATTTTTTGACATGTTACACTTACAACTAATATACAATTTGTTTTTATAGTATTGTATCTTGTAACTTGTTTGGGGTTTACCTATATCGGTTTCAATTTTGTCTCATGGTATTTAATATATGATTAACATTTTGTTTTGGCATATCTCTTCCTGTTTCTGGTCTCTGTTGGAATCTTGATATGTTTCGTCCCTTCTTCAAATATCACCTTAGTAGTTTCCTTATTAAAATGGTTTCATGACAGATTATTTCCTTTTTTATGGTCCTTCCCTTTTTGTACTGCTTCCCCAATCTACTGGGTATACTGCTGGTTTAACTGGTTTTTTCATAGTAGGTTATTTTAATTAATGGTTTTCTTTATTATCTTCCATTTTTATTAACATTTTATAGACTTAATTATACAGTTTCTAGGGTAATCCTTAAACAATTTATTCTTCTCACTCACTATGGAACTTTCTCTTTTATTCATGTAACATTAATTCAAATGTTTAGTGTGATAATTTTGTTATGTTACAATATCTGTGAATGTGGTAAATGGACCAATACATCTGTGCAAGGCTAAGTCAAGATAAAGTAAATTGCTGTGCTTAGATTGCACTAACTTGTCAATAGCACACCATACAATCTAACAGTACAGAATAACAATTTAGCAAGACTTTTTAATTAGCTATTGATAAAAGCACATCTGCAAAGATGACTATAAAATCATTAAGACATTAACAAATGAACAGTCAAGAACAAGAAACATTAGGAGTAATAAAGGAAATAGAACTTGACCACCAAGTACAATGATTAAACTCAATAATAAGAAAATATTATATGAAATATAGTGTGACTGATGTTGTAGGACTTAATGATTGACAAAACAAATTTAGACTAAAATCTAGGTGAAGAATTAAACATTTCACAAACATTTAACTGCACTGTAAGGTATACTCAGTTCTAATAAAGACAATCTGCTATTTCACAAGAAACGTGACTTAATGAAAGTGTGTGGTTCACTAATATATTGAACGATACTAAATAATAATATAAAAAACACAATACATGAAAGAACAGGAAAGAATACAATTTCAACTTTATTGTGATAAATACAGTTTGGCACAAACCACCCAATAAAACTGAAAAAAAAGTTACTACGAAATTCACTAGAAGTGGTAATTGTCATGTGATAGTCAAATAGAAACTTGTGTTTTAGAAATGTTAATTTCAGTTTTAATGTAACATTGAAAACAAAACTTTTATTATGATATTATTCTCTATCTGCCTGAGAAGGAGTTCAGACTGCATATCAAAAAATGCTGCTGTTATAAATTAGAAATATTTACTCAATGAATTGATAGTGATAATGTGTGTGCTACTATATTGAGAGTGAGTGTCTGAAATAAAAATAATTAAAATATAAAATTACAAAAGCTCTGTGTGCGTGTGTGTGTGTCATTGGATTTTTTAAATAATTCAAAGAGTCTTCTGTAAAAACTGTTAAGAAACTGATGTATACTATTTATTACAAACAATAAAATGTCTTTTAGTTACTGTATCTCTTATGCTACCCAAGAATTCTGTTTTCTGATCAAGTTACCTTGTTGTCACCCTTTTTGTACAAGTTAAGCGTAGGATAGTTTACGATCTTGGTGTGTTCCAATTCGTTGGCAGTGGCATCCATCTTTGCAATTACCACTTCTGGGTTATCCTTGAATGCTTCCCCAAGCTGAAATTTCAAGAAACAACAAATTATTACCGTAATATAAGTGAAACTTATTTTAGTGAAATTTACAGAAGTCACAATCTTCTTTCTTAAATAGAAATTCTTTCTGTAAAAATCTGAAGTGCAAACAATACCTGAATCAGTTTACAATAAAAAAAATGAAAATTATAGTTTGTTATTATATTTTATTAAAATTTAAAGAATCGTACACACGTGATAACTTAAATTTAAGACTATAGCCATTATAAATACTTTACTTATAGAGAAATTTAATTTCTCCATCTGTTAATAGAGAAGAGTATCTCAAAACCTTTGAAACGTGCTTGTGACGATAAACGGAAATGGTTAGCTGGAGAGAAAAGGTAAGAAATGAAGAATAAATGGAGAGAGAAGGATTGTAAAAGCCACACGAAAGAAAAAAAGGAAACTGGATTGGTTACATTTTGAGAAGAAACTGTCTACAGGAGTTAATAACTGAGTGAAAGATAGAAGGTAGGCAACGATGAGGAAGAACGTGTGATCTGTTGGCAAATTTGATGATGGGGAGAAATTATGTACAAATGAAGAGAAGCGCACAGGATACAACAACATGATAGTAGAGTTCACACATAAACCGTCTTAGGACATGTTCATCATTGATGACGATATGTAACTGACATTTGGGGGGGGGGTCTGTTATTTACCCACTGTTTGAGTCCACTCTCCGTCACTGGTTATTAAATACAGATAACCATTATATCATTTCAACCTCCCATTAAAATAGGTAGTTGTTTCGCTGTCAACAGCCATTAATAACAACTGACAAATATTACACTTACAAATATATTTTTTCTAATATTTATAAATATATTCAACGTTTCTAACACTGAAATACAGTCTGATAATAGGACGCTTTATCATATTTTTTGTTGGAATATATTCTTAGTAGAGTGTAACACTGGACTGCATGGAATTTGTCTATATAACCTGAAGGATGAACAAAGACATCAGACAACTTGTACATGCTGAGAGCAAAAATTCACACACTCATAAGTGGTGATTCATGTGGTCAGACTTGTGTAGGTGGCTTGTTTTGCATACCTTAAACTGGAAAAATCCAGTTGAAACCACCTGTCTTAATCTGGTAGATTTCTTTACTTTATCTGGTGGCAATTGTACAAAAATGTACAATATCATTTAACTCATGAAATGTAAGATAAAGATAGAGTCAGTTATATTATTTTCTATTTTGGCTAATGCATGTCTGTGATGTCTTGAAAGAAAAAATTTCATTACAGCACAGTTGTATAGGAAATTTTTTAAAGTATGTGCCATGACTTTGAGACAGGAATCTGCATTAAAACATAAACAAATCATACAAATTTGATAATAGGACGAAATTATGAACAACTGAAGAGAACCGCACAGGATAGAACATGGAGAGTATAGTTCAAGTTTTAAAACAAATTAACAAGTCTTTGCTTTGTGTTATAAACACTGTGTAAAACAGAAATAAAGTCCTAAAACCAAATATACTAGAGTCCCGTTTAACCGAATTTGATGGGACCAAGGATGATTCGGTTAAACGAAAATTCGGTTAAATCGGAAACATAGTACTTTTTCTGTAATTTACACTTTTTTTTAGTGAGAAAACGCTAAAGAACAACAAGCGCCTTTAATACTTTTTTTTAGAGAAACTAACAGTACTCGTGCGCCGTTATTATATCCTTCTATTAAAATGCAGACGTCTTTAAAATCAACGGGCTTTAAATACTGTAATTAAATCATACAATATTACTGTTATACAAATTTAAAATAACTTTATTTTAATCAAACTAAAAACTATTTTTCATACATTTTCAAATTCAGTAGTATGTATTTAAGTCATTACAGTAGATTTACATTAAAAATTTAACAAAGAAGAAAAATAAATGAAAATGAATGAATGAATGAAATGAAAATAGAAAAGAAACCTTATTAATCTCACATTAGTTCAACTTTTTGAATAAATTATAAATCTTCTTTTGTTTGAGGTAAAATTTAAAATATGCAAACGTCTTGAAAAAATACAATTACCCCGTCATAATTCGGTTAATCGGGACTCTAGTGTATAAACAACAATTTTGAAGATTCTAAAATGAGTTGTAATAAATTGAACTAACAAAATATTCATATTGAATTGACTTATCACGGTTTCTTTTGAAACTCAATGTAAATATAACTTTGGTCCATCAAAACAGGTAATGATTGTATGTACTCAGCTGGTGCTTAAAAGTCAGATCAATCATTTGACATAACACACAGCGAAAGATCCTCAAATGGCAGCTAATGAGTTAACATATTTGAAAAGTTATGACTGCTCTCAGTTGTCAGTAAATAGGATTTACTAATTAACAAGTTTCCGCAAACACACTGTGCTTTTACAGACATTGTTATTTTACCAACAATATGTTCATTTTTGTTAATTTATAATATAACCATATTACCTACTTGTTCATAAATAGGAGCCAGCTGTTTGCAATGGCCACACCATGGAGCATAAAATTCAACAAGCACATCCTTAGTCTTATCAAGTGCCACTGAGTCAAAGTTTGATGCAACGAGAGTTTTAACTGGATGTGCGTCCCAGTCGGATGGCACGTCTTGTGAAAGCAGATGTTGCTGTAAACACAAATACAATTAATTTTCCTCTTTCACAATGATCTTTATCATCTTTTTATTTTACCTTCAACATTTAAGCCATACTTTTGCACATATCCATGCATGCACGCCATACATTTTTTGAGTTAAATTCCAACTTGCAAGTTTCTTGCAACTATATTATAATTACCACAAACAAAATTATTTTCATACACGAATATACAAATTGTATTGTCTGATATGTACTTCACAGAATCAAATTTTGCATCAATAAAGACTTGTTTTAGGTGATTATGTATAATATTAATTAATTACACATTCAGTCAGTGAATGCATAGCTCAAACTAATCCCACTGGACTTGTATCACATCACCACATAAACACAATGTTTATACTTGCATTATACATAATTATTTATAATATTTTTACAGAATGTTAAAAACTTTATATAAAGACCAAAATATAGTAAAATTTACATTTATTTTACTAGTAAGCTCCTTGAGCTGCAGAACTTGTTCACTATTTTGAATGAAGTACATTTATTATTACATGAATTTCAATATTATATAATTTTTCAATTAAGGGAAAAATTACAAAAATCATTATTACCATTTCTTTAGAAACTTAACATTTGTGGAGCAAACAATCATACAATAAACCTTTAAAATTTGAAACACTGGGATTTGGGTTACAGTTCCTTTCAGTCTGATACCCTGCTATAATATTCAGAATTTTTTCAAATTTTTCATCTCTATTTGGGCCCTGTGGTCCCAAAATTATGAATTTCCAAAATTTAATGTACATTCAGATATTAGTAAAACTCTCTTCAATTTGATACCCCACACAAATTTTTGTGATTTTATTAAAATTTTCATCCGCTTTTGGGCCGACATCCAAAATTTTTGAAATTTTCAAAAATAAACACTATTCAGATTGTGGTTAAAACTGCTTTTAAGGGATTCGATACCCCACATTGGCTTCTTGCTATTATTTCATAATTTTTACCCTCTCACATTTTTACCTCCTGCCGCCTAATTTTTTGGGGGGTTTTACCTCACAAACAATAGGGTTCTGTAGAGAAAAAGTATGGATATCCATGCCAAGTTTTACAAAAATCGGTTGATGCATTATCTGAGACATACCTCAAACAGACAGACAAACACCAAACAGTACAGTTAAAACTGAGAAGTCACTTTGTTCATTCAAAATATGATATACGTTTATAAGCTATACAGATTACCTACAGAAAATAACAAGACAATATAAATACATGAAACAAAAGTAATGGTCTTTAAAAGGGTTTGAATTTGTCCAATGGAAGATAGTCATCGATAATAGGCTGGAGTAGGTTAATTGTTTCACAATTATATTGGGAATGATATTACTTAAGCTATGACAGAATGGGTGGCAGCAGAATCAATAACTTTTGTATTGTATTCATAACTATTCAAAGAATATTAAGAACATAGGAAAGAACGGACAAGAAGCCATGGCCAATCCAGTTATACTGACTGTGTGTACAGTACTTGTCAGAAAAGCAAGGAAGATTAACTGAAGTGTTGGAGATGTCGTTTTTGCAAAAAGTTAAAGATTGTACTCTATTGGACAGATTGAGAAATTTGGTTATTTGACGAGAACTGAGAATCAAGGGTATCATGGACAACATACTGGAGAAAGTAGAGACAATATGTGGAAAAAATGCCCATAGCATGAATTCCAAAAACGGTATTGAAATAATATAAACATACAGGAGAAAGAAGTGTTGGGAGACCTTGTAAGAGATGAAAACATACTGTTAAAACTGGGACAAGAGAGCATATAATCAACAAAAGTGTTAAATAAGGAAGGAATAATACCTTTCCTACAATAATTTGGAAAATACTAAAAACACTGAGAAAAGCAATGACTAAAGACATAAATATAAATCAAGCCTCTGAAAAAAAGTTGGCTGGGGTGTGAGAACTGAATGAGAGAGCAGAAAGCCTAAAACAATGATGAGTGGAGTAGTTCCAAAAGATGAAGAAAGCCAAAGAAACAGGATATAGAGAACGATTTAAAAAAAGCATGTGAGTCAGGACCTGTAGACACATATCACAGGGACTGTAAAAGTTGATACATTAATATAAAATATTGTAACTGATGTCTTAGGCTCTCAAGGCCAGTGTCAACTCTGTTAAACCTATGACTCATTGCTGGGCTACTAGGCAGTAGGCAGTGGTCCAACAATGTTAATTTGAACATTTAAGCTGCACCACTGGAGGCCATGGCTAATCTTTACTACAGTACTGTAGGAACTGGTGAACACTGTACCAGTGAACCTTTTCATTCGTTACACTGAAGATAGCCTCCAATGCAATGCTGGGGCCTAAACATCTGTTCAAATTAACAGCATTAGACCATGGCCTAATAGTCCAGCAATGAGGTACAGCTTTAATAAAATATTATATTTCTCTGCTGTTGCCATATCTTGATTCTACTTTTATCACTAACACTATTTCAATTACTTGACGAGAAGGAGGTGCAAATTTCTATAACAGGTGACTGTTGAAATAAGGGAGTAAGTGTTGTCAATATTAGTACACCAAATATCGTTGCTACGGTTGTGGCCCCAGATAACAACTGGCAGAAATATGAAATTTTCATAAAAACTACTTTTTCTTATTTAAACAAAATTTTGAAGGCTGGTAAAATGAGCTTTATGTTTTGAAGGAAACCAATTCAGTGTTTTTCAGACATCTGCAATGAAAGTAGGTCTGAGCAAAGAATGACATACCATCTTTTAGTTTTTCATATTACCCACCCGCACCATGCCAAACTTAGGTAAATACATAGGTTCATGTAAAAAAGTTTCTTTTATGGTGCAGTTTCAAAAAACCCCAGAAAACTATAAGGACATAACTATTGTAAAAGAACGTTTATGTGGGTTGTAAAAATTTGTAATTAGTGTTATTTGTGTTAATTGTGTCAAAATGTAACTTCTCTTATCATTTACGGGTAAACCGTATTTCGCTCTGCTGCATTCAAATGTTGCCGCCTCGCCACCTGATTGGCGCACGGGTTTCTGCAGTGTTGACTCGGCTAGCGTTTTGCTTTAGCGCTTTCACTTCAATAATTCTTAGTTGTTATTATAAATTAATTGAATCAAACATACAGAATTGCAGATTGAGAACATTTATTAACTCTTTGGAAGATTTCAATTACTTCATGATACATCACATTCGTTTTCTGCACCGGCTATTACACTTGTTCGGTTGGTACTTGCTCAGTTTGTATACAAAGCGTCTTTAACGTTAGTTTACAGTTATATATGGTTTTTCTCAGGGGTGTTAAAAAGTCCTTTCGGCTACAGAAATATATACTTACGGCTAACACACACAAAGTTATAACAATTCTTAATCCTAGTTACATAAACAAATTAATATCTCATTATATTCAATTAAGTAATTACCAATGAAAACTTGTAAAGAAATTTTTGGGTTAGTTTTCGTTTGTCAAATTTATTTATCAAAAGGTTCGTCAGTTATTTATTATATTTTACTTTTAATAATTGCTAATCGATTAAAGTTTAAATAGTGAATTTAACAAAGCATTTATTTCTGAATCGGAATAGTGATCAGTGAAGTGAAATAGTTATTTATTAATTCTGACCAAAAAATTGTGAATTCGATTATGGGATAATGTTTATACTCATCGGTTTTCCTGCTGAAGATCCTGAGGTCGTCTTCTTCTTCCGGATTACTCCTGGGATGTCGTCTTCTTGTATTTTCCAGAAGTTTATTCCTCTCGTCTCGATGATTTTCCTCGCTGACTCCGGCCTCGCATTCCTTCGGTTATCGTCCGTCTTCTTCTATTAAGATGTTCCAATGATCCTCATTTGGTGTCCGTTGTCGTCTCTCTTCTTCACTGCATCTTCCCGTCTTCTTCAGATAATTATGGTTTGTTAATTAATTTTTTATTAAACGAAATTTTGTTCAGGATTCCCTGGACTATTGTTGTTATCTCCGTCTGGTTTAAATTAAGTTCAAATTTACTTTAATAATACAATTTTAGTGCGAGAGCTGCTCGGTCCACCCTCGGCGTTGGTCAATTAAACAATACTGAAAATCTAACGGTTTTTTGGCGATAAAATTCTTGTTGCTATGGTTACCTAATAAATTATGCTAATTTTCATTGGTTATTAACTTAAGTCATTGTTATGTTTTAACGTCTTTTTTAGTCTAATTTTACCAAAATATCTTCAAATGAAGATTCCTATCTTATACTAATAGCTAGAGTTATTACATGAGTACCATTCTTCCTAATTTTTCATGATGATCATTTTGATATCCCTCATGCCCACTTTTGAATAACTAATTACATTTTTACTATTTTCCATATTTATATTTTACATATATTTTATTCAAAATTAGTTGTTATTCATATATCTTGGTACTAGGAATACTCATTTAATCGGTTTAACCATTTGGTATATTCTGCCTTAACTTTGGATAATTATCTGTTCTCAGAACTACTAAATTTATATTCAACAGTTGGCCTAGAGCCTAGATTCTATTCTCCTCCCATCTAACATTTCTTAATAACATATCTGGTAATTCTAATACAATTTTATAAACAAAACAAACAATAAACATCAGTATTCCTAACTCTAATTCTTATTATAAAAGATTCCTTATCAGGTTCTAGCCTGAAATAACTTTTAACTACCTTTTCTTTTTCTACTATTATTTTGCTTATCCTATAATTTATTACAATAACAAAACTCTTACAATACTACTGATAAACTGTTCCTTACATGATATGTCTTATATACTAATCCCTTCACTTAAATACAGTGTCTATCCTTCTTATTTTACTACTCATTCTAATAACTTAATTCTTTACCTTATTATATAATTCTGACATCCTATTACCTAAATTTATAATATCACAATCAGTTTAATCTTACTTACTAATGTACATTTTATCAAAAATTGTTTAGCTGTTTATTACAGTCTGCTTATAAAATATTTTATTCTATACCCCCACTGCACTTTTCCTTTCATAGAAGGTTTCTTTATTTATTATCACTCTCACTTTGTTCCATTATATGCTATACCTAGCACTTCACCACTTATTTAATTTTACACACATTTTTAACTTACTCATTTGTTTATTCACACGATTTGTCTGATTATTTTATATCACTGTGTGATTATGGTCATGAATAACTAATTTACTTCCAAATCACTCTGATCACTTTTAGTTATTACTTAAATATTGCTCTTGTTTGGCTTAAAGCATCTTTATTGGCTTTGGCTATTATTATTACTATTAGTTTGGGGTATGGTTAGTTTCTAGCTCCCTACCTTATATTAAGTACATTCTTTTATCAACAAGATACATGTGACATTATTACTTTCCATTAATCTTATTATCCTAGGTAAATCTCATATACTACAATTATCAGTTCACTATTTTAATTACAATATACTGGTCATTATTTGGGATTATTTGATTGCACTTAGGTCTCGGCTGCTTCTTCATTGTCTCTTGGTTCCTTTGGTATTTATCCGATCTACTGTGTCAGGTCATTGTCAGTTTAATAGTCATTTGTCATTTATTGGGTTATTGGTCTCTAAGTTTATAAGTTTTTTGCCTCTTATTCTTATCTTCAGCTTTTTGTTTTATAATTAAATACAATTGGATCTTCACTACCTTATGTCATGTTACACTATAAGGACAAGAAACCGGTTGATTGTTTTCTGGGGTGTCTTGAACTTTTTGCCTAGACTGTACATTCACATATTTTGTCAGAATGGTGCAGATGTTTGATCTGTAAAGTGAGCACTTGATGATACCAATTTGAATACTTGCAAACAAAAAATAATTAATGGGATTATAATTGAAATTAATTTTGATTTACAATTTAACAACTAAACTGACAGCACACTCCGTTCAACGGTATGATTTGTTAGTAGGATCAGTCAATATTTAACTCTGTTACGTTGTTTACTTAATCACTGCATTGTAATTAATACAAGCAGCACAATGTGTTCCACACATGAGCAAAGTGTGTCAACAATATCGTGCTGCTCACCTTCAACACCTGAGCGACATTACAGAATTAGACTTGCTGCATCCTAGCACTACAATCCCAGCAATTTTTCAATAGCTGGTTTGTGTGGAAATATGTGCACCTCACAGAGCAGATTTTTCTATTTCACTTTCTTAAAAATGTGCGTCATATTATTTGAAAAGAATTCAGTTAATATTTTTTTTGTCAAGATAATTGTTTATTTGTAAAAAACCTGTTGCTGAAAAAGTCAAAAAAATAAATATTTATCATATTCAAACACAACTCCACACAGAAAAATTATAAACAGAAAAATACGCACTTACGCATGGCTATATCTTAAAAATACAAATTAGTACAACTAAACTAATAAATGATATAATTTAACAAGACTAATAAATTAAACTCAATATGGGTTACAAAGATTATGAAAACAGTGACTTTCAAATTATAAAACCCATGTGCTCTGTCCAAACACAAGCAACATAGCCTTACTCTATTTCAATGTCATTAAAAAAAATGAATTTTTCATACAAATATTAGACTACTCAGCAACACAAATTAATATACTACTGTGCTTCCTCTGCAACAAATTAAAAAAACAATCATACTGGGGTAGGGTGTCATGACTCGGTGAAGTCCAAAAAATACATACTCCTGAAAATATTATATCCCTACACACAACCATTCAAATTAACATTCTTTTAGTGAATTTTATTTTTTAAGAATGAGAAAAAATATTAAGACCAGCTTCTAACATAAATACAGGTAATCTATATAATGTAAACAATCCATAAATATACCATATATGTGGATAATGTGTTAAGAAATAATATAGTTGAATCATGCAAAACCAATTACTAATTGTATACCATAACAAAAAAAAGGAAAGACAATAAAGTAGCTTCAAAAATAAATTTAAAATTGCAATTCTTTAAAAGAACACAGATTTCAGAGATACGTGAAGAATGTGAACATAACAATAAACCTACAACCAAGAAAATCTCCCACCTTTGTGTAAGGAGATCAAGAGATTAAGCCACTAACAGCTCGAACAGTTGTGACAAAAGATAATTACAACATTATTACGATAACAGGTAATGAGCTGAGAAAAAACAATTATTTTCCTGTACATGGAACAATACATGGAGAGTGACATAAGATGGACCTAAATTGTTTTCTAAGGTGCTGAACCTTTGTCTAGATAAACCCCCAGCTTTGACCAACCTTGAAAGAAAAAAAAAAACAAATTTTCAAAGCTACAAAAGTAAAATAATAAAAAAAAACCTCTTGCACCATATAAAAGAAAACTTGTGCTACTATCTGACCTAACAGAAATAAAAAGCTTTACACGACAAAGGTCATAACCACAATCTGGAAAATCAAGAAAAACTTTGACACTGAACTGCAAGATAATAGCACAATTATAGCAGTAGCAGTACTATGGTAGTTTGAAATTTCACGCTGAGAGAGAAAAACTTCACAATTTTAGTTTTTTTTTTTAATGTAACATGGCTTTTAAACAAATTCTAACGTCTTACTGTGGATCACTACCCTATACTGGAAATTATTTGTCACCAACATAAGAAAGTAAGAATACCATGTCAAATGTGTGAATCATTCCAATAATCACTCTGAAAATAACTGATCCTGTTTCTGGATTCATATTTTTATTTTATAAATAAGAGGTGTTGTTAAAGTCATGGAACTGACGTTGTCTGTAACAATCAGCATGACATTCATACCCCTGCCTTTCATAATTTGCAGTTACGTATTTACAGAACTTGACACAGCAGAATTTTACTATATTTTGTCTTACACTTTACCAGCTACTGCACCTGATATTCTTTTATAAACGTAGTAAACACACAAACTGTTCATTTTGGCATGAAAGGTAAACTGATTTCTTTAAGCTCAGGTACAGGATTCGAATATAAGTAAGTCTGAAATATATATGACTGAAATAAATTTGAAATATAAGTACTGCATTTTTTACTAAGACTGAAATCCATGAGCCACAATTTCTACAAGGTGCCTAAACAAGGTCACAAAAAATGTGTCTTTTTTTAGTTGAACGTTGTGAAAACAATCTAATGGTTCGAAGCAGAAATAAAGCATTACATTATACCAAGAACTACATCACAGGATACTGATAATTTTGGTGATAAAAATTCCCCTTTTATTGTAGAGTTAGAAGAAAGGTTATATATGGTTAATGTTGCTAATTACACATTTTTTAAAGATTTAAAAAATGTATGGATGGATGGTTTAGCTAGATATTGCGACTTTTAGAAAAAACCGTAGTTTATAAAAAAAATAAATATGTACAAAAACGCAACAGGTTATGCTAAATTTTGAGTCCCCCCTCCCAGTTCCAAAAATGTGTTCAGTCTATTTTGCAGGTTGTTTCAAAATGTGTTTTTATTTATTTCATAATAATAATAACTAGCCTGTTCAGATCTATCAAACTTATAATCCTATAAGTGAAAAGTCCAATCTATCATTGAGCATTTCCAATTAACGAAAATGTAAATACTGCCAGACTAATTTAAAAAGTTAGAACTGATTCTATACTGCAATTTTATTAGATGATAAAAGATTGACATGCAGTAAATCTTTATATATTCTCTATTTTATAACAGTACCTTCTACAAAAAATACGCAAGTTATTTGTGCATTTTGTTTAAAGATCATGAATGAAAATTACACAAGAAACAAACATCAAATTCAAGAAACCAATTTTGAGTTACAACTAACCTTCAGCTTGCCTTCAATAAAGTCGGACACAAATGTTTTGATGTTTTCAGCATTGAGACCATCTTTCTGGGGTTTGTATTTGGCCATGTCTTCCTCTAACCTGATCAGTCTCATGTCTGGTACTTCCTCCTTCTTCATTCCAAAGAATTCAAGTATTCTCTGATGGTCTTCCTCATCTGCATTGATTGTGACAAACAATACCTAATAACAGCACACAAATACAACTTTATCATATCCTGTGTTAATAATTTAATAAAAGGACAAAAGTGATTTCAAAACGATGGTACGTTACTAAATTACATATCAAGTTACCCTACTCCGTGTGTGTCCAGACATACCCAACTGCAGTCCTCAAAATCGTTTTGAATACTAACTTTATCTACAAATGTGACAGTAAGAATAATGTCATCATTACCCAACTTTCAGTCATTCTAAAAACTTTTGCAAAAAGTATTTTTATCTACAGGACTTAATTTACATTTAACGAATGATTATGGTTGAATTAATATCTAAATGAAGTGAACATTTAGATACAACGGGCAAAGATTTTTGTGCGTTAAAAATGTAAAAAGTATTTATGCAATTATACAATAGAAATCAGAAAATATGTGTTAAAAATCTTAATCGAAAAATTCGTTGATAACATAAAACTACTCTTATTCCTGTCTTTATATCTCGATGTTGTGGTGTGTAATGAAAACTATTATAAAATTTCCAGTAGTATATGATTCATTACAAAACAAAACCAAATAGTTATGAAACTTTCATTCAACATCATAGACACTCAGTTACCACTACCACTATCTAGTTATCTAGTTACCACTAGATAGACACTGAATACTATCTTACCAAAACAGATAACATTCTTCAAATATTCTAGCCATCTTTGCAAACATTTAGGCAAATACGACTTTCTTAGAATTGAATGGTTATTATATTCAGACCAATGTATTTTGATAGCAAATTTTTAAAAAAAGGTCAGTTTGCAGAAGGGTACATCTGATGCTAAAAGTCCTAGCAAGTTCTAGTCATAATGAAGTACATTACTGGCAAAGGCCTCTCACTAAATATTGTCACCAAACAGAATATTCCTGTTTGTGCTTTTTATCCTATATATGAGCAACATGCAACACTTAAGATGTCTTGTTGTAGTTAAGAGATTTCCCCACATGGCTCAACTACGAATGTTCACACACACACACACACACACACGCGCGCGTACCACTACTTGTCAATACTTCTGAACACTGTAAAGTATTAACGTATTCACTGAGCTTCCTTGCTAAGTTTGATGAAGTTTCAACAACACGAATACAAATAAATACACATGCATACACATGGCACAAATTGGTCAAAAGGTAAATACAAACAGAAGAGCCGATGTTTTTATAAATCATTATCACATGGAAAATAAACACTGAGGGATCCCTGCTGCACAGAAATAATCAGATGGAAAAATGTTAATTTTTAAGCCAGTTTTTTATCTTTGGCTTGAAGGTTTTTTTATCCTCTGGAATTTCAAGGTTTCATGGTTGTTGGCCCATAAACACAAAACCTATCTTTTGTCTAAGAGAAAAATAGTATAGACCTGCACATTTAACACTAAATTCAGTCACTCTGCTAATTGGTAATTTCTTAAATAATACAATATTTCCTGTTTTTTTTTTTCAGATTATCCAATAAAATTTTTTATTCCAAAACTGTCTACCTCAACTTAATTCAGCATATTGACTAAGCTGGTATAGTATAAAATTTTAATGTGTGTTATGAATTTGGCAAATTTGTTTTAAATACGGGAATCCATTATTCCATGAGATGGCCATACTTCAACTACTCTACTCAATGCAATTTCCACCTTCGGAACACTATATTTGTGGACAAAATTTTAATTAAATTTATCTCAGCCTGAACCAGCTTTTGATTGTTTTACAATTGTAATCTAAAATTTTATACAAAAATTTAACTAAAAATATAATGCTAAAATATAACTACAAGAATGTACTGCCAGATTATGCACGCATTTATTTGGTTAATTTTCTTATAAATATTTAATTAAACCTTACTGTTTAATATCATCAGAAAATAAAATAACTACTTCCATAGTAATTTGATAATACAGTAAAATAAAAATAATTATGTAAGCAACAAAAGTGAAACACACACACACACACACACACACACACACACACACACACACACACACGCACGCACGCACGCACGCACGCACGCGCGCGCGCGCGCACACACACACACACACACAGTCATCATCATCAGTTCTGCCATGATAATACATACCTTTTCCCTAAAGGCGGGAGCTACTGAACGTGCTGCTTCAACATGTGTATCATAATGACCTGCTGATCTTGACACAAACAGAAGTAAATGAGTCTTAATATCGCCACCAAAGATTTTCTGAGCTGTTTCATGATTAAATTCCACAACAAGAGGTAATGATTCTGTTACGATGAATTTCTTCAGTCCTTCTAGTGTTGCTTCACCATCATATTCAGCACGTCCATCGTCAAACTAAACAAAACCAAAGTCACACTTAGTTATATAATAATTTAATAAATTGTATATTAAAATAATATTTCGAGGTCATAACTAAAATATAATAATCAAAAGTATACTACGTACTGAAAATTTTAAAATTATGTACAAACTTTTGAAATTATCACTTTTGACAAAACAAGTAGAGGAAAATAAAAGTAACTGACTAAAACAAACAAAAAAGAAAATAATAAAATAACAGGTGTAAATTACAAAAAGAAGAATGACTTTCTACGGACATATTGAAAGATTGAATCCGGACAGACTAACAAGGAAACGTTTTAACTATTTCAGAAAGGAAAAATATCCAGGTATGTGGTTCAAAGAAACATAAAAAGACAGAAGAATTCCAGATTACTCAAGAAGACACTGAAGAATGCTTACCACTCAAAAAGAAATTAAAAAATGCACTAGGTTTTCAGGAAAAAACAAGAAAAGGACAGGTGCTATCTGGACTGATAAAAGGAGGGAGAGACATCGATCAAGAATGAAGGAGATATGGGAGGGACGGAAGAGAGAGGAGAAGGGAAGAACCAAACAGTTCACAGTGGCTCATAAAAAAAAAATAAATAAATTATGTAAAAAATAACATTCTGACATAAAAGTTGCAGCCACTGCAGTCACATAATACAACATGCATACATACAATAAACAGTAAAAAAAAATGTACTTCAAACTGCATATTTTTTAAACGCCATTAAAACTTTTATAACTTTTCCACATCTGTTTGCAAGTGTTCACATATGCACACATGCCCACACATATGTACATCAAGTGCACGTGCTCACACGCACAAAGACACAGTTCACACAGCTTGTGCACATCTCTTGCATCCTCTTCTCTGAACCTCCCTACATCATTAGTCATCTTAGCATCTTTTCTTAGCTGTCCTTTTTCAGTATCTACAGCAAATTGTTATTACTGTCTTAAAATTATCCAAGGTCTTACTGTCATCGACAAATTATTTTTATCGTCTTAAAATTATGTAAGGTCTTAATGTCACCATCTTTTTTCTTCTTCAGATTGCCTGTCACCCCTCCATTCTTTGTTGTCAGTAGTATCATTTTCTTTTGTTACAAGTAATCCCCACACTTATGCATTTTTAGTCACCTTGGCCTATTTCTTCTGTGAGCCTTCTAGACAAATAAATGTTATCTAGACATCTAGAGCTCCTTCCAGTGACCTTTCCACTAACTACCCTGCTGTACAAACTAAAAGATTTTTTTTACGCCCTGTTATTATATTTATTTATGTGTGGTACCATGTATGTTACACATTTACTATATATTTAATTATTTAAAAAAGTTATAATTGACACTACACATACATTTATTCATGCTAAAGACTTTGCAGGTTTCTTTTCTATGATGGACACAGTGTTTGGCGTTTTCTGTTTCCTGTGTGGTTACATCTAACAGATGGCATGATTCTGTTACGAAGTTGTTTCACTTTAATTTTGTGCAGTAATACTTACTTTATATGACTTTTATTTCTCCGGCTCTATCACCTGAGTGATGTATAGTTTCTCTTACGTTAATTCATTGTTTTAATGCTCATTTAGCCTGAAGATGCTACCAATTTCTTATACAGCCAAAACACTGTTACATCAAGTGAGTGCGGCTAACAACCAATTTTTTAATACAAAAATGCTGAAAATTTTCAAAAAGTCTTGTATGACTTCTTAATGCCTCACCAGCTGCTTGGGCACAGACATCCATAAATCTCCTTCTCTGCTATCAGTCTATTCACACAAAACACCTTCAATGCAGCCAATAACAACACAGATGTACTAATGTTCCACGTCACGTTTATTGTAACAAATGCATTACAATATATCTTATAATGCTGGTCAGTTGAGCAATTTCCTCAATCCTGTTAGTCTAATACCATAGTTTTGGGCATGACTCTAGAGAACAGAACGTAGGAGGAAAGAACAAGACAAAAAATGTGAAGAACTCGGAATAAAATTCAGAAAATGTGGTGACTACTTGAAAGACACTCTGAATTCCCACTGAATAATAAACTGTTATTATACAAACAAGTTTTGAAACCGGTGTGGGTTTATGGTGTACTTCGTGTTGCACAAAGAAATACAACACTGAACTAATTCAAGCCTTTCAAAATTTCAAAATTCTTTGAAAATTCTGAATTCAAGCCTTTGCAGTATTCTGATGCAATGTGGTATGTAAGGAATGATGACATCCACTGAAACCTGAAAATATCTGTGGTTACATATGAGATCAAACAGTTTGCAATGATATTAAATTTGGAGATTAAAAATCATATAGAAGCAGCAGGGACGAGATTCTTTATACATGTGGAAAGATGTCTGAGAAAAACAATATTACAAACTGTGTTATAAAAACAAAGTTGGATATATTCTCCATAAAAACAAAATTTAATTAATAAAGTTGTGTTAGTGGTTATAATCACAAACAGAAATAACATTGTTGCACACCGCTATAGAAAAAATTATTCCAATTAGCTTCACAACTCATCATCAGATAGGAAATATACCAAAACAAAATTGAGGGGACAGTATCCAGGGGATTGTACGTGTAAGTAGAATGGAAGTGGCAACGCTCCCTAAGCAAACTGGAAATTACCTGAAAGGAAAGTATGCGTGTTCCATGTTACTCAAATAGTAAGTGATGTAAATTACAATTAATTGTTAGGCAGAAATCAAGCAGACGGAACAAAACAGCTGCCAACTACTCTATGGACTGATGATCAAAGAAGAAGCAACCGACACTGACGACGAGTATTGTTTTTAATTTTTTTACTACCAGAAGGTTTCTCAGTAGTACTTACAACATGAGTCAGTTTAGCTACTGAAATGTTTCTTTTGAAGATGTATGGCAAGTAATATATATGACATAACACAGCTCCATGCATGTATAGTGTAATCGTACACAACACACACTACTTACAAGCTACTATCATTTCTATACTGGCTGTGAATTACCAATGTCACCTACTAACAGTAATATGAACTCCCCAAAGCAGAACAATGGGCGACAGTGCGACACTGTCGCAGAAAGGAAACGAGGCCTGCAGAAAGATCGTCCACCGCGTTAACGAAAAACGCGTAAAAAATTTGCTGCAGTAAAATTTCTAAAAAAAATAAATTGTATAAAAAGATACGAATAAATGAATCAATTCAATAACAAATTGACTCATCTATGTTTGTGACTAAATAACATACCAAATTGACACATTTATGTTTGTGACTCAATAATATACCGATAAATTTCAGATGAGAGGCCAAGTGGTAAAGGTTACATGTAATCTATTGAAGTGAGAGCGCCGGCTGCAGCCGGCAGACTGAGTCACGCGGCCGTAGTAATTCACAATCCCCTCCCCATCCTTCCTCTCATTCCAAATGATCCAACCACTCGATGTTTCCCTCTCCCTGTGCCATTACGAAACACCTGCACATGCGCTCAGCCTAGTCGCCTGCTTTGCTTTGCAATTAGCTGACACGTAATAACCTTAATTATTTGTCTCTCTTAACGACTTTGAAATTGACGTATAGTAATCACTAAACGCAATACCGCTTTCGAACTCAGTGCATCGCTGTTGTTTTAGGTCATACTGGTAGGAAATGGCTACCTCCGGAGAGCGCGTAGTTTGCACAGTTTGCTTGGAGAAAATTATCCTTAAAAACCTAAAAACTCATTATGGGAGGCAACATCCGGGTGTTAGTGTGAAATATAAGTCAGCAACCAGCGGAAATATCAGTGCATTCTTCTCTATTGACGGATCTACGGCAAAAAAAAAGAAGACAAACGAAAGTGATGAAACAAATGTTGTAGACAAGGCTAGGCCTAGTACTTCGGCCGAGACAGGCGATGGACATACGTCATCTGCATCGTGTGATTTGTTTGATTCTGGCCAAATACAGAAGCTTTTGGAGAAAGTAAACGGTGAGTAAAACCAATTCCTCTGACTGCTGGATATGCATAGATAACGTGTAATTTTCTTTTTAACACTTTGACTGTGGCTGACGAATATGCGTCGACAGTCCCCACCCGTTCACAGCAGCGGCCGTCGAATACCCTTAGACAACGTCCTTCCTTTCACTTTTAAATGTAGTGGGGATTTCGTGGCCTTGTGTAAACCATTCATTCCTTGTTATATAGCATAGATGAAGGTTCAAAGTATAGAAAATTGTCATCCGCCTTGGATTTTCATTGTTTTATCGATTGCCACAAGAAATTGACAAATATTTTTGCATTCAAATAAATTTTGTTTATTTGTAAATTGTCTTCTATTTCATAATCATCTCAAAATCTTTTAGAATTCATTTCTTATTCATTATTTTACAAGGAAATTTCCTTTGTATTTGGAAGATAATAATTCCAAAACTAAGGTCAGAGACCCATTGACAGGTGCCTTGGTACCTGAAAAGGGACAGACGAAATTACAAAGTTGAACGACATTTTATCGACTTTTAACAACTAAAACACCCTTTCATAAGAGTAGAACAAAATATGAAAAACAATATTCAGATTATTCAGTAATTACTAACAAAAAATGAACGTTGACGCGTATTATACTAACGTGTAAAGCGGGTTAGCATAACTGAGTTCTTTCCCATGGCGGCTGTCGAATACGCGTCGACATTCACTTTTTTCATTAAAAAAATTAAACACTTGATACAATCTGTCACAATATGTACTAAGCAATGTAAAAGAGACCAAATAATAGAGAAAAAGCTTTTAGCCAGGCCGACCAGTAAACAGATTTGGCAGCAGCAGTCAAAGTGTTTTAATTATGTTATGAAATGTCTTGTCAGTCTGATGGGTTTTTTAACTTTCAGCCCTAACTAATGCTCTGGAGTCTGCTGAGAAAGTGAAGATAACAAAAGACATGGGCACTGAAGGCAAGAGCAAGAGATTATCATCACTGGTCACTAGCCCACCTGAACATCCTGTGGAACTGACACCAGAGGAGAAGCTGGATCTCATCACGTCTGCACGCTCTACTGAAAGTTTGTTAAAATGGGCTCACTACTTTGTCAGGTCAGACTTTGGAATTTTGTGTTCTGCATGTGGTACAATTTTGCAGTACAATTACAATGATGGTGATTGCTTTAGTGATACTGCGATGCCTGATTCTTTTCGCCATTTAAAATATGACCTAAAGCGACATCTTATTTCTGATAAACACAAAGAAAGTGTTAGGGTACTTGAGAATAAAAAGTTGAGTGATGAATTATCATACAGAGAAGGGAAAGAAAATGCACTTAATTGTGCAAGTGCTGCTTACCTAACTTACAAATTAAATACATCGTACAAGTCATACGAATCTATAATTACTGAACTGCATAACAGTGGGAGTTCTGTAGGAGTCTCCAATCATTCAAAAGAATTTTGCAGGTTGTTTCTACCACATGTACATTCTGTTTTGATGAAGGACATTGCAGCCTACATCGTAGATTATGATCTTCCTGTTGGTATTTTTGCTGACGAAATAACAATTAACCACAGATCTAGGCATATCGTTGGTTTGAGAGTCCCGATTTTCGACATTTCATCAGAACACTTGTATAACTGTATTTATCTTGAGCACAACTTTGTTCACGATTTTACTGGAAAAGGTTTGACACAAAGTATTTTAAATACATGTAAAAAATTTGGCTTTGATTTATCATTTTTAAGAAATAATTTAGTTGGTATGGCATTTGATGGACAGTATATTCGACTAGGTGTTGAAAAACACATAAGAGATGAGCTTGCTTTAGAAAATATATCTGTTTCTTGGGACTTGATGCACAGAATTGAACTAGCTGAAAAACATTCTTCTGTACCTGAGCTAATTCAGAAGGGGCACACACTCATTGATGAAGCTATGAAAGAGTTTTCTACAGGAAGGAATTATGAATTACTTTTACAGTCATCAAAAGAATTCGAAGACTATTTTTACAAACCAAAAGCATTTAAAACCATGAAATTCACAAGCTATTCTGAATCCGTGTTTAATACTTTTCTTGGAGATTACAGAAGTCTTGTGTGCTGTAGAAAAGTGCCCAGAATCTTTTGCCCTAAGAGGTAAGCTGCTATCAAAAACAAATATGTTTATTATTCTTTTACTTGCTGACACTTACTCCATTTTGTCTTCTTTATCAAAAGAAGTTCAATCCAGTTACCATTTACCATGGCAGTATGTTCAGTTTATGGAAAATATCCAAGTACATTTAGAAGTTATGATTCGGCATGTAGAAAATATTGCTTCTGCTGATTCCAGACTCTCCAGAGACAGTTTATGTCAAACGATCAACGAATTGCCTGAGGGCTTCTTTAAACACACAAAACTCTCTAGTGAATTTATTATGGATAGTAGCACCTTTAAAGGTGTCCCTTTGCCCGATGTTCCTGTGAGCAGCAAAACTTTAAGATCTTTGTCTGCTTCAGTTGGCAATGAAGTAGTCAGTGAAATTGTAAAATGTGCTAAAGAGTTTTTAAAGTTTTTAGGGTCACTCAAGGAACAATGCCAGACTTACCTGAATGTTGATGAAGACAGTAATCACTGTATCAAAGTTATTAAGATAGCAGATTTTTTGTTCAACTTGGACTTTCTGATATTTCCAAGAAATAATGTAAGTAACGAGAAAGCAGAGAAACATTTTCATTCTTTTTAAGAGTTTTATGATAAGATCAGTGTTTGCTCATATCCATTTCTTCTTTCCATTGATAAAAGGAAACTTTTTTTGAATATAAACAAGTGTTGCTCTGGATGACTGAGAAATTGAATTCTGCAAGAGTTACTGAAAATATTCTTGATTTCAAGTATTTGTTCAAAATGACAGTAACAGATCTTCAACAAGAATATCCTTTGGGTATAAAGTTGTTGAAATTTTTGCTTAGTACTCCAGTTTCAGAAGCCATATGTGAAAGCTGGGGTTCCGTTATTACCAACATAATGACTAAGCGCCCTGCAGCCAGTGATCTCACATATGACCAAATTGGCACTACTGATATGTTGGCTTTCATAATGATAAATGGTCCTCCTGCTGGTTACAAAGGAAATAGGAAATTTTTAAAATTGGCTCTTTGCAAGAAGTATGGGACTCAGTACTACAACCATTTCAAGCCAGTTTCAAAAAGCAAATTAATGTCTGAATTGGTAACATCCAAAGTTATAAGAAGGGTCCAAGAGGACTTAAATAAATCCTTGCCATGTTTTAAAATATAAGAAAACTTCAAACGAAGTAAGTGTATTTACATGTTTTCAGTACCTATTAAAAAAAGTTGTGTATTTCTGGACTGATTTTTTTTTTATATCAACCTAAAATCAATATCCTATAATATCAATATATTTAAATGTAATTTTTCAAATTTATTCAAATAAATCCTGATAGACCTTATATTTCCGAAAACCTAAATCTAAAAATATCTCAATTTTTGTCTCCTGAAATTTTAAGGATTATTATTTTAATAGAACGGAGAGAGCCGTTGCATCAAACAATTTTAACTACGTTACTACTGAAATGCTTGCAGAAAGTACTTGGTTTTCTTAAAATCCATTGCAGAAAGATGAAAAACATTCTGCCGCTGGGTATGAACTGAATGATACTTTGGGATTAGACACATATGGGTGTTCTGGCTTAATCATCTCAAGTCTCCAAACACTTCCTCTCCTTCCCAACACACCTATTACTATATATATATTTCTGTAGACTTCTTTCTGGCAACATACACTGCATGTTCACTCTGTCTTTTTCTTTGTAATGTATTGCTTTTCGCCTACCAATGTACTCCTAATTATTGCCATATGTCATCATTTCTTATAAGTGTTTTAATCTTGTACAACCTTCCATCACTGTCACAAATTTCATCTCGGATGATTCCAATTGCCAAGAAACACATTTTCTTGGTGCCTATGCTCTATGCCTATAACCTGATTCCAGATCATAGGTTAATATATCAATCAATACCAAATTGGATTAATTAACAAGAAAGTTATTGACTAACAGGTTACACTTACCTTCTTGAAGAGAACAATTTTATCGCCTTCCACTTTGTACTCTGTAAAAAGGGCAGCATCAGAAGTAATTGCAAATGGATGATCATCGACAACGTCTGCAACAGCCATAAAATTTTTGGCGGCTTCCGATGCCTGGTCCTGCAACAAGATGGAAACACAAATGCTGGTTTAATCATACTACCACTTACACTATTGTAACAGTGATTTATAGTGAACGGTGGTCTAACAAAGAAATAATTCTGTTGACAAAATTTAGCTGTGTGTGGCTTAATGCAGTTTCTGATTACATATACCACGCGTATATGACAAATGTGCCACATTAATGTTATTAAAATGTACAGACTTTCATAATTGTAGTTTAATACTTCCTTCATTTTCATTTTTCAGATGTTTAACCTGTTATTGTTTCGCCTTCTCTCAAACATTCCTATTTTGGTTACATTATGGTAGTCCATCTTCAATGGCTGATGTAACGCTTAACTGTGACAATCACTGAAGATGGACTACAGTGTGATATGGTTTAAATATTTGGATGGGAATCCAACAATACCACACCACAGCCTAACGCCCCCCCCTCCCCCAAATAAAACATAGTCAATTATAGGTACACAACAGACAAAAAAAACCTGCCTGATTTCTGTTCGCCCAGGTTCCTTCACACATTCATTCATTCACGCACTCCTTCCCCCCAACTGTACCACTACACAACAACACTAAATGTTTAAGGTTAAACACTGTCATATGCATCATTGCTTTCTTATTTTGGTTAGTTCAGCTTCTTAGTTAAACAATCGAATTAATTTTTCACTTTCAATTTAAATATATAGTAGGTAACGTACCCTAAAATTCAATTTAAATATAATTTTGAGTATTTGATCAGTTACTTTGGTAAGGTCCATTACAAGTATGCTTTATACTGATGCATATGCTACTTGAGACAGCTGTAGAATAAACTCCACAACTGCTTCTCAGTAAGGCTATTGATGTGTGCAAACTCAGTGAGTACAAAATTGGTATGTCAGCAGATTCTTTTCAAAACTGTTTCCCCACCGACGAGTCCTATTTCAGATTATTATGCTATTTCCATTGTCTCATTGTCCATAATAAAAGAAACATGGCTCACATCTTGAGTGAGCATTTGAATAAAATAAACAATTTTTATACAGTGGAACTTGGTTATAACGTCATTGAAGGGACCAAAAAAATAATGACGTTATGTCCGAGTGACGTTATAAAAGAGTTGTTATAAAGACCCTTTTTAATCACTAGTAAGGAAGGAGAAATAAAAAAAAAAGATCTTTGCATTATTAACATTATTCGTGATATTTATTCTAAAGTTTACAAACTGCATTTCATTTATACAAACAGCATGAAGAATTTTTAAAAGATCAAAAAGAAAGTACATGTAACTTACATTTAGGCTTACTGTCGAAAGTAATCCATAATTTTCTTTTGAACGCTCCTTTCTGAAAAATAAATTCTTTCTGTTGTGCTGTGGAGATGCTGCACTGCATTGAACATGTCGTCAGACGTCTCTCTAAAGCAGTAAAATCGTGAAAGAGTTTCGGCGGCTCTCATTGCCTCCTGTACTGTCGGACAAACGATGTCGGCATCCTCCTCTTGCTCAGCATCTTCTTCAACACTATCTTCTGCTTCTATGTTTTTTTACTTCCGCGATAATTTCTGCGTCACTCAACACTTGGAATGTTTCTACTTGGTCATCCACTGATGCATAGGAGTCAAGTTCATTTCCAAATTCATTTACGTCGAATTTCTTAATCCACTCCGAGAGCGGCAAGTCGTCGTCTTCGTCATCATCGGGTAAATTTTCATGTACGAGTTGTGCTTTACTAAAGCATTTTGCTATCGTCTTCTGTGTTACACTTCCAAGAGTCGTCTAGGAATTGTATTGCATCTAAGAGTGAAATTGTGGCAGGTTGCGCCGTGTCCATACAGAAAATAATTTTTTTTTAAAGTTGTTTGCGGTAGTGACACTTTAGGCTTCTAATGACGCCTTGGTCCATAGGTTGCAGGACACTCGTACAGTTGGCCAGTAAGAAGACCAGATTAATGTTTGTCAAATTTAACTTTGGATGGGCTGCACAGTTGTCAACTAGAAGCAGAATTTTTCTGTTTTTCGATGACAGTTCTTTATCCCACTTTCTTAGTTCATCTTCAAAAATACTAGAAGTCATCCATGCTTTTTTGTTGGCAGTGTAACTTACAGGAAGTTTTTTGATGTTTTTAAAACATCTAGGATGCAAACTTTTCCCGATTCCTTTTTTCGGTTCCCGTCATGTTCACACAAACAAAAACTGTAACTCTTTGTTTAGAGAGCTTCCTACCAACGCACTTTTCATTTTTAAATTTGAAAGTCTTATCTGGAGTTAATTTATAAAAAATTCCGGCTTCATCTCCATTAAAGATGTCTTCATCTTTATATGATCGTCTAATTTCTGGCCAAGTGTTACGCACCCAATCACCTGTAACGTTCAGATCTACGCATTTTGCCTCACCACAAATTTTTGCAAAGGAAATCGAGTGTCGGGCCTTAAATCGATCTAGCCATCCGTTGGAGCACGTAAAATCAATACCAAACAATTTTCCGAATTCTGTAGTTTCCTCTTTCAGAATTGGTCAACTCACAGGAATATCTGAACATCGACACTGTTTGAACCATTTCAATAATGCTGCATCCACATCACCATGTTCGCATTTCCTAATTTTTTTAATTTTTTCTCCATCTTCCTCAAATTTTTTTAAAATTTTGTCCTTGTTTTTTAAAATTGAACCTACAGTAGAATTCACTAAACCAAACTCACGGCATCCATCAACTATTTTACGTCCGCTTTCATATGATCTAATTACATGTACTTTCTCTTGAATAGACAGAACCTTTCTTTTTGTACTAGAACTTGCCATGATTACTGTATAAAAATGTAGACCTACATATAAAATTCTATAAACAGTGGCTACTGAAACTTATAAAACACACAAAAGCAGGGCTGCAAACTGGTTTTGAGGTCTAAATTACTGATTTTACTGACTAAAATCACTGAAATACTGACTTCTTACTGACCTAAGATAAAATAACTGACCTTAATTACTGACCTCCATCGACCATATTAATATTAATTTACAAGTAATTAGAGACAGTTTAAAACATATTTTTTATAATTGGCCACCCTTCTCCCCACTGAGCAGCTGTAAAACAAAATCTAACATACAACGGCATTATTTTAGTTTGAGACTTATTAAAAAATATTAAAAACTAAACATTGTTCAAGTAAAATCAGCAGGCATATTGTTAACTGGTTTACAGCTACTCAGGCCAATTTCCCTTGCCACCATTATAAGTTACTTTTGTATATTTATTTTATTGACATATTACTCAGCGCTTAACTTACATCTTATATCTAATAAAACTGTAACATAATTACCCATCTTAAATATTCCTAGAATAATATAATGTACATACCAAGAGAACGTTAAATATCCTTGGTACTCTATGATCAGTCTGCTTAAGAATTGTAATTGAAACTCATTGCTTGGGTTTTTTATTGAAAAATTAAGTAATTAGTGAAGATTTCCTTTTCTCAACGTTTTTCTGAATTTTTTCCGCATCATGTCTTTTTATGTCAGCTTCTTCTTTAACTTTCTGAGCACTTTCCAGGATTGCCTGTGCAACATTAGCCGCAACAAAATCCTTATTTTTAATAGCCTGCTTTAATCTTTCATTTGCATCTTTTAAAAGAGTATCAGCTACTTTTCTTTTCTCTTCTTCATCACTTTTCAGTTGTTTTAATACTACTTCTTTTTCATCAATACCTTTCCTCTAAGTTGAGAGTTTTTTCTCTAATTCATTTTCGGCAATACGCTTTTTCTCCTTAGCTTCTTCTTCTTTCTTTTCCTGTTCTTTCTTTAAACGTTGTTCTTCTAGGTACTGCCTATGATGTATATAGGCTGACTGAGCGAGATTCAAGAGCTCTTTGTTTATATGAACCAAATGTACTTTTCCATCATAGAGTTTATGCAACTTCTTAACGTGAAGATAGGCATCCAGAGTTCTTTCAGACATACGTGCCCGATCAGAGGTCATAACTCTCTGTGACACCATGAGAACAAGAGAAAGAGATAAAGCTGCTTTGACAACCTTAGAAACAAGTGGGTACTTCATCTCACCTGCCTTATCAGTTTCTTAAAAAACTGGTTCCAGTAAACATCAATACGATTGCTCTTGCTATGGAGCTCATCTTCTTCCAAACTCAGTAACTTCCAAACATCAATAAGGGAGGCTATGTTCAGATCAATAGGCAATGCTTTTGCCACTTCAATGATGGACTTCCAACTATTGTCTTTTGTTCTTTCGGATGGGATCAAACATTCAAAATGCTTCAATAAAGGTTTTGACTTCAAGGAAGACTTGGTAAAAATGTGTTTACAACTAGCAATGAAATGCTTTTTTGCTTGGAGCAGAAATGCAAGTTTGTCCTTTTCTGGTAACATTTGTAATTCTTTTACATCTAATCCACAGTTTACTTCTTTAAGAGGAAGAAAACTTTTCTCATCATTCAAGGAATCTAACAAGAAGATAACCTCAGAATGACATATACGAGCCATTATTCTGCTTGTTAGAGTTTTGAGGTGATCATACAGAAGGTGAATCAAAGGTTCTTCTTTCTGAAAGTGACCAGTAAACTGTGAAAATATGTGAGCACTGGAGCAAGCAAAGTTTATTTCCACTTTCATTGTGTTAACTTTCAGAAGACTAACAATGTTCTTGTATTTGGATGATATCATTAAATCAATTTTATATTTTGGCACAAATACCATGAAATACTTCGTGACTGCTGGCCACTGTTATAGGAGTCTTAAACCTGCTGACTCCAAAGACAACCACCTTGAAGAAACATGTTTGATGAACCTGTGCTTAGGTAGCTTCAGATCATTCTGAATTTTTTCAAAATCTTCCCATCTCGAAGGCCAACCATAAAAAAAGTCATGAATAAGGAATATCAAATTTGAAGCGTTATCACCAAGTTCTTTCATACCGCACCTAAAAGCATTGTGAAGTATGTGAATGTTGCATGTACCAATGTCAACCACTCGTTTTTTTCTTAATAAAATAAGAGATTCATTCATCAGGTTTGTAACTGCTTTATTGACATTGGGCCCATCATTACTGAGCATCAGTAAGTTGGTTCGCAGTAAGATTGTGTTATCTATAGCTTCACACAGCTTATTATACAATTCATCAGCGGTAGCTGACCCCATAAAAAAAGTCTGCAAATGCCTTGTAACAATCATTTCTTTAGATGGAGACCAATACTTAACAGCTGTTTGAAGTTCTTTTGATGAGCCAGCATTAAGAGTTTCGTCAAAACATAATGTGAAAAGAGCACCATCCATTTCATTCAACATTTGCTTTTTAAAGAATGGTGCCAGAGCATCAGTTATCAAGTATTGTGCCTTTGTTCTTGAAAGTGAAAAATCTGTAGGAACACTTGATGGAAACATCGCTTCAAAAGTCTCCCGAATGTCTTCACAGGATGGAAGCAAAGTAAAAACCCTTTCTTAAGAACCACTAAATTCTGCTTTAAAAAACTGACTTTACTGACCAATTTAAAAAATACTGGCTTTTTACTGACTTGCTCAAAAATACTGACTTTTACTGATTTTACTGACCAGTTTGCAACACTGCAAAAGAAACTGTCACAGTACGAGCAGATACTGAAACAATAACAACCAAAAACAGAGACGAGACTACGTGTAAACAATGCTGTACAGTAAATACTGTAACAGCATGGCGTGAACAATAGCCTCGAGACGCGCAGTGCTACTGACCCGGTGAGTGGTGGGGAGACATGTCAGTCGCCAGACACCGGCGGTCCTGTTACAGTGCTTATCGCTTGCATACAATGTATGTCTGTAGCCATGGGCATAGCGCACGCGCACATATATACGTTTATATGAAATTTAGAGCAAAATATCTGAGAAATTTTTGACGCTATAACAGAGTAGTACAATATTTAGTGACGTTTAAACCAGGAATTTTTATAATGTTAAAGATATCATTTTTTTTTGACCGGACTTATGACAAAATAATGCTACACCCGAGTTGACGTAACAGCCGAGGCCGTAATAACCAAGTTCCACTGTATAAGAAAAGGAACTGTGCCAAGACAAAATTACTCTTGTTTTGATTTTCTGGGTGTTGGCCTGTGGTCTGTTGTTTGATCTTCAGCCAGACGTTCAGCTACAGCTGTGGCAGACCATCTTTAGTGGACTTTGTCAACCTTGTCAGTGACAATGCTGACCTAAACACACTACTTACAGTGATTAAGTTGACTGGTGGTGCTTCTGACTGGTGGAGATCTCCTCCTTCAGAAGAAAAGAAACGGTGCCAGCACCTATACCAGTCATGTGTGATGGTGAAAAAAACATTGTCCAACATTTGCTATACAAAGGGCAGCTGACATACTGTTTTACCTGAGCATTATAACTGTGACATAATTAGAATAAATCTCTGCCAATCAGAAGCCCAAATGACTTCATCAATATAAGCACCAGTGTAGGTGAGATAATTAACCGCTGTCACTGACAGGACCAACAACAGCCACTCGTAATGAACTGCAGTTGTAGCCACAACATTAGGCTTACAATTAAACAACATGTCACGTGCCCAGAAAACCAAAACGTCTATTGAAAGTGAGACAGGTGAATAAGTAAATGTCATATGAAACTGACTCCACACACACACACACACACACACACACACACACACACACACACACACACGCGCGCGCGCGCGCGCGCGCGCACGCGAACTTTCAAGTATAAACTTTTGTGCCTCCTTAAAGATAATATATTCACCTTGAAGAAACCAATGATGGCCACATTATTAGACTCAATAAATTCTTTCGCATCTGCAACAGACGATACTTCTTTGGCAGGTGGGCCAGTCTTCTTTAGCAGCCATGATACTATATCATCAGCTTGCCGACCACCTGCACACATTATCAAATAAAAAATTACATTCACTGTCATAAAATTTATTTGTTATAACAGTTTACAGTTTTTTGTTTTTCTGTACACATTCCTTTCAGACGAGCATAAGATAAGCAAAAATAACGACTCTCAGCACAAAAACTATCTTTGTTAATGTCAATTTGTAGTAATTAGGATACTTCGGTAATTAAGTTAGGTAGTTGTGGTACATTCAGGATTATGAATAAACCAATTTGAATATCTATTCAAGACAGTGAACCAACTGATTCAAAATTAACATTTTCCAGTGGAAGGATATAAATATATCCTTTGAAGCATCTGCTTTTTGGTGAGCTATATACTAGTATTTCTTTTGGTTTAGTGTCATTTTAAATAATGAAATCTGTTTTATTTTTATGTTTTCTGTTATGTACAATGGAAAAGAAGATTTTTTTAGTTCAAAATCCTGCTAACAGATCCCAACACAATTCGTGCTTATTCGACAATGTATATATTTGAGCCATTTAGTTTTGTACTTATATTCATTAATCATTCCATTGTTTAGTGTAAGTTTTTGCATTTGTTTTGTACATAGGGAATGTTAGTGAATATTTGGAAGATTAATTACTGTATGTTGCTTTTGTTACATTACTGTGTATAGATGACCTTATATAGGAAAAATAACACTTTTAGACTAAGGTACCAAACACATAATTATTGCCAAAATACATTATATTCCTCTTCAGTCTTTTAACTACAAGAAAAACATGTGCTAACAAGAAAAACATAAATATGTATAATTATGAACATACTGTAGATTCTATCTTCTAATAAAACAGATTTTCAAAAATTGCCAGTAGTTGTCATAGTTGGACATGCCCAGAATTGTTCAGATCGTAAAGTGTTCATATGAAACCCAGTGCTGCCCAACAGTAACAAAGAAGTATTTTACATTTTCTAACACAATTACTGTGTTTACCATAAAAGGATGATGATTATTATTATTACTGTTGTTTTTACTACAAATCATTATAAAACAAGTAAAATAAATTAGTATTTCACAGAATACTTGCATACTGCACATACATATACGAAATTTAATGCTACATTTAATGACTTCACATTTTAAGTGTTTATATTAATATCATAATGATATTTACTTCAAATCCTCAATTTATTATTATAAGATTGAATTAAAAAAAGAGCTGCTAACTTGGGGATACGATTGCCATGGAACAAGTTACACTCAAGTGTTACATTATGTCAGTACACAAAACATGATGCCTAATTAATTTTTAAATTAACAGATATGAATTATTCAAAAAATAAATGTTTCAATATACGGCTGCACAATAACTTACCTGAGTAAGAAATAGCTACACCCTTCTTGAAGAACTTGAGCGTTGGGTATCCACGTACGCCATTCTTTTCAGATAACTCAGCTTCTTCAGTAGCATCAACTTTTGCTAATTTAATGTTGGAATTCTTTTCCTTTAATAGTGCAGCCGCCTTCACGTACTCAGGAGCTAACATCTTGCAGTGGCCACACCATGGTGCATCTAAAATAAACACATACAGACTATCAGAATTGTGTTTAATTGGAAACTCGGGGTGATGAATGAATTACTAAACTTACGATGTAATCTATGATTAATTATATTATAATAAATAGGCTTTGTGTCGCTCCCGTGTTGTTTTGCCACACTTTGGATTCGTCAATTTATAATAAAACGTGTGCCTCTGTCGTTAATATATCTCTGTAAAATGTAACAGTGTGTCTGAGTGTAACTTGTGTATGTGTGTCTTGCCAATTCGTCCTCGCACGGTAATGTAACTCACGATGCTTGAGTCCGTAGCGAACGTACGGATAACCAGGTATCGTAGTCCCCGATTTGAGGTTCACTAGTCGTGTACAATTCCTGGGTGGCGCCAAATTGTTTATTTAAAACAATTAAAATTGTCTTCTTATCAGCGATTTATTCAAACGGTGTGAAGGATTCAATTTGTCCCGCCTTTTCTCGATTTGTATAATCGAGCTGGCAGTTACAGTATTCGCTGCTTGCGCGCTAGGTCTCTTGCATCAGAGACATTTGCTGTAAATTATATTTTTATGAATACACTTTCCTAATGAAAATAAAACACATTTGAACATACACAGTATTGGTTTATTAGCGATTTGATATTATTGTTTCATAGACACAAGCTATAATTGATTTTTTATATAATTTTGCACCAGTTATTTCTTTATGAGACGTCCTCTCTGGGTTTCACAATCGATTTTGAACGTAAGTAAACATACAGTATGGCGTTCTATCACGCAAGTCAACAAATGTTTTCGTTCAACTTTTGTGGAATCTTTTGATCACGTTAAAAGGCTCAGATGCAATTACAATAATAAAAATACACAATCTTACAATGTTTCTACTTAAGTATTGTAACGTGTAATGATAAATGGTTTGCAGAAGTGTAGTACAAGTGGTTTAAAAGTTGTACATTAATACTAGGTTAGTTTTATAATTTAACAAATTTTCAGTGTCTTAATATTCTGATTTAATCTTTGAAAGAGTGGTATTTCAAAATATAGTGAGAAATATTCAAAGTGCGTTATTTCGGAAGTTGAGATAATTTAATGGATACTTAACAGCGTTGTAGCATGTGATTACTCTGTTGGTCGGGAAGGAAGCGATGTGGCTGCAATATAATTCATTTTTCATTTATTCGGGCTTCGGGCATCTTTTTCCAAGTTTTTTTATTTATTTATTCACTTCGTCTTGAAATAAACGTCTTCTCCATCAGGTAATTGTGTTCAGTAGTCATCAGACTCCCTCTCGTTCAATTTTGACAAGTTAATTTACTTTCTAAACATTTTAACTATGAAAATATGTTGTTCTGAATTCTGGCTTCTGTTTTCCTGGAGCGTCACTTTCTCAGTAATTATATTCAACGGTAATTACCTCTTCAAACCGTCGTTTCCATGGTTACACCATTATTCTGATTGGGCGAGCTTGATATGAATACACTGTTATCAAAATTCGAATTCTTTTCAAATCTTCCTATATCTTCTGACTTCCTTCCTTCTCTTATCTTCCTTTTTAGTTATTAATTATTAGCACTGTCATTCGTATTTTCTCACAAAGATTATTTTGGTATCCCACAATATTGGGTTTTTTCATGTTTTCTAAGTTTACAATTAATTTAATACTTACTAATTACATTTGTCTGTTTATATAATTCCTTATTTTAATATTTTGTTTTTAATAATATTTACCATTCATCCTTGGTTAATTAGTAACCTTGGATTTGTTAATTAACTGGTTGTCTTTATACAATTAGTATTTGTTTATGTTTGACCGTTAGGCCTGTTTCAAGTCTAAGTAGCCATTACTGGTGTTTGATTGTTTCATACACATTATATATCTCATTTTGTCCTAGATCGTTATTCCATTATTTATAATTAAGTTTATTATCTATGGAGGTGTTTTAATTTAGTCTTTGTATGATCTCTGTATTTAACAACTGTGTTACTCAATATTTCTTGCTAATTATTTACTAACAGTTTTCTCTTTTATAACTCAAACATTGTTTCCTTTCCTTATTTTAAGTACTCTGCCAATGTCAATAATATGGCTATTTATTACTACTTATTTATCATATAACATTTTGGTTTATGTTTGGGATCATTACCCAATCCATCTCCTATTCATAAACAATTGGTTATACAATTAATCAACACTTATTATTTAATATGTGTGTACAATTCATTATTTCTTATTTATTGTTCTGGTGATGAACAATCTCACCTCTATTGAACTTATTTCATTACTCTCCCCTTATAACATGGGTATTTACTTAAGGTTAATACATACTTATTTTCTAAGGCTCTTTGCTTTCCCTTCCATGTTAACATCATCTTATTACTTTTTCTTGTGATTCTCACCTTTAAATTCTACAATACATTCTTAAGTTCTATAACAATATTATTTCATAATCATTACAGTTAATATCACTCCTTAGTGTTCATTATTACTGAATCAATGTTCTATTCTAAATATTATTCATAATAACTTTATTAAATGTTATTGTTCACTCTTAAATCTTAAACATTGGTTATTTTACTAAGTCTTTATCTTAACCTTCTCTACTCTTACTATTTTTATTACAGACCATATTCTTATTTATTTATCACTGTCACTTTTTTAAATTATTTCGTGTTCATTATAATTTACTTAGTGTTTCTTTTTGTATTATATCACTTTAGGATAATTCACTTTCACTAGTTTAACTTCCGTTTATTTCACACTATTTTACTCTCTTTCTCTACACGCATTATGTATATAATTATTAATATTATGTCTTTCTGTATTAACAACTTACATGCATTCCTAACTCTTCGGGCTAGTGTACCTTTATCTATCATTTTTTATTACTGACTATTTACAATTGTCATTCAATCAATACTAACATTCATTAATTGTTTGGTTCTTAACCGGTTTCACTTTCTTTATTATTTTGGATTACATTATTTCTCCCTTCTCTCTTTTTTATTCCTTGTCTGGGTTTTCTTGACGTGTTTAATTTTGTTTTCTTCATCGTGGGTTTGTTCTCTCTTTGTTTTCATTCTTCTTCTCCTTCATTCGTCTAGTTTACTTTATTGTGTTTCTTAACTGGCCAATCTCTGGGGTTGGGTCAATGTCATTCGTCCGTCAGTCTAGTAGTTAAGTTTCTTTATTAATCACTTTTGGTTTATTACTCCTTCTCCTTCCTTCTTTATTACCTTTCATATATTTGTTTACTCTCCACATTATTTATTTATTATATATAGTATTATTTAGCATTTTTTATACATACTTATTGTTATCAAAACTGATCTGAATTTGGCGATGTTATAATATTTGAGTGTGATTTCTCAGTAGTACTTTGAAGCTGTTGTTAAAAATAAATAAATTATTGTCAATAACCATTAAACTCATAAAAAAATTGACTTTTAAATAATTTTTCTTTTAACTTCTTGTGTTTAAATTTTAAAATTTATCATTCTCATTTAATTAAAAACAAAAAATAAATAAAACAAAAAAAGACAAACAAAAATGCCAACACTAATGAAGGTTTACATTCTGTAACATGTTACCCTATACAGGTAAGCATATCACTGGTTTTATTAATTTTCAAAATTTATTTATGAGAGCTAGTTTATACATACTGCTCATAAATAGTAATTACAATACTTTTCCCAGTCTCCCCTATTAAGAGATTTCTAACCTCCAAAATTTATATAATAAAAGGTCTAAATTTTAGAAAAAATTATTATTAAAATCACAAATTTTTAGATATTAGAATTAAGCTAATTCTTTGTAGATTTATACCACAATTTAAACCTACTGAAGTAATCTATTTATTTTTTAATACAACAAGAACAGTAGTTCATTTTATTCCAGCAAAATACATAATTTTTTGGTGACGGGTTTGTGAAAATTGGTCAAAAATGTAACACAAATTTTAACTTATTTGTGTTATATTGCCGACCGATCCTTACAAACCCTTCACCAAAAAATTCATTGATTGACAGTCACTACGAATTTAAGGGTAAAATATAAAATGTTATTCAAAATAAAAAAAGTTTGAATAAATACACATTTTACAAAAAAAGCTACTTTTTATGCATTCTTTACCCATATGGTCATAAATTTTCTTAAGGGATGGCAACAATTGATTGTGCCAATTTAACAAACAGGAATTGTTACTTTCATCACGTTTACTATATACTGTAGTCTTCCTACAGGTAAAATTCCTATGGTGGGGGGTGGGAGTGGGAGAGTATGCAGATAACAGATGACCATGAATGTTGCTACATAGGAGGCCAAGAGACACAAAAAGTAATGGCAATCGGCCTTTGTCTGATAGAGTGTTAGTAAACTCTTAGTGTTAGTAGCCTTTGCAAACCTAGTTGAGTACTGTATGACAGTGAACCAGACACTGTATGACTTCCTCTGTTGACAAATTAATGAAAAAAGACTGGGAAGGCAGTGAGCAGAAAAGTGCAAAGATGATTTTGTGTTTGTGTTTGTGTGTGTGTGTGTGTGTGTGTGTGTGTGTGTGTGTGTGTGTGTGTGCGCGCGCGCGCACAGAGGTACAGATTTTATCAGAACTGGAACTGTCTGACTGAACTTTTCGGATCCATTTAATTTATGATAGTATGTAAGGGACTCCACTCTCTAAGATCTCTATAAAATAGGTGAACATTATCTGATAAAAACATCGTGCTAGATTACCTCCACCATCATAATTTTATAACTAACATTCTGGCCATACCCAAAAGAATTTGGGGTTTTTCTCAGAAGCTGGGTATAGCAGTTAAAGGATCTTGCTAGGTCTTTCAAAAACGTCTTTCAACCACCACTCTTATTTAATCTTCTGAGGATGGTGACACATGACATCCTTGGAGCCAAAACATGAAATGAAAAAAAAAAACCAAAGACTCTGGAGGTAGTCTACACACATTTTCCTTCACAGCCCTTTAGATTGTGTTTGTGCTACCAACTGTGCACAAAAGCATACAGTAATTTATAAAAAATTATCAGCATGTGTTTAATTTATTTTTATTATCAGAGACAATAAAGAATTATTGTGCCAGAAGACATACTGTTTCATATCTGGGCTGAACAAAATTTTCTATACCTAAATTTTGTCCTAATTACAGTTGCAGAATGACTGACAAAATGTACTGTAAACATTCTATGCCTAACCTAATGCGGCAATAAGGTAAAACATTCTATTCCATTTTAGGCAAATTTGCAAAGAAAAAAAAAAGTTTATAGCCTACCCATGGAATAACACAGGAATGTTTGAAATAACTATTTCTGCAAAAAATAATTATTATTTTTAAAAATTCATTATCTTGAATTTTGAAAAAATCACTTTCTGATTTGTAATGGAAGTGCATTACAGAACTATGCAATGGTTTGTTGTAATGCCAGTTTTTTTTAATCATGTCTATTAAGAACTGTCGAAGATTTGGGGTTGTGTAAGTGACGGACAAGCCCGTCAGCTGCCACTACACTGTCTCCCAAGCTTCCATAGAGCTCCCACCACAGAAGAAATATGTGGGATTCCTAGGTACGGCCACTGTTGGGCGTATTCTATTCATATAGAAACACATCGGAATTTCCATTCATTCAATGACTTAAATTTCTTAAGTACCTGAAGGTAAGACATGTATGTAGTTAACACAATGTGGTTTCCCATATAAATTCACATGTATGAATTCAAAACTAGATACATGACTTATAGTTTGGTGGCTGAAACCTTTTTAATCATTAACTATAGCCTAGGTAGACAGTCAAGATTCAACTTGTTCAACATAGGCCTATCTTATGAATAATTAAGATAGGAGTACATCAGCCAGACAAGAGTCACGAAATAACACAAATACACATACACAAAATGGAAGAAAAGCTAAAAAAACATTAGATACCACATATACTTTGACACCATCCTTCTGCAGAGACATGAAAACAAAGGAAATTTGTTCAGCCTGTTCTTTATTTTACTAAATGAGATGTCTGAAAAGTGCACTACAAACATGTAAGAAAAGTGTGGATGAATGAAATTGTATTCAGCCTCCTAGTTCTGTCACCTACTGATTGAAAGAACTCATTATGTTCATTTTTACATCAATAAAAATAGGCCTACTGTTAGTATCTCACCCTCATACTGTTGGTAGTTCCCCCAGTAAAAAAGTTTTTTGCCTCTATGTTTTCACACATGGTCACAGAGCATGATACATTAAACAATTTAGATCCAAACGGTATTCTAATACCATTAACATTTTAATGCCAACAATTTTTTTAATTTTATAAGTTTAGTACGGGGATAGCGTAAAGTTACATTGTATCAGTTTACAGGAATGTCTAACCATCATCATGGAATAACAAGTGACATTTTTCAAATGGGGGTCTTCTTTCTATGTTATAAAATTTTTACCGACAAATTAAATGAGTAACCATACGTAACAAACAACTCACTACAAACATATTTCGAAGTTTTCTTTGACATATGCATGTTAAATACGACTTCTAATCTAAAAAAACATATATACTGCTGATGGAACGGATTAATACATACAGCAGATAAATACAGTATTAAAAAAATTACAATAGCATTAGTGTTTGTTCTAACATACGCTCGGAATATGTACTACCTGTTGTAAACGAATTTTGTAAATCATTTCTCAAACAATAAGGATTCCTGAATACAAATTGTAAAATATGCTTCGGTAACCTTAAATCCTAAGCTTTAATTACATTTTAAATTATTACTTTCACATGGGATTGCTTGTACATTGGGATTGCTTACACTATCTCCTTCGACTTCACAACTAAAATTGCAAGGTTAAGACTATAAAAGGTCAATGTAACTTCTTAGCAATGAATAACAAATTTTTGCTTAAGCTTTTGAAATAAAAATATTTGAAGGAACGAGATATACAATACAGAAAAAAATGAAGGTAATAAGTACTTACAAAATTCAACGAGAATGTATTCAAAATCGTTAATAGCATCCGCAAAACTCTGGTTTGTTAAGACAAGAACGCCTTCATCGTATTTGTATTCAGTCTCACAATTAGTTAATGATGCCGCTACTGCAAGAATATAAACTAATACGGCTTTGGCCATAATGCTGTTGTTCCTTACTGTACCAAACGTATCAACAACTACAATAAGACTGCACGCACGCCTACATAAAAAGCTGCAAGAGGCGCTACTCTTGACAGAACGTGGCACCAACTACTCGTGGTACAAGCTGATTGGTGTTGGATTTTATTTCTATCAAAAGACACTTTCAGCAATTAAATAATTTTTTAAACGTCTAATAAGGCTTTTAATTCAGATTTAAAAAATAGTACTATATTTTATTTTAATAAAGCAACAATTATACAATGTATAACTCACATTTAGGCATCAAATTAAAATTAGTTAGGATTTTAGCTTGACATGTATAGTACATGAGTTATCAGCTGGAAGCTCCACGATTCAAAAAGTTTAAGTTTAGCCAATATAACATTCTAATCTGAGCAATGAAAACAAATTATAATTCAATTTTCATTAGTTTTTATGCACTTTTAAATTTAACTTAACATTCCCGCGCTTTTGAAATAGAAATAATTGCTTTTAATATAATTGGTCATATTCCACCTTAATATAATTCGTATTATATCTGAGTAAATATACAATATATTTGTAAAACGAATTCCGTCGATAAAGTTAATAAAGCTATAATAATTTAGGAAACTTTGAATAATTTAGGAATGATTTAATATAGATCATGGGTAAAAACCTGCTATAATTTGATTTGTATATTTGCAATACGATACTAAAGACTATTGTGCAAAATGAAATACAACTCATTACAAATTGATAGATTAAGAGTGCACTGCAGAATTAAAAATGACAAATGGAGTATTGGGGAGAAAACGTTTATGTAAAAGGAAATGTCAAGATTTCTGTAAAACATAAAAATGTTTCTCCAGCAATTCACAACTTGGTTATCAGTATTCGTTGTTTACCAACAAACTATTGATTAGTTTTATCCCGAATAGGAAGGAAAATTTTGACAGCAGTTGAATTATGGTCGTTAACTACTAAAAGGTTCTGAACTCGTGAAACGTTTATTAGCTATACTGTTTTTGTAGGGCTTCTTCCGATGAATAGGAAATGCTCATGCACAATAGTTTAGTTTTAATTTTAACAGTGGTTTGTTGACCTAAAAGTATAATAATATAATGAACAGATAATAGTAAAAGCTAGTGGCCTTGTATTCTGCTATTTTCGGTCTATAGTTTTGACTCTTGGCTACAATCAATGATTTTTTTTACTAAGACCTACAAGGTCCTTGTTAATTTTAGATGTAGGTAAGACCATTCTCTGGTTGTTACTTTATGAGAGTTATATAACTTGCATATGAGTCTGTCTGACAGGTTGTTGATGCAAAAACTGGTGTCAACCTTATTTGGATATAAAAGGTATTTTTCTGATTGTATGTTTTATATATAATTGAAATTTGTATTGTAATAATAAGAAGAAATAGTAGTTTTAATATTATTTAGTATTTTTTATAAATAATAAACAGTAATAATAATAAATGAATAATTATTTTATTGTACTATTACAAAGAAAATATTATAAATATATAATGTGAGGAAACTAATTCAGTAAACATTTTTTAACCAATAATTTATCATTTGTATATTTTCTAGTAACTGAAAAATCAAGCACTAATAATTATAAACTCTAAAATTTTTATAAAATAAAAATAGTGTTTTATTTGCAGTGGTTAATAAATGTGTGAATTTTAGTTTCTCATTATAGGTAATTTTTTTAGGACAAAATGTCTAATTCAGAAATGACAGTTCAGTCTGAAATATACACAGAGACTCATTTTTTTGCAACAGAATATGAAGGAGCAGAAAGCAAATCAAGTAAGACTTGTTTATTTATTATACAGATACATAAAAATTAGTGACAAAAGTTTTCATGTAATAGATATTAAACGTACTTTGTTTACTTATATTTGTGTGCATTTTTGTATAACTAAAAACAAAAAAAAAGTTTTGTGCCAAACTTATTTTTATTTAAACATATGACAAATATCATAAAAATAGTCATTAATTTTGTACTAATCATTGTGATAATTAATATTGTGGTATAGTGTGCACTCCAGACTATATTTAAGAAGTAAAATGTAAATATTTTTGTAACAGATTATTAATTCTTTATATAGACTTACAATTATTTTCATAACAGTCTGTGTACAATAGTGATGAGATATTCGGTATTAAATTATTCTTTTAAAAGAAAAATGAAAGCTTCTGATATTTTCTGTAGCATTTGATCATGAGGACATTTTTTGTTTTCATGCCAGAGTGTTATCAATGTCTGAATAAAGCCTGAATCATTTGATATGATGTAAATGCACCATAAGGAATTAATTATGTAAAATTTCAGTTTTTACCTGTTATAAAAAGAATTAAGAAAATTTGCTATCATCTATTGTCGGGCACTCATTAAAAACTATAGTACTGTTTTATCTATTCAGGTAACTTGTGATTTGCATGCATATTGCTTGCAACGCCTACGTTATCCAAGTGATATTATTAGAAACCTTTATTACTAAGCCCCAGTGTGACACTTATAGTGGAATTATGGTATTCTTTACAGTAGTTTAGTAAATAATGAACAGAATGTCTCCGTGTGCGCGTGCACACGTGCATATTCAACATTAAATGACACAACATAGTAAACAGACGTTATGGACGCCATAATAAAAAAGTAATAAATTTGTAAAATGGAAGAAGATTGCAGTAGAACAAATGCCAGGACAGAAATAATGTCCTAATTTATTTATAGTTACCGGTATATAAATATAACTACTTCTATAAATATCTCATTCAGTATCTCACTGGTGTATATAATGGAATTCTTACGTTTAGATTTTGCATAGAAATTGTTGTTTGCTATAATATATGGTCAGATAAAAATCAGTTTAAATTATTTTTGAGCAATAAAAATATTTTAACAGCTTCAAACGTTTCTTTTTAATTTTAAAAACAAGGTTTGTTTCTAAACCTTGAGAATATATTAGCTTTCCAAACATGGTATACGTTTTTACCACTTATAAGAAATAATTTAATAAAATTACTATACAGCATATGGAAAGTATACATTTTGTAATAATTGAGGAACACAAAATAAATTTAAAAAAACTGTTGATTCAACTCTGTCACCTTATGAATTACCATACTGTTCGAAAATATATTATTAATATTTTTGTATATTTTATTAAAATTTATTATTAATATTTCACTCATGAACAGAAATCATTATTTTTATAATCGTATTACCGTTTTCTCTTTCTACATTATTAACTTATATCATTTGTTAGACATGCACTGAAAGTAAAACGTATTTACTGTAAGAAAATACTGTAAGTTTTACTGAGTAAAACTGAAATATAAAACGTACTTGGTAGTTTTACAAAATTAATTTGTTCATACAACTCTGACAATTGTTTTAACCAGCGAGGTTATTTTCAAATAGTTACAAGGATGAATAAATCCAATAACATTTTTTGCATATGAACATGTGTTAGGTATAGGTGAAAGGAGGTGAATGGGCAAGTTGAAAACCTAGGTATAACACAAGTAAAATATGTTGTAAAAATAAACTCTAATTACAAGTTGTAATAGAGCAAGTACATAGAAGTTAGTTTTTTAATTTCTAGTGTTTTTGCTGTTTGTAATTTTTTTCTTGGATTTTGTTGTCCATGACGTGTCCGTTGATTAACTAAATACATGTATAATGAAAAAACCCACTAGATGAAAAAGACTACAAAGACGAACTAAACATGATAAAATATCTATAGCAGAATCCAATGGATACAACAGAACAATAGTCAATAAACTCATACACAAAACAAACAACAGACAAAGAAAACAACAAATTCATAACACTAACATACATCAGTAACCACACTGAAAAAATACCCCACAAATTCAAAAAAGCAGGCTACAGAATCGCATACAAAACTACAAACAAAACAGAATACATACTACCAAAACACACACAAAACAAATTTGACCTACCTGGTGTTTACGAACTAAATTCCTCAGATTGCAAGAAATTCTACATAGGCCAGACAGGACATTGGTTCAAACAAAGATACATTGAACACACAAAGGCACTACCGAATCCAGCTTTGCAAATCACACGTACATAAACATCGAAAACAACATGGATATTAAACACGTACACACTAAAGGCCATTTTATGTTTGAAAATCCGAATAAATCGATAATTCGGAGTACCCCTTATCCCAATTAGTTCTGATTATTGACTTTCTACTTTATATCATGTGAAATCCCTTGTCTACGCTCTTAAATATAGATTATAGTGACAGGAAAATGCTTTTGTGTATTTTTAAAATTTACTAAACATTTCTACTATTAATTTTGACTACTGAAGATGGCTTGACTGCCGAAAGCACTCGTCAATACCAAAGACAACATAGTGGTTTGTACAAAATTAATAGTAGAAATATTTGAGACCACTAACACTCCAATACAACAATAAATTACTGAAAATTGTTTGGGATAATCCGGATTTTCAGATAAATGCGATTCGGATAAACGAGTTTTTAGTGTATTAGGTTTCTCCTTTATTATTGACCAGTAATAATAAGAATTATGTTGCGTACTGAGACTGCATTCTTTATAATTGTTGTTAATATTGTCTTTTATAAATGGAATGTAAAAATTGTTTCAAAGTGAGTCTCTTCGTTTTAATAAAACTGAAGAGCCTGTAAATATTTTTTGATAACTATTTTGTGAAAAATGCTAAGGTAATAAAATGTGTGAGAAATTTTTAAATATTACTGGGAAAAAGCTAATCAAATTGGTCATCATCATCGTCGTCAAACCTTTACATCCATTGCAGAATTCTAGCCAGTTTTTTGAGATCTGTCATCTCTACCTTGGTGATAGTGACAGGCCACTTTACTCCCACTCCTCATAGCCCTTGTTCATCACGCTCCTTCCTCCAGCCATTCCTATATGCCTCATACCTAATCCCCTCCACCCTTCAAGCCCATCTTCATGATATCCTCTATGATGTGCTCCTCCCATCTGGTCTTTGATCTTCTGCTATGTCTCTTTTCCTATGGTCTCCATTTTATAATTTGTTTTGAAGTGGTTTAATCTTCCTGCATATACATATGTCCATACCACCTCATTTGGTGTTGTTTAATTGCCATCACAGTATCCTTTCCATCTAATTCTCAATCTTGTACTATAATCTATATATTCCGTGTTCTATTTTTCTCTTTTCCATCTTTTATCTTCTGTCTTCCATCTCTTTAATCATTTATCTTCCATATCTATGTCTCGCTTATTACACTTCTTTCCAAATCTGCAATATTTTGTCTTCTCCGTTAGTGAGACACATTTCCCACTTTGCATTATGGTATCACTGGTATAGTCACTGTTTTGTATGAAGTGTGATAAAAAAATAATGAGAATTTTCATTTTTTTTTTTATATAACTTTATTTAGTCTTCAAAATTAATATTGTCACATTCAAAGTACTCACCATCAGATTACCTTGCACTTACGTCAACGTTTTTTCCTCTTTCCAGTCCGTAAAAGATTTGTGAAATTCTCGTTTTGGTATAGTCTTCACTGGCCTTATATCTATAGGTATAGTACTCACTAAAAGTAATGTACTAGCATTATAGGTATTGCCTTTCTCTCTCTTTTATGGTTGCAAAATAGGTATTGCCTTTCTCTCTCTTTTATGGTTGCAAAATATTGGTCTTTCATTGTACTCTTTGTTTTGGGGAACAAGAAAAGTCGCATAGGGCCATATATGATGATTACAACGGTGGTATTTTTTGCCAGATAATGCGAATTAGTAGTGAATTGTGAGCCAGCGCGTTGTCATGGTGTAAAATCCAAGAATTGTTTGGCCACAGTTCTGGTCGTTTTTTCAGATTGCCTCACGCAACCGGTGTAAGATTTAAACATAGTAAATTAACTAATTATAATACTACTGACTCGGAATACTAAGTTTTTGTTGTTTTGATGGTTCATCCTCTTCATTCACGCACTTAATATTAGTGATAAATTGTAACTTTCGCTTGTGAACACTTACATTTCTTAATGTCCTCGTAATTTAAATTGATTCTGTATTTAAACCTCGCTGAAGAAGGTGAACAACACACCAAAACGTACGAGGACATTAAGAAACGTAAGTGTTCACAAGTGAAAGTTAGAATTTATCACTAATACTAAGTTTTTATTGGGAAAAATGTAGAAGTTTTACCTTATAGCCTGAACCAGTTTTTGCTTATTACAATTTGAATTGTGTCTTTGTTTAGGATGTCGTTTTTTTGTGTGTTTGTATATTTCTAGTTGTTCAAGAGTGTCTAGTTTTCGGCCTTTTGTGTGTACGTGTAGAATATCCATGTTGTTGTATGTGTGGTTTGCTTCAATGAGGTGGTTTCAGATCACACGTATTATTCGAACATATCACACCCTACACACACAACATCGATTATTCAAGTGTCGACGCCATTGCCAAGAACAAGAAGGACAGCACTCCCTGTGGCAGCCTCTGATGAAGCTTATAATAAGCGAAAACTGGTTCAGTGTATAAGGTAAAACTTTTACGTTTTTACCTATAAAATACTTTGTGTTCCGAGTCAGTCGTGATATAATTATATTTTGTTAATCAATGGACATGTCATGAACAACGAAATCCAAGAAATACCTTTTTTTATTCTTTAAAATTAATATCGTCACCTTCAAAGTACTCCGCATCAGATACAAAGCATTTATGGCAACGTTCTTTCATCTTTCCACACCGTAAAAGATTTGTGAAATTATCGTTTTGGTATAGCCTTCAGTTGCGCCTTATATAGGTATAGTACTCAGCGATCTTGCCTTTCTCTCGTCTATGGTTGCAAAACATTGGCCATTCATTGTACTCTTTGTTTTCGGGAACAAGAAAAGTCTCATGGGGCCATATCTGATGAATTACAACGGAGTTACTTTTTGCCAGATACGTGCAAATTAGTAGCGAAATGTGAGCCGGCGCGTTGTCATGGTGCAAAATCCAAGAATTGTTTGGCCACAGTCCTGGTCATTTTTTTGGATTGCCTCACGCAACCGATGTAAGAGTTAAAGATAATACACTTTATTGAGTATTGTTATTGTGTTGTATCGTATTATTGTATATTATTTAGTATTAACTCTTTATTGAGTTTAAAATAATACTGTTATTATTGACAGTACGGCCTGACGTTAAGAATTCGTAAGTAAGGAGAATCTTCACATGTAATCTCACTTGGCGTGCTGTGTTTGATGCTGTCTCTTCAGGAAGCATTCATTGTGACAATTGAGTCCGTATTATTGTTCGAAGGCTTTCATGGCCCGGCCGGTGTCAGTTGAGTTTAAACTATCTGCCGGGCCGGAATTGGTGTCACGGGAAGCTGTTGATTCTGCGGTGTTGCTCTATGTCCATGGGACCGCATCGATAGGCTGCTCAGCCGGCATGGCGTGAGACCAATATTCAAGCCGACGAGAAAGATCCACCAGTTCTTTAGGCCGGCGAAGGACGTCCGAGACCCGCTGTCATCGTTTGGAATCTACGGAGTGTGGCCATGTTTACATTGGAACCACGAAGCGCAGCGTCCGCACACGCGTGGGTGAACATAGCTGTTACTGTAGATTGGGACAGCCGGCGGAAGAAGTCTGCCGTAGCCGAACACGCGCTCGCCAATGCGACCGTCGGATCCTCTTCGATGAGACGAAGCTCTTGTCGGCGGTGAGTGCGTACTTCCCTCGCCTTCATATGGAGTCCGTCTTAATGAAAACAGTGGACCACGGCCAAACAGCCCGGCAGATAGTTTAAACTCAATTGAGTCTGTGTTTGATTGTCATAGCCATACATCAGTGTTTCGTCCCCTTTTGTGATGCGTTTGAGTAAATCTGAGTCATTAGCGACTTCAGCCAACATTTGCTCAGCAATGGTTTTGCTGGAAATTAACAATTTTGACTGCTACTTGTTTCATGCTCAAAACTTTAGTAAAAATTGCTGTAACGTAATCGTTAAATTTTAAAAAAGGTAACTTTAATCCAGGCCCGGATTTAGGTGTCCTGCCACCCCTAGGCACTATAGTTAGCGCCGCCCCCTCCCAACAAGTAACTTCTATATTGTCACAGAACAAATGGCGCCAATCGTACACACTATCGTTTTTGAGGTCCTTAAAAGGACCGTTTGTCGAGGACGCTAAATCATTTGCGTACGCCGCCCGAGCCGCGCTGTGATGTTCGGCGGCTGCGTCCGCTGTTCCGGGCGTACTGCGGTCCTCTTCTTTCGGCAGCGGTATGTAGAGCCCGCTGCTGTCCCAGTCGATTTTCATCACTGGTCCTCCTGTGCTCTCCATGCTTCCTTCTTCCTTTTCTTCCAGCTGGCTTCATGACGTCCAATGGAGTGCGCCAAAAAAAATTTTTTTTTTTTTTTCAATGTTTGAGACCAACCAATATGGTCGGACTCGGGCTGTTTTGGAGACTAGCTCCCTTCAGCCGTGTGGGTAAGGGATTTTAGGGGAGACGTACCCCAGCTGACCGGGCCGTTGAGAAGGTGGAGGCACATAGTTGGGAGAGTATTGTTTGTTAGTTATATTGTATGCGAGTGTAGTAGGTAGCCATACGCGAGCGGGAGAGGTAGATGGATGTGGCCGTTCATTCATCTTTATTCATTCATTTTGTTTTGTTTATTTCTTCTTCGACGTTCTTTTTGGGGGGGCGGCCAAGAAAGGGACGTGTGACGCTGGTCACCAAAGCTGTTAGGTGGCAACAGGGTGCCGTCAAGGGAGGCGGAAGGAACAGATTTGAGGATTATAAGCGGGTACGTAAGTGTGGGGAACTAAAGTGTGTGTTTTCATGTAGTGAAGTGAAGATAGGGCTTAGAGTTGTAGAGTGTGGGGGAGTTTGGTAGTGTGTTGATTATTTAGGCTGCTTTAGTGTGTCAGGTCACTACCGCTGGGGAGAGATAAGTCATTGGCGGGGAAATAGTATGCATTGCTTAAGTATGTCTGTGTCTTTTACGCCGGCGTGGTGGGAGGCGAGGGGGAGGACCATTGGCAATTGTAAGGAGGCGATTTAGTAAGTAGGAAGGTCGGCTTTGTTGCGGGTGTTTCTATTAATTGAAGGGACTATTGATTGTATGGAATTGCGGCGGGAGGCTGTTCGGGAATACGCCAAAATTGCTGCTGCTGCCAGAGCTGTTGGGTTGTGCGTCGTGAGACGACCCAATGCTTTTCTAGTACCGAGCCTCCGGTAGGGGCTCCTGCCTAGTGGTCCTGTCCAGACGGAATATTATTTAATTATTTAATGGTCGCTACAACGACATGCTCGTACTAGGTCGACTAGTACAGTATTTGTCGAGGCCGTTTCCAAGAATCACCTGGACGTGTTCGGTACTCGCCAAGGCCAGCTATGAGAGGGTTTGTCTGGGTCCTCGCAGCTCGGACGTAAAAGTTACGTGCAAGTCGCCTTGCGGTGTCTTCCAAGGAACGGACACCGAGTCCTCCTCTCAAAAGTCGAGAAGAAAACCGATAGGGGACTTTGGCCGCTAGCCGAAGACCTCTGTCGAGAACGCTTTGCAACCTTTTATTATGAACGGTTGCGAGGTAGCCCCAGACGGGAATAGCATAGGTAATGATCGGCAACAGATATGCGTTGACGATCAGCTTGCCGGTCATAGCCTTGTTGACGAGTATCGGAAACAGTTGCGCGAGACGAGCGGACGCTTTCCTTCGCATCGTCTCAGCGTGGGCATGCCAGGGGAGCCGACGATCGAGGTGGACACCGAGGTATTTAACCTCTCTCGACCAGGGCAGGTACGTTCTACCGAGTCTCACTCGGCCTCGTGGTTCTTTCTGGTGCTTTGAGAATAGCACCGCGAAGCTCTTGGTTTCGTTGACGGCAACTTTCCGTCCACGTCGAATACGCATCGAGTGCGCGCTGAAGTCGTGGGATAGCTCTGTCAGCGTTCCGATCGGCGGTATAGACCGCCGTGTCGTCGGCAAACAGGGCCAGCTGGACTCCAGCCTCTCTGGGTGCGTCGTTGACGTACACGGAGAACAGAAGAGGCCCTAGCACGCTACCTTGAGGTACCCCGGCTGTAATGCCTCTCTCGGAAGAGACATGCTCGTCTATTCTCAGCAGAAAGTCCTCTCCGTCAGAAAGCTAGCAATCAAGCGAAGGTAGCAATCTGGGAGCTGGATTTCCTGGAGCTTGAACAAGAGCCCGTCTTGCCAGACACTATCAAAGGCCTTTTCCACATCTAGGAAACAGGCGACAATCTGCTCTTTCCGACAGCCGGCGCCCGTGATGTATTCCACCAGTCTCATCAGCTGATGAGTGGTGGAATGCCCCACACGGAAACCGAACTGTTCGGGGACCAGTACATCGAAATTTCTTAGATTGTCTAGTACTCTCCGTTGTACGAGACGTTCGAGAACCTTTGACGTCTCCCGGGCCGGAGGTTGCCGGGACGGGAAGCATCCTTTCCCTGCTTCGGGATCACTATGACCGTCGCCTTACGCCATTTCTGGGGAAAATAGGCCAGTCTTAGACACGCGTTGAACAGCGCAACCAAGAAAATTACTCCTTGCTCTGGGAGTCGAGTAAGAGCGGCGTTCGAGACGCCGTCCGGGCCAGTAGCTTTTCTCGGTACGAGTTCAACGAGCCGATCTGTTGCCTCTTCCCTAGTAATGGGTTCGGGCTCCGCAGTGATCGGAAGAGACAGAAAGTCTTCCACTTCGTTCTCGACTTCTTCATCGAAGTCCCAGTCCATGGGCGGGTTAGGAGCAAACTGTCGCTCGAAACACGCGCCCAAGTACTCGGCCTTCGCCTCCGGGCGAGCCAGGATTTGACCGAAAGGTCCAGCAATGGTTGGGATACGAGGTCGGCGCCTCTTCCCTACCAACGCCGAAGGTATCCGATAAGGGCTACTTTCGTCCGATCCGTCCCCTGCTTGGGCCACGGCGAGTTCCCAACAGCGTCTCCGGTAGGCCTGCATTTCACGACGTAAAATGCCGGTCGCCCGGTTGTACGCTGCTTTGTCGGCCGGATCACAGGTCCGCTGCCAGCGTCTCCGGAGGCGATTTCTTCGCAAGCGAGAGCACTCGTCTCCTCTGGGATCCGCTGCCAGTGGGGCGTGACGCTAGGCTTCATCCTGGAAGACGCGTCGATCGCAGATACGACAGCCTCGTCAAACGCGGCAACTGCCTCGTCGACTTGGCGGACGGTTTCGAGTGGTCCCGCCTCTGGCAATCGGTGACAACGCCGGGCCATAGCGGTCCCATTCTACCACCTTCCTGACATCTCTGTGTACGACGTGCTGGGTAGCGACGTGTATCAAGATGGGGAGATGATCGGACGATAGTTCCGTTAGTGCCGACACGTGGACCGGACAGTCAATTCCTTGGATCACCGCTATGTCCAAGACATCGGGAGCCGCGCGGAGTTGTGAGGGGTAGAACGTAGGTTGGGTAGGCCCAATCACTGTTACCCTGCGTGAATCAGCAAACCTGTGTAAACGCTTCCCGTTTGGGGCAGTCAAGCGACTGTTCCAATCGCGATGTTTACAGTTCAGGTCGCCGGCCATGATGACCCTCCTGTGTGCATCGAATGCGACAGCTAAGTCGGGGTGAAGGAGCTCTTTTTGCGGCGGTTTATACGCCGCGACCATCAGTACACCGCCTAGAGTGTTTAACATCTCCACAGCGGTGCCTTCGACGTGAGTCATTGCAGGCAAGACGACTCGGTGATGCTCGAGATTGAGCCTCACCGCGACGGCAGTACCGCCACCAGCAGTGCCCGGTCTGTCCTTTCGATAGCACACATAGTTGGCCAGTCGTAACCGGTTCGCAGGGGTCAAATGGGTCTCATTGAGAAGCACTACATCGGGTTTGAGTCGGGCCAGTAATTCTTGGAGTTCCTGGATCTTATTAGCCAACCCGTTGGCGTTTCAGGAAAGAATTGAGAGGTCACGTTTGAGGACCCGACTCATAGAAGTCCTACACAAGTGGCGGCTTCCACCAAGAGCATGAACCTGTCGGTTATATCGGCAGTCTCCAAGCGGGAGCGGATGGACCTGAAGGTCTGGGCAACTTTGCGGAGATCGAACTCAGCAAGGAAGTTGTGGACGACCTGGTAGTCGTCAGGTACGGCTTTAGAGGCAGAGTGCTCGGAGACTGATTGCCCATAAGAGCGCCGAGACTTATCAATCGGGGGATTGGTGGAAGCCAGGGGTACCGTAGGGCCAGGTGTAGCGCCTCTAGCGGAGGTGCTAGGAAGAGGGGCAGGTGCGAGTTCGTCGGTCTTTACGCGCTGCGCAGGCTGCCTGGACTGTGCGGCTGGGTTGGCAGGAGCCCGGGAGCGAGCGTCACGGGGCTTTCGATGCCGCTTCTTTTTGCCTGCGTTAGGAAACCGCGGGGGCGGGAGGTCAGGCGAGGCTGTTTCTAAAGCAGGGGCGGGTTCTCCTGTGCTGGGGAGGGTTGAGTATTCTCAGGCTCCACAACCGAGATCTTTTCTGTAGGCTGAGTGGTCTCACTTTTAGATGGCGCGAGGTTTCGGCGCTTTTTCGCCATAGGCGGGACAGGGCCCTGTGAAGGAGCTGACTTGGAGTTGCCTGTGCTGCAGGTGTTTGCTTCGGGCCTTTGGATCGTTTGCGTTGTTTGTTAACAACTGCGGCGAAAGACACGGCAGCCGTAGCAGGAAGCGAAGGGCCTGGCTGCTCTTTGCAGGTCTTGAACCAGCTTCCGGGCGCCTCGGTGGTGGCAGGCGCCCTTTCGTCTTTCGCCGCTCGAGCTCCCGCTGAAACACCGGACATGCCCGGTAGTTGGCGGGGTGACTTCCGCCACAGTTGATGCACCTTTTGAAAGCAGGTGCATCACAGTGTTTACTGGCGTGAGGTAAAGAGCACCTCACGCACACCGGAGCGTTAGTACAAGTTTCTGAGTGGTGCCCGAAGCGTTGGCACCTGTAACACTAAGGCAGAGCCCCGGGAGCGCGGCTTCTTTCCACTTTTACGCGGAATCCAAAAAGCCGCGTAAGAGAGAGTAGGCTTGTGGCTGCCTCGCTATTCTCCGCCATGATGCGTACCAGGGGAATTGGACGCCTTGGTCCGGCAGGAGCAAATACCCGATGTACCGCGCGAACAGGATAGCCCAGCTCGCGCAGCTCATCGAGGATTTCCTCGAGAGGAGAGTCCACGTCCAAGCCTCTGAGCACAAAAGACAGAGGCTTCACGTGTTTTGGGGAAAAGGTGTGAAATTGCAGGTTGGCAGATTCAACGAACGCCATGACGCTGCGGTACACGTCCAGACCTCGGACAACGATCTTGACAGTGTCGCCCTCAAGGAGCTTCAAGTCAACGTTGGCCGGGGAAAGTCCGGGAGCCACTATCAGTCGCCGGTAAAAGCCGGTGACGTTGTTCACGCCGTGAACGAAAACGGGCGGGATGCGACCACAGGCCGGCGGTGCTTGGGCATCGCCGGACACAGTCGGCCCCGTGCCGGATTCGCCATTGGCGGGGACAACTTCCATGGCGGACGCCGAGGAAGAGGTACAGGAGAAGCGGTTCCGCCACGGTTTCTTAACCGGGCGCCCCCGTGGCTACGCCAAAATTTTCTAGCGGCGCTCTTTTTATGCCCTGACAGGTCGTGTGCCATGAACCTATCAGAGTGCCGCTGGTCCCTGGTTGGCTCGCCTCGAGCACGTTAGATGGTCACGTCGAGGCCAATCAAGCTGCTGCTGATCCTTGATTGGCTCGCCTCGCCTTCTCGTGTCACGTCTCGGCTGGCGCCGAGAGCAGATCTTCGCCTCGCTACGTCACAACTCCCCCAGGTCTTGAATGCTCTCCGGTGGTCAGCCCATTTTTCTTCTCCGGCGGGTTTGAGCCATTGGCGGTGAACCTTGTATGGGCGTCCATCCTTCTCCACTGTGTAAATCTGCCCGCCGAGGGTTGCGGCAACGCTAAAGGGACCTTCCCAGGCTAGCTCCCATCCAGGGTACCTCCGTCCTTTGGCTGGTCCGGCGTGGCTTTTGACGTAAACCAGCTGCCCTACGGCCAATGTAGGGTCCTGTGTCCTCCGTTCCGGATACCGCCGTTGCTGATACTTGGTCTGGTGTGACCTGGCCGCCTCTTCTCGTTCCTCAATTGGCCGGACGTCCTGTTCTGCGTGTGGCCGACTCCAGTCGCCGGATCGGCGTAGGTCTCTTCCCAGCATAAGCTCGCTCGGTGTCACTCCAGTGGCGGCGTTTGCACGATTCCGCAGCGAGAACAGAACCGTCGGCAAACGCTTATCCCAGTCGCCATGGTCCTTGCAGTCATGGAGCTGGATCCGCAGCGCCTTCTTGATCTCGCCGTTGCGCCGCTCGGTCGGGTTCGCCCTGGTATGGTAGTTGGCTGTAGTCCACGGTCGTATGTGCAGCTTGTCGCACATCTGCTTCCACTTGTGGCCCGTGAGCGGCTTCCCGTTGTCGGTGAACAACGCTTCTGGGTATCCCCAACGAGGGAACACTTCTTCCTCCAGGTAGCGAATAATGGTGTCGGCGTCCGCCTTGCGCACTGCCTTTGCTTCCACCCATCTCGACAGCATATCCATGACCACTACGATGTACCGGTTGCCAGCTCGAGTCAGCGGACACGGTCCCATGACCTCCAGGGCGACAGTATTCCACCATCTCCTGGGACGGTGAGGTCGCTGTTGGTCCTGTTCGGGATTGGCGCCGCGCTTGTGGTGGGCGCATATTCTGCAACTCCGAACGTATCTGCGGACGTCGATGGTTAGGCCGGTCCAGACAAAGTCCTTGCCGATGGCCCGAAACGTTTCCTCGGCCCCCGGATGACCGGCTTCAGGGGAGTCGTGGAAGTCCCTAATGACCTCCATGCGGACACTCGGCGGCACGTTCAATCCTGGTTTCTGGTTGCGTCTGTCCTTCCAAACCAGGCCGTTGTCCACCCGGTATCCTCTCGCTGTAGCCACCGCAGGGTCGTTTCTCCACGCTTGGCACTCCTGGTCGCCTTCTTGCGCCTCCTGCACTGCCTGATGGATGCCAACAGCCGTGATTTCTTGTAGTCGCGGTGCAGCTGCCGCAACACTGCGAAGTGGCCTCTCTTCAGGCTCCATCCGTGGTTCTTCTTGGACGCCGGCAGTATCTTCAAGCCCAGGTTCCCTCGAGAGGAAGTCCGGCAACTCGTTCTCCTTGCCCGGGCAGTGGACGACGGTGAATTTGAAGCTCTGTATCAGTAGAGCCCAGCGAGCGTACTTCGTCTTCTGCCCCGTCGCCTGCCTCAGCCAGGTTAGCGCCATGTTGTCGGTCCTTAGAGTGAAATGGCGATCCTCCAAGTATGGCCGGTATTTCTTGATGGCCCAGACGACTGCCAAGCACTCCAGTTCGTTGGAGTGGTAGTTCTTCTCCGCCTCGTGCAGCTTGGCACTGGCATACGAGATGCTACGCCTCTCTCCGGCTTCGGTGCATTGATAAAGCACCGCTCCAAGTCCCTTTTGGCTGGCGTCGGTCTGCAGAAACATCGGCAAGTCTCGATCCGGTCGTGAGAGTTTTAACGGCTGCCGGAAAGCGGCCTTAACCTCTTCGAAGGCTCACTGCGTTGTGTCGTCCCAATGCCACTTTCTTGTCCACAGCAGGACCGTTAACGGTTCCGAAATCATGGCGAAGCAGAGGATGTACTCTCGCAGCCAGTTGCAGGTTCCCAGGAAGCGTTGCAGCTCTTTCTTGTTGCTGGGGGCCGGCTGGTCTTCGATCGCTCTGAGATGTTGCTGCTGCGGGAGGTTGCCGTCCGGAGTAATCTCGTGGCCCAGAAAGGCGACTTCTTCCTGGCCGAAGTGACACTTGTTGAGCGAGCAGGTCAGCTGGTGCATCTGCAGCCTTTCCAAGAGTTGAGCCAGGTGTCGCAGGTGCGTTTCCCAGTCGGGGGAGTAGACAATGATGTGGTCCAGATAGACGAGGCAGCACTCCCGTAGTAGTCCCGTGAGAACATCCTGCATCAGCCGTTGGAAGGTGCTGGGCGCGTTCTTCAGCCCAAAGCACATCACCCGGAACTGGTAGCGACCTCCGTCGGGCACCGAGAATGCTGTGTACTTCTTTGCTTCTTCCTCCAGCGGGATTTGCCAGTAGCCGCTCTTCAGATCTAGGGTCGAGAAGACTTTGGCCCCGCTGAGGTCCTTGATTGTTTCATATATCAGCGGCAGTGATGAGTCCACATCCTCGGTCTGATCGTTCAGCCTCCGGAAGTCCACGCAGAACCGGGGTGGGCTGTCCTTCTTCTTCACAATCACCACCGGAGAGCTGTATGGCGAGGTGGCCGGTTCAATGATACGCTGCCTCAGCATCTCTTCTACCTGTTCCCGGATGGTACGTTTCTTCTCGTCGGAGTACTGGTACATTGGGAGCCGGAATGGCTGGCTACCTTCTTTCAGCCGGATCTCGTGCTTGGCCGCAGATGTGGTGCGGAACGGGCCACGGGAGAACAGACTACGATGACGGTGTAACATTTCCAGAAGCCGTCTACGGTGTCGGCCACCTGCTGACGTTTGAAGGCTAGCTTCCTCAATGTCCTCTTCCTCGGGCTCCGCGCGGTCATTCCAGAAGACAGTCTGTCGGTTCTCGCTGCCAATGTGAAGGCAGCCCCGTCGGTAGTCCACAACTGCTTGGTTTGCCGTGAGCAAGTGATGGCCCAGCAAAACTTCTTCTTGCAGTCCGGGCACTTCTAGCAGACTGGTGGTGGTCGCGAGACTTCCAATTACAATGTCTGCGACGACGGCAGTCGTTGATTGACATTGATGACCGTGTAGCGCCAGCTGGATATCTCGGGGCTCCGTCTTCCTCCCTACGGGCAGCAGACCGGCCCGAATGAAGTCGTAGTTTGCGGCGGAGTCCAAGGCTGCGGTCAGTTTTCGGCCGGCGATCTCTATTGGAATGCGCGGTATGTCCGTACCTAGTTGGTTCACGCGCCCCCCGGTGGGCTATTTACTGGGGCGCTTGGTCGTTTCCCTGCCGGTTCTTCACAGGGCAGTCCCGATGGAAGTGTCTTCCCGGGCAGAAGCGGCACTTGGGCGTTAGGCTGTTTATTCTTTGTTCCTCTTTCGTGCTTGAGGCCGATCGACACTGCTTCGACCCCTCTACTCGATCCAGGGAGTTTTCAGCAGAGCCATCCCGACCTCGCGCACGACTATCTTGATCCAAGTCCGCCTCGATGCTCATTGCCCGTTGTAAAAGTTCCTCCAAAGTTGTAGGCGGCGGGAACCTCAGCGCCAGTCGAAGGCGTGGCTGCAGCTGTTGTGTAAGCATGGCTATGCTCGTCCTCTCGTAACCTCCGGGATACAGACGGCGAAACAGCTTGATTTTTCTCAGGATAAAGATTTCCGCCGATTCCTGCCGCTGCGTTTGACCGTACAGCTCGGCCAGCAGCTCTGCGTCGCGTTGCGTCCCGCAGAAGTGATGCCGGAAGCGGTCGCAGAACTCGGGCCAATTTATCTGCAATCCCGTGTATCTCTCTGCCCACGTGGCAGCTTCTCCTCGGAGCTGCCGCACTGCGTAATCCGCCCATTGTTCCGGTGGGACTATGTAGTCCCGCAGCTGTCGCTCTAGCTGTCGAAGATATCGTTCTAGATCCTCGTACTTGAGGCCATGGTATGTAGCGATGATCACCGGTGGCAACGTGCACCTCAGAGCTGCGGCGAATTGCGCAAAGCCTTGCTCTACCTCGGACCCGGTGTCCCGCTGGGTGTAGGTGTTGGGCGCCATGTTGTTTTGTGTGCCGGCTGGTAGCTCTCTGGCGTGGCTGGATCTTGCATCCGCAAGATGATCGTTGCACCACGTTGGGCGCCACTTGTCACAGGACAAATGGCGCCAATCGTACACACTATCTTTTTTGAGGTCCTTAAAAGGACCGTTTGTCGAGGACGCTAAATCATTTCAGTACGCCGCCCGAGCCGCGCTGTGATGTTCGGCGGCTGCGTCCGCTGTTCCGGGCGTACTGCGGTCCTCTTCTTTCGGCAGCGGTATGTAGAGCCCGCTGCTATCCCAGTCGATTTCCATCACTGGTCCTCCTGTGCTCTCCATTCTTCCTTCTTCCTTTTCTTCCAGCTGGCTTCACGACGTCCAATGGAGTGCGCCAAATTTTTTTTCGCTCTAGGCTGTGCGGTTGTGCGTCGCAGAGACGAACCGCTCGGGATCTGAGTTCCGAGCTACCTTCTGGAGCTCCTGCCTCGTGGCCCTGCCCAAGTAGGGCGTGTACTCTATAGCAGGCCGATTCTCGGCTGTTGTGCTAGCTTACACTAGCGCAGTATACACCGAGGGCGTTTCCACAAATCACCTGGACGTATACGGTACCTGCCCAGCCCAGCCACTAGAGGATTGTCTGGGAACCTCGCCGCACGTGCATAAAATTTGCGTGCAAGCTGCCTGAATGTTTCGTCTAAGGAGCGGACGCCAAGTCCTCTCCTTAGAAGGCGAGGTGAGAAGCGACTGGGGACTTTGGCCGCTAGCCGAAGACCCCTGTCGAGGACGCTCTGCAACTTCTTTTTATGCATTGCGGCGAGGTAACCCCAGATCGGGCAAGTGTAGGTAATGACCGGCAGCAGATACGCGCCGACGATCATCCTGCCCAATTTCCTGGTCATGACTGAGCTGATCAGGAGTGGAAACAGTGCGCACAGACGAGCGGATGCTCGCTTATGAACTGTCTGAGCGTGGGTACGCCAGGTGAGCCGACGGTCCAGGTGTAATCCGAGGTACTTGACCTCTTTGGACCAGCGCAAGTACGTTCTACCGATACGTAAGTGCCTAACAGGGTTCTTCCGTCGCTTAGAGAATTCGACGGCTACACTCTTGGTAGCGTCGAGTTGCACTCTCCAATTCTCAGGCCAGTCCACGAGCGTACCGAGCTGGCGCTGCAGTCGTAAGACGGCCCTTTCCACATGACGAGCGGCCGTAAATCCGCAAAGAGGGCCACCTGGACTCCAGGCTGTCTCGGCACGTCGTTGACGTAGAGCGAGAACAGAAGGGGGCCAAGAACACTACCTTGAGGGACGCCGGCTGTGATTCGTCTCTCGGAAGAGACTGAATCTCCAACTCTCACGCAGAAGGTCCTCTCCGTCAGAAAGCTAGCAACCGGATGGAGGTAGCAGTCCGGGAGCTGGACTTGCCTAAGCTTGAATAATAGGCCATACGCTGTCGAAGGCTTTTTCAACATCTAAGAAACAGTCAACGGTCCGTTCTCTCCGACACCCGACTTCCGTGACGTATTCCACCATTCTCATCAGTTGATGAGTGGTCGAATGCCCCACACGAAAGCCGAACTGTTCGGGGACCAGCACGTCAAAGTTGGTTAGATGTTCTCGTACACGACGCTGCACGAGGCGCTCAAAAACCTTGGACGTAGCGGAGAGTAGGCTGATAGGCCGGAGGTTGTCGGGGCGGGTAGCATCCTTTCCCTGCTTCGGGATCACGATGACCGTCGCCTTTCGCCATTTCTTGGGAAAGTAGGCCAGTCTGAGACACGCGTTGAACAAATCAGTCAAGAATTGAACTCCAGGCTCGGGAAGAAGTCGTAGAGCGGTGTTCGTAACACCGTCCGGGCCTGGAGCTTTTCTTGGCTGATGTTCAGCGAGCCGATCTGAGACCTCTTCCAAAGAGATGGGTTCGGGCTCCGCCGTGATCGGAAGAGACAGAAAGTCTTCCACAGCCATCTCGACTTGTTCGTCGAAGTCCCAGTCCATGGGCGGGTTGGGAGCGAACTGTCGCTCGAAACACAAGCCCAAGTACTCGGCCTTCTCCTCCGGGCGACCCAGGAGTCGTCCGAACGGTCCAACAATGGCGGGGAGTGGAGGTCGTCGCCTCCGTCCCGTCAATGCGGAAGGTATTCTGTACGGGTGACTTTGCGGGTCCGCATCCCCCGTTCGGGCCACGTCGAGTTCCCAACAGCTACGTCGGAACGCCTTCAGACTGCCACGCAGTCGTCCGGTGAGCCGATTGTGTGCTGCCTTATCGGCTGGATCACGGGTCCTCTGCCAACGTTTTCGGAAGTAATTCCTCTCGCGAGCGAGAAGAGAGACTTCCTCAGGGATGCGTTGGTAGTCAGGCGTGAAACCAGCTCGGGTACGTGAAGACACGCTTATAGCCGAGATGATTGCCTCTTCGATTCCCGCTACTGCTTCGTCTAGGAGGCGAACGGAGTCGAGTGGGGCCGCTGGCGGCAATCTACGGCACAAGGCCGGGCCGTAGCGGTCCCAATCGATAACCTTCTTCTTGTCAGAACGTGCATAGGCGTGCTGGGTAGCGACCTGGACCAAGATGGGGTTGTGGTCGGATGTCAGCTCCGTAAGCGAGAATACCTCGACCGGACAGACAATTCCTTGGGTCACCGCAATATCCAGATCATCGGGAGCCGCGTTAGGTAGTGTCGCAAAGAACGTGGGTTGCGCTGGACCAAATACCATCGCCCGGCGCGATTCAACAAACCTGAGCAAGCGCCTCCCGTTCGGAGTAGTCAAGCGACTATTCCAAACGCGATGTTTGCAATTCAGATCGCCGGCCAAAATTACCCTTCGGTGGGAATCGAAGATGACGTCCAGGTCGCCGACAAGGAGTTCAGCTTGTGGGGGCTTGTATGCTGAAACCACGAGGACGGCGCCAAGAGCTCCGTGGACCTCAATGGCGGTGGCCTCTAGGTTGGTTAGATGCGGCAAAACGACACGATGATGACCTATGGAGGTCCTCACCGCGATCGCCGTGCCGCCTCCTCGTCGGCCAACTCGGTCATCCCGATAGACCACGTAATTTGGTAATCGAAACCGGTTCGCCGAGGTCAGGTGAGTTTCCGTGAGGAGAAGTACGTCGGGTTTGAACCGAGCCAGGAATTCTAGAAGGTCGGAATGCTTGGAACCGATGGAGTTAGCATTCCAGGCTATGAGTGAGAGGTCTCGTCTAAGGGCTGCGCCAAAATTTTCTAGCGGCGCTCTTTTCATGCCCTGACAGGTCGTGTGCCATGAACCTATCAGAGTGCCGCTGGTCCCTGGTTGGCTCGCCTCGAGCACGTTAGATGGTCACGTCGAGGCCAATCAAGCTGCTGCTGATCCTTGATTGGCTCGCCTCGCCTTCTCGTGTCACGTCTCGGCTGGCGCCGAGAGCAGATCTTTGCCTCTGTACGTCACAATATATTCAATTCTCCTTGACTGCTGAAAAAAAAGTTGCTGAAATAGTCATTTCAAATATCTCTATTCCGAATATCTCATTTGATCTTAAATTTAAAAGGGAAATGTGATGGAATTGTGAAAAAGACTACATTTTTTTTAACTTTTGTTAATATTTATTTACGTGTACACTTTAGTAACACATAGATTAGATTAGTTTTACAACAAGTAATATACGTAGGCCTACTTTCTTTATATAGGTTTATTTATAGACCTACATGGTTTGGTTTTATTATCAAACATAGTAAAATCGATGAAACTAACGTAAATTGAATAAAAATAACAAATAGTTTAAGAGTGATTGAATAAGATCGCAAATTACACAAATGGCTTGATTTTACATTGGCTTTCGTCTTGCTTTGATCAGTGAAAATTCTTCAGTAAGGCCTTCAAAGGTCACTGTTTAAAAGTTCATTTGTTCACTGTTTAAAAGTTCTGCCTCAACATGCAGGATTGAGAGTGAGTTGAGTTTTTCCTCATTCATTGTGGATCTGACACATGATTTAATTCTTTTTAAAACAGAAAACGTACGTTCTGCCAAACAGTTAGAGATAGCTGTACACAAATACATACGAAGAGCTATTGCAATATTTGGAAATGTTGATTGAAGTTGCTCTTGTCGCATGAATAACATCATATGCAGTGGGGTGTTCTTAATATCAGCACTTTTTATTAGTCCAGCAAAATGGACACATTCATTAGCAAATGACTCTTCAAGACCATTTTTTGTACAAAGATCGAAGTTTATTAGCACGTTCAATGACATGCTAATAAATTGATGGCGTGGTAGACAGTTCCTTAAAAACTACAAAATTTTCCGCTATTGAGTCATAGGCATTTTTCCTTCTATGCAACTTAGATTTTAATCGGTCGAGTACTGTATAAAACGTGTCCACCTTGAACTTTTCTCTTCCATGAAGAATAACTTCAGACTCATTGTTCTCATCAACCTGGTGTTTTCTTTTGACATGGAATCCATAGGTATGTAATGTCTTACTCGCACGTTTCGCGAAAATCGACCGTTATGTTTCAAATGTACTTTCGGCATACCACTATCTCACGAACCGCTCAACCAATCCCAGCAAACCAGGTGTCAGGTGATCGAGTCACTCGGCCCCCTTCCACCAATAGTACTGAGAATTTTGACAACTGACTTCAGTCGCCTCTAGGCTTTGTCTGCGTGAGGGTGTTTTTGCGCCGAAAATTTCTAAATTGCTCCACTAAAACTTAAATATCTCGGGAACTACAAGTCCGATCGCGAAAATACAAAGTGCGTTGTGATCCTCAGAACTAAATCTCTCCAATAACACCAATTCCGAGTACCAGAAGCACTCACAGAAAATAATAACAACATTTGAACTCAAAAATTTGAAATGCCTCGACCTAAAAATCGCGATAAAACTCGAACCAAAATTTTCAAACCGAAAACCGGCAAATCCTGTGCAGAGCGTCAACAGGCCTATCGTTTGAGACTAAAATCAAAGAAATCGGCCGAGAACTTAGAAAATGGCAACCATTTGAAGATTGACGAAACCCCGTCAGCGCCCAAGCGGTCCGCATCTCCGATACCTGGGTCATCCGGCGTGCCCCCAAAGCGACTCAGATCGAGCGTACGGCTAGCTAGCAAGAAAACAGACGATGAGAACATTAACAACTTGTGCTTCGACAACATTGGACCCTCGATGCTCTGCGCAGAACAGCCCGGTCCAAGTCGCCGCTTCAAAGGAGTCGACGAGGAATTCTCTAAGCACTTTATTAACAATCCGTTCGGCTCGGTGTGTGGGATCTGCGATCGCTTGTGGTTCAAGAGTGATCTAAGATCGTGCGTACCATCATACATAAGTCTCTTGGCCACAGTGTTCGGAGCGGACGAGTACTCAAGTGTGAGTAATATGGAAGGCGTGTGCTCTACGTGTGTTGCAAGTCTGCCCATGATTCCATGTCTACCGGTAGTCCCACGACTACCAGGTTTAAATTTTTTCTTTGTCGTTTGTTTAAATGACTCGTAGTCCATCTCAGCGTTTCTTTGCTTGTTTTTCATATTCATCAAACATTTCCCGCAGGGAAGCAATAAACGTGATTAAAGACTCATACAGTATTACTACTTTTTCAAGTGAAGTATCAACTTTTTGGAGAGTTTGACTCACTTTCTCAAATCTGTCTAAAATGTCACACCACAGTTCCATCATCAATGTTGTTTCAAGTCTGTTCAAAGACTTCAATAATCCCGATGCTTCACTCCTTACTAACGGTTTCTCATTAGTAGCCTATCATCTTCGTAATGCTCCAGAGTCAGTATCACACTTTCTAAATTCCCACACAGGCTCTTAGAGGCCTCTTCTCTAGCGCTCCAACGGGTATCAGACAAACTCTTGAGTGTTTTACTTTTAGGTTGACTAAAACTTAGTAAAGTTTCCCACCTCTTGGTAGATGCAGTGAAAAAGTTATACACATTTTGAGTTAAGTTAAAAAATGCACATGCTTCCGGACAACAACTTGCAGCACAAGTGCCTACTAGATTAAGAGAGTGCTGAACAAGGTACGAAAAGTGTTTTCGGATTTTCACCCTTGATGCACGCTTGCAAGCCACTATATACTCCTGAAATATTGTTGGCATTACCATACGATTGTCCTCTACAGTCAGCAATATCAATCGAGTTTTGACTCAAAACAATCATCACAGCATTAGCTAAATTCTCTGATTTATGCCCGGGATGAGGCAAAAATAAAAGGAAACGTTCAACGGGATTGCCATTTTCTTCAACATATCTTAAGACAAAGGATAATTGATCAGTGTGACTTACATCGGGTGTTGAGTCTACTATTATGGAGTAGTACTTAGCTCGTTTTACATCGTCAATTATGATTTTTCTTACTTTACAAGCAAGCAATTCGATCACCTCATCGCATATAACTGAAGAAAGGTAGGAGGTTCGTCCTGAGCCTGGATTACCGAATCTCTGAATGTGATCAGTTAGAAATGGATCGAATTCAGATACTAGTTCTAAAGACGTCATATATTCACCGTTGTGCAGAGAACCAAATATTTCATCATCTCCTCGAAAGGGACGTCCTCGACTTGCCAACTTTTTTACAACAGCAGAAACTCTTTTCAGTACATTTCACCAGTACTTTCTTTTGCTATCCACATATGATTCATAGTGCTTTTCTAGAGTTCCTAGGCCTTTTCTGCGGGTTAACAATATCAGTTCAGAATTCATACGTTCTTGAGAATTTTCATGAGCAGTTAATATTCTCCCAATATTTTTCCAGTCCGATACGCCTTCAGTGGCTAACTTAGAAGCTGTGTTTGATTTTCCAAATAACCTACACGAAGCACAAAATACTGAGCCTGTACTCTTTGAGTAAACTAAATAGTCTCTTGAAGTCGATTCTCCATTTAATAATTTTCGGTTAAAGATTCTTTTATGTAAATATCTGGTCTTACTGCCAAAAACTCTTTTGGAATTTTGAAAGTCACATTCCTTGTTCTGATTAATACCTTTGCGTAAAAGTATTTCAATTGTCGTATCATCAACTGTCCACTCAATAGGATCATCACTAACAGTGTCATTAGTATTTACGATATCTGAACATTTATTGGTTACTTCACATTTAACGTCTGTTTTTTTAGCCTCGTTCAATTTAAAATGCAGACTTTTACGCTCACTGTTTAAGTGTTCATTGCTTTCAGAATCAAAACCACTATAATCTACATTAGATTTTTCAAAATTTTCACAACCACATGCAATATCATACTGTTGACACAAGTCTCCTTCCACATTATTTAGTTTGTCTACAGGTTTGAAAAAACTGTCAACCTTTTTAATAGTTTTTAAAAGCTTAGTCTCTTTTTCACGTTTTTCGTTTGCAAGTTTTCGATACAACGATCCACTAAGCTTTATCCTTTTCTCACACATTCTTTGTAAAAAATAATAATTCACCGCTCATATACAGGGTGTCCCGGGAGGAGAGGGAAATAATTTGAGAAATGGTTCTATAATGTAAAAGAAGAAAAAAAGTTCATATAAACATATGTCCGGAAACGCTTTGTAAGCGAGTTACGGCTAGCGAAAGATTTCGCCCGGGTTTCGGTTCCCCCGGGTAAATGAAGACTTTCTGAAATTCTGGGAAGGTAAATTAAGGGGCGAATTCTGTTGTTTCTTATGGTTTTTTACCTGAAAAATCGAATAAAACAGGTCGCAGAACTGTATCTCCCATAAGTTTCATGATATCTGACGTAAAACAGAAAAATCTTTGCCTAAAAACAAAAATTTGTTTTTAACCAAAATTGGAATTTTTTGTTGATTTTATTGACTTTATTTACATAATTTTTCTCAGAATTAAATTCTTTACAAGTTTTGTTTTTACCTTTTATGCATTTATTAATCATTTAATAAAGTTATTGTACTTCTAACCTAACAAAACTTTTAACGAGAGGTAAACTGTTTCACGGAGCGCCGTTAAAGTAAAATCGTCGGTTAACGGCGGAGAGATTTTTGGGCCGTTAAGAAATTAATTACCGTCAAAACAGCGATAGATAACCTTGAAAATTTGTTTCTTGCATTTTGTTGTTCATGACGTGTTCGAGTGTTATCACTAACTGTATTAAATTTTTCCGACGCGGAACGCAAATATTTTAAATGACAAATATTTGATACAGCCTCTGATGAGGCTCGTAACGAGTGAAAACTAGTTCAGGCAGTAAGGTAAAAAAGTACAGCTTCTTTTTATTTTTAATCTAAAATATATGTGTCCGCGTCGGAATAATATAGGCCTACTAGCCTATAGTTAATACTTAACAGTTATGTTCGGTGTCGCTTTGATTGTTGTTGTTGTTGATTACTCATTAAATATAATATGCAAAAATTTGTTCGATTTATATATACCTACAGGAAAATACACAAAATCTTTATCAGGCATTTTTTTAAAGTTGCTGTAATATTATTAAAAATAAAACCAAACTAATCAGAACAACAAAAAAACGAAGGGAAAGTAAAATTACAAAATACACACAACAAATGTATGCATGAAAAAACCCACTTAATAAGCAATTTCTTGTACAAATCAGAAGCAGCATCTGCAATTAGTTGGCGTGTAAACGATCGTTTACTAACCTGACTCATCTGGGTATTACTGAAATGGCTTAACATTACAGATACCTACATTAAAAAAACAGGTCGTTAAAAATATGCTTACAGTTTTCCAACTCCAGAAACAAGGAACTTTTTACTTTTCAGTCATAAAAATTTTAACTACTCTATATATGTATATAAAATATTTGTTTAAATCTATTTTTCTTTAGAGTTCAGTAACAATGTACTATTTTTGTTGATTTGAAGTAGGCTTTTTATCACAGGGACAGTTCTTTATTGTTAAAAAAAAATCATTAAATGTGTGTATGTGTGAGTGTGTGTGATTCTACAACACAAACAAAATTCCATATTCCATTAACAGAATCTACCTCAAGTTTCTTTTATTCCTTTGACCGAAGACACTACATTTGTGAAAGAGCCCTATATTTGCAGTGGCGGATCTAGGTTGTCCTGCGCCCGGGGCAAGAATAATATTGGCGCCCCCATTTTTTTTTGTTTTTAGTTAATTGGCATAATATAATACCACACACACACACACACACACACACATGACCGGGCATATGAAGTTGAACGTAAGTGTAACTAACCTAAAAACAGGCATCTAGCAAAACTAAAAGCTTCCTAACGGGAACTAAAAGCCTAACGAAAGTCTAACCTCCAAACGGGCAGGAAGGCGAGCTAGCAAAATTATAACCTCCGAATGGGCAGAAAGGCGACAAAAACTTAAAAGTACCGCCCTCATCCATCCTCCTTTAAGTTTCTCTATCAAGCTCTAATTTTTTTTTACAAGACACGAGCACATTTAAGTAGGGTAGGGTTTGAGATAAAACGTAATATCCATTTTATACTAAGAAATTCTTTATTTGTCATTTTTTATTACAAAGGAAAAATACATACCAAAAGTTATATACCGGTACTTAAAAACCCAATCACTAACGCTATTCAAATATTACGAAGTCAGTAACGAAAATTAACGAAATATTTTAATTTTTCGTCAGTAACGAAATATTTTACTCTGCGAGCCTTTTGTTCAGAGGCGGCTCACTCATAAGGGCACATGGTCACGTGCCCCTCCAGAAAATCACGAAATAAATAAATATTGTAGAAACGTCCTCGTTTCGAATGATAGCAATAGTTTGTAACAGTGAGAAATCTGGAGAAATGTGGCAACGCGAAAACAAATGTGGCAACATAGCGACGGTCACAGAGACGTTGTGACCCAATAATATTATGACTCCCTTCCTCTTCACTACTCTCTTGTGGTGGGAGAGCGTAATGCTAAATTCCCATAGCATTCGGTCACACTAGACTATGTGACCATTGACCAAAAATTAACAGTCTTCAAGTAGTAAACTCTGAATCCTGTAGGTGCGCCACATTACTGCAACTAACGGATATGAATCGGAGCTATTTAGTAGACTATTACATTTTACCGCCATCTGAGCTGTGCTATAGGCTAATACTAATAATTACTGTTACTTTCTTAGTATATATTGTTCCGAAATAATGTTATTATAATGTTTCTATCGTGAATATGATTATAATAATTTTTGCGATTTTATATAATTTTAAATTATATTCTCATTGAAGGAAATATTAAAATAGTATGTGTACCTAGAGCGGTTGTGTTATGTGCTACACGATAATTGTGGTGGCAGTGCTTATAGTAATTGTATAAATTGTAGTGTTACAAGTGGTTTTCAGTAATCAGTGTTACGCACGCGTGTAAATAACGGTGTTGAAAATATTCAAGTGTCGGTATTTTGGGTGCTTGTGTAAATCTCTGAGACAAAATGAATGATGTCAAGTATTTACAGAGTAAAACTTTGTGCTATGAAGATAGGTTAATAGCAAAACAATTGGGTCCACCAAGACTGCAGTTGTCTATCAACCAAGTGTTTAAGGACAAAAACAGAACCTATAATAGAACGTTCAATACCGCAGTGTACGAAAAATGGGAATGGATATGCGGATGCCCCACAATCAATGCTTTATTTTGCTTTGCTTGTCTTCTGTTTGGCGGTGAAGACATGTGGACTAAGTCGGGCGTTAAAGATCTGAAACATTTACCAGAAAAGAGTAAGAAGCATTCGCTGTCTAAATGTCATTTAGACAATGAAATGAGTTTAGCCGTGCTAGGTATTGTAAATATTAGGTTGCAACTCGATGATGGTTACAGAATTTCTGTTCGTAAACATAACGAACTTGTAGACAAGAACAGATACATCTTGTCTCGAATAATTGATGCGATTAAATTTTGTGGGGAATTTGAATTAGCTTTACGTGGCCTCGATGAAACAGAAGAAGCAGACAACAACCCAGGGATTTTTAAAGGACTAATCAATTACACTGCAGCACTTGACAGTGTTTTGAAAGATCATTTAGAAAATTCAACAGTGTTTAAAGGAACCTCGAAAACAATTCAGAACGAACTTTTAAATGCCATTTTGTCAGTGTGTCGAAAAAATATTGTGACTGAAATTTCTACGATAGACTTCATATCACTTCAGGCTGATGAAACAACTGACAGTTCGTGCAAAACACAGATGGCACTGATTTTGAGATATCTCATTGAAGGGAGAAAAATTGAAAGGTTTTGGGGTTTTTTTGAAGTCCCTTTTGATAAAAGTGCTCAAAGTTTAGCCTCGACAATTTTAGGACAGTTGGAAGAAATAGGAATAGACAGGTCCCCGGAAAAACTAATTTGTCAGACTTACGATGGTGCATCTGTTATGAGTGGTCAGAAAGGAGGGGTCCAGTGTTTGGTTAAAGGGAAGTATCCAAATGCAAATTTTATTCATTGTTATGCCTATCAAGGGAATCTGATTCTTCAAAACTCAACATCGTCTGCCTCCCAGAGTAGAATATTTTTTCAAGACCTGCAAGGAATAGGACCATATTTTTCAAGATCTCCAAAGAGGATGGATTATTTAGTAGAAATTGTAAAAAAAAAATTGGGTCTGTGCCTCCTACAAGATGGTACTTTCAACACAGGGCTGTTAATACTGTGTTTGAACATAAAGATAATCTAATAAAATGTTTTGAACACATTAGGGACATAGAGATTTCTGACAAAAGTGCTTCTAGCCAGGCTGCAGGATTTGTACGAACTTTGAGGGATCCTCAGTTCATTTTCTGGTTGACTTTTTTCCACAAAATTGTGCCTCATGTGGCGATTTTCTTTGATTGCATTCAACAAAGAAACATTGGTGCAATAAAAATGAGAACATTTGTTAAAAATGTTGTGAGTGCAGTGGTTAATATTCGTAAGACCTAATATTCTGAAGACAGTGAAGTGTCTGTAAGTGAGCCTGTGACTAAGAGACAGTGTGTTGAACAATTAAGTAATAGGAGCAACCGTGTGGCCGCTTTGGAAGTATGTGATATGATTGTGAACTATATTAATGAAAGATTTCAATTTTCAGATCATTTATATGTTTCCAAATTGTTTTTAGTTGAAAAGTTCCCACAGTACTGTGTTGAGTTTCCGGAAAATGATTTTCAGACTACAATTAAATTTTATCCCACAATAAATGGTCCGAAACTGAGAACCGAACTTGAAGTGTTATACAGTCGTGAAGATTTACGTATTGCTTCTGGTGCAACACCCTTATTACAGTTTTTCCTTAATAATAACATGTTTCGTACCTTCTCAGAGTGTGTGACTATTTTAAAGATAATTGTTACCATACCGATGACAACTGTTGAAAGTGAAAGGTGTTTTTCTACATTGAAAAGAATAAAAACATTTTAAAGAAATTCCATGGACACTGATAGACTGAATGCATTGGCTATGCTATCCACAGAAAAAAAATGATTCATGGAATTCAAGATTTCAAACAAGTTATAGAGGAATTCGCTACATCTAAAAACAGGAGAATGGAATTGTTATACAAAAAGTGAAATACCAGGTAAGACATTCTATATTTTTTTACCTAAGTACTAATTACCGCCAATGGTGGCCCACCTTAGATCCTCCCCACTGTGTGCCCCTCCCATTTCATTACTCACGAGCCGCCACTGCTTTTGTTGTGCAAATAAGTCTATGGCATCGTCATAATTAATTTGATGTGCGATTTGATTTTCGATTGCCAGAATCGCGAGACTTGATAAATGTTCCTGGCTCATCGATGATCACAGATAGTTTTTAATAAGTTTAAGTTTACTAAAACTTCGCTCACAGCTTGCGGATGTGGTCGGAAGCGTACAGTAAATCCGCAGCGCAATACAAATATTGGGAAAGGCATCCTGCAAATCATGGGTGTAGATCTGTTGCAAGAGGTAGAAAGCGCTAGCCTTTTTTATGTCGCCGCAGCCGCCAAATAAAAGTGGAGCTTGTTCTTTAAAAACGGCAAGTTCCTGGCAGAACTCAAATAAATGTGTTTAAGTTATTTTTATAAATAACCTTGTTTTAAATATATTAAACAGTAACATCAATACATAAAGGTTATTATAAGTACATGCCAAATTTTTCTTATAGATTGGTCTGGAAATTGAGAATTTCATTTTCAATGTTTATAAAAAATTTGGTAGTACAGTATTTACAATAACTTTTAAATGTTAATGTTATTGGTTCATATGTTTAAAATAAATTAATTAATAGAAATCAGAAATTAAGTTGAATAGCATTTTAACTTCATAAGCTATGACAAATTGCTCCAATTTACTATTAATAATGAATTTAGGTGAGGTACTGTTGGCTGTACCTTGGAGCAAATCACTATAAAAATAACAATTATATAAAAAATGGAGAAAATAGAGATTCCACGACCCCGTATTTTATTTATTGGATGCCCGGAATCCGCGAATTCTAATTTTTTGTTTTATTAGGAGAAATTAACAAGATGAATTAAATTAAATGTATTTGTTCTTGGGAAAATTGATTTTCTGTCTATGGCTTTAACAATGGTATGTTTTGGTGAAGGTCGCTGAAGATTTTCAGTACTTGATTTTAGCTTCTGATAAGGGATCACGAATGTTTCGAAACGTTAAGAAATTTTTTCATTTTTATAAAAATTGCATAATGTGACTATGCATAATGTGCTACTACACCTTCCCGTAACATTAGTACTAAACTGTATATTTACTAGTTTACGCGGTGTCGGTGTAGAATTTCCGATTCCTTATAAAAATAATCGAGTCACAAAAATCGAATTGAATCAACCACAGTTCAATTTGCCGCCCCCCTGAAGTTGCCGCCCCGGGCAAGGGCCCCGGCTGCCCCCCCCTAGATCCGCCATTGTATATTTGCACTGTGTGCAGGAATAGGGAATAAAAAACAATTGTTAAAAATTCCAAATTCCAGTAGCCTACTTGTTCTTAGAATGTTGAATTTTTTTCCACTTCCCATGTATAAACAATTTGTCAGATTCCTAGTTTTTAAGATTTGACCGTTGTTTTTATAATTTTCCTGTCATTATGATAGAAGTTTTATGTGTTAGAAAGAGGATATGTCAGGAAAAAAGAAGCCAAATTATAACCAAAATATAAGCCAAATCATTAACAATTTTAATTTAGTTAAAAATGGAATAAAATTAACAAAGGTTCATGAAACGGGGCATTAGTTAGTACTATTTTGAATGTTCATCACTTCTTTGTTCACTACTTAATAATTATTAGTATTGTTGGTACTTTCACTGTGAACTTACTTGTTGTATTTACTCATACGTCGTTTCGGAGTGGTGTGCTCCTTCGTCAGTGAGTTTGGATACGGAATGTGCAAACTGTTGGTAATTTTATGTATAACGGTTTTAGTTAACAGGTTGTGTGTGGGTGGAGGTGGAGGGGATTGGCGCTAGAGTTTGAATTGTTGTAGGTGTTGTTTATTACTGTGTCAAATAGTGTGTTTGATTTGAATTGTAATTGGTCATCGAGTATGTTGTTGGGTTGTGTTTGTATATTTCAAATTGTTCTGTGGCGTTAAGTTTACGACTTTTGGGTAGGAAGTGTAACATTTTAAGGTTGTTTTTTATATTGGTGTAACTGTGGTTTTCTGTCTGCATATTGTAATAAAAGGTGTGTGTGGTTGGGTTGTAAAATTTGTTAATTGATGTTATTTAGTGTTAATTGTGTCAAAATGTAACTTCTCTTATCATTTACGGGTAAACCGTATTTCGCTCTGCTGCATTCAAATGTTGCCGCCTCGCCACCTGATTGACGCACGGCTTTCTGCAGTGTTGACTCGGCTAGCGTCTTGCTTTAACGCTTTCACTTCAATAATTCTTAGTTATCATTATAAATTAACTGAATCAAACATACAGAATTGCAGATTGAGAACATTTATTAACCTTTTAGAATATTTCAATTACTTTATAGTACATCAAATTCGTTTTCTGCACCGGCTATTACACTTGTTCGGTTGGTACTTGCTCAGTTTGTGTACACAGTATCTTTAATGTTAGTTTACAGTTTTGTATGGTTATTCTCAGGGGTGTTAAAGTCCTTTCGGCTACAGAAATATATACTTACGGCTAACACACACAAAGTTATAGCAATTCTTAATACTAATTACATAAACAAATTAATATCTCATTATATTCTATTAAGTAATTACCAATGAAAACTTGTAAAGAAATTTTGGGTTAGGTTTCGTTTGTCAAATTTATTTATCAAAAGGTTCGTCAATTATTTATTATATTTTACTTTTAATAATTGCTAATTGATTAAAGTTTAATAGTGAATTTAACAAAGCATTTATTTCTGAATCGGAATAGTGATCAGTGAAGTGAAATAGTTATTTATTAATTCAGACCAAAAAATTGTGAATTCGATTATAGGATAATGTTTATACTCATCGGTTTTCCTGCTGAAGATCCTGATGTCGTCTTCTTCTATGGATAACTCCTGGGCTGTCGTCTTCTTATACTCTCCAGAAGTTTATTTCCCTCGTCTCGATGTTTCTCCTCGCTGACTCAGGCCTCGTATTCCTTCGGTTGTTGTCCGTCTTCTTCTATTAAGATGTTCCAATGATCTTGATTTAGTGTCCGTTGTCGTCTCTCTTCTGCACTGCGTCGTTCCGTCTTCTTCAGATAATTACGGTTTGTTAATTAATTTTTTATAAACAAAATTTTGTTCAGGATTCCCTGGACTATTGTAGTTATCTCCATCTGGTTTAAATTAGGTTCGAATTTACTTTAATAATAATAATTTTAATTTTAATACGAGAGCTCCTCGATCCACTCTCTAGCGTTGGTCAATAATAACTACTGAAAATCTAACGGTTTTTTGGCAATAAACTTCTTGTTGCTATGGTTACCTAATAAATTATGCTAATTTTCATTGGTTATTAACTTAAGTCATTGTTATGATTTAACGTCTTTTTTAGTCTAATTTTACCAAAATATCTTCAAATGAAGATTACTATCTTATACTAATAGCTAGAGTTATTACATGAGTACCATTCTTCCTAATTTTTCATGATGATCATTTTGATATCCCTCATGCCCACTTTTGAATAGCTAATTACATTTTTACTATTTTCCATTTTTATATTTTACATATATTTTATTCAAAATTAGTTGTTATTCATATATTTTGGTACTAGGAATACTCCCTTAAACGGTTTAACCATTTTGCATATTCTGCCTTAACTTTGGATTATAATTTGTTCTCAAAATTACTAAATTTATATTCAACAGTTGGCCTAGAGCCTTGTTTTTATTCTACTCCCACCTAACATTTCTTAATAACATATCTGGTAATTCCAATACAATTTTATAAACAAAACAAACAATAAACATCAGTATTCCTAACTCTAATTCTTATTATGAAAGATTCCTTGTCAGGTTCTAGCCTGAAATAACTTTTAACTACCTTTTCTTTTCTCTACTGTTATCTTGCTTATCCTATAATTTACTACATTCTATGGTTTTTGAACAATAATAAAACTCTTACAATACTACTGATAAACTGTTCCTTACATGATATGTCTTATCTACTAATCCCTTCACTTAAATACAGTGTCTGTCCTTCTTAATTTACTACTCATTCTGATAACTTAATTCTTACCTTATTTTATAATTCTGACATCCTATTACCTAAATTTATAATTTCACAATTAGTTTAATCTGTTACTAATGTACAGTTTATCAAAAATTGTTTATCTGTTTATTATAGTTTGCTTATATAATATTTTATTCTACACCCCCACTGTACTTTTCCTTTCATTAGAAGGTTTATTTAATTATTATCATTCTCACTTTGTTCCATTATATGCTATACCTGGCACTTCACCACTTATTTAATTTTACACACATTTTTAACTTACTCACTTGTTTATTCACACGATTTGTCTGATTATTTTATATCACTGTGTGATTATGGTCATGAATAACTAATTTACTTCCAAATCACTCTGATCACTTTTAGTTCTTACTTAAATTTTGCTTTTGTTTGGCTCAAAGCATTGTTTATTGTCTTTGGCTATTATCATTACTATTAGTTTGGGGTATGGTTAGTTTCTAACTCCCTACCTTATATTATATAAGTACATTCTTTTATCAATAAGATATATGTGATATTATTACCTTCCATTAATCTTATTATCCTAGTTAAATCTCATATACTACACATCTCAGTTCATTATTTAATTTACAATATACTGGTCATTATTTGGGATTATTTGATTGCACTTAGGTCTCGGCTGCTTCTTCATTGTCTCTTGGTTCCTTTGGTTTTTTATCCGATCTACTGTGTCAGGTCATTGTCAGGTTAATAGTCATTTGTCATTTATTGGGTTACTGGGTTATTGATCTCTAAGTTTATAAGTTTTTGCCTCTTATTCTTATCTTCAGCTTTTTATTCTATAATTAAATACAATTGAATCTTCACTACCTTATGTCATGTTACATAATGCATCGCCACCAAAATTGATTATTTCGAAACAAAGATTATTAGATTTTTTCTGAAATCATCAATATAGTTTATTTTATCAAGTTGTTATAATTCAGGAATTCATCAATCGCTACTTCTTCTGTATTCATTCTTTATTAAGTCATGGTTCATAATATGATAATTGGTATTATTTTCTTTCTTTATTATTCCCTTTTATGTTCTATTTCCCTAAAAATTTTTCTTCTCTCTCCTTCATATAAATTGGTACTAGCCAGAGGGCACGTGTGGCTCTATTACTCTGCTATCCATTTATACACATTTTGAGTTCATAGGCCTTGCCTATCTGCTCAATAACATAAATAATTGTTGGACGTATCTCAACATAATAATATTCATAATAATTATAATAATAGTCGCTCATTTCCGACTCACATAATATTAATACAATAAAACACTTCTGGGATTAATTATTCTCTCTTTTATACATTTCATGACTTTTTCATCTCAATAACTTATTTGGATTCCTTTGTTTAAGCTTATGGCGATATTTAATAGGCATTTTGCATTGTTTTACTAGCTTATTTTATATGGTAGTGATTCTATTTATCATCACTTTAATGCTTATTGACATTTAAAATTAACATTGTAGCTGGCTTCTGGCTCACTTAGATTTTTTCATTGATTGTTCAGTTAATCTGCCAGTGTTATTTTTTATTTGATTGTTTTGTCTCTTCTTTTGTGAAACATTAATTTTTATTTATCCCCTTTTTGTGATAGGGTTTGTTAATGAAGTTATGTAGCGTCATCATTATTTGTGTAACATTTAATTATTTTATATCTCATTTTTTATGATATTTCATTATACATATTTTCAAAATTACATGTGTTTACACATTTTGTTTCACACTTGGTCGTAAGTTTAGCCTTACTTTTTTTTGAACTTAGCTTATCTTTCTTCTAAATTCCCTTTCATTTATAATAATAATAGTTCCAATCAAATACTTGTTGTAAGTTGTGCTTACATTCATTTTTGAATTTTGATAATTTTTACTTTCAAAATTCTCTTTAATTTTCTGACACTGGTTCATAATACTTTTTTAAAGAAGACTGGTTATAAGTCCCTTTTATCCTTTTAGTTGTGATCTCGCTTATGACATAGGTATTGTTTTTGTTATCCTTCAATATGAGATAGGGTATTTATTTTACTATACAATGGACCCTGTTATATACACTCCTTTTTCTTGTAAGTTAATCTTCTCATTTATATACATTAATTGGTTTGCATGGTCGTTTTACTTAAAATCAGTCCCATCTCTCAGTGTTCCTCCACACTTGGTTTAGCCATGATCCATGATTATATGAGCTGCTCCCGTTTGGATTGCTGTCGTTTTCAGTATGACTTCTGTTCTTGTCCATTCTCTTGCTATTATTCTGTATTTAAATGGTTCTGTCATAGAATTCTCACTGGTTTCCATTGCTATCGCAATCATTTCATTGTTTTGTTTATACAACGAATAGGTCAATGCTATTTCCATTGTAGATGCTATCGTTGATATAGGATTATGCATGTCCATTAAGTGTCTTCTCCTTCTTATTCTGTTACCCACTATTTTGTAGTGGTTCCTTCCTAAAGGTTCTAGTAAGTTCCTTCTGTTATTTTTAAAATTCATGAATTCATTCTGGTCGTTAATTAGTACATTAAACATCTCAAACAGTCCATTCTTCATCATCTCCAATTCTTCTCTGGAATTTATGAGTTTCCTTGGATGCCTCTTCTTAGTCGTCACCTCCATGATTTGGATATTCTCCTTGTGGCTGCTATTTTTATTTGCAGGTAATAGTATGCTTTTGTCTTCTGTAGTTTTTATTTCCTTCCTACTATCTTCTATTTTCGTAATTACCGGTTCCTCGTTCTCGTTCAATGTTTCTTTAATACCTTCAGAAGCTCTTTCTAGTGTTTCATTCACCTTCTTGAAACCCTTATTCAATGTTTCCTTGATCTGATCAGTTTTGTAATTTGTTTCTTCCCATCTCTGATTCGTCTCCATTTTTGTCTGTTTTACTTCTTTACGATACGCTATTAATTGTCGTTGTATAGTTTCACTGTTACTATCGATTTTGTGGTTCAGTGTTTCTATATCTTTTTTCATTAGTCTCAAGGCTTCACTGGTTTTCTCATTACTTCTCTCTATCTTTTCACTAATCAATTTATTCTCCTCCTTCATTTCCTGTCTTAATTTCTCGTTATTTCCGTTAATGGTCCGCCTCAAATCTTCCTTAGTGCTGTCCAGTTTTTCATTCATCTCCTTTTTCAACTCCTCGTTATTTTTGTCCATTTTCTTGAAGTTGTCATTTATTGACTCAAATTTCTTATTCAATTCTTCTTTGTCTTCTCTTCTCCTTCTCTCACTGTCCTCATTAATCTCTTCTTTCTGCTTCTTAAAATTGTCATTTAATTCTCCCTTCATTAATTCCCATAATCGCATTAAGTTCGGGTCACCTCTGGTTTCCTCCTGTTGTGCGGGTTTATCTATTTCCATGGGAGTTAGTAATTCTTCCACTGAAGTTATTTCCTTTTCTTCCATTCTGGCACCCTTCTCGATCTCCTTTTCTAATCTCCTTGCTTCCTCTTCCGCCTCCTTTTCGCGTCGCTTCGTCTGGAGTCTCGTCTCGTGTTCTGCCCGTTCCATTTCTGTAGTCGCCGCTAGAATCTGTAAAGTTTAAAGATATGTTTCCTTAACTATTCTAGCCCTACTAGTTGGCGCGCCACTTTGTAATAAAAGGCGTGTGTGGTTGGGTTGTAAAATTTGTTAATTGATGTTATTTAGTGTTAATTGTGTCAAAATGTAACTTCTCTTATCATTTACGGGTAAACCGTATTTCGCTCTGCTGCATTCAAATGTTGCCGCCTCGCCACCTGATTGGCGCACGGCTTTCTGCAGTGTTGACTCGGCTAGCGTCTTGCTTTAACGCTTTCACTTCAATAATTCTTAGTTATCATTATAAATTAACTGAATCAAACATACAGAATTGCAGATTGAGAACATTTATTAACCTTTTAGAATATTTCAATTACTTTATAGTACATCAAATTCGTTTTCTGCACCGGCTATTACACTTGTTCGGTTGGTACTTGCTCAGTTTGTGTACACAGTATCTTTAATGTTAGTTTACAGTTTTGTATGGTTATTCTCAGGGGTGTTAAAGTCCTTTCGGCTACAGAAATATATACTTACGGCTAACACACACAAAGTTATAGCAATTCTTAATACTAATTACATAAACAAATTAATATCTCATTATATTCTATTAAGTAATTACCAATGAAAACTTGTAAAGAAATTTTGGGTTAGGTTTCGTTTGTCAAATTTATTTATCAAAAGGTTCGTCAATTATTTATTATATTTTACTTTTAATAATTGTTAATTGATTAAAGTTTAATAGTGAATTTAACAAAGCATTTATTTCTGAATCGGAATAGTGATCAGTGAAGTGAAATAGTTATTTATTAATTCAGACCAAAAAATTGTGAATTCGATTATAGGATAATGTTTATACTCATCGGTTTTCCTGCTGAAGATCCTGATGTCGTCTTCTTCTATGGATAACTCCTGGGCTGTCGTCTTCTTATACTCTCCAGAAGTTTATTTCCCTCGTCTCGATGTTTCTCCTCGCTGACTCAGGCCTCGTATTCCTTCGGTTGTTGTCCGTCTTCTTCTATTAAGATGTTCCAATGATCTTCATTTAGTGTCCGTTGTCGTCTCTCTTCTTCACTGTGTCGTTCCGTCTTCTTCAGATAATTACGGTTTGTTAATTAATTTTTTATAAACAAAATTTTGTTCAGGATTCCCTGGACTATTGTAGTTATCTCCATCTGGTTTAAATTAGGTTCAGATTTACTTTAATAATAATAATTTTAATTTTAATACGAGAGCTCCTCGATCCACTCTCTAGCGTTGGTCAATAATAACTACTGAAAATCTAACGGTTTTTTGGCAATAAACTTCTTGTTGCTATGGTTACCTAATAAATTATGCTAATTTTCATTGGTTATTAACTTAAGTCATTGTTATGATTTAACGTCTTTTTTAGTCTAATTTTACCAAAATATCTTCAAATGAAGATTACTATCTTATACTAATAGCTAGAGTTATTACATGAGTACCATTCTTCCTAATTTTTCATGATGATCATTTTGATATCCCTCATGCCCACTTTTGAATAGCTAATTACATTTTTACTATTTTCCATTTTTATATTTTACATATATTTTATTCAAAATTAGTTGTTATTCATATATTTTGGTACTAGGAATACTCCCTTAAACGGTTTAACCATTTTGCATATTCTGCCTTAACTTTGGATTATAATTTGTTCTCAAAATTACTAAATTTATATTCAACAGTTGGCCTAGAGCCTAGATTTTATTCTACTCCCACCTAACATTTCTTAATAACATATCTGGTAATTCCAATACAATTTTATAAACAAAACAAACAATAAACATCAGTATTCCTAACTCTAATTCTTATTATGAAAGATTCCTTGTCAGGTTCTAGCCTGAAATAACTTTTAACTACCTTTTCTTTTCTCTACTGTTATCTTGCTTATCCTATAATTTACTACATTCTATGGTTTTTGAACAATAATAAAACTCTTACAATACTACTGATAAACTGTTCCTTACATGATATGTCTTATCTACTAATCCCTTCACTTAAATACAGTGTCTGTCCTTCTTAATTTACTACTCATTCTGATAACTTAATTCTTACCTTATTTTATAATTCTGACATCCTATTACCTAAATTTATAATTTCACAATTAGTTTAATCTGTTACTAATGTACAGTTTATCAAAAATTGTTTATCTGTTTATTATAGTTTGCTTATATAATATTTTATTCTACACCCCCACTGTACTTTTCCTTTCATTAGAAGGTTTATTTAATTATTATCATTCTCACTTTGTTCCATTATATGCTATACCTGGCACTTCACCACTTATTTAATTTTACACACATTTTTAACTTACTCACTTGTTTATTCACACGATTTGTCTGATTATTTTATATCACTGTGTGATTATGGTCATGAATAACTAATTTACTTCCAAATCACTCTGATCACTTTTAGTTCTTACTTAAATTTTGCTTTTGTTTGGCTCAAAGCATTGTTTATTGTCTTTGGCTATTATCATTACTATTAGTTTGGGGTATGGTTAGTTTCTAACTCCCTACCTTATATTATATAAGTACATTCTTTTATCAATAAGATATATGTGATATTATTACCTTCCATTAATCTTATTATCCTAGTTAAATCTCATATACTACACATCTCAGTTCATTATTTAATTTACAATATACTGGTCATTATTTGGGATTATTTGATTGCACTTAGGTCTCGGCTGCTTCTTCATTGTCTCTTGGTTCCTTTGGTTTTTTATCCGATCTACTGTGTCAGGTCATTGTCAGGTTAATAGTCATTTGTCATTTATTGGGTTACTGGGTTATTGATCTCTAAGTTTATAAGTTTTTGCCTCTTATTCTTATCTTCAGCTTTTTATTCTATAATTAAATACAATTGAATCTTCACTACCTTATGTCATGTTACATAATGCATCGCCACCAAAATTGATTATTTCGAAACAAAGATTATTAGATTTTTTCTGAAATCATCAATATAGTTTATTTTATCAAGTTGTTATAATTCAGGAATTCATCAATCGCTACTTCTTCTGTATTCATTCTTTATTAAGTCATGGTTCATAATATGATAATTGGTATTATTTTCTTTCTTTATTATTCCCTTTTATGTTCTATTTCCCTAAAAATTTTTCTTCTCTCTCCTTCATATAAATTGGTACTAGCCAGAGGGCACGTGTGGCTCTATTACTCTGCTATCCATTTATACACATTTTGAGTTCATAGGCCTTGCCTATCTGCTCAATAACATAAATAATTGTTGGACGTATCTCAACATAATAATATTCATAATAATTATAATAATAGTCGCTCATTTCCGACTCACATAATATTAATACAATAAAACACTTCTGGGATTAATTATTCTCTCTTTTATACATTTCATGACTTTTTCATCTCAATAACTTATTTGGATTCCTTTGTTTAAGCTTATGGCGATATTTAATAGGCATTTTGCATTGTTTTACTAGCTTATTTTATATGGTAGTGATTCTATTTATCATCACTTTAATGCTTATTGACATTTAAAATTAACATTGTAGCTGGCTTCTGGCTCACTTAGATTTTTTCATTGATTGTTCAGTTAATCTGCCAGTGTTATTTTTTATTTGATTGTTTTGTCTCTTCTTTTGTGAAACATTAATTTTTATTTATCCCCTTTTTGTGATAGGGTTTGTTAATGAAGTTATGTAGCGTCATCATTATTTGTGTAACATTTAATTATTTTATATCTCATTTTTTATGATATTTCATTATACATATTTTCAAAATTACATGTGTTTACACATTTTGTTTCACACTTGGTCGTAAGTTTAGCCTTACTTTTTTTTGAACTTAGCTTATCTTTCTTCTAAATTCCCTTTCATTTATAATAATAATAGTTCCAATCAAATACTTGTTGTAAGTTGTGCTTACATTCATTTTTGAATTTTGATAATTTTTACTTTCAAAATTCTCTTTAATTTTCTGACACTGGTTCATAATACTTTTTTAAAGAAGACTGGTTATAAGTCCCTTTTATCCTTTTAGTTGTGATCTCGCTTATGACATAGGTATTGTTTTTGTTATCCTTCAATATGAGATAGGGTATTTATTTTACTATACAATGGACCCTGTTATATACACTCCTTTTTCTTGTAAGTTAATCTTCTCATTTATATACATTAATTGGTTTGCATGGTCGTTTTACTTAAAATCAGTCCCATCTCTCAGTGTTCCTCCACACTTGGTTTAGCCATGATCCATGATTATATGAGCTGCTCCCGTTTGGATTGCTGTCGTTTTCAGTATGACTTCTGTTCTTGTCCATTCTCTTGCTATTATTCTGTATTTAAATGGTTCTGTCATAGAATTCTCACTGGTTTCCATTGCTATCGCAATCATTTCATTGTTTTGTTTATACAACGAATAGGTCAATGCTATTTCCATTGTAGATGCTATCGTTGATATAGGATTATGCATGTCCATTAAGTGTCTTCTCCTTCTTATTCTGTTACCCACTATTTTGTAGTGGTTCCTTCCTAAAGGTTCTAGTAAGTTCCTTCTGTTATTTTTAAAATTCATGAATTCATTCTGGTCGTTAATTAGTACATTAAACATCTCAAACAGTCCATTCTTCATCATCTCCAATTCTTCTCTGGAATTTATGAGTTTCCTTGGATGCCTCTTCTTAGTCGTCACCTCCATGATTTGGATATTCTCCTTGTGGCTGCTATTTTTATTTGCAGGTAATAGTATGCTTTTGTCTTCTGTAGTTTTTATTTCCTTCCTACTATCTTCTATTTTCGTAATTACCGGTTCCTCGTTCTCGTTCAATGTTTCTTTAATACCTTCAGAAGCTCTTTCTAGTGTTTCATTCACCTTCTTGAAACCCTTATTCAATGTTTCCTTGATCTGATCAGTTTTGTAATTTGTTTCTTCCCATCTCTGATTCGTCTCCATTTTTGTCTGTTTTACTTCTTTACGATACGCTATTAATTGTCGTTGTATAGTTTCACTGTTACTATCGATTTTGTGGTTCAGTGTTTCTATATCTTTTTTCATTAGTCTCAAGGCTTCACTGGTTTTCTCATTACTTCTCTCTATCTTTTCACTAATCAATTTATTCTCCTCCTTCATTTCCTGTCTTAATTTCTCGTTATTTCCGTTAATGGTCCGCCTCAAATCTTCCTTAGTGCTGTCCAGTTTTTCATTCATCTCCTTTTTCAACTCCTCGTTATTTTTGTCCATTTTCTTGAAGTTGTCATTTATTGACTCAAATTTCTTATTCAATTCTTCTTTGTCTTCTCTTCTCCTTCTCTCACTGTCCTCATTAATCTCTTCTTTCTGCTTCTTAAAATTGTCATTTAATTCTCCCTTCATTAATTCCCATAATCGCATTAAGTTCGGGTCACCTCTGGTTTCCTCCTGTTGTGCGGGTTTATCTATTTCCATGGGAGTTAGTAATTCTTCCACTGAAGTTATTTCCTTTTCTTCCATTCTGGCACCCTTCTCGATCTCCTTTTCTAATCTCCTTGCTTCCTCTTCCGCCTCCTTTTCGCGTCGCTTCGTCTGGAGTCTCGTCTCGTGTTCTGCCCGTTCCATTTCTGTAGTCGCCGCTAGAATCTGTAAAGTTTAAAGATATGTTTCCTTAACTATTCTAGCCCTACTAGTTGGCGCGCCACTTTGTAATAAAAGGCGTGTGTGGTTGGGTTGTAAAATTTGTTAATTGATGTTATTTAGTGTTAATTGTGTCAAAATGTAACTTCTCTTATCATTTACGGGTAAACCGTATTTCGCTCTGCTGCATTCAAATGTTGCCGCCTCGCCACCTGATTGGCGCACGGCTTTCTGCAGTGTTGACTCGGCTAGCGTCTTGCTTTAACGCTTTCACTTCAATAATTCTTAGTTATCATTATAAATTAACTGAATCAAACATACAGAATTGCAGATTGAGAACATTTATTAACCTTTTAGAATATTTCAATTACTTTATAGTACATCAAATTCGTTTTCTGCACCGGCTATTACACTTGTTCGGTTGGTACTTGCTCAGTTTGTGTACACAGTATCTTTAATGTTAGTTTACAGTTTTGTATGGTTATTCTCAGGGGTGTTAAAGTCCTTTCGGCTACAGAAATATATACTTACGGCTAACACACACAAAGTTATAGCAATTCTTAATACTAATTACATAAACAAATTAATATCTCATTATATTCTATTAAGTAATTACCAATGAAAACTTGTAAAGAAATTTTGGGTTAGGTTTCGTTTGTCAAATTTATTTATCAAAAGGTTCGTCAATTATTTATTATATTTTACTTTTAATAATTGTTAATTGATTAAAGTTTAATAGTGAATTTAACAAAGCATTTATTTCTGAATCGGAATAGTGATCAGTGAAGTGAAATAGTTATTTATTAATTCAGACCAAAAAATTGTGAATTCGATTATAGGATAATGTTTATACTCATCGGTTTTCCTGCTGAAGATCCTGATGTCGTCTTCTTCTATGGATAACTCCTGGGCTGTCGTCTTCTTATACTCTCCAGAAGTTTATTTCCCTCGTCTCGATGTTTCTCCTCGCTGACTCAGGCCTCGTATTCCTTCGGTTGTTGTCCGTCTTCTTCTATTAAGATGTTCCAATGATCTTCATTTAGTGTCCGTTGTCGTCTCTCTTCTTCACTGTGTCGTTCCGTCTTCTTCAGATAATTACGGTTTGTTAATTAATTTTTTATAAACAAAATTTTGTTCAGGATTCCCTGGACTATTGTAGTTATCTCCATCTGGTTTAAATTAGGTTCAGATTTACTTTAATAATAATAATTTTAATTTTAATACGAGAGCTCCTCGATCCACTCTCTAGCGTTGGTCAATAATAACTACTGAAAATCTAACGGTTTTTTGGCAATAAACTTCTTGTTGCTATGGTTACCTAATAAATTATGCTAATTTTCATTGGTTATTAACTTAAGTCATTGTTATGATTTAACGTCTTTTTTAGTCTAATTTTACCAAAATATCTTCAAATGAAGATTACTATCTTATACTAATAGCTAGAGTTATTACATGAGTACCATTCTTCCTAATTTTTCATGATGATCATTTTGATATCCCTCATGCCCACTTTTGAATAGCTAATTACATTTTTACTATTTTCCATTTTTATATTTTACATATATTTTATTCAAAATTAGTTGTTATTCATATATTTTGGTACTAGGAATACTCCCTTAAACGGTTTAACCATTTTGCATATTCTGCCTTAACTTTGGATTATAATTTGTTCTCAAAATTACTAAATTTATATTCAACAGTTGGCCTAGAGCCTAGATTTTATTCTACTCCCACCTAACATTTCTTAATAACATATCTGGTAATTCCAATACAATTTTATAAACAAAACAAACAATAAACATCAGTATTCCTAACTCTAATTCTTATTATGAAAGATTCCTTGTCAGGTTCTAGCCTGAAATAACTTTTAACTACCTTTTCTTTTCTCTACTGTTATCTTGCTTATCCTATAATTTACTACATTCTATGGTTTTTGAACAATAATAAAACTCTTACAATACTACTGATAAACTGTTCCTTACATGATATGTCTTATCTACTAATCCCTTCACTTAAATACAGTGTCTGTCCTTCTTAATTTACTACTCATTCTGATAACTTAATTCTTACCTTATTTTATAATTCTGACATCCTATTACCTAAATTTATAATTTCACAATTACAGTAGACGCCCTCTTAACCGGCCTCGGATCAACCGGCCGCCGCTTTAACCGTCCAGACTCGTCTGTTTCCCACGCTTTCGATATCCGTTAATTAAACGGATGTACTGTACCTACATTTTCTATTTGTTTTTAGTAGTCAAGCGGCTTTTGATTACCGCTTTAACCAGCCGACCCTCAGACTCGTCTGTTTCCCACGCTTTCGATATCCGTTACTTCAACGGATGTTTATACATTATCTACACTATGTTTTTAGTAATCAAGCGGCTTTCGATTGTATCGCATAAACATAAATGTGAAATTACACCGACACAGCTCACCGGCATGTCAAAAGTTTCATGATTTGCACTTGTTTATTTTACTGAACGTCTTTAGTCAGTTTAGTGGTTGATTTGTCAATGTGAAGACGTGTCGATTATTACTGTACTGGGTACTACTGTAAGTACAGTTTCATTATTTTTTTCGTGTGCTACAAACATGAGTGACAAAAAACGGAAACGTGTAGTAATCAGTATCGCGCAAAAACTTAACGCCTTAGAACGTTTGGACAAAGGTGAATCGGTACAATTAATATGTAACGAATTAGGCGTGGGAAAAAGTACTGTCAACGACTGGCGGAGAAACAGAAATTCACTTCAGGATTACTGTATGCAAGTTGAATCACAAAAAGTACTCGAGTCCCGTTGCACAATTAGAAAACCAACCAACGAGATTGTTGATGATGCCCTTTGGGTATGGTTTGTCCAACAACGTCGAAAAGGTACGCCGATTAGTGGGCCAATATTAAAAGAAAAGGCCTTATGTTTTCACAAAAAACTCGAAAACCAGGCCGAATTTGTTGCTAGTGATGGGTGGTTATCGAGGTGGAAAAAACGGCATGGAACACATGTGCTTGATGTGTGTGGGGAAAAGCTGTCCGCTAATCCAGGAGCAGTAGATGAATTTACAAAGGAACTCGTAAAAATCATAAACGAAAAAGAACTTAAACCAGAGCAGATATATAACCTAGATGAAACGGGCTTAAATTTCAAACTTCTACCAAAACAAACTTTCGCTATGGCAGATGAAAAATCAGCACCGGGAATGAAAATTAACAAAGAAAGATTGACTGTTGCTCTCTGTAGCAATGCCGCGGGTACACATAAGATTCCTCTTTTTGTGATTGGTAAATCGAAGAAACTGCGTGTGTTTAAACATGTTAATATGGAAGCCCTCCCGGTTTACTATAGATCTCAAAAATCTTCGTGGATGGACTCCCATCTTTTCAAAGAATGGTTTACAACGCAATTCATACCAAAAGTTAAAAGCCATTTAATCAATCTAAAATTGCCTGTAAAAGCTCTACTTGTCATTGACAATCCACCGACCCACCCCAGTGCTGATCAATTAGTATGTGAGGAAGACATCAGCGTTTTATTTTTGCCTCCTAACGTAACTAGTCTCATACAACCTATGGACCAGGGAGTTATTGCAAGTTTCAAAAGACGGTATAGGCGAAAATTGTTATCTGAAATTTTGGGTAAAATGGAAGATGAAAACTCAGGACTTGTAGACGCTGTAAAGACTATAAACATCAAAGATGTGGTGTACATGATAGCAGCTGCGTTTGAAGAAATTCCCCACACTGCTTTTATAAAATCATGGAGGAAAGCTTGGCCAGGCATTGAGAATTACGTTGACCAGATAACGGAAGAAAATACACGTGTCCCAGATAACGACAATCAAAGTTTACTCTGTGATCTGCAAAAAATAATGGCAGAATGCGAAGAAAGAGATGTCGAAGAATGGATAAATGGTGATCAAGAGCTTGAAAACGAAATTTTGGCTGATGAGGAAATCATAAGTGTTGTCTGCCAGCAAACTGATATTGACGAAGATGGGATCATAGAAGAAAAAGAAGAAGACAGCGAGGGAAAAGTCAGTCACAAAGACGCATTGGAAGCATTACAGCTGGCAGTGCGATACGTCGAACAACAAGGTGAGGCGTCTGGTGTCGATGTCATGTTTATGCGAAAGTGGCGTGACCACGCTTTTAAAAATTCATTCAAACTTAAAAAGCAAAAAACAATCACGGATTTTTTTAAAGTGTAACTGAAATGTGTACTGTATACAGTGTTAATGTTATGTCTGTAAAATAAACAACTTTTAACGATACAGTACGCGATGTACAGTAACGATGTTTAGATATCGCGTGTGTCTCAAATTTGGGTATTTTATGTGTTTTTTATGTTTATATTATATTTATTGTTATGTGTAAAATTGTATATACAGTGTTTTTAATATTTTAACGATCGACGAACTTCAACAATGGATATTCCTGATGATGGGGCATATGTCCTGAAACGCGTTGAATTAAATATAGAGAAAAGGCCACCAGACGGACAAGAAAAAGGTACGTAAACTATTTTACTACAGTAATTAGTACAAGTGTTTGATTTTGTTCGGTTTAACCGGCCATTTTGTTAACCGGCCGACCCCCTGGTCCCAAGCTGACCGGTTAAGAGGGCGTCTACTGTAGTTTAATCTCTTACTAATGTACACTTTATCAAAAATTGTTTATCTGTTTATTATAGTTTGCTTATATAATATTTTATTCTACACCCCCACTGCACTTTTCCTTTCATTAGAAGGTTTCTTTAATTATTATCATTCTCACTTTGTTCCATTATATGCTATACCTGGCACTTCACCACTTATTTAATTTTACACACATTTTTAACTTACTCACTTGTTTATTCACACGATTTGTCTGATTATTTTATATCACTGTGTGATTATGGTCATGAATAACTAATTTACTTCCAAATCACTCTGATCACTTTTAGTTCTTACTTAAATTTTGCTTTTGTTTGGCTCAAAGCATTGTTTATTGTCTTTGGCTATTATCATTACTATTAGTTTGGGGTATGGTTAGTTTCTAACTCCCTACCTTATATTACATAAGTACATTCTTTTATCAATAAGATATATGTGATATTATTACCTTCCATTAATCTTATTATCCTAGTTAAATCTCATATACTACACATCTCAGTTCATTATTTAATTTACAATATACTGGTCATTATTTGGGATTATTTGATTGCACTTAGGTCTCGGCTGCTTCTTCATTGTCTCTTGGTTCCTTTGGTTTTTTATCCGATCTACTGTGTCAGGTCATTGTCAGGTTAATAGTCATTTGTCATTTATTGGGTTACTGGGTTATTGATCTCTAAGTTTATAAGTTTTTGCCTCTTATTCTTATCTTCAGCTTTTTATTCTATAATTAAATACAATTGAATCTTCACTACCTTATGTCATGTTACATAATGCATCGCCACCAAAATTGATTATTTCGAAACAAAGATTATTAGATTTTTTCTGAAATCATCAATATAGTTTATTTTATCAAGTTGTTATAATTCAGGAATTCATCAATCGCTACTTCTTCTGTATTCATTCTTTATTAAGTCATGGTTCATAATATGATAATTGGTATTATTTTCTTTCTTTATTATTCCCTTTTATGTTCTATTTCCCTAAAAATTTTTCTTCTCTCTCCTTCATATAAATTGGTACTAGCCAGAGGGCACGTGTGGCTCTATTACTCTGCTATCCATTTATACACATTTTGAGTTCATAGGCCTTGCCTATCTGCTCAATAACATAAATAATTGTTGGACGTATCTCAACATAAAATCATCACATAATAATATTCATAATAATTATAATAATAGTCGCTCATTTCCGACTCACATAATATTAATACAATAAAACACTTCTGGGATTAATTATTCTCTCTTTTATACATTTCATGACTTTTTCATCTCAATAACTTATTTGGATTCCTTTGTTTAAGCTTATGGCGATATTTAATAGGCATTTTGCATTGTTTTACTAGCTTATTTTATATGGTAGTGATTCTATTTATCATCACTTTAATGCTTATTGACATTTAAAATTGACATTGTAGCTGGCTTCTGGCTCACTTAGATTTTTTCATTGATTGTTCAGTTAATCTGCCAGTGTTATTTTTTATTTGATTGTTTTGTCTCTTCTTTTGTGAAACATTAATTTTTATTTATCCCCTTTTTGTGATAGGGTTTGTTAATGATGTTATGTAGCGTCATCATTATTTGTGTAACATTTAATTATTTTATATCTCATTTTTTATGATATTTCATTATACATATTTTCAAAATTACATGTGTTTACACATTTTGTTTCACACTTGGTCGTAAGTTTAGCCTTACTTTGTTTTGAACTTAGCTTATCTTTCTTCTAAATTCCCTTTCATTTATAATAATAATAGTTCCAATCAAATACTTGTTGTAAGTTGTGCTTACATTCATTTTTGAATTTTGATAATTTTTACTTTCAAAATTCTCTTTAATTTTCTGACACTGGTTCATAATACTTTTTTAAAGAAGACTGGTTATAAGTCCCTTTTATCCTTTTAGTTGTGATCTCGCTTATGACATAGGTATTGTTTTTGTTATCCTTCAATATGAGATAGGGTATTTATTTTACTATACAATGGACCCTGTTATATACACTCCTTTTTCTTGTAAGTTAATCTTCTCATTTATATACATTAATTGGTTTGCATGGTCGTTTTACTTAAAATCAGTCCCATCTCTCAGTGTTCCTCCACACTTGGTTTAGCCATGATCCATGATTATATGAGCTGCTCCCGTTTGGATTGCTGTCGTTTTCAGTATGACTTCTGTTCTTGTCCATTCTCTTGCTATTATTCTGTATTTAAATGGTTCTGTCATAGAATTCTCACTGGTTTCCATTGCTATCGCAATCATTTCATTGTTTTGTTTATACAACGAATAGGTCAATGCTATTTCCATTGTAGATGCTATCGTTGATATAGGATTATGCATGTCCATTAAGTGTCTTCTCCTTCTTATTCTGTTACCCACTATTTTGTAGTGGTTCCTTCCTAAAGGTTCTAGTAAGTTCCTTCTGTTATTTTTAAAATTCATGAATTCATTCTGGTCGTTAATTAGTACATTAAACATCTCAAACAGTCCATTCTTCATCATCTCCAATTCTTCTCTGGAATTTATGAGTTTCCTTGGATGCCTCTTCTTAGTCGTCACCTCCATGATTTGGATATTCTCCTTGTGGCTGCTATTTTTATTTGCAGGTAATAGTATGCTTTTGTCTTCTGTAGTTTTTATTTCCTTCCTACTATCTTCTATTTTCGTAATTACCGGTTCCTCGTTCTCGTTCAATGTTTCTTTAATACCTTCAGAAGCTCTTTCTAGTGTTTCATTCACCTTCTTGAAACCCTTATTCAATGTTTCCTTGATCTGATCAGTTTTGTAATTTGTTTCTTCCCATCTCTGATTCGTCTCCATTTTTGTCTGTTTTACTTCTTTACGATACGCTATTAATTGTCGTTGTATAGTTTCACTGTTACTATCGATTTTGTGGTTCAGTGTTTCTATATCTTTTTTCATTAGTCTCAAGGCTTCACTGGTTTTCTCATTACTTCTCTCTATCTTTTCACTAATCAATTTATTCTCCTCCTTCATTTCCTGTCTTAATTTCTCGTTATTTCCGTTAATGGTCCGCCTCAAATCTTCCTTAGTGCTGTCCAGTTTTTCATTCATCTCCTTTTTCAACTCCTCGTTATTTTTGTCCATTTTCTTGAAGTTGTCATTTATTGACTCAAATTTCTTATTCAATTCTTCTTTGTCTTCTCTTCTCCTTCTCTCACTGTCCTCATTAATCTCTTCTTTCTGCTTCTTAAAATTGTCATTTAATTCTCCCTTCATTAATTCCCATAATCGCATTAAGTTCGGGTCACCTCTGGTTTCCTCCTGTTGTGCAGGTTTATCTATTTCCATGGGAGTTAGTAATTCTTCCACATCTTCCACTGAAGTTATTTCCTTTTCTTCCATTCTGGCACCCTTCTCGATCTCCTTTTCTAATCTCCTTGCTTCCTCTTCCGCCTCCTTTTCGCGTCGCTTCGTCTGGAGTCTCGTCTCGTGTTCTGCCCGTTCCATTTCTGTAGTCGCCGCTAGAATCTGTAAAGTTTAAAGATATGTTTCCTTAACTATTCTAGCCCTACTAGTTGGCGCGCCACTTTGTAATAAAAGGCGTGTGTGGTTGGGTTGTAAAATTTGTTAATTGATGTTATTTAGTGTTAATTGTGTCAAAATGTAACTTCTCTTATCATTTACGGGTAAACCGTATTTCGCTCTGCTGCATTCAAATGTTGCCGCCTCGCCACCTGATTGGCGCACGGCTTTCTGCAGTGTTGACTCGGCTAGCGTCTTGCTTTAACGCTTTCACTTCAATAATTCTTAGTTATCATTATAAATTAACTGAATCAAACATACAGAATTGCAGATTGAGAACATTTATTAACCTTTTAGAATATTTCAATTACTTTATAGTATATCAAATTCGTTTTCTGCACCGGCTATTACACTTGTTCGGTTGGTACTTGCTCAGTTTGTGTACACAGTATCTTTAATGTTAGTTTACAGTTTTGTATGGTTATTCTCAGGGGTGTTAAAGTCCTTTCGGCTACAGAAATATATACTTACGGCTAACACACACAAAGTTATAGCAATTCTTAATACTAATTACATAAACAAATTAATATCTCATTATATTCTATTAAGTAATTACCAATGAAAACTTGTAAAGAAATTTTGGGTTAGGTTTCGTTTGTCAAATTTATTTATCAAAAGGTTCGTCAATTATTTATTATATTTTACTTTTAATAATTGCTAATTGATTAAAGTTTAATAGTGAATTTAACAAAGCATTTATTTCTGAATCGGAATAGTGATCAGTGAAGTGAAGTAGTTATTTATTAATTCAGACCAAAAAATTGTGAATTCGATTATAGGATAATGTTTATACTCATCGGTTTTCCTGCTGAAGATCCTGATGTCGTCTTCTTCTATGGATAACTCCTGGGCTGTCGTCTTCTTATACTCTCCAGAAGTTTATTTCCCTCGTCTCGATGTTTCTCCTCGCTGACTCAGGCCTCGTATTCCTTCGGTTGTTGTCCGTCTTTTTCTATTAAGATGTTCCAATGATCTTCATTTAGTGTCCGTTGTCGTCTCTCTTCTTCACTGCGTCGTTCCGTCTTCTTCAGATAATTACGGTTTGTTAATTAATTTTTTATAAACAAAATTTTGTTCAGGATTCCCTGGACTATTGTAGTTATCTCCATCTGGTTTAAATTAGGTTCAAATTTACTTTAATAATAATAATTTTAATTTTAATACGAGAGCTCCTCGATCCACTCTCTAGCGTTGGTCAATAATAACTACTGAAAATCTAACGGTTTTTTGGCAATAAACTTCTTGTTGCTATGGTTACATAATAAATTATGCTAATTTTCATTGGTTATTAACTTAAGTCATTGTTATGATTTAACGTCTTTTTTAGTCTAATTTTACCAAAATATCTTCAAATGAAGATTACTATCTTATACTAATAGCTAGAGTTATTACATGAGTACCATTCTTCCTAATTTTTCATGATGATCATTTTGATATCCCTCATGCCCACTTTTGAATAGCTAATTACATTTTTACTATTTTCCATTTTTATATTTTACATATATTTTATTCAAAATTAGTTGTTATTCATATATTTTGGTACTAGGAATACTCCCTTAAACGGTTTAACCATTTTGCATATTCTGCCTTAACTTTGGATTATAATTTGTTCTCAAAATTACTAAATTTATATTCAACAGTTGGCCTAGAGCCTAGATTTTATTCTACTCCCACCTAACATTTCTTAATAACATATCTGGTAATTCCAATACAATTTTATAAACAAAACAAACAATAAACATCAGTATTCCTAACTCTAATTCTTATTATGAAAGATTCCTTGTCAGGTTCTAGCCTGAAATAACTTTTAACTACCTTTTCTTTTCTCTACTGTTATCTTGCTTATCCTATAATTTACTACATTCTATGGGTTTTGAACAATAATAAAACTCTTACAATACTACTGATAAACTGTTCCTTACATGATATGTCTTATCAACTAATCCCTTCACTTAAATACAGTGTCTGTCCTTCTTAATTTACTACTCATTCTGATAACTTAATTCTTACCTTATTTTATAATTCTGACATCCTATTACCTAAATTTATAATTTCACAATTAGTTTAATCTCTTACTAATGTACACTTTATCAAAAATTGTTTATCTGTTTATTATAGTTTGCTTATATAATATTTTATTCTACACCCCCACTGCACTTTTCCTTTCATTAGAAGGTTTCTTTAATTATTATCATTCTCACTTTGTTCCATTATATGCTATACCTGGCACTTCACCACTTATTTAATTTTACACACATTTTTAACTTACTCACTTGTTTATTCACACGATTTGTCTGATTATTTTATATCACTGTGTGATTATGGTCATGAATAACTAATTTACTTCCAAATCACTCTGATCACTTTTAGTTCTTACTTAAATTTTGCTTTTGTTTGGCTCAAAGCATTGTTTATTGTCTTTGGCTATTATCATTACTATTAGTTTGGGGTATGGTTAGTTTCTAACTCCCTACCTTATATTATATAAGTACATTCTTTTATCAATAAGATATATGTGATATTATTACCTTCCATTAATCTTATTATCCTAGTTAAATCTCATATACTACACATCTCAGTTCATTATTTAATTTACAATATACTGGTCATTATTTGGGATTATTTGATTGCACTTAGGTCTCGGCTGCTTCTTCATTGTCTCTTGGTTCCTTTGGTTTTTTATCCGATCTACTGTGTCAGGTCATTGTCAGGTTAATAGTCATTTGTCATTTATTGGGTTACTGGGTTATTGATCTCTAAGTTTATAAGTTTTTGCCTCTTATTCTTATCTTCAGCTTTTTATTCTATAATTAAATACAATTGAATCTTCACTACCTTATGTCATGTTACATAATGCATCGCCACCAAAATTGATTATTTCGAAACAAAGATTATTAGATTTTTTCTGAAATCATCAATATAGTTTATTTTATCAAGTTGTTATAATTCAGGAATTCATCAATCGCTACTTCTTCTGTATTCATTCTTTATTAAGTCATGGTTCATAATATGATAATTGGTATTATTTTCTTTCTTTATTATTCCCTTTTATGTTCTATTTCCCTAAAAATTTTTCTTCTCTCTCCTTCATATAAATTGGTACTAGCCAGAGGGCACGTGTGGCTCTATTACTCTGCTATCCATTTATACACATTTTGAGTTCATAGGCCTTGCCTATCTGCTCAATAACATAAATAATTGTTGGACGTATCTCAACATAAAATCATCACATAATAATATTCATAATAATTATAATAATAGTCGCTCATTTCCGACTCACATAATATTAATACAATAAAACACTTCTGGGATTAATTATTCTCTCTTTTATACATTTCATGACTTTTTCATCTCAATAACTTATTTGGATTCCTTTGTTTAAGCTTATGGCGATATTTAATAGGCATTTTGCATTGTTTTACTAGCTTATTTTATATGGTAGTGATTCTATTTATCATCACTTTAATGCTTATTGACATTTAAAATTAACATTGTAGCTGGCTTCTGGCTCACTTAGATTTTTTCATTGATTGTTCAGTTAATCTGCCAGTGTTATTTTTTATTTGATTGTTTTGTCTCTTCTTTTGTGAAACATTAATTTTTATTTATCCCCTTTTTGTGATAGGGTTTGTTAATGATGTTATGTAGCGTCATCATTATTTGTGTAACATTTAATTATTTTATATCTCAATTTTTATGATATTTCATTATACATATTTTCAAAATTACATGTGTTTACACATTTTGTTTCACACTTGGTCGTAAGTTTAGCCTTACTTTTTTTTGAACTTAGCTTATCTTTCTTCTAAATTCCCTTTCATTTATAATAATAATAGTTCCAATCAAATACTTGTTGTAAGTTGTGCTTACATTCATTTTTGAATTTTGATAATTTTTACTTTCAAAATTCTCTTTAATTTTCTGACACTGGTTCATAATACTTTTTTAAAGAAGACTGGTTATAAGTCCCTTTTATCCTTTTAGTTGTGATCTCGCTTATGACATAGGTATTGTTTTTGTTATCCTTCAATATGAGATAGGGTATTTATTTTACTATACAATGGACCCTGTTATATACACTCCTTTTTCTTGTAAGTTAATCTTCTCATTTATATACATTAATTGGTTTGCATGGTCGTTTTACTTAAAATCAGTCCCATCTCTCAGTGTTCCTCCACACTTGGTTTAGCCATGATCCATGATTATATGAGCTGCTCCCGTTTGGATTGCTGTCGTTTTCAGTATGACTTCTGTTCTTGTCCATTCTCTTGCTATTATTCTGTATTTAAATGGTTCTGTCATAGAATTCTCACTGGTTTCCATTGCTATCGCAATCATTTCATTGTTTTGTTTATACAACGAATAGGTCAATGCTATTTCCATTGTAGATGCTATCGTTGATATAGGATTATGCATGTCCATTAAGTGTCTTCTCCTTCTTATTCTGTTACCCACTATTTTGTAGTGGTTCCTTCCTAAAGGTTCTAGTAAGTTCCTTCTGTTATTTTTAAAATTCATGAATTCATTCTGGTCGTTAATTAGTACATTAAACATCTCAAACAGTCCATTCTTCATCATCTCCAATTCTTCTCTGGAATTTATGAGTTTCCTTGGATGCCTCTTCTTAGTCGTCACCTCCATGATTTGGATATTCTCCTTGTGGCTGCTATTTTTATTTGCAGGTAATAGTATGCTTTTGTCTTCTGTAGTTTTTATTTCCTTCCTACTATCTTCTATTTTCGTAATTACCGGTTCCTCGTTCTCGTTCAATGTTTCTTTAATACCTTCAGAAGCTCTTTCTAGTGTTTCATTCACCTTCTTGAAACCCTTATTCAATGTTTCCTTGATCTGATCAGTTTTGTAATTTGTTTCTTCCCATCTCTGATTCGTCTCCATTTTTGTCTGTTTTACTTCTTTACGATACGCTATTAATTGTCGTTGTATAGTTTCACTGTTACTATCGATTTTGTGGTTCAGTGTTTCTATATCTTTTTTCATTAGTCTCAAGGCTTCACTGGTTTTCTCATTACTTCTCTCTATCTTTTCACTAATCAATTTATTCTCCTCCTTCATTTCCTGTCTTAATTTCTCGTTATTTCCGTTAATGGTCCGCCTCAAATCTTCCTTAGTGCTGTCCAGTTTTTCATTCATCTCCTTTTTCAACTCCTCGTTATTTTTGTCCATTTTCTTGAAGTTGTCATTTATTGACTCAAATTTCTTATTCAATTCTTCTTTGTCTTCTCTTCTCCTTCTCTCACTGTCCTCATTAATCTCTTCTTTCTGCTTCTTAAAATTGTCATTTAATTCTCCCTTCATTAATTCCCATAATCGCATTAAGTTCGGGTCACCTCTGGTTTCCTCCTGTTGTGCGGGTTTATCTATTTCCATGGGAGTTAGTAATTCTTCCACATCTTCCACTGAAGTTATTTCCTTTTCTTCCATTCTGGCACCCTTCTCGATCTCCTTTTCTAATCTCCTTGCTTCCTCTTCCGCCTCCTTTTCGCGTCGCTTCGTCTGGAGTCTCGTCTCGTGTTCTGCCCGTTCCATTTCTGTAGTCGCCGCTAGAATCTGTAAAGTTTAAAGATATGTTTCCTTAACTATTCTAGCCCTACTAGTTGGCGCGCCACTTTGTAATAAAAGGCGTGTGTGGTTGGGTTGTAAAATTTGTTAATTGATGTTATTTAGTGTTAATTGTGTCAAAATGTAACTTCTCTTATCATTTACGGGTAAACCGTATTTCGCTCTGCTGCATTCAAATGTTGCCGCCTCGCCACCTGATTGGCGCACGGCTTTCTGCAGTGTTGACTCGGCTAGCGTCTTGCTTTAACGCTTTCACTTCAATAATTCTTAGTTATCATTATAAATTAACTGAATCAAACATACAGAATTGCAGATTGAGAACATTTATTAACCTTTTAGAATATTTCAATTACTTTATAGTACATCAAATTCGTTTTCTGCACCGGCTATTACACTTGTTCGGTTGGTACTTGCTCAGTTTGTGTACACAGTATCTTTAATGTTAGTTTACAGTTTTGTATGGTTATTCTCAGGGGTGTTAAAGTCCCTTCGGCTACAGAAATATATACTTACGGCTAACACACACAAAGTTATAGCAATTCTTAATACTAATTACATAAACAAATTAATATCTCATTATATTCTATTAAGTAATTACCAATGAAAACTTGTAAAGAAATTTTGGGTTAGGTTTCGTTTGTCAAATTTATTTATCAAAAGGTTCGTCAATTATTTATTATATTTTACTTTTAATAATTGCTAATTGATTAAAGTTTAATAGTGAATTTAACAAAGCATTTATTTCTGAATCGGAATAGTGATCAGTGAAGTGAAATAGTTATTTATTAATTCAGACCAAAAAATTGTGAATTCGATTATAGGATAATGTTTATACTCATCGGTTTTCCTGCTGAAGATCCTGATGTCGTCTTCTTCTATGGATAACTCCTGGGCTGTCGTCTTCTTATACTCTCCAGAAGTTTATTTCCCTCGTCTCGATGTTTCTCCTCGCTGACTCAGGCCTCGTATTCCTTCGGTTGTTGTCCGTCTTCTTCTATTAAGATGTTCCAATGATCTTCATTTAGTGTCCGTTGTCGTCTCTCTTCTTCACTGCGTCGTTCCGTCTTCTTCAGATAATTACGGTTTGTTAATTAATTTTTTATAAACAAAATTTTGTTCAGGATTCCCTGGACTATTGTAGTTATCTCCATCTGGTTTAAATTAGGTTCAAATTTACTTTAATAATAATAATTTTAATTTTAATACGAGAGCTCCTCGATCCACTCTCTAGCGTTGGTCAATAATAACTACTGAAAATCTAACGGTTTTTTGGCAATAAACTTCTTGTTGCTATGGTTACCTAATAAATTATGCTAATTTTCATTGGTTATTAACTTAAGTCATTGTTATGATTTAACGTCTTTTTTAGTCTAATTTTACCAAAATATCTTCAAATGAAGATTACTATCTTATACTAATAGCTAGAGTTATTACATGAGTACCATTCTTCCTAATTTTTCATGATGATCATTTTGATATCCCTCATGCCCACTTTTGAATGGCTAATTACATTTTTACTATTTTCCATTTTTATATTTTACATATATTTTATTCAAAATTAGTTGTTATTCATATATTTTGGTACTAGGAATACTCCCTTAAACGGTTTAACCATTTTGCATATTCTGCCTTAACTTTGGATTATAATTTGTTCTCAAAATTACTAAATTTATATTCAACAGTTGGCCTAGAGCCTAGATTTTATTCTACTCCCACCTAACATTTCTTAATAACATATCTGGTAGTTCCAATACAATTTTATAAACAAAACAAACAATAAACATCAGTATTCCTAACTCTAATTCTTATTATGAAAGATTCCTTGTCAGGTTCTAGCCTGAAATAACTTTTAACTACCTTTTCTTTTCTCTACTGTTATCTTGCTTATCCTATAATTTACTACATTCTATGGTTTTTGAACAATAATAAAACTCTTACAATACTACTGATAAACTGTTCCTTACATGATATGTCTTATCTACTAATCCCTTCACTTAAATACAGTGTCTGTCCTTCTTAATTTACTACTCATTCTGATAACTTAATTCTTACCTTATTTTATAATTCTGACATCCTATTACCTAAATTTATAATTTCACAATTAGTTTAATCTCTTACTAATGTACAGTTTATCAAAAATTGTTTATCTGTTTATTATAGTTTGCTTATATAATATTTTATTCTACACCCCCACTGTACTTTTCCTTTCATTAGAAGGTTTCTTTAATTATTATCATTCTCACTTTGTTCCATTATATGCTATACCTGGCACTTCACCACTTATTTAATTTTACACACATTTTTAACTTACTCACTTGTTTATTCACACGATTTGTCTGATTATTTTATATCACTGTGTGATTATGGTCATGAATAACTAATTTACTTCCAAATCACTCTGATCACTTTTAGTTCTTACTTAAATTTTGCTTTTGTTTGGCTCAAAGCATTGTTTATTGTCTTTGGCTATTATCATTACTATTAGTTTGGGGTATGGTTAGTTTCTAACTCCTTACCTTATATTATATAAGTACATTCTTTTATCAATAAGATATATGTGATATTATTACCTTCCATTAATCTTATTATCCTAGTTAAATCTCATATACTACACATCTCAGTTCATTATTTAATTTACAATATACTGGTCATTATTTGGGATTATTTGATTGCACTTAGGTCTCGGCTGCTTCTTCATTGTCTCTTGGTTCCTTTGGTTTTTTATCCGATCTACTGTGTCAGGTCATTGTCAGGTTAATAGTCATTTGTCATTTATTGGGTTACTGGGTTATTGATCTCTAAGTTTATAAGTTTTTGCCTCTTATTCTTATCTTCAGCTTTTTATTCTATAATTAAATACAATTGAATCTTCACTACCTTATGTCATGTTACAATATGTGTGGCAAATGTGGATTGTATGTTATTATTGGTGATTGCTTTGGTGTGTTCATAAAATCTGGATGAAAAAGATCTTCCTGTCTGGCCTATGTAGAATTTGTCGCAATCATTGCATTTTAATTTATAAACTCCTGTTTTGTTATATATGTCAGTGTTTTTGTTTGTCAACAACACCATCAAAAGGTACCTCAACAGCAATATCTATGCTGAAAAAAGTTGACACAGAAGGCCTTAGAAAAAGTAAGATGAATTATAGCAGGAGAGAAAGAATAAAGACCATTAAATACACACACGATTACGGAATTAGAAAAAGATCTACAATTTTTGTTGGTGAATTTGTAAGCATGGTGAAAGAGTTCAGAATGAAGATAAATGTAGAAAAACTAAAATGATGAGTATTGACAAGAATGAGTGCATCATTGGAAGGAAAAACTGTAGAGCAAGTGGACTCATTTAAGTATCTGAGGAGTACAGTGATGAGGAATGGAAGCTGTACAGAGGAAATAAGACATAGGCCGGGTAAAAGTGCTTTTGAAAAGTTAACAATTTACTAAAGCATGAATGATTCCAGTTGAGATGAGGAAGAGATTTGCTGAATGTTTTTTTTGGCATGTGGTTTTATATGGGAGTGAAACATGGACCATAAAAATAAAGAAGAAAGATACCTAGAGAGTTTCAAAATGTAGTTGTGGCGAAGAATGATTAAAGTGAATTGGACTAATCGAAAAAGAAACAATGAAGTACTGATGATAATAGGAGAGGAAAGAAAACTGCTGAAAGTAATAGAAAAATATCTTGATTAGGGCAGTATTGGGTCTGCAGCTAAGGATCATAGAGGGAAAGGTGGGAGGAAGCAGAGGATGGGGAGGAAGAAGAAAAGTTGGAATGCTTGATGACATCCAAATTTGAAGGAGCTGTAGTCAGATTAAAATTAATGCATATGACCAACAATAATTGAGAGCATCCACTTGAAACCTGCCATAGACAGTTGTACTAAAGAAGAAGATTGTGCCAACACACACATCAATCTTATGTTATCTTAAGGTCTGTATTTATTGTATGCATGAGAAAGTAATTTAGATCATTCGCTAAAAAAAGGTGCTATTCTTTTTGCCTTCTCCAAAAATAAAAGTAAAGTAGAACTACTACCATACTAATTAATAATAATGGAGCCCATGTGTACCACCTGAAGTAGTGTAGGAGAAGGCAGGGTAGGCTGCCTTATGTGAGCCACACGGCATACAAGGAAGCCAGTGTGGCCAGCACTACGCTTCAGCCACCCATTATTATCCCCAGGATGTTATCCCAGGTACTCATTTTCAACAGGCTGAGTCGACCTGGGGGCTGAAAAACGCAACTCTACCATACTAATTACATACACAAAATATGAATATGTGATAAGCATTTTAACGTATGCTAATCCTTGTGATACCCAAAGATAGTACATTTTAATCAAATGTAAAAACCTGTCACTGAAAAACTGGTGTCCTTCAAACACTTCCAGTAATGAGGTGGTTTTGTAGTAAAGTTAACTAATTACTTGAAAATTGTCCAATTACAAATAAAACAAATTATCGAGTTTATGAAATTGCTGGTAAAAGTAATTAGAATAATTTTAATCAATTTTGAAAAAGGAACAACAACAAAATATTCAACAGCTTAAACATATTTATTTTATAAGGGATGTATTAACTTATGCCTTACAATAAAAGATTTGAGTTATTAATGAGTAACTTGGATAACTTCTTACGCATCATCATAACTTCAATAACTTCTTGAAACTTCAGTGTTCTTACACAAAAAGTTAAATTCACGGTGGAATTGAAGGCAAAGACACAAGCATTTCTTGTTCAACTGAGAGAAGACTCTTGTGTTTCTTCTTTTTTATGTTTATTAGTGCCAAAAAGCTCAGCTCACAAAGTAGGCGGTAGAAAAACATAACAGGATGTCAACTGTTTCCAATGCTATTACTGGGTACTGCGTACTCACTAACATCCAGTACTTGAGAGTTGTAGTTCACAATATTTCAGTTAAAGTATTCTGTGGGACTGAAGCTCTGTGAGTTGTTCTCCTTTCTCCAGAGGGAGGTTGGTGGACCAAGTCTCCCGCATTCTTGCCAACTTGTACATTAGTGTGCTGCAAATAAAAAAAAAAAAGGTTGAGAACCACTAATCTTCTTGCATACAATGTGTCCACACATGGACATACACACACACAAATTAGTGTTATAATTTATAGGAGAGAGAGATAGGAGTGATGCACTGGAACTTTTGTATTTGGAGGGAACAAGTGAATGGATAAAATAACCAATGAAGAGGAACTGAAAAGAATCAAGGAGGGTAGAAGACTTTTGAGGATTATAAAGACGATGAAGAAACATACCCTAAGGCAACACATGGGCTACTTTTGATGGAACAGTGGAAGGAGAGAAGAAGATCAAAGCTCTTGGATGATGTACTGAGGCTCTGCAGTGCTATATGAAGAGGTAGAGTCTCAAGTCTGGAATTAACACAAGATGGAAGCAACAATAGTGTTGGGGATCTGCCTCTAGTCACATGGTGGTCCCTTGGCACAGGAGAATGCTGGATGATGATGATATAAAATCATTACTCTCTCCATACTTCATGAATGTATAAATGTCCCCAGCCACTGAACTGTGTTAATGTATGTGATGTTTGACCTTGCAAGCAGAGCCTCAGTGCTTTAACAACTCAACTATACTGTCAGCTTAATGACTTTTATTATTATTATATCACCTCAGAGATTCAACAAACCATTTTACTTTGCTAATGTATAGAGAAATTTATACTTGTTTGTAAAAATTCACAAAACAAGTTTTCTCTTTACTATAAAACTAAACAAAAGACACTGTTACACTAAGTTGTGATTGTATTGTCTCAGTTACATTGTTCTATGAAACAATGACAGCTTCTTTACAGAGTGACGTGGTATTAATGCCTGTCTATAGATTGTATAAAATTGATAAATAATTCATATTTTTTAAGGTTTTTTTATTTGAGAATGATTCTCAGATTTGATGATTTTGAGACACAAATTAAAATTACACAGCTCTTTCATTTATATTACAGTACAGACCCCTCTATGGACCCCTCCGTGTGTCCCTGCCTTTTGTGTCTTAGTCTGTGAATCTGAATTTCTCTGTCGTTTTATATTACGGTCCCATATAGTTAAGCATTGTCCTCTTCTATTCCTTCCAGAAACGTTCCAGTTCCAACTTAAGAATTCTTCTATTCTGTGTTCTTCTTGTGTGGCTTAATCTCATTTGTTCAGCAAAGCATAGTTTTTACACTACAATCAATCTTCTTTGCCTGTTATTTCTAATCTTTTTTCTCCTGGATCTACCAGCCACTTATCACCAGAAATTCATTTCAGCAATAGTTAATTGAAGCCTCATGTTGTTTGATTATTTGTCATACTTCTGGACATGTTCAAGAGTATATGTTTTGTATTCCAAAATTAATTTCATTTAATTTATTGCAAAATCTGTCACAGCAGGGGTCAAGATTATTAAAATTATGAACTGTCAGGTCGTTGGTCCATGGCTGATTGCTGACAACATGGTTCATTTCTAAACATTTCAGCCACCCGCTGGAGGCCTTCTTCAGTAGAAATGTGTTTAGAAAAGGATGGTAGGCTGAACGCACCTCATATCAGAGGCAGTGGCGGCTGGTGCTATGGTTGCATCATTGAACAACCACCAATATAGAATAACTAAACTATAAAATACTATACGAAAACATTAAGCAGCTAAAAGTATAACAAATTTCAATGGAGAGTGTATTAGATCCTAAGTGGTAATGTACGCGCACAATTCAAATGTGCCGCGTAGGCTGGTGGTTGTAGGCTGTTTGCAACTTCAACAGTATATGGCAGAGCTTACTACACAAACATATGGGAGGACGTGCGCTACTCTTCACAACTGCCCTACGGTCCCAATGTTATCTAGGCGGTTGCAAAGCGTTCTGCAACGCTCCAATAGTAGTGCTGTAGCGCAACTTTGTGTCATGAAATCAGCACAGCCTTCTTGATTTATAAGTTATGTCAGGTTTAGTGTTTATGTTGGTTCAAGGTAAATGTTATCCGTTGTTTGAGGTTATAAAATTATAGTAACAAATTTGCATAACTGTGATTATGATAATTTAATGTCTTTTAACTGATCTCCCATCCACTCAGCCAACTACTGCAACCACCAAAATTTGGAACCACCAGCCACCACTGATCAGAGGTATAAGCAATAATTACCATGAAAGCGAGAAGAAGGTCTCCGGTGGGTGGCCAAACGTTTAGAAATGAACCACCAAGTTGTATGGAATCAACCATGGCCCAAGATCCTGATAGTTCCTAACTTTAATAATAAATTTAATTTGTTTGACTGTCAATGTACTTGTAATGAAACAACTAATACTACTAATGAGAGTTACATCAATATTTGTAGTACCACATTGTAAAATTGTATTGCAGTAACATTAATATCCATATCATAGAAACATAAAACAAGAAGAATTAAAAAAAAGTATGATTAAAAGAACAAAACAGAAAATTCATGAAAATGTAAAATACAGTAGAACCTCCATTAAGCGAAACGCCATTTAACCAAAACAACCGACCAAACGAAAACAAAATTATATATTCCCGAGTTTTACAATGAAAATTTGTTTTCCGGATAAAACACGAAAACTAATGTAATAAACATGTAATAAACTGTGTGTCATGTTAACAAAGCGGAAATGGGTTGTGATAACGATTGAAGAAAAATTGGAGGCAATTAAAAGAACTAAAAATGACAAGATTTTGTGAACTGTGGCAGCCGATTTTGTGTTGGTGTTACTACTGTTTCTGATTGGATCAAGATGAAAAATAAGTTTGAAGAGCGTGCTTTGAAGATGCCAAACAAGAAAACAGTGAAGAAGGCTGTGTTTTTATGGTTCACGCAACAAAGGAAGATGAAGATGATGACAGAGAAGAGAGCAGCACCCATAACACTGCTGACGAGATCTTTAATGGCTTAGTGGTAAAAGTTTTTATTTTAAGTTAGGGCATATATTTGTTTTTCTCATGGAGTGTTATTCATATTTTCAGATAGTATTATGGTTTGTCGAACATTCAGAAAAATCAAAGCCCACTGATGTTCTGCTAATGAAGCGGTGGCGAGGTATTGCTGCAAGAAAGCGATGTGAAAAGAAAAAGCAAAGGAAAATTTGAACTATTATCCGAAATTTTGGTTATCTGAAACCACCTTCCCCACTTTGTTTCAGTTAACAGAGGTTCTACTTTGGGCATTACTTACTTAAAATTTACACTATTATTAATAATGTTTCTGATATAAAAATTATAAAATCAATTAAAAATTAATTTTATCTATTTTTATTATAAGTTATTTTTAATTTTTTAATCTAAAAAGTAATATATTACCATAACAGAAGTATGGATTTTAAGAGTGCACATGATAAAAAATGTACATAAATAGAAAACACTTAGAATAAAAAATTAATAATAATACGGTACAGCAATGCATGAGTTTTATATGACTCATACGTTAAGTATGAAAAACAAGTTCAGTAACGGAAGTGTTAATAACACGGATGTTAAAGCCACGTTAGTTGTGCGACTGACGTCTAACCATACTGTTTACATTTTTCCTATTATTATTCAGTCTCGTAACAAAAATTTACAGTAGTGGTTTAGTCTGTGTAAAGGGCGTCTTTACATCAATCCTTTGTTTTTGGGTATTTTAAACATGAATTCTGTAAAATGTTTATTTTTTGTTTGCTGCTGGAGAAAAGCTAAACCTTATACATAAAAGTGAGAAAATCGGTGTGACTACCCAGTACAGGATACAGGTTACTCCAGAACTATGAATTAGGAACTCGTGACAGTAAAAAGAAAAACCATTGACCAATAACAAAAATTAAAGGACTCTGTGAAAGTGGGAGTTGAAGAATTGCTACGTTAAGTAAAAAATTATTATTATTAATAAATATTGTAATCCCTTTCCTCAAAACAACTAACATCAGGTATACACTGTTATGAAGGATGCATAACAGTATTTGTTTTCATGTAAACGGGGTTATTTTAGTTTATGGTGGTTCATAATAGATGTTCAACTGATGAAACGGTACTATAGAAATGATTTTATAATTGATGATCGGTAATTAACTAAAGGGAGGTCAAAAAATTTAAAAAATTTGTTTAATCTACATTTTTATTTGCACTTGAATAAGGGAAACTTCTGTTATTTTTTTATACAATCTCTTGTTACTTCTATGGACTTAGTCCATCTGTTAACAAGCTTTGCTTCTTTCAAAAAATGTTTTAGTCTTACGTTTTGCACTGCTTCTATGACCTCTTCATTTGAACAGACAGTTTCCTTCAGACTCTTCTTTGAGTGGATCAAAAAGATTCACTATGAGCCAGAGAAATGGACGGTCCCATAGTTTGAAACAAATATATTGAATATGAAGCATTGTTTATTGACCATGTGAGTTCAAGTGTTGCCATGAATGATTTCTACATCTTGTGGACTTTTTATGTCAGCAATCAGGCATTTCACACTGACCTGAAAATATCTCTCATAAAGGAAGAAATCCAGAGGATTAAAACAAAATACAACTGTCATATAGTAGACCATGAAAATGAGCTAATAGAGCAACTATACAACAATAGTCTTGATGTGAGAAGACTCCACAGAACTTGGCCTCAAGATATGGTGGATCTTTAGAAAACGCTCTTCTATAAGGAGATATATCAATATTTCTACCTTACAATCCTAACTCTTACATCAATGTTTCTGTTACAAACCTTACTCTTTCGTCTGATTTTCTTATTACTCTGTTATAGATGTAGATTGTAAATTGAAAATTGTCAATAAAAAGAAAATAAATAAATAAAAATCTTTTGAACAAACGTATTGAAATAAACTGTTTGGCATTCGCAGATGACTTTGCTATACTTTCTGAACATCTGACATCTGCAGTAACACAAGTTCATTTTTTAGAGGACATAGCCAGTAGAACAGGCTTAAGAATTTCTGCAGAAAAACAAATTTCTCACAAACATTAAAAACGTGCCAAAATTCCTGGTAACAGATATTGGTCGAATAGAGAGGGTTCGAAAATTTAAGTATTTAGGAATAATTCAAGAAAATGGCTTGGAAAAATCTGCTATAGAAGAAACCCTTCATAAGATGGAAAGGACATATGGTATAACTAAAGATATTTACAATAAAAAATGCGTATCTAAAATTTGCTAAAATAAGGCATTACAGTACAGTAGTGAAGCCAGAATGCCTATATGCAAGTGAATGTCTACACTAGCACTGAATTATAATTTAGACAAACTAGAAATATTGGAAAGACGAATTATTAGGAAAATATTAGGTCCACAAAAAACTTCAGAAGGTTGGAAATTACGAAGTAATGTTGAAATATGTCAGAGTATAGAAAATATAACAGAAACAATGAGGAAAAGAAGACTATTATTTTTTGGACATTTATATAGAATGGATGACTGTAGGTTGACAAAGCAAATCTTCAAATATCTGTGGGGGAAGAAGTCAACATCAAGTTGGATTAAAGAAGTCCAAAAGGATTTAGAAAAAAATAATATACATGCAGAAGAAGCAATTGAAGGAGAAGTTTTTCGGGCAAAAGTGTTAAAAATGGAGGGAGTTCAGGGTAGGAGAGAGAAAAACGCAGGTTCAAAGTGATTGAAGACAGGAAGAAGAGACACAGTGAGCAGATGAAAGAATATTAGAAAAAAGGAAAGAATAAAGAATTGAAATTGGCATCTGGTCCTTAGATGAAAAAAAAAACTGACTTGATTTTTACCAGTAATCTCAGTTGCTTACAGTAGTTATCTCTGGTATAGTTTACTTTGAATATGAAATGGACCTTCTTGAATCACTAAATATTATCATTGTTCTTTGAAGTGGAAGCTGTAACTTTCTGTTGTTCTTTGCAGAGAGAACTTCATCCATATGATCAGTCCACTTGCAGATATTGCTGCCACTGAAACAACTATGCGTGTCTTCAGTAAAATTATTTTCCTGGCTCTTGAGCCATGGTCTTCTTGACGTGTTAAGAGGACCATGGCTCAACAGCGTGGAAAATAATTTTACTGAAGATGACCGGTCATGAAAGCTTTAAAGTTATGATGAACTATGTCTATATTGTTGTTATATTCTATAAATAACCAGGTTTCATCCACTCTAAGTGTAGAAACCCATCATTACTCATATTCCTTCCTTAATGCAGCTGCATAATGGAGCTTTCATTTTAAGTTGACTTTTAAACACAACATAAAACTGCTAATAACAAAACAAGAAGAACTTATAAGCACTATTTCAATGCAGAACACTAGAGTTTTAGATAAAAATGTTTACCTTATTGCCTGAGCTACCTTATCATTGTAAGCTTCTTTACAGGCTGCCTTTGAGACCGCTGTCTGCTCTGTTTTTGGAGACAGTGCCATCATTTGAAAGATTGTTGTTGTGTAGTGTGTTCAGATAGTATGTGTAATTTAAATTGTCTGTTTGGGATGTTGTTTCCATGCATTTTCATGTGTTTTGTATATTTCCAGTTGTTTGAGTGTGTCTAGTTTTTGGCCTTTCATACTTACATGTAGGATTTCCATGTTGTTGATGTTTGTTTGTGGGTGGTCTGCTTCAATAAAAAGATTGCAAAAGTGAATTCAGTGATGCTTAATGTATTTAGGTCAATTTACCTTATAATCTGAACCGGTTTTTACTTTTAAAAAGCTTTTCCACTTTTACGTTTTTACCTATAAAAAGTTTTGTGTTCCGAGTCATAGTGAAATAATTATATTTAATAAAACTTCTGTTGAGGGAAAAGGATAAAAACAATTGTCAAATTCGAGAATTTGACAAATTGGTTATACATGGGAGGTGGAAAAATTCAACAACCCGAAAACGTAGACTGTAAATTGAAATTTATAACAATAATTGTTTTTGTTGTTTGCTATTCTTGCACAAAATGCAAGTATAGAGCTATATTTTCATTAAATCAGCGGCATTGATCAAAGGAAACAAAGAAATTTTACATGGATTCTGTTAGTGTTTTTTGTGTAGTAGGATGTGTGTGTGTGTGTGTGTGTGTGTGTGTGTGTGTGTGTGTGTGTGTGTGTGTGTGTGTGTGTGTGTGTGTGTGTGTGTGTGTGTGTGTGTGTGTGTGTGTGTGTGTGTGTGTGTGTGTGTGTGTGTGTGTGTGTGTGTGTGTGTGTGTGTGTGTGTGTTAAATGATTTTTTCTTCAAAAGCAATGAATAACTGTCGAAACAGATCAGATCAACCAAAAAATATGACTGGGCTGTGACAAGTAGGCTACTTTTCTAATTAACGAAAATAGTAGGCCTACAGTGTTACTGCTGAAGGCTAAAATAAAAATTCTTGGACTTTGTTGTCCATGACGTGCCCGTTGATTAACTAAATTATAAGTATAATATTGTTACGACGGTCTACTCGATCGTCGTAGGTACAGTGGAAACTAAATAAGTACAAGACAACACTTAAGTCACTAATCACACCTTTACTTTTTACAGTTAAACAGTTCGTAATTAACAACACAGTGTCTACAACAAATCAAATGAAAATTGTTCACACGCAATAAAATGTCCACTAATATTAAAACTCAATTGTATTACAATTATACCGTCCGAATATAAAACGCAACACTTCACTAATAACTACTTGAACGTATACAGTAATAACTCGAACCGCTCTGTAAATATATCGCACTAATACTCTCGAACCGCACAGTCAAAAATTCGCCTCGTACTGAACTGAACGTCGTTTGAGTACCGGTATTTATAGCTAGTCGAATATCTAGACGATTCCTAATTGCGTCGTAGCGTGCGTGTGAACTACGTAATTAACTGCGGCCTTGACACAGGCCGAGCGAAGCCCGGCACAGTCGAGAAGATTCTCGCAAAATGCGTCTAGTAGCATGCTTACATTCTGGATCTCTCTGGAACGTTCGACAAACACGTAGTCGAACCGTACAGTAAAAATCTCGCATTGCACTGAAAACTAAGGCCGCGACGCGATGTATTTATAGTTAGCTAACACACACCAGAAGCTTCCAAACTGCGTCTTATCTCTCGCGAACTACGTAATTGCTGCGGCCTTGACACAGTCCGAGCGCCCGAGCGAAGGCTGGCAAAGTCGAGAAATTTCTCGCAACATGCGTTTAGTAGCACGTACACCACACGCTTACGTCGAGATCTTTCTGGGACATTCGATAAACGCCTAGATTGTTCTACGCTGTCGTAGCACTGCCCCCTCCTTAAGCCTGTTCGTCCCGAACTGGCAAAGCGTCTCTAAATTTGTATTTAGCCAGGCGATCTAGGTGGACGACCTTGAACTTTCGCTGTCCTTCCTGTTGAATCCGATAAACAACATCGTTAATCCTTTTTTTTACAGTGTAGGGTCCTTCCCAGTTAGACTGAAGCTTAGGTGAGCGACCACGACGGCGCTTTGGATTGAACAACCAGACCTGATCTCCTTCTTGGAAACCCACACTATTGCTGCGAATGTCATACCGAGTTTTCATTTTATCACTGGCAATCTTCAGCCGTCCTCTTACCAAGCGATTCATTTCTCGCAGTTGGTTTTCTAATTGCGAGGAATAGTTCTTTGGCTCTTGGGACTGAGTCTCAGGTGATCCAAACATCAAGTCCCCAGGAAGACGAATCTCCCGCCCAAACACCAATTTTGCTGGAGTCATGCCGGTTGTGTCATGTACTGATGACCTATACGCCATAAGGAATAGTGGTATAAGTTGGTCCCAGTCTGTTTGGTTCTCGTCAACAACTTTCGAAAGATGCTGCTCAAGTGTCCTGTTGAATCTCTCAACCATCCCGTCCGACTGAGGATGCAGAGGCGTTGTCCTGGTCTTTCGAATTCCGAGTAGACGGCATAATTCTTTAAACACTCCTGATTCGAAATTTCTCCCTTGATCCGTATGGATTTCCATAGGGGCTCCATAACGGCAACAGAAGTTGTGAACTAACTGCTTTGCCACAGTGGTAACCTCCTGATTTGGAATTGCGTAGGCTTCCACCCACTTAGTAAAGTAGTCACCTACAACCATGATGTACCGGTTTCCATCGTCAGTAACTGGGAATGGTCCAGCAATGTCTATCGCAATTCTCTCGAAAGGTTGTCCAACGTTATACTGTCTCATTTTTCCCCTGCTTCTGGTTTGTAGGCCCTTGCTTGCAGCACATATTTCACACGTCCGAACCCATTCCTCTACGTCGTGGCGAAGATGAAGCCAATAGAATCGCTTCCGTATTTTGTCAAGGGTTTTGTTAACGCCAAGATGGCCTCCAGATGTTCCATCATGCATCTTCTTCAAAACAGACTGCACTTTACTTCGGGGAACTATCAACTGCATGACCACGTCTCGTCCATCTGCACTTTCCCAAGCCCTTTTCAGCAATCCGTTTTCTAAGGTGAGAGATTCCCATTGTGCCCAGTAGCCCTTCAGCACTTCGGAACCATGGCAGATATCTTGCCAATCCGGGCGGCGACCTTCCTCTTTTGCTGTCAAGATCGGTCCAATGTCTTCATCAGTCATCTGTTCTTGTCGACAGTCTTGTGTTTTCCAGCCGTCAGCCAGAAAATCTACAGTGATGGCTTGAACATGTTCGCATGAGTTTTGTTCTTCCTTTCTGTGGCAATGTCGGCAGTCTTCCGGGCACGGTCTTCGTGATAAGCCATCTGCATTACCGTGCAGGCGCCCCCGCCGATGTTGTACCTTTACTCTTGCAGACGTTCGAGCCACCTTGCCAACTGTCCTTCCGGATTTTTAAATCTCAAGAGCCATGCAAGTGCAGCATGGTCGGTACGTGCGTCTTGCTGTAGTACGCTATCGGTGTCTTCACCGTTCTGCACTTGAGACAAAACTGCTCCTAGACCAGTATTGCTTGCATCTGTGTCTACGATGTTCTTCCCTTCGGAAGCTGGAAAAGCGAAAATTGGCTGCGAACATTATGCAATCTTCAACGTTCTAAATGCTTGGTCACATTCTCTCGACCATTGGAAGTTTCGTTTATTTTCCGTTAGCTCATGTAGTGGTTTAGCAATAGTAGCGAAGCCTTTCACAAAACGTCGGTAATATGAGCATAACCCCAGGAAACTCCGAACTTCGTGTTTATTCTTCGGAACTGGCCAGTCTCTTACGGTGTCTACTTTATTAGGATCCATGCTAACGCCCGCTGCCGAAACCAGATGGCCCAAATACTGTACTTCCTTCTGGAATAGAGAACACTTCTTCGGGCTCAGCTTCAGTTGTGCACCGTGAATTCTAGTTAGAACTTCCTTAAGGTTTTCCAAATGATCTTCGAAAGTCTTCCCGATCACTATGACATCGTCTAAGTAAACAAGGCAAGTTTTCCACGTTAGGCCTCGGAGTATCAGGTCCATCAATCTCTCACGTGCATTACAGAGTCCAAATGACATGACGTTAAATTGAAATAAGCCACTTGGGGTCGAGAAAGCGGTCTTTCCCTTGTCTTCTTGATGAAGACCCACTTGCCAATATCCACTCTTCAGGTCCAATGTGGAAAACCACTTTGCTCCGGACAACGTGTCGAGTGTATCGTCAACGCGAGGTAATGGATAGCAGTCTTTCTTTGTAACGTCATTTAACCTCCGGTAGTCTACGCAGAAACGCAATCCACCATCCTTCTTCGCTACCAGCACTACAAGGGAAGACCAAGCACGTGACGAAGGTTCGATTACTCCCTCTGTCAACATGTCCTGTACTAACCGAGACATCTCCTCTTGTTTAGATAATGGAGGCCTTCGAGGAGGTTGGCGTATCGGTGTTGTGTCCCCGGTATTGACGCGATGTTGCACAAGAGAGGTTCTTCCCAGTGACCATCCCCGAACTGCAAAACAATCTTTGAATTCGTATAAAAACTGTCTGAGTTCTTTTACCTCACTACTTGAGAGGTCGTTAGAAGATCTGTTCAATAATTCTTGCAGTTCCTCTGGTAATTTAGAAGTATCCGAAGAACTGGATCTTCGTTGCGTTATTCCGGCTACCCAGGCCACAGGAGTCAATTTGCCTAGGAGCGTATTGCTTTGTAAAGTGATAGCTTGATCCAAAATATTCGCCACTCTAATAGGTACATTTCCGGTTTCGTCAGGTTTTACTAAACTTCTGGCAATTAGTATGCCCGGTGTGCTGACTACCTGGGGTTCGAATATAGAGTACTGATTGCCCCTAGTATCTACCGCAGTTCTAACCATGATGATCTTTTCGGAGTTTGGCGGAACAGTTACGACCACTTGGTTTATGACGTCCATCGATTTTTCTGTTGTCGTCATTGTTGATAGCATTACCTCTTCGCCTCCGATTCTCAAGACATTGTTTTTGAAGTCGACTACAAATCCGTTGCGTTCATAACGTCCACACCAAGAATTGCTTCATCCACAATGTCTGCAACAAGTACTTGATGATTAAACTCAAGTCTACCGAGGCGTAGGTGTATCTCCACTTTTCCATAGGCCTACACGTTTACAGGCCGTCCAGTAGCTGTTCGCAAGCTGCAAGAGCTCAAGATTGGCTTGAGATCTTTCACCACGTCGGGGCGCACAATAGAAACTGTTGCGCCTGTGTCAACTGTAATCGAGGTTGGCCTTTCTTGAACAAATCCGGTAACTACCAAGCTCCCGCTGTTTTTCTGAAGTGTAGAAATTGCGTATTGTCTAGGGGCTTCGTTCCTCCAGTTAGTCAGTAGTTGTACCGACTACTGCTCGTTTCCCTGCTGCTGAATTCTAACCTGACAGTCTCGTTGTAGATGTCCAGGTTTCCCACATCTATAACATTTCGGTCTTCCATCCTTTCTTATTTTATTCTGTGGTGCCGACCGTCGAGTCTCTGTTCCTTGTTCTTCTTCCTCATCGTCTATGCCGTCGCGATCTTTTAGCGCGCGCACTTTATGACTTGTCCAACCGGACGCTGATTTGGCGGCCTCAAATTGCAAAGCATGTACCAAGGGCGTCCGCACTGTTCAGGTGTCTTGCCATTCGTAACACTTGCTGTAGTTCGTTATCTCGGACACCGGCAGTAAATATCTGCATCGCAAAACTCGTTCGAAAATCTTCTGGCGCTTCAGGATAGGCCAGTCTAATTAGTCTGTCGATACTTGCTTCAAACTCTTGAAGGCTCTCCCCGGCATGCTGTCGCCTTGCTGGGTGCAGTACACATCTCGCAAATGTTCATCACCATACCGTAATTCTAGAGCTTTTATCAACTCGGCATAGATGTTCTGGCTGTCAGGTGGCACTTTCTGTAGTAATTCTGCCGCAGGTCCTTTTAATGCAAGAACGAGTGAAACAGCCTTGTCTTTCTCTGTCCAATTATTTGCGCATGCAGCAGCTTCAAATTGGCGGAGGTACGTTGCCCAGTGACCGCTTCCGTCAAAGGTTGGAGCTTTGACATGAACTGTCCCTACTGCAGGCAAAGTGACTTTCTCTATTAACTTATTTTCTGTGTCTTTTTCTGTCTTTATCACTGGTACAGTCTGTTCAGAAATTTGTTTTGGTTGAATCTTCATGCACTGTTCAACTTCAATTTTAATTTGTTCTCTTATGTTTGCCATTGAGTTTTCTACTGCAGATATTTTTGTTGCCATAACTTCTTCCACAGTCAAGACAGATTTTTCTACTTTAGCTATTTTATTTGACATGGATTCTTCTACGTCAGATGGTAATCTGATTATTGAGCTCACCTCGTAATTCACCTACGTCACCACGTAGGAGACCCAATTTTGCGGTAGTATGTTCTTGCAACTGTTTCTGCATAGTTTCAAAGAGAGCTTCCGTTTTATCTTTCTGTCTTTCTTCTGTTTCTAGCATTAGTGCTTTCAGACGTTCCTCAGCCTCTTCTCTTTCCTGTCTTCGTTCTTCCTTTTGTCGTCTTTCTGCTTCTTCCTGTGTCTGCCGCAGCAGTGTTTGTAAAGCTTCTATCATCTGACTGGGATCCATGTTTACCGATTAATTACGAATCACACTCGTCTTGTACAAAGTGTCCAATGTTTCCACTGTTAACCGTTTTATCCCAGTTCTGACACCACTGTTACGACGGTCTACTCGATCGTCGTAGGTACAGTGGAAACTAAATAAGTACAAGACAACAATTAAGTCACTAATCACACCTTTACTTTTTACAGTTAAACAGTTCGTAATTAACAACACAGTGTCTACAACAAATCAAATGAAAATTGTTCACACGCAATAAAATGTCCACTAATATTAAAACTCAATTGTATTACAATTATACCGTCCGATTATAAAACGCAACACTTCACTAATAACTACTTGAACGTATACAGTAATAACTCGAACCGCTCTGTAAATATATCGCACTAATACTCTCGAACCGCACAGTCAAAAATTCGCCTCGTACTGAACTGAACGTCGTTTGAGTACCGGTATTTATAGCTAGTCGAATATCTAGACGATTTCTAATTACGTCGTAGGGTGCGTATGAACTACGTAATTAACTGCGGCCTTGACACAGGCCGAGCGAAGCCCGGCACAGTCGAGAAGAGTCTCGCAAAATGCGTCTAGTAGCACGCTTACATTCTGGATCTCTCTGGAACGTTCGACAAACACGTAGATTGTTCTTGATGCCGTAACAATATTACTGACTCGGAACACTAAGTTTTTTATTGGTAAAAATGTAAAATTTGTACCTTATAACCTGAACCAGTTTTCACTTATTATAAGCTTCATCAGAGGCTCAGAACGTCGTCTGACGAAGCTTATAATAACCGAAAACTGGTTCAGGCTATAAGGTAAAAATTTTACGTTTTTACCAATAAAAACCTTAGTGTTCCGAGTCAGTAATATTATACTTATAAAATAAAAAATTTAGATGTAGAAAAAACTAAATTTTATATTTTAACCTGATAATGATAAAAATATAATTTTATATTTTTCACTTTTATGACTGAAAAGTACTAATAAAACATTTACTAAAAAGTTTCCCGTTTTTGGAGTTGGAAATATTTAAGCCCTGTTAACACTCGTAATTTCAATGGCCGTTTCACTAACGCTTGTTTGGTCCTGGTTAGTAAACGCTCGTTTACACGTCTATTCTGTTATGATAACTGTCGATGATGCTGTAGGTTTGTATAAAAAATTGTTTCTTATAGGTTTAAAATTACACATTATCAGGTCTATAACGTGACTTTCTAAAGTATGTATTTATTGTGTGTATTCTGTAATTTAACTTTTCGTTGTTTTTTTGTAGTTTCTATTTGTTTTGACTATTGTGTTTTCATTTGTTGGAATGTTTCAACAAATTTTGAAAAAAAAAAAATGGTTCAAAAGTGTTTTTATGTATTTGATATGTATTGCGTTTGCATGTGTGTGTGTGTGTGTGTGTGTGTGTGTGTGTGTGTGTGTGTGTGTGTGTGTGTGTGTGTGTGTGTGTGTGTGTGTGTGTGTGTGTGTGTGTGTGTGTGTGTGTGTGTGTGTGTGCAAACAACACGTTCAAACTAAACTTTTTGAACAAAGATCGAATTTTGCATAATTTAGTGAGTCGCTTAACTTCAAAGCAACACCGAACATAATATTAAGCTTATCTAGTTACTTAACGGCCAAGAAAATCTTCTTTAAGATTTATTTAAGAAAGATTTTAAGGCTTGGTGACTTTAACGGAACTTTATGAAACAGGTTATCTCTTGTTGAACTTTAACGAGTGATTTATCGGCCGTTCACATAGTAGTATGTGTGTGAGCGCGCGTGTATGTAGGGTTGCCATACGTCCTGAAAAAGCGGGATTGTCCTGAATTTGAGCATGTGTCCCGACGTCCTGACTGAATTTTTAAAAATCCCTAAATGTCCTGAATTTTAAAAATCATACCAAGTTATTTAAAATTTGCCCGGGAGCAGCGTGTTTCCGCTTTGGTTACTATTGCTAAGCAGACATTTTACATGGTGCTCGACGTGGTTTCGGCATATTATCTGTCTTCAACATTGGTCTATTTTAAAAAGATGAGTTGCTAAAAAGTGTGTCATGTTCAGAAAAGTATGATTGATATCAGCATCAGGGCACTTCTGTGTCATAAATATCTTTAAGCAAAGGTAAATAAATGCTGTTTTTAGTTTTCATTTACTCGTGTTATTGAGAAATGAGTAATTCCACGTGAGCTGTCCCATCTGTTACTTAAAAATCTATGCAAATAACATTGAATATTATATAATTTTGGAGTGGTCTGTAAAGTAGGTATTTTACTTAAAGTATGATTTCTTATTATTTCTCTATTTGATTTTTAACATTAACATCATATAACAAGTGTGTCTTTTGGTAACGGACGGGACAGTTCACATGGAATTACCCAAATACACTCGTTGGAACCATAGGCGCCGACTTTTGGTCTTGAGCACGGGGGCAAGGATGAAAATATCAAACATTTTTATGGGAGCAAAAACACGATTGCGTCCCCGTACCACTATATGCACGGGGGCAAGTGCTCCCGTGGAGTCGGCGCCTATGGTTGGAACTTGTCGATGTTGGTGTCCTGAATTTCATCCTGAACCTTATGGCAACCCTACGTGTATGGGACTGTACCAGCTAAAATCTGACGCCTGGTAACTCGTAATACGCGTAAGTTTTGGGCCGTAAATGTATTTGGTTATATGAGCAATTTGAATTCGCGCGTTTACCTGGCGGATTCGCCAGTTTCAATTCCGTAGTATTTGACTCGAGGTCGTCTTTCGCACCACGGCCTGTCTTTTTCGTCGGCCTCGTATTTGACTGCGATCGCAGCTGGGGGGTTCGGTCACAACGAAAGTTGAGAAAATGGCATTATTGTGTACTCGTCTGGAGTAACCACCCCTGCCACCGGACGTTCTCAAGCAGACAATGGAGACCTAACGTAAAGTGGAAGTCGGTCCATTGTTTGCCGATGGATTAAGAATACCTGGAATAGTATTTCTCCGACATCGACTTCAAAAACGATTTTTGTGTAGTCGTTAACTTTTAAACATTAGCAAAAAAATTCAACGATTAAGAATTGGATTTATTAATTTTTTTTTATTACTTTAATCGTTATGTCTGGTGTACTGGAGCCGTTCAGTATGCGACTCGGGCTTCCCTGCGACGTACATGGGAAGCGTTACATTTAGGCCCGGCGCAAATTGAACCCAGCCCACGCACACGCCACGTCTACCCACACTCGCTCAACAGTATACCCACGCCCACGGTTGTGCCAAGGCACCGCATATTGAACTAGTCCCAGCAGTCGAATCCCAACCCATGAACACGCGTAATATGCTTTTCCTCGATCTGGATTCCGAATCCGAGGAGGAGGATCTAGCTATTGTGTACTTATTATTCGGAAAAAGAAAAAAATGTAGGCGAAATAACTATTTACGTGAGAGAAGTACCCATGGAGAGTTCAAATTGTGTCGGGAAATTAGTGATAGTGTTTTCAGAAAAACGTTTCGGCTCAACAAGGACCAGTTTACAGAAATCCATGAACTGGTAAAAGAAGATGTAACTGGAGGAGAATGCAACGCTCAAAAAGCAATTAGAAGCGAAGAGAAACTAGCCGTGTGCCTCAGGTAAGATTATCATTTATTTTTAGTTTTCTACCTATTATAAATTTGTTATAAATAGTGGAAAACTTGGAATCGTTTGGTTGGGGTCAAAATTTAATACCCACTTTTATAAACTTTTTTCACGTTTCAGATTCCTAAATTTTTCGTCTGAATGTGTGTGTGTGTGTGTGTGTGTGTGTGCGTGTGTGTGTGTCAGATAATACCAAGCCTATGATAGGCTCATTGCACAGTGTGATCCCAGCAGTTGTGAAATAGTCAATGTTGCCAACATAACCAAAAATATGTTGCAACCTTGTGGGCGAGATATCTTTAGAACCTTTGATCCGATTTAGACTAAATTAAGTATTCTACGTTTACTAACCTTTATTACTATTTATTTATCATACATTTTTACTATAAGAAGCTCCACATGCATTTTTAGTTGTGGTAGGTTTTTGTTTATCAAAACATTATGCACTTTTGAAAAAACTTTATTTGAACTAATATCATCAAAATACAGTAAAACATAAGAAGTTGAAAAAAGTAAAATATGTAAATATCGCAATTTCTATTAATAAAAATACAGTAAAACATAAAAGTTGATAAACGTAAAATATGTAAATATTACATAAACTGTTGTGTGTTTGGCGTCAGCAACAATTGTCCTGAAGTGATAATAAATATTGACGAAACGTCGACGCAAAATATCTAAAATTTGTATTATTGACCGATCCTCACTAACCATCCACTAAAACATTCATTGATTGACGGTCACTAAAAATTTAAGGATTTATGTAAATATCGCAATTTCTATTAATAAATATACAGTAAAACATAAAAGTTGATAAAAGTCAAGTTGATAATTTTTCAAATCTTCATATATACAAAAAGTCAAATAGGTAAACATTACAATGATGTATAAGAAGGTGTGGATGTGGATGACATCGTATTTGAGTCACTATCATTTTGAAGACTCTGGCCTGTTCTAAAAAAGTCTGGAAATTGCAGTGACAACTCGCCAGAAGCTGAGGTTGTAGGCGTAGCTAAAGTCGTCTGTGCATCGGGCTCATATCTTGATTTATTTAACTCGTACTGTTCCTCTGTTTCTGAGACAACTTGGAATATTTTATTACGAATCTGCCTTTGGTGAGGAGCTGGAAGCTGTTTTGTCGTGCTGTACATTGCCATGAAAAATTGATGCAAAGCGTCTTTCCCTGGCACTGTCTTACTCTCAAGCAGTAATTTTTGCCTGAGCTCGTCTCGACCTTTTGCTCGTTGCTCGCATTTTCCCAGGAATTGCTGGATTGGAGTAATTTTCCTAAACTTGATTCTTGGAGAGTATTCTTTGGCGACGGTCTTCTCTTTTCCATCGCTAACTGTTCCAGCATTTTGATTTGATGGTTCATCAATATCTTCATCTATTGCTTCACTTTCAGGAGTGAAGCAATATTTGAAGCAATACTTCAAATTGGTCCTCACTGGCAAGGTCCGTTGCAGGCGGTTCCACATTCGTATCTGTGCATCTGTTTTTCATGAACGGTAGCAAAAATTCCATTTGCTGCTGGTATAACCACGGCTTTGGGGGATCTGCTTGCTGTCCACTTTTCCTCTTCTTTTGCCTTCTTAGGGCCTCCCGATGACAGTCCCTAAGTTTCCGCCATTGTTCCTTGACAATACTACCTGAAACCAAAAATAAAAATCATGTCTTATCATATTTTACATATCGACGTTTCCAAAATAGATAGGTATATAATAGCACTGTAGTTTAGACACCCTCTTTTATCAGAAACTGCAACTTATCACTTATGAAATTAGTTTTTTTTTTCTTTGTTTCAGGTACTTGGCAACTGGTGATATGTTGACTATAGGGTTGAGCTACAGAATGGGAGAAAGAACTGTGTCGAACATTGTTTCCCAAGTGTGCAAAGCAATCTGGCGTCATTTACAACCTATTTATATGCCTTCGCCAACAGTAGAAATGTGTGAAAACATCGCATTGGATTTTGAAAGAAAGTGGCAAATGTATAACTGCCTTGGATCGATAGATGGTAAACATGTCTGCATTCGAAAACCGATTTGTAGTGGCTCTTCATTTTATAACTACAAACAACACTGCTCCATCGTTTTAATGGCAACAGTAGACGCTCACTATCGCTTCACAACCGTCGACATAGGCTCTATGGGTAGATTTAGTGACGGAAACATTTTCGCAGAATCAAATTTAGGAAAAAATTTGAGAAACGGATCTCTTCAGTTGCCAGAACCGAAACCGTTACCCGGTCAAAATGAAGTTACTCCATATGTCTTTATCGGAGATGAAGCGTTTCCACTTTCGCCTTATTTAATGCGTCCACATCCTAAAGTAAGAGTCACAGACAACTTTGAAAATAAGGTGTATAATTACAGAATATCCCGAGGACGGCAAACAGTGGAATGCGCATTTGGCATTTTTGCAGCTAGATTTCGCGTTTATAAAAGGCTTTTCGAATGCACGTTAGAGACCATTGATGATGCTGTGAAGGCCACAACCGTACTCCATAATTATTTACGAACAAAGGTCTTATCGGGAGCAATCCCTACTGAAGAAGATAACGAACTGATCAACAATCCTGCAGAAAATAACTTCGCCCCTTTAGCACAAAATCGAATTAGAAGCTCGAGACAAGCATTTCAGATGAGAACGGTTCAAAAATTGTTTCAATAGTGCACAAGGATTTGTTGAGTGGCAAAGAAGAGCCGTAGAAAGAGGAAAATATTGAGCACTACGATGTACTGTACAGCAAAACCTCGAAACGTTTCGACAGGGCCCATGAAAAAAAACTTAAAATGGAAAACAACTTTATATCAAATTTTGAAAAATTATCAGTCTCTAATTTAAAAATAAGTACTTAATATTTATGTAATTACATTTATGCATAAACATGTAATAAAAGACTTCGCTAATTTCTCAATTTATTGCACATACTTTAATTACTATTACGTCATTTCACAATTGATTCTGAGATCAGGTAAAAGATATGGGTTCGTTTTCTGGAAAACGACTTTGGTAAAACAGTAAATGGTAAACAGAAATTTTCTCCGAACTTGTCCTCTAAATGGATTGCACCGGAAACGGCTCAACTCACTTGTATTGTTGGTTCGTAATTTTCTCCAAAATTAATTTATTAAAAAAAATGATTTTATTAGTCATCAATAATAGTTGGCCCCGAGAATTGTAACGTTATACCATGAAGAATGTAAAATAAAATGACGTTCTATAAAATTAAAAATGCCTTGTACCTAGATGTGTTTTGTATGAATTAATTAAAATAATGAAACTTACCTTCTGAATTTAATTCTTCTCCTATTTTGTCCCACAATTAATTCATCTTTCAATTTACATCTCATGTAGTCGGGATGGCTTGTGCAATATAGTACAGGGTGTTCTTGAACAAGAGAAATAAGTTTTTCCAGATCCATGGTTCACCCACGACCCACGAAAACTGTGCCTCTCGTACAAACTTATCCACGCGTGTGAGAAGACTGCATGGGCTGGCAGTGGGATGGGTCCAACATGCGGTGCAGTATTGCAAACTGTGTTTCACAGATTCGTCCACGCGTGGGATGGGCGTGGCGTGTGCGTGTGCTGGGTTCAATTTGCGCCGGGCCTTACCGTGCGCTGCACGGTGCAGACCTGACCGCATGTTTATCTGGGTAAGACGTGGCAACACAGTACCGTTACAGACCGTTACTATGGTGACGTGAACGAATGTGATTGGCGGAGATTCTTACACATGGTTTTACTCCCACCACTGAATATATCAAACGTGTCAAAGTCGCTTACTCAACGGTTCGAGTCTAACGATATATCATTTTTTAATCAATTGAAACTAGTTCAGTTATTTGTTACATCCTTATTTAACGATTGACTCACTAAATTATTTACACAGAAGACCCAATAATGGTACAATTTAACAGCATTATTGTACCTACTTAATGTAGGGGCATATTTTATGGGGGGGGGGGCGAACAGGACTGGAACCCCCCCAGAGGGTTGCAAAGTTGACGAATTTTGTTAATCTCTTATGTGTTATTATTTTGTTTCAGCCGTTATGCAAATATAGTAGGCTACTAACTTCTTTTTGAACTTATAGGCCCACAAACAGATTTATTACACAGCATTGGCATATACATTTGTAATAAGAAAATCAGTTCAATCAATAAGTATCTTGTAAACAGTATTTCAGTAATGCGTACTTATTGCATTATTACCATATACTCGTACTTTAATGGAACTGATTTCAGACACTTTAAAGACAGTAACATTGATTAGTCTTAACTTGTTTTTTCTTTTGGATGAAGTTGACCCGTTGGACTACCCCCCAGGCTAAATTCTAGATATGCCACTGATTAAATGTTTTGACGTTTTAAAAATATCAGTAGTGGAGTAATATTGTTTTCACTGTAATATCATTTTTACAATAGCATATTTATTACAATAATATTTTTGTAATGCATTTAAAACGATTTGTTTTCAATAGACTTTTAGCATACTTTTCTTTTTAAAGTGATGATTTAGTTGTGAAAATATCTGTAGCTTTTATCATGCATAACATAAATAATATAGAGACATTGGAAGATAACACAGGTAATCCCAGGAAGAGTCTGAGTGACAGCAAGATTATCAGATATGGAAACAATTATGGGTAAATCCTCTATTCAGACTGCTTCCATCGTAATATTATTCTTGCTTGATGTTTTGATCACTGGGAACTGGGATCGTCGTCAGAAGCTGTGAGTGGCGAAACGTCAAGCGAGAAAAATATTATGATGGAAGCAGTCCGAATAGAGGATTTACCTGTAAGAAATAATCCATCGTTTAGAGGTTTTAAAGAATGTAAACAATTATGTACACATTAAAAATATTAAATGGCTAAAATTAAAATGAAAGTAACTTACCAAAAAAAAAAGTAGGAATTGAACAGCAATCCCTGCTGCAAGAGCAGTAAATATTCTTGTTAAAAGACAGGTGTGAATGTGAAAGTAACACATAAGTTGGCAAGCAAACAACAGTACACCGTACCATCTGTGATTATCCATCTCTGCCTATAAAACTAATCTTCATAAATTCAGTCTCTTATAACATCTTTTTCATTTACTTCTGTTAATATTAAAACTTATCTGATGATACAGTTGTGTGGTTATATCATTGTCAAGAGTAACATGCGTGAGTACAGAAAGAAATGTGGATAGATGGGCACAGGGAGACAGTTAATTAATTAATATTAAAACTTTATTAAAAGAATGAATAAAGGATATATGAAAGAGGGTGGGATAAGAAATGCAACCATATGGAATGAGTTGAATTTGGAATCACTAAAAGAAAAAGTGCGGAAATTTAGAAGGACACCTGACTGGAATGGAGATTGTCTCTGCATACCAAGAATGTTGTATCAGTATATGCCTGAGGGACACTGAAGTGTGAGACATCCATTGAAATGTTGATGAAGCAGAACAAATCCAGTGACCTGGTGAGGATGACTTTTGTGATACTTCTAAATTTGTTTTCCTTTCAATCTCTGCAATGACTATATTCCTGCTGTTCAGATCTTCTGAACTCCTAGTGTTAAACAGCATACTCCACACTAATGATTATGTAAAAGTTTTCAGTACAACTATGTCAACATGCTTATTTACTATTTAACATGTCTGTAAACTTATTTTGTTAGATCTATTCTTCTGTTCATTTTATGTCAACATGCTTATTTACTATTTAACATGTCTGTAAACTTATTTTGTTAGATCTATTCTTCTGTTCATTTCTACTGAACAAATGCTGTCTTTAATACTAATAATTATCCTTTACAGTTGTAACGGGTAATTTGTGAGATTTCAAACTCTTCTTTATCATGCTTACTTTTGGCATACTTCAGTAGCGCAGCTGTGCCCATGACTGTTCAAATGCACCTTGCGATCTTGGGTTTTAACATTTTGTGTGTGTTACTGAACCAACAACCATCTTACAATTACAATGTAATAGAACTGTTTTACCTTTTTGATTGAATTATGCTATCATACAGCTGGCATATTAGTTTTCTTTACATTCTGTTTCAATTTCCCAATAGCTCATAATTTACCTAAAACACTTCCACCATCTAAAATGGGCACATTTCCTGCTTATGTCTGGGCATATTTTCATATGTCCAGTAGTTAAACAACAAAATGGTGTGGGGTACAACTGACAGTTACGAACATATACTAGCTATTTCTGAGTACCCAGTACAATAGCTGACAGTGAACTATATACAATGTTTGTAGAAAAAACAGATGTTGTAATGTAAGTGCCCAGTTCACATAATGCAACATTCCTTCACACTTCAGACCGCGAACTCCAGAGTCGAGTCATTTGGAATTAATTTGCTTATTTATGCAATGAATATACCAGCAGGGACTATTCAATACATTTTTTTTTAAGTTTTTGTTACTAAAGCATTTATATTTATTTTAGGTCATTAAATAATTTTTGTAATAATCTGTTATTGTAATAAATAATATTTTATATTCTAAACAAGAATGTATTTTTATTATTTATTCAAGTGTTTCTACTCTTTATTTTATATTAATGTAATCTTCAGAAATAAAATTGTGTGTGTGTGTGTGTGTGTGTGTGTGTGTGTGTGTGTGTGTGTGTGTGTGTGTGTGTGTGTGTGTGTGTGATGGCTGTCACTTGGATTACAATTCAAGTCAAAAGTGTTTATCTTTTGTCTGTATGTAATATATTAGTACATTGTGTCTCTTGACAGCTTCTATTTTCTCATCTGAAAGTCTGTTGTAATGAAATAATTATGAGTGTAGAGTATAGAAGTCTAATCCATTTTGTGTTTGATTCAGATGTCATTACATCATTCCATTTCCAATATCCAAACAGCACTATAGAAAATGGTAAAGTTAGTCTCAGAACGGACATGGACGGAGATTTAATAGTTCCACGGAAGAATAAAGATAATGAAGGCATAATTAAAATAGGTATGTACATCTGCTTTCGTTGAAAGTCTATGGTGAGGTTGTCAGTAAATGAAGCAGCTGTTAAAATTCCTTCAGTAAGCGTGTAATGCATGTAAGCCCTCCAGGCGGCCCATACCACAATTGTTATGAACTTGCACTTTCACAGTTTATAGACACTGATCACAAGGAGGGAAAGTTGTTTACCTGCATGCAGTATAAATAGAATTGTTATACGTGTTTGTATGTAACTCATTTACAACCCTCGTATGTGCATACACACACGTGTTTATATTAGAATATGCATGATAAATAGAATATGAGTTACAAATAATCTTAAAATATTTTGTTATTTTGTTCTAGCATAAATACTGAACAGCATTAAAAATATTCTGTCCTTTTATTAAACACACACACACACACACACACACACACACACACACACACACACACACACACACACACACACACACACACACACACACACACACACACACACACACACACGCGCGCGCGCCTAAACAGGAATTTCAGCAGAATGGTCCTGTTTTCATGTTATTCCACGTTATTGCCAGTAACCAAATATTGACTTTATATGGATGTTTACAAAATTTAGTTTAACTTATTTTGGATGAAAATGAGAGAATCACCAGTAACAGAATACTACCTTATATTGACGTTTACGAAATTTAGTAACTTGATGTGGAAGAACATGATGGAATTTACTATCATTTGGTTCAATTAAAATTATATCAGAATGTTATCAGTTTCCTTATTTATCATCTACGTATGCTGAAAACGTAATCATGTTCATTGATAATTATTTTGATAATTACAAGATCTTTTCTTATGAGATGTTATTTTCCTTATACTGTTTCTTTGCAATCATTTATTTATTATTTTTTGTGCATTTTGTTAGGGGTTTTTGTTGCTCTATATATTCAGATGACAAAGTGATTTTGATATGATTATACATAGTTTCAAGAAAGATGGCCCTTGACTTATAAAATTTTAAACTTTATAATTTTCACAGTATCTTAAATGAAAACACAAATATGATTAAATTCTTTGTCATTTCCCTGCTTGACCATGCAATTTCATATTTGTGCATTTTGTCATTAATTTATAGTGGAATGAAATCTGAAAAAACCAACCAACTATTTACAGAAGAAAACAAATGTATATAAGGTAAGAAATAATTATGATCATCCTTTTGATGGAAATTATTTTTCTTAAGGACTTCTTTTTTCACAACAGCCTGACAAAGCTTTAATGGTTGCAACAGTATAAGGAAAACCCTTGATCAGATATACGTTTTCCTCAACTATAAGTTCCAAAAAAAAAAAATTATGGATGAGTCAAAAAATAATTAATAAAAATTCCTGTGACGTACTTAATTGTATATTTTTATGCCACTGTTGTGGAAACTAGGGTCAACATCAAATACCTTTTTTCTTTCAACAAGGCATACATGAAGTTGCATCAGTTTCAGCTTTGTATTTTAAGAATATAAAGGAGCCAAAATCTGTTACAAACTGTATACTTAATCACACACACACACACACACACATGCTTAATAATTAATCAATAAATGGTTGTAGCAAGATACAAATAATATTATAAATAAAATTACAAAAAAATTGTTGGTATATTAAATTCTGAATGTTTTATATTTGTTTGTACTCTTTATTTATATCTGTACCATCCAAAATGAAATTGAACATTATTATATTACAGTAGTAAATTTCAATCAAAATTCTATTGCATTTAATTTGCAACAGACTAAATACAGTCAAACTTTCACATAATGTACTTACAATTATTGAAGTCCTCTACATAATGAATTTTTGCCGTATCCCGTGAAATTTTAGTAAAAATATACATTTTATTACTGCCACATAATTAAATTCAATCTTCTCATCAGTGGAACTGTGGTGTATTTCCACTTTGTAGTTTGTCCAGTAACAATAATAAAATCAGTCTGTTTCGATTCCCATTCACAGTGTACAATAGACTTTTGTAGACGTTCAGTATACGTACCTACTCAAAAAGTGTGTTGTTTTGATTCTCAATAATAGGTACAACAATAAAGTGTGAGGGTATTTTAGTCTTTCGTCCCTACAAGGCTTATTCTGATCTGGAATGTTTATGTTGTGTATAATTGAATGAGTGAAGTGAGTTCTCAGTTTTGACTAGACTGTTTGGCATTTGTTTGTCTATCTGGGAGTATGTCTCACAATAACATTTGAATATGTTAACCGAGTTTTGTAAAACTTGCCATGTATCCATGCATATAACCTACAGAACCCCTTGTTTTTTAGATTTATCCCCCCCCCAAAGTAGGGTGGCAGGCAGGAAAAATGTGAGGGGTCAACATTTTGAAAAAATTGCAACATGTCCATGTGGGGTATCAAATTAAACCGAATTGTAATATATGTCCGAATATAATGTTCAGTTTTGGAAATTTCAAAATTTTGTGGCAGCAGGGACCAGGAAGTCCCTGAAAATATAAAAAAAAATCCAAGTGGAATATCAAACTAAAGATTATTTAAACCACAGTCTGAATATAATGTTTAGTTCATCTTGTTATTTGAATTAGCAGTCTCTGTGATTCCAACTTTGTCGTGTTTGCTTACTAAACTGCTACTCGTCATATTCTGCACGAGGCCTTTCAGTCCGGTGGATGGTGGTGGTGGAGACACTGAAAGGCCTCGTCCGGAACATGACAAGTAGCAGTTTAGCAAGTAAACATGACAAAGTTGGAATAGTGTTTAGGCTCGAAAATTAAAAAATTTTAGGACACCAAAAAATGTATTAAACTTTTTAAAACATTGTAAAACTACATGTCAAACATCGGAGTAAAGGAAATGACATTAACCCAAATCAAAATATAAATTTTGCTTCTATTGGGACACGACTAGGTTATAGTGGAAGTCAAAATTTTCCAAAAATGATTAAAGTTTCAGCAAGATCTGCAGCTCAGGGAGTTTATTAATGGCACTAATTGTTTTACATTAAGTTAACGTGTGTAAAAGTCAGTACTTTTCTATAAAAAGTTTATGTAGTCTACAGTCACCAGGTAGTTGTTTCAAGGTTATTCTGCATATGTTGTAGTATAAGTTAGGTAAGTTATTTGAATGAAAATGATTTGGTGCTTATGTATAAAACTGGCAAATACATGTTGTGTTACTGTATTTTTATGTAAAGGGAATAATAAACTAACTCAAATAAGCTTATGATGTTGTGTAACCAAAGGTATACAATCCATATAATTGAGCTGACATTTTGCCTTCTAGTAATGAGTTTTTCAGTCACATATTGAATTTCATTATTTGGAAAATTCTACTGTCTTTTTAAGTGTGTAGATACATGATAAGCATGGTTTAGTTCTTGATCAATTTATTTTCAGATGTTTACAAAGTGAGAGCGTGTGTGCATACATGAGTGAGTTGAGAAATTACAATTAAAAACTTTTTTTTTAATAAAAATGGTATTGTTATGACCATCTGTATTTGCAGAGCATAGCGTGTCAACACCCATTAAACTAGTCGGGCTGCAAGTGTGGCGTGGAGCGCTGTTATTGGCAGATTTTGTTATTTACAATGGCAAATCATCATTCCACAATAAAACCATCATGGAATTAGGATCTGGAGTCGGGCTGACAAGTATCGTTGCAGCTATGTATGCTAAACGCGTTGTATGTACAGGTGCTTTTTCATTTCTAAAGAAATGGTTTCTGTGACATCTTAACTGTAAGATGTTATGACGTCTCAAATTTACATTCAACTCTGTAACCATGTTTTCAGATATGGTGTAACTTTTGTGATTACTCTAACATGTGTTAGGAAAACATTTTATTTTTTGGTAATCATTAATTTAAACAGGCTTTTCAATCATTTATAAACTGAAAATTATTCAGTTTTAAACATATTTTAAAAATCACTGAATTATATAGCACATATATAAAATAAGTATATACAAGAGGAAATACCAATGTAGCTATTTCTTTTATGAATTTGCTAACTGCTATAATTTTTTATTGTTCGACTAAGCTTTTCGTCATTACTGACATCTGCAGGTCTTAAACAACGACCTCAGGTTGTTTAAGACCTGAAGATGTCAGTAATGACGAAAAGATTAGTCGAACAATAAAAAATTATAGCAGTTAGCAAATTCATAAAAGAAATAGTAAGGATGGCTGCTAATTTAAACAATACGACCAATGTAGCTGTTGCTCCTGGGAGAGGTGGATGAAACTACCTTAAAGTGTGCCCCATTTCCCTCAGGACAAATAAGAAATTCAATAATCTTCTGTCTAATTTTATAAATACATATTATAAATTCAAGCCAACAATATGATACATTTTGCATCACAAACCAACGAACGAGAAGTATAAGGGTTCAAAAAGGGCTGATTCAAAATATTCTATCATATGAATAGAATAAAATTTACCTCTTTTATCCATCTAATGGCTTTTCCTTTTTTATATTTCACTACGTGTTTCTGGACATATGTCCCATCTTCAGGTGTAATCCCTCAGTAAAGTTCGTCAGATAATTAAAACTAATTATATATAATTTGCACACATGTTGTAAATAAATATAAAATATATGAACATGGAACAGATGCGGTGTTGTTGGTGCGCACCATAGTAACACTATAATTGACTGTTAAGTTTACACAGTTATTGACCGTGCACTGCGGACATCGTCTTGCAATCTTATCGCTGTGTCATATAGAGAACTGGACTGGAAGTTCAGCTGTTCATTCAGCAGGACTTCTTTGGTGTTTTTATTTTTAAAGTCCTTATATATTTCGAACTCCTCGACAGCACTCATATATATTGACCGTAGTGCACGGTCAATAACAACATAAGCATAACAGTCGATTATAGTGTTACCGTGGTGCGCACCAACAACACTGCAAGTGTTCTGTGTTCATATATTTTATACTTATTTATGACATGTGTGTAAGTTTTATGTAATTTGTTTTAATTATATGATGAACTGTACTGAGGGATTATACCTGAAGATGGAATGTCCAGAAACGTGTAGTAATATAGGCCTAAAATAGAAAATGCACTAGACGGATAAAAGAGGTAAATTTTATTCTGTTCATATAAGTATAAGTGGCTTGGAATACTGAAAGCATGAATTTATTCTATCATGATTAATTGTTATTCAATTAAAGACAATAAATCTTACTTTCTAAATCTTCAGACGTATTATTAGACTAGAGGAGTCATCATATAGACAACTCTGTAAGAGGAAATGTGTGGGTGAATGGAAGATTATTAGGGTCTGCCATTTTCCTGACACATGCATAAGTGTTTTTTAAACATCTAAATATGTACATTATTCACCAAATGTTGAATGATTGTCATTATTAAGGAAACTATTTTACTAATTTACAAATATTGTAATTCCTTTTATTTCTACAGTTATAAGCTTATTTTAACACACACAACTTGTTAGATATAGGCTTTCAATAAGTGATTATGTATTTTTCTGAAAATTGTTAATATCTGTGGGGGGAGGTTGATCCCCCCCTGTAGTTACGCCACTGACAGAAGAGTATAAAGTGTATCAACATCACAGTTATTGTGATCTTCAGTCCATGGAATAGTCTTCAGTGCACCCATCTCTGCAAGAAATTGTCTACAGATATCTTCCCAGTCCTAGCCAACTCTCGACTATCCTATGATCTTCCATCCTGTTAATGTGCTCTTTCCACTGTTGTTTTCTTTCTTCTGCTGTATAATGAATGGAAAATGTACTTATCTTCTATGGTCCTTGTATCTTCACTATGTTTCTGATCTCTTAGTCAGTAACCTTTTATGCGACTTATAAACTTACAAACATTATATTAGCCATTTTTCTGTATGTGTTATCATCCGGGTAAGTAGGTACTGCCATTATTTTATAAAATTTGATTTTTGTGTTAGATCTTGTTTTACTTTTTAAAGTTTTCTGTACCATTACCACTTCACTTGATATATGTTTAATATTTAAAATTATCAACCTTGTCTTTATAATGTATATCACTATTTAGAAAATTAAAATTTGCTACCTGTTCTAAAATTTAATCCTCAGCTACTGTTTTGGAATGTACCAGAAATTCACTGTAGACCAGACTTTGTCTTCTTATGAGAGATTTTAAAATTATATGGCCCACATACCTGCAAGTTCCAAGACATAGACAACTCTAATTTGTTGATTCAGTTATTAAAATATTTTAATTATACGCTTTGTTTTGACTTGACCATGTACTGTATTCTAATCACATAATTGCCAGTTTACCATTTTTATAGCTTACATTACTGAAAATATGTGCCTTCTAAATTTTCAGTTTTAAATCAATCTAACAAAATTCATTTTATATATCCGTCTATGTGGTGTATCACTCCACAGTTATTCTTGCATCTCCCTCGTAGTTACAAGTTTTCATACCTTGTGGCTGTCTTCCACTCTCTTCTATGTCTCAACATCAGCTTTCCTGCATCTGACTGCACCACACCCTCCCATCTTGGTCTGGTCTTCAGTAGTGTCCATATAGAAATTCTTATCAGTGTAGCTGCTCTTCATTCTATATAGGCTATAATTTGATCGAAGCCAGTAGCGTGGCGTCCAGTAGCCGGCAGCAACAGTTCTGGAAATGAAAGAAAATTATGTGAATTATATCACTGAATAAATAGTATAGTTATTGATTAATTTGAAATCCGAACAATATTAGTAGGGAAACTTGAAGAAAAGCATAGCATTGTTTTCGAACTGCTGGGCACTTCCACCGTCTTGTATTGCCAGTACAGACATCGGCAATGTTTTACTGCGTACAGTCATTGACCTCGTAGTAGTTGTCACTGTACAAATGAAAGGGGGCACATTCATCCACCCAACGTGTTGCTGCTGAATACACCGGCAAAACCCTCAGTTAGCAGCTATGTTCGTTTCGGAACCAGCGTGCAACAGTTACTACCTACCTATTTGTGTTTTGTTCATTTAGTTATGTTTCTCTGTTTTTCTTTATTATTATTAATTTGATTATTTGTGTCCACATTTATTCGGTGTAAGTATAATGGAGTCATATCCTGTTGAACCGGGACCCTCTTCTTCTGCCAGCGAAAGATATAAAATACTCTAAAAAGATAGTTTAGCTCTAAAAAGAAACTTTGGCTCTAAAAAGAACCCTTGTTACTAGGAAAAATTCGAATTAATTTTTAGGCTGTTTTAGGCCTATCACAACCGGCAACAGCTGTTATGTACCCATGCCACGCCACTGATCGAATCTTTACTCTTTGCATAACATTACAAGTGTAATTGTCCATTACTCCTGTGCCACGGCATGATTGTTTTAACCATGTTTTGTATTCATGACTGCAATACGTGAAAACAAATTAAAATTTAAAAATCAGGGATTTAAATATAAACCCCTGATGCTTTAACCACATGACTATGACCACATTATTATATAATAATTAGGTATAAATAATTATTATTTCAAGTGAAAATATTTTTTTTTTTTGTACTTTGATTTAACATGTTCTCTGGTGTGTCAGTTGTATTGCCCGAAAATAGGGTCGAACCTATAATGACCACTTAGGTCATTATGTCTGAAGAACCACATCACATTGTAAGAAAAAAAAGTTGTTTGGTGCAGCAGGACAGAATCACTAAAAACTGCTGGCAGAGAACATGTAAATGCTCACTTTTAGGTATTAACCTACCAGTATCAGAAGACTAAATGTAACATATATATGATACACTATATTGATTGTTGCTATGTTGACAGAAATCAACTGGTTTGAAACTGTTCAGTTGTTTTCTGTATAATCAGATATATTTTGAAAATATAATTACAGTGGAACCTCATTAATTCATCACCCACTCATGCTTATTTTTTTCTTTTTCTTTATTAACAACCAAGTAACATATACACTCTAATTATAGCCAGGGTAAACCAGAAACATACTGATTGTGGCCGGGGTTCTAATAATGGCCAGTAGAATGGATTGAGAAAGGTATTGGTTCTGAGAATGGGTATTTCGTACTTGTGTATATGGCACAAAAAGTGTTGTGTTGTGTTGTTACAGCGTAACGTTTCTCAAAAAATCCAGTCTTGATGAGGCCTTGTGCTGATTCCAAGAATTTTTTCTGTATGTTTCTGATCAGTTTTGAAATAGACCTGCTCACGGTCAGTCATGTCTACTAAACGTACTCATTATAAAAGTTCCGATTTACCAAAAATATACAAAATTGTCCAGCGCCTTCGGAAAGGTGAAAGCGCGACTAGACTGTTGGAAATTTATGGTGTTCTACATACCACAATAAATAACATCAAGAAGAATGGTGATCAAATTGAAGAGTTTATGTGCAAAACTGAAGCTGCAGAAGGGAATGTGTTGAAAAGAAAAAGATTAACAATAGATGGATGAAGCCATGAAAAAATGGATGAAGCCAACATGTTCATATGGTTCACTCAGCAATGCTTCCAACGAATTCTCTTAAGTGGGCCAATTATCACTCAGAAAGCTGTCCAAATCAATCAAAAATCTAACGGTGACCCAAAACATTTTATATTGCCTTTAAAGGGTTTGTTTCTTACTCTCTCAATAATTCGTCACCCCTTTAATCCTGTAGGTGACGAATTAGTGAGGTTCTACTGTATATATGTCCATTTAGTTTTTGTGTTCTTCTTTAATTAATGTGTTTTTATTACTAAATATATATCGATTGCCCATGCAATCATATTGTGTTTGTTTTGAACACTTTAATTTACAGTTAAAATTAATTTAAATTAAATTTGGAAACATTGCTTTTACCATTTGTATAGCTTTATTTAACAGTTTAACTTTTACAGAGTCATTTGTGTGTTGATTAGACATAAACCTTGGAGGCATATTGGATTTAATAAGATCTAATAGGGTACTCAATGCAGAGTTTGTGAAATCTGATTTTACTGTGATGGAACTGAATTTTTTGTCAAATGACTGGAATGAAGAACTGGTATCTGCAGTTAAGGAGACTGATATCTTTTTCGCAGCTGACGGTAAGATGTTTTTATGATATTATTTTATATACATATTCCAGAAGAACAGAATTTATTTCTTGTATATAAAGAGTATGAAGTATGCTCTTTGTGCATAAGATTGTAAATTGTCTTGTGTGTATGTGTGTCAAGTATAGTTTGTGTACAGTGTTTTTTAAGTATTGTAAACAAAATTTAAAAAACCAATGTCTATGTGCTTACAAAAACTTTGAAAATGTTTTTCTAAGGTGTTATGGTTAGGGTAGGGGAAGGTACTAAACACTGATTCCAGTGCGTAAATGTACATGCACTTTTACATCTGCATGACAGAAATCTTACTTACTTACTAGCCAACGCCCACCCTTGGCTGTTGGGCCATTTGACGGCGCGCTGACCAGTAGAGACGTGAGAGCCTTGCCGTACCATCTTCGTCTTGGACTTGCGTGTCTGAGATCAAGGCTGGACATGCAATTAGGTGATCTGCATTCATGGAAGCGTATCCACAGAGAACACATTCAGGAGACGACAACACGCTAATACGGTGCAGGTGGGAGGCCAGGTAGTCATGACCGGTTGTAGTTCTAAAAAGAGCAACACTAGTTGTTCGGGGTAGAGTTCTGTTGATGGGGCCATCCGTAACCAATGTTGCCCATCTTTTTCCCACACAGGCTCTTAATTGTTTTTCTTTTAGCCATAGGCTTATTGAGGAGTTTATTCTTGCTTTCGCAGATGCATATGAGCTGGGGGTCTCCGGCTGAGGTAGTGCTGCGCCCATTTTGGCGAGGATGTCGGCTTTTTCATTTCCCATGATGTTGACATGGCTGGGTACCCATTGCAGTTCAATCTGCCAGCCTAATTGCACAAGGTTCTGCAGTTCTCGCCTACACTCAATTGTCAGGGAGCAGTTTGTATCACCATTTGAGGTCACGTTTTGAATCGCTGCAGTCGAATCTATGAGGAAGACGGCTTTGTTAGGTGGTGAGATCTTGGCAAGCTCAATAGATGCTGCCTTTATGGCTGCTACCTCTCCGTCATAGTTGCTTAGCCGGCCTCCTACAGCGAGGTGGCCTTCAAATAGAGAGCTGTAGAACCCAGCCCCTGTTGCCCCTGTAGATGGTATAGAGGATCCGTCTGTGTAGATTCATATCCACTGCTCAGCGGGAAAATGTTTTTGTACAGTGTGTAAGGCTGCTTGACGAAGCTTGGCTTCATTCGACTCTGTTTTTGTCTTATTATGGTCAAAGAGTTTCAAGTTAGCATTTGGGAGTTGGCTAAAGAATTCACGGTGATGTATAAATGGTGCTGCCTCATTTGGTTCTATGTCATATTTGCGTTGGAGTTCTTCATAGATCGCAATCGGGCATTTCTGAGTTTTCAGCCTTTCTGTCGCTGTTTTATATGACAGAAATCAACACTTTGGATATCTTGGAACAGAACTTATTCATCAGAGCTCAATTTCTCAGCAACAAAGGAAGCAAGTGTTCTTGGATAACATGGCTTATTGTATGAGTGTCAGATTTTTGACATATAAGATGACCACCCCAATCTTCTTCTTCTGATAGTTCCTATCCATTTCGGATGTTGGATATCATACAGACTATTTTAACTTTCTGTACTGCTGCACGGAATAAGTCAGTTGTATTCATGCCAAACCAGGTCCTTAAATTTCTCAGGCATGAGATTCTCAGTCGCCCAACTCTTCTCTTTCCAAGTACTTTTCCCTGTAGTGTGGACTGCAATAAGTAAAATCTCTGTTCATTTCTCATGAGATGTCCCAGATACTGAAGCTTTCTTATCTTTACTGTGTTAATAACTTCCCTTTATTTCTTCATCTTTCTAAGAACTTCAGCATTAGTTACATGTGCTGTCCATGAAATGCTCAGTATTCTATGGTAAAGCCACATTTCGAAAGATTCCAATTTTTTAGTTGTGGCTTCAGTCAAAGTCCAAGATTCTACACCGTAGAAGAGGGCCGAGAATATGTAGCAGTGTAGAAGTCTCATCTTTGTGTTTATTGTTAAATGGTGACTTTTGAATGAACTGCTCATTCTAGTGTACACTGCTCTTGCCTTTTCAATTCTGCTCTTTATTTCTTGAAAGTGGTCCCATTGTTCATTGACTATAGTATATACAGTATATGTAAATTTGCTTACACGTTCAACTGTCCTTTGGACCACTCCAAAACTACAGTAATTAAATTGTAGCATATAAAAATTAATGATATCAACTGATCAACTGTATTTTTTGTTACTGGGGCAGTAGATATATGTTGGTTTTACCCAAAAAAATTGTCATGTATCGTTGCCTGGGGGAAGTATGAATAAGACCCCAAGAGTGGGATACAAAACATTGCCGACAATGTCAAGAATTTACAGCAACCGACCACCGCCTAACAGCCCAGTATTTAATAATTTTAAGGATATTGACACCGGCCGTGTAAGCTTAAGACTAAAGTTAAATATATGCTTTGTTATTAGTGGCGCAGTAAAACAATAAAGAAAATTAAATACAAGAATGTACAGGGCTCCAGCAGTAAAGAATGAACTTGGACGAGTTGATATACGATCCATAAAATTCAAGATGTTTTAAAGTTTATATATTTCAGGACTATTGACTGGTTGGAAGGAATGCTAGGACACACATTGAGAGTCAACTGATTCCTGCTCGTGATTCTCGTCGTGTGGTCCATCAGTGCAGTGGAACTCTCACATTTGCAATTATTGGAAACAAAGCATCAAAAAAAAGGGCACTAAGCTGTATCAAACCACATATACATACCGAATGTTATAACAACAAATTATTATCAGAAAACAACTATGAAGAAAAACATCAACAACTAGCTAAGAGACGTACTAAAAACAAAACATAGAAAATAAAGATACTGAACAGCGTGATCATAAACCAAAAAATGTCTTTGTAATGTTTATCCAAAAAACCCTTTCATCTTAAAACCTAACCTAACCCAACCTAACCTACCCTAACTGGCACTGGTCTGCTTTCCTGTTCACCCAAAAGAAATTAACATTTGCATCTGCCATAACCTGAACCCAACAATGGATAAAGAACACTTCCTCTACATAACACTTAGAAATCTCAACCTATACTGGAATGCCAGAATCCTGATGGACAGGTGTCCAAGCTGGTCGTAAAGAACAGCAATGCCATTTATTCAGAATGGCCATTCTGTGATGAGCCATCGTCACTGATCTGTTACTCAAAAATTAATTGTGTGCTGAACTAAAAAAACTATTTTTAATCATTAAATCCATGAAAAGTCATACTCAAAACTCAAAGTTGACTATACTAGGCAATATTCATATTTAAAATAGTAATGTGTTTATTTTTTGTTTCAGTAATATATGACAATGATTTGACAGAAGGCTTTGTTAATACTCTGACAAAAATCTTACAAATGCCGGGTCAGAAAACTGTGTTTGTCGCTCTAGAGAAAAGGTAAACATTGTTTAAGTTAAGATGACATATTTGTGCCTGTCAGATATAGGGGTCTGTAAGTATCACCATTCAAATTCAGTTCAAGCCTTCAGATATTAGAGGCAGTAAAACATTGAGATGAAAACTGCAAACATACGTGCTGAGTATGATGTATGTTAAAATGAAAGTTCATATTCAGTGCTTGGTGTAGTTACAGTTTACAAGTTTCACCTTATTGTTTTAATTACCTGTAATGATGAATGATGTGTATTTTGAAGAGGGACCGTAGCATCACAGAGATAACAAAAATAAAGTCATAAGACATGTAATGTAAGATATTCACTTTATTACACATGTAACTTAAATTTAATAAATACTGTAATTTAAAATTAACAATTAATGACAACAAATAGAATATGGAAGCCACAAATGTATGAGTTTTACACAACCGTGTTTGTAAGTGGTAACAGATTGAAATTAGCCTCCAGGTTTATTAATTGAGTTCTGGGCCCATTATTAAGTATCGAAAATAATACTAAGAAATGTCTTGGATTTTGTTGACCATGATGTGTCCGAGTGTTATCACGAACTAAAGTATACTCTTACAACATGAACACAATTATTTCAGATAATAATTTTTAAAATTTTTACTCACTGCCTGAACCAGTGTTAAGAAATTAATAGCTTCATCAGCCTGCCACTAGGTGCGCTATCTGTCCTGTTTTTGGTGACAGCACTGTTGTCTGAAATATCGTTGTTTTGTGTAGCAATAACGTATACAAAACGACGATCTTTCGAATGGCAGTGCTGTCGTCAAAAACAGGACGGACAGCACTCCTAGTGGCAACCTCTGATGAAGCTCGCAGTGAGCAAAAACTGGTTCAGGCAGCCAGGTAAAAATTAACAAAAATTGTATCTAAAATAATTGTGTCCTGTGTCATAATGATATATTTTAGTTACTAATACATATAATTACATTTGAATAATTACAAGATATAACTATTCATCAGTAAGTATTCAATTATATTTTACCGAAATTAATTTTATTGAATTTGAAAATCATATGATTTTTGTTAGGTATGTATTTACAATAGCTGATTTGGACACCGTAGCCCCATGCTATGAATACTTTCTGCAGTACTTGGACAAGAAATGGTCTAGTCCACCGATGTCTTTATGGAAGAGGGAGCAGTTACCGCTAGACTTTCCTCAGTACTTTCATTATGACCGAGTGAATCACCTTGTTTTATGGAAATTATCAAATTAGCTGTTTCCAATCTTCACTTGCAACAGAAACAAAGTTACCACACTAAGTATTAACTAAGTCATTAATTATTAAGTAAGTTAAATTGTTATGCATATAATAATCTTTTGAATGTGTATGATGTTATACACATGCATTTCTTCCTCTGTCTCACGCTCTCTTTCCCTATCTTTATCTGTCTGTCCGTTTCCCTCACTATTCAAATCCATAGATTGGACAGCAGCAATTACATGTGCATTTATTTATGTATGGAAGGAGGCTCACAACCAGAGTACACCAAGACCACTTTTTACAAAACGAGTGTCGTGCCAAAACAGAGTGTGAAGTTATACTGTGTGGAAATTTTCAAGGCACAGTAGATCATACACAAAATGGCGGTCCCTCTCCACATCGCCAGCATGGAGCCAACAAAATCATTTGCTCTGCAGTGGAAGTTACATACCTAATGCACTTGGTATGCTATGGCAAAACATAATACTGGATCTAATGCACATGTGCGTGAGCGTACACTCACACACAGACTACAGCCTCTGACTAAAATTTTAATGTGAATATGTCTTTAAATTCAGAACAGTAATATGGGTATGAGATGAAAAGTGGAGTGTAACGAAATCATTTGATAAGGTTTGGGTTAATCATATCCAGCATATTGATTGCAGCCAATCGAAAGTTATGTCATTTGATAGTTCAGGCAATAAAGATTGGTCAGTGACCTTCAGGAGAGTGCCGGATGAATTGATTTGAAGCAAAAAACTTTAAGTTCTATTTTCTTGAAATCATATGTGACACGTACTTGGCTCATTTTGGTTGTGAACCCCTCATATAATTGCTTCCCTTTCAACCAATCTACTCTTAAGAGTAAATTTAAACTAATGTGTTTTTTAAGGAAGCACAAGCTTTCATGGGCAGTGTTTACACTCACAATTTTCCAAGTTGTTGGGCTGTGATCCAAATTGTCTGTATCTACTTCCAGACACTTTGTTCAGTGGCATAACAGACATCTTCAGTGATGGGAACACATCATAAACACCCGTAAACGAATATTAACAAAGACTTTTCTGTCCTGTTAAGGCACTTCTCTGTATATTATGTTACCGGCAAAGTACAAAATCAGGCATTTTATAGAATGCCTAGGAATTTCATACAATGCCTGAATCCAGCCGGCAAAGTATGAAATAAAACACATTTCATACATTGGATAGGCAGTGGAGATAAGTGTGACAATGCCAAGAAGATGTGTACTCTCTGCTTCAAACTAAAAATTGCAACTGAAGAATGAAAAAGGTCAAAACCTGTTTCTGACAAAAAATTTCCTCCAGCTGCTGTGGGTGCGTCTGTTCGTGTTCCAATACCTGAAGTAGACAAGGGGCGGGGAGATCTTCGAAACAACCTAGCAATCGTCGTGAGTGTGACAGATGACGAATTTTACAAACTGAGAACCACTAACGGATTGTTAAAGCAGCTGTACACAAGATCGCAGTTCACTGTATGCCCAAGACCACTAATGGGGGCTGAAGATGTTCTTGAACAAGAAACCGCACTTCGTTCTGCTGCTACTGCCCAATCATCAGGATCCAAACAAGGGTTTGTAAAATGTGTGTGCAAGAATAAATGTCAAAAAAACGTAATTGTGTAAAAAATGAAAGAAAGTGTACTTCAAAATGTCACAACTCTGTCTTGTTGTAATAAGTAGAGTATATTCCGTATATCTAGAATTAATAAACACCAATAATATCTAATGTGTTTTCTAACCAGATTGGTTAAAAAAAAGGTCTTATACAGTATAATTTTAATAAAATAGTATCTGAACATAATTAAGTAGAGAATAGATAATCTCGAAAAGCGAAAAGTCATACAAGTCCTCCTTTGTGTAAAATCAAACAATTGTGTGTGATTATGTAATAAAATGTTTTCATTTTCAATGTAGTAAGCTTATTTTACACTTTTCCTAAAGAATCACCGGCATTATATAGAATGCCTAGGCACTGTACAGAATACCTGGGAAGAGTATAAAAAACATTTGAAAAGTATTCTATTCTATACTTTGCCAAAAAAAGTCCAGGCATTGTAATGAAATGCCCATGTATTCTATAAAATGCTTGGATTACGTACGTTGCCGGTAACATATACATATTTTTTTAAAGAAATGTCTGGAAGTGCATATAGATAATGAGGATCATGGTTTAACAGCCTGTAAAATTGCGACAGTTTAATGTCTTGTTTGTTCATCATCTTCTTTCACAGCACTACACTTTATATAATACTGAAACTTTCTCTTGTGAAAACTTATTTGTCTTTTTCGTCGAACATGTTTCGGCATCGTATTCGCCTTCGTCAGCTTAGAAACAGACTGCCAGTACTTAGTAACGGTTGTTACTAAAATAATTTGGATCCCCGCGCCAATCCCCTTCCTCTACACACCACCCCCACTATACCTTCCAAGCAACAACCGTTACTAAGTACTGGCAGTCTGTTTCTAAGCTGATGAAGGCGAATACGACGCCGAAACGCGTTCGGCGAAAAAGACAAGTAAGTTTTTACAAGAGAAAGTTTCAATATTATATAAAGTTTAATGTCTTTTTTTCTTTACAACTTACCTCGTCCTTTCAATTTTGCACATGATTCTGTGGATCCAATAAGGTTATCTTTTTACCTTTAGAATTTTATTCAATACAATTGTATCATATCTGCTTTGACTACCATTTCTTATTTTTCCCTTGCGTTCTTGTTCCCAATTCCTCTCCATCACTCCTGTGCTAATACACGTGCATTTACAGAAATAAGAAGGTGAAGGTGGCATACTAGTAAAAGAGGAATAGATTGTGATTATGACTGTATAAAAATGTATCGCTTATGTCAAAGTGAACAAGAAAATGTAGAACAAAGTGTGTCCGTGAAATGCTGAAACAGCTGGAAATTGCTCATTGTACGTGTCAAACGGTTTACCAATAACTGTTGACACTGCTACAAGTGCATTTGAACAGAATCATAGGTAAATAAAATTTTTATTTATGTCCTTCCAGCTGTAAATTGTGGAATTTATGATTACTGTACTTTAAACTGTTATAAGCGTGCTTATTGAGCAAGTGTAAGTCGATGTTTTGCACAGCCCTTTGTTATGCTCTGTGATTAAATACAGACTGTGATATTTTTGGTGCATTAGTCACCGAAAATTAGCTCTGAACATTTATCTATATAATCTTAAAATTTAATGATAACTGTTATCAGAGCTGTAGGGGTTTCCCAGTATGTCAAAATTTGGTTATGTACTTGTGCACGCTGCCAAAAATGTTGATATTCTAGTTAAAATCTTAATTTGGTTCAGTTCCTTTTCTTGATGTAGTGATTGGTGTAAAAGTAAATGATCAAAAATATGTCCCAAGGAAGCGAGAATACATTTTGACTTTTATAACATTAACACTTTTAGTTAAAATATGGTAATTTGTTAATTAAATGATGATTATAAAAATCATTATTTTCTTTAGCATATATTACTTTTTTATTGTCTATTATGTATTTCACATTTGTGTGAATGTACTGCACATCATATTGTGAGCTGAAAAGAAAAGCAGAGAACCATGAAGAATGGCGAGCTGCTGCCAACCAGGCTGCTAACCTGGAAGAGAATGTATTTCATAGAATTAATATTTGCACAATACATGCTTTAAATTATTAACTAATAATTTATTTCATGTTAATAATGAGAAAAAATAAATCGTTTTTTAATACTTTCAATCCCTAAAGGAGCAAATATAATAATATAAATAATTCTAATTAATAATAAGAAATTATATTTGATTATTTTGCTAATATTTTTAGCCACAATGATATAAATATTAATCTGCTACCTGCACATCATACTATATGAAATATAATACTTCTTGGGTGAAATAAAATAATTACATTAATTTGTAATAATATAAAATAAACTAACAATTGATCTACCGTATAACATTTTCAATTTTAAATTAAGAAATGAGATTTAAGTAGGCAAAGAAGTGTGACATTTATGTATACTTTGTCATTTTTAATGAATTTTGCATAAATTAGTAAAAATAAAAAAATTAATTTATCACTGTTGCACACCACTATAGACAAATTATTCCGATTAGCACTTTTAAGCTTCACAGCTCATCGTCAGATCGGAAATAAAATAAATTTCTGGTTATTTCCGATCTGACGATGAGGTGTGAAGCTTGAAAGCGCTAATCAGAATAATTTTTCTATAGTGGTGTGCAACAGTGAGAATTCTGTTTGTGATTATGACCACTAAATTTCTGAATTGAGCATGAGCTCAATATGAGCATTAAATTTCTGAAAAATAAATTTGTTTCACTTTTTACATTGAAACAATAGAGTCATAATATTTCTTTCAGATTCAGTCATTTGCTAGGATTCTTGCTTTTTAAGGCAGCCAAACATATACAATACATTAATACAGTCACTGTTACTTTAACTTCTAATTAGTTGCGGTTGGTTGACAGTGCATTTTTGCAACTAATGTGTTTTTATTACTGGTACTGTTAGCACCAAACATTTCCTACATCCTTTGTATAATGACCGGGACTGAAGGCAGTACTGTGTCACATAACGGGGGAACCAACGTTTGGTGATAACAATACTAACACAACAGATAACATTGTTATCGGAAAAAGTGTTGTCACTTTGAGTGTTGACAAATTAAAATGAAGTCAAATTTTAAGGTAGTCTCATTCATAATAAAAACACTGTTTGAAAGTTAATGTGTTGTTTCTTTTAGCAGACTGTTTTCAATTTCAGAATAATTTGCCCTCGACTCAGTATCAGGAAAAATTCTGAAAAATTTGATTAAGACAAGTTAAATAATTAGTATGACAGTATTAAAATAATAAATTAGCATAAGTAATCAGAGTCATAATAAAAACTGTAGATAATGATATCACTAAAATTTTAAAAATATGAAATATAGGGTTATATAATATACAGGCTTGGCGTACAGTTCACATGGAACTAATTTACAATTGTGATATTGTTATTTTAAAAACAGAATGATACAATGAAATCATTTATGAAAACTTAAAACACAAGCTGTTCTTCATGCCTGATTCAAATCTGTTTTATGTTGGAATTATCCAGTTATTTCAAAACCATAATCCAGGAAGCTGTATGTACTGTTCACAAATTGAACTGAACGACCACGTGTACGTTTACAACATACTAAATGAAATGGCCACATTACTGACACATTAATTTAGATATAGTTTTTGTTGTGGTGTAAAGAGGGAGGGCATCTTGAATTACTGTAAAACTTGTACTATTATTAAAGTTAGTATGTTTTGTCAGATAAAATCCAGAAATATGGTTTGGAAAAAAAATAATTTTGTGGCTTAGACCTATATGTGTGAGTTTTTAATGAAGACATGTTTTTTACGGTGGCGGCCATGTTTCATTATATTATTAACATCAAACATTCCAGTCATTCTATGATATACGAATATCATGGCAAAGGTGAGACTAAGGTTACCATATCATAGAACGGACAAAACATTTGCTGTTAATAAATTCTCAATAAAATTTGCTTGTCAAGTACAAAGTGCCATTAGTAGGAAATGTATTTACGGTTCACTGTTTCTATAGTACAGCCATTTAGACAAAGTTTCTACTACAAAGCAAGCGAGGTCATAAACAAAGTTGGTCATAAAACAGTTGACAATAGTATAAACATAATTGAAAATATAATTGTACAAGAAGAAAATGAAATTAACAGTGTTCACTGATAAGGGCAAATTAAACAGAAAGATCTGTTAATGAAATTAATAAGGGTTGACAGTGAAGTTTCAGTAAATTTATTAAGTTTGTTGAAAAATATAAAACAAAATCAAATGTGGATATTATAGTAGGCAAAGAAAATCTTATAAAATTAGCTTGGTCTAAAAAATTGATATAACTCTTTAATTATGACATTATAATTCTGACTTAATGTGTATATTATATACAATATTATCATGATAATGATGCTGAGTTTAATCACTCTTGATAGCACCAAACATTTGTAAAACATGAGCTATTAAATAGAATGCATTATATGATTTTATATACTCATTAACTAAAATAAGTTATGTATTTAAAATTTCCACAATTCTATGTTATTCTAGACCGAAGTTTATGTATATTATTTTTTTTGTATATATAAAAATCAGTGTGCAAATATTGAATTGAAACGTTTTATGTTATATGTAGAAACAATTATTTTACAGGGAAATAATTTTCCTTGAAGAATGACAGCAATCTGGACATACATATGGGGTGTTCAGAGCACAAGTAGACCAAGTCCATTTTTGTCATATTCTCTATTTTGCATGCAGTACTAGCACAAGAATGAATACTTTTCAGAGCAACAACAGACTAAGCCCATGCTTTGTTATTTAGCCAACTGTAGCAGCACTAGTGGCAGTCATGGTTTCAATTCACATATATTTTCAGAGCACAAGTGAACCAAGTCCTCATATTTAGTATCAAAGAAAGAAAATCTTATTAAAATAATTATAACAGCACTTTTGGCCATGATCATTATTTAGGTTAATATCTTAAATGCAATTATAACAGTCAACAGAGATTGAAAATGCTCCCCAGAACTAATCATTGATGATGAACTTTATCCTTATGTTTCTCGAAATATGACAAAATGGACTTGATCTGCTTGTGCTCTGACCACCCCATATATCTGGACTGTTATAATATGTCAAAAGTCTGTCATTTAAAGTATTAAATTTGTAGTCTGATACGTGTTTCACAGAATCAGTATCAGAATTACCAGCAATAGAAAGTATTACCAAATATTTAAATTCTTGTTAACAACATTTATTTATTTTTTTTAAGAATGTTTTCAAGTAAGTGGCAATATATAAGAGTTTTTAAGCTGTGTCCAAAAATAATTACTAAGGGAATCGAAGACAGAAAAATCAGTGCACACGGAGTAAGAGATTGTTGTTTACACAGCTGGAAGCTTACGTCTGTCACTGTTTGCTTATGCGTGTCTATTGTATTTCTTAAATTGTAAACACTATTGTAAACTGTACTGTTTGTTAAGACTCTGTCGCCGGTGCCGCTGCCATGTACAGCGTTTGAATTTCAAATGTGCTGATTCTACTACACTTTCAGTGCACACTTGATCATGCCTTTTATCTGTATTTTCCCTAATTTACGTTTCACTGATACAAATAACAAATTGCCATAGGTGTCTAGCAGTGTTGTACAAAATTTTTCTGTAGTATAATTTTATTTGTAATGTTTCAAAAATGATAACATTGTGGGCTGACACATCACAAAAAAGTGAGAGTAAAGAACTTAAAAATTAACTGGAAATAATAATTGTTATTGGAACCATTTGCTTCTGATTTTTGCTGTTTGTTTTTTTTATTTGAAATTAATTTTCACAAATTTGATATTTTCCAAATACATTTATCTAGCCTCTCCATATGGATTACAACCAGCACACAATAATTAACAGTTCTGTATAATCTATTAATTTAATCAGCTTTGAGTGTAAGTCGTCTTTTAAATCACATTGCCTAGTCAGATCCTCACTAATAATACAGATGTATGTATAAAGACAGACAGGAATGACAAACAGGAAGAAAGACAAATTTAATTTTCAGTCTAGTCTAATAAATGAACAATTGTAATTCTCAATCTAGTCTTATCAATAAATATGTCTAATTATATAATGAATACTCAGTTTATTTTTATTTTCTTTATTGTATCTAATTACCACAAACAATTCTTGAAGTACTACAATGATATTCTAATCAGCTTAGAGGACAAGGAATTTTGAATGAAGTGCTTCACTAGATATTATGAGACAGAAAATAGTCAAGTCTTATAAGAAACGAATGTGCAGAAACAATAGGAAGGTACCTGTAGACATTCAACACAATATTCATAACTAAGATAGTGTGAGCTGAAGAGTTATATAACAACTACACGACATGACCATAATCAAAAAAAAAAAGATGGGATGGCTTAAATGGGTAGGTCTCATGTTGTCAAGATGGATCCTCTGTAAAGCGCCTTTTCCTGTATGACTCAGATGGCAAAAGGAAAGTGGGAAGACCGAAGCTGAGGTGGCGAGATGGAGGATGTAGAAAGGGTGGAGGATGGTTACATTGGACAGAGACTGTTGGCAAGGTCTCCTTCAGTAGGCCACAAGCCGCCAAGGGTTGTAGAACCCTTGATGATGATGAGATAGTGAGTGCCCATATCTCATGCACATTCATAGTAGGTAATACAGACAAAATTATCTATATCTTGAAAAATTATGAGAGTTATTCAGAAAGTAAGTTCTATTTTATAATATTGTTGCTGTATCGATGCTGACACGCTGTTGTGCATGCACGACCAGTTTGTTGATTCGTTGGCAAGCCAACGATGCCGTTTGTAAACAACTGTGCACTGAGTATGCTTCGTTGGACGTGTTTATGTTGAAGAAGTTCAAGACGCCCGCCACATGTGGAAGTAGGTATGTGATTCGGTTCTTGAATGTGAAAGGCATTAAAACAATTGAAATTCACTGTCAGATGTCGATATTTATGGAGGAGCAGTGATCAATTCAATGGTACCAAGATGGATACAACTTTTTTGCTTAGTTTGATCAGAGTAAGCGAAGTAGGATGCTTACCCAGGACATTGCGATGAATCGTGGCACTGCACACACTGCCACTGCAACGCAACATCCCAGATCTCACACCAAGCAAATATCACCTTTTTACACTTGAAAAATCTTTCGTTGGTAACAACGATGTCAAACAAGGTGTTAATACATGCAGGGCCGGATCCACGGGGGGGGCAAGGGGGACATGTGCCCCGGGCGCCAGGTTTTGGGAGGCGCCAAATGATGGGGCGCCAGGTTTTGGGAGGCGCCAAATGATGGGGCGCCAAAAAATAATTTATTTATAAAAATTAGTAACTGCTTCATAACCAAAAATATAAGTTTTAGTGTCAAGTTGAAATTACTCAATATTGTTCCAGAAACAATAAATTATAAATTATTAGTGCAAATTCCCAATAAGCTACATTTGTCCATAGCCACATCTACCTAAATATAGTAAGAAATACTTAAACAGGGTGGGGATATTCTCGCAGTATGAGTTGCTGTTGGCAACTCTGTGTGTTTTGATTGACTGTCAGTCGCCAGTCTCGCCTCAGTCAGCAATGAGTCTGCTGAGGTTGGGTTACCTTCAGTGACTGACTGAATATTCTAACAGTGACTATCTTGTTTGTTTGTATTTATAAAAAATAAAACTATATCAATATGTCAAAAAAGGCGTCAGGAGCTTTCAACAGAAAGAAAGCGAAAGCAATACAACAAGAGGCAGATAAGTCGTCAAGTTTGATGTCATCATGGTTGCAAAATATCCAAGAACAAGAAAAAGGTAAATAAAAATTTGTTATTATTTGTTGAGAACAGTATTTATATTAAAGAGAGACATAATAGCTGCTTAAAAACTAAACTGTTTTGTTTTTTGTTTTTACTTTCTAATAGGCTATCAGTTGTTCTTAATGTTTTATTTTTCTTTGTCTCGATACAAACACTGAACGGAAGGAAAGCGGACGTGAATTGAGCGATAGCCGATGCGTGCAGCGGGCGGCAGTCGGCGACATACTCTTCACTCCCTGTACACGTGACTTACTGACTCACCCTGCCCCTCGCCCCTCCTCCGCCAACACCCATCCACTCTGCGGCAGTAACCTTCCTCGCCTGTCATTGCGTAATTTATGGAGCCTATTATTATCAATTCAATGATAACTCAGTTCCAAAAAGAATAAATTTTGATGGAAAAGTAATTAAAAATTTTGTAGAGGCGAAGTATTGCAAAATAGAGTTTAAATCTAGGCCTGTTAACTTTCCATGTTGCTATTAATTTATTAGCTATGCAATGTTGGCTTGACAATACCTTTGTAAATAAAATAATGTTTTAAATTCACAACTATTTATTTCGCCTAATTATTTATTTCATGATGGAACACTTTATAAGTAGGCTACTGATGCTGGTTGTCTTACTAATTAAAGTAAAAATAAAAAAAAATCTTATATGCTTATTAAGCATTAACTTTTTTCTCCTTATAAACCTTTCATAAAACTTATGCTTTATTAACTTAGTGTTTATGTATAGTTACATACTTGAATTTTAAAAATAAGTCTGGACTAACATTGTAATGATTCAGTCATGTATACAATTATGTTTGTTGCTTGCAGACGAAGCCATGAGCGATCAGCCATCCATTCAAGAGGAATCTTTGGAAGAGGATGAGAGCAGTGTTAGAGAAGAAGACTTAATGGAATTTTGTGCAGAGGAAAAGAATAAAAATGACTTACTTTGTGAAAAACCAAGTACGTCCCATGCTACTGACACTTCAATGTCACTTCAAGAAACATTACCTGGTGTAAAGTGGAAAAGGCCTAATAATGAGGGAAACTGAATGTGAGTATAATTTCAATTTTAATGATCCTGGAACTTGGCCAGTTAGACTTAGTGATAATCAAAGATGTTACATAACACAAAATAGGTATGAAAAAGAATATCATGATCCTGACTTGAGTAAAAGTTGTAGGGAGGGCCGAAATCTTACAAAGGATTGGTTCTTTAAAATTTTGAAAAATGGTTCAAAGGTTAAAAGATCTTATTTGGCTTACAGCGAGACAATGAATGCCTTGTATTGTGTTCCATGTAGGCTTTTTTCCCACTTGATCACAGACTATGAATCTAAACGGTCTTACTTAGCAAGAAAGGAGGGCTTCATAAATTGGAGAAAACTTCATGAAAAGTTACCAGAACATGAAAACTCACAGAGTCATAAGATGTTGTTTGTTTCATGGAAGGCCTTAGAAGCTTCCCTTGGTAAAGGAGGGATCGACAGGGAATTGCAAGATCAAATAAAAAAAGAGGAATCCCATTGGAGGGAAGTGCTACGCTGTATAGTAGATGCTATCTTATTTTTGGCAAAACAGAGTAGTTCGTTTAGGGGGACGAATGAAACGTGTAACTTTGCAGATCCAGATAGTGGCAAGTTTCTCAACACTATAGATTTAATTTCCCACTACAACGAAAACTTGCGCCAACATATTGATCGCCACAAGAAAGGGCAGCTCAGTTATTTTTCCCACAAAGTACAAGACGAGTTTCTTGATCTCATTGCACATCAAATTAGGGAAGACATTATTAAAGACATTAAAGCAGCTAAATATTTTTCTTTGATTTTCGACTGTACTCCTGATGTGAGTAAAAATGAACAGATGACTGAAGTTATTCGATACATTAAATTTAATGAGGTAGGGCCTGAGATTTGTGAAAGTTTTTTGGATTTTTTCACTGTGAGTGAAAAGACAGGTGAGGGTCTTTTTGAAAGTATCACTGAAAAGCTCAAACAAGATGGTCTAGATTTGAAATATTGCAGAGGCCAGTCATATGACAACGGAGCAAACATGGCTGGGAAATACAAGGGAGTACAATCAAGGATAGTCCAAGAGAACAAACTGGCCTATTTTGTTCCATGCTCAGCTCACTCCTTAAATTTAGTTGGAGTCCATTCAGCAGAGGCATGTGTTGAAGCCCAATCATATTTTGGTATTGTAAACAGTTTTACAACTACTTTTATGGTTCATCATCAAGGTGGGAAGTATTAAAAAAACATGTATCTCTTAGTTGAAAATCAGAAAGCAAAACAAGATGGTCAGCAAGGCTTGAATCCGTGGAGGTTATATATAAACATATGGACAAAGTGCTCTATGCTCTTGAAGAACTGAACACTCATGAATTCTCATCTCCAGAAACAAGATCTGAAGCCAAATCTCTAATCTGCAATTTGAAAAATTTCGAATGCGTTGTCATGACATGTTTTTGGTATACAATTCTCAAGAAAATTGATCGAGTTAACAAGTTTTTACAAAGAGAAGATGCAACAGTAGACAAGGCTGCAAAAATCATACATGGTCTTCTAAATTTATTATCTTTGACTAGGGAGTTAACTGTTTCAGAGGCAATTGATGAGGCAAAATTCTTATCAAGTAATATTGGCATAACAACAGAATACAAAGAAACAAGGAAGAGGAAAAAAAAGAAAATGCCAGGGGATGCATCAAATCTCACGGCAGAAGAACTGTTCAAAAAATCACTTTTTCAAATTTGTGACAGAATTATTAGTGAGCTAACCAATAGGTATGATGCACTGAAAATGATTGCTGACAAGTTTAGTTTCTTGTGTGGGGATCAAATTAAAAAACTAGATGTTGATACTTTAAAAAGTAAGGCTAGAGAGTTAGCTAGAACCTGTGCAAATGATTTAAATGAAGAAGAACTTTTAAATGAAATAGAGAGTTTTAAGTTTCACACTCTAACCACGGAAGATGGATTGGAAGATGCAACAGCAGCAACTATGCTCAAAATACTGTATGAAAGCAAGCTGGAAGAGGGGTATCCAAATATACATGTTGCTCTAAAAATCTTTGTAACACTTCCAGTGTCTGTAGCAACTGGAGAAAGAAGTTTTAGCAAATTGAAGCTTATAAAAACCTATTTGAGAAATTCTATGAAACAGCAAAGACTTACTAACTTGAGCATTATTTCCATTGAGCATCAAAGGGCTTGTCAATTTCTTTTGATCATATAATTAACACATTTGCAGCAAAGAAGGCTCGAAAGATAAGAGTTTAATTGATATATTGAATAGTATGTTTTTACTTTATTGTTCTTTTCCATTAAACTTTAAAAACTGTATATGCGTTATAATTATAAAAATACTCAAACCTTTCTTTATAATTATTTCTTATTCATTTATGGTACTTTTTGAATACTAGTGTAATATGTGTTATGAAAAAGAATTACTATTTAATTAAAATAATACTGTAATCTCTAATCTGTTTTTTTTTTCAACCTCATGTAGCATTAGACCTTTTGGTAAATCGGGTACCCTCGGGGAGGGCGCCAACAGCAAAACTTGCCCCCCCCCTAATAATAATTGTAGGTCCGGCCCTGAATACATGGTTCAAATCACAGGCAGGAAATTTTACAACAAAGGTACAAACGCCTGGTGCCTCGATAAGAGAGATGTTTTAAAAATGATGAAACTACTGAAAATGAACTTACTTTCTGAATAGCCCTTGTATAATGTTTGACCTACATTCAAATCAATTAAAAGGTAAGTCAATTGTTACTTGGAGTAAATGTATTACTATCAAATCCAGATGTCAACAAGATCCTGTTATGGGCAAAACATGTAGACAGGTGTCACTAGAATTCAAGAACATATCAGGTTCACAAGAAAATCTGACATAAAAAAATCAGGAATAGCAGAACACTGTTGGAAAAACCAAACACCAAATATTTTTGGAAACGCAACTATTGTAGTAAAACTTTTAAAGTTGTTGAGTTTTCAGGGAATGGATGGAGATTCATGAAAATAAGAATGACGTCACAGACAACAAGCTTAACACCCCCAAAAAACTGAACACTTGTGGGCTCCAATAAATAAAAATGTATGCCTGATAGTTTGAGAATTACAAAGATCTGGTGATTCTGTGGTCTTTGTTTAGGAGGTGTTGGAAAATCTTGGAACAAAATGTGTGGCAGAAAAATTCAAGCCATGGTTGCTGTTGCAAGAGCAAAAAGAATTCCATGGTGAAGTTGCACAAGATTTGATTGATACCGCTAACAGTGGCCCAGACTTTGTCACGAAGGTAACAACTGGTGATGAGGCATTAGTTTATGGCTAACAGTCAGACACAACATGTGTTTATACAAAACGCAGTCTCACAGCTACAAATACTCCAGTATGTTAATGGATATTCAAGTAAACTTCAAAAAGGTCCCATCTGATTGCCTAGTGAGTTACATAATCAGTTCCCATAATATTCAAAATGCTCGGATACTTTTCAGTCAGACCTCATACATACAGAAGTTGACTTGTGAAGAAAACTATAGGAGCAATTTGTGAAAGCAGATATGATGATAAAGGAAAAACAGATTTGTATCCAGCTTATAAAGATCTTAACGTCGTCTCTTTTCATTAGGATACAGAGACTAAGGTGAATGGATCATCTCCTGAGAATGGAAGACTACAAGACAGTAAGAAAACTTTACAAGGGCATGTCAGGTGGTGTGCAACTAACAAGACGTAAAGGTCAGTGGAAGGAAAGTGTTTTGAATGATCTGAGGATCATAAGTGTCAACCACACCCACACTCGAAGTTGATATACGAGGGTCATTTGAAAAGCTCGCGGAGCGACATATATTGCTTACAGCTAGAACTAACATTTTTTGTATGCTGTAATGTTTGTATTTCATGTAAACACCTGCTAATTTTCAAATCTATTTGTCAATTTATTCACTGTTTATCAGCTATTCAAAATTTACGTGTCACGTATGTATTGAAAAATGGACAAAATCATGAATTCTTAGTTAAAAATGGTCTTACGCTAACAGAAATTAACAATGAAATGGTAAGTGTGTTAGAAGATGGTTTCCATCTTCAAAAACAATGGTTGGAAAATGGGGACTCGAGTTTAAACTTATTCGAACAAGCATTCAAAATGATGCCCAGCAGTGGACTTCCAAAAAAGCAACACTCCAAATGTGGCACCGATCTTGCACGAATTTTTTCATATCAAGTTCTAAAACACACTCGTGTAAGATGCCTATGATCTCAGCAATGTCATCCACTCTCAATCGCTGGTCTTCCAACACCTTGTAACACATTTTTTTAATGATATTTGGAATTGTTAATTTCTTTGGGCGCCTGCTGCAGAAATCATCTTCAACACTCGTGCGACCGCATTTAAACTCTACTACCACTTACTACTACCCACTTACGAGCTACGATTTTTGAAGGCACAGCATCTCCTAACACATTTAGGGTTTTGTTGTGAATTTTTATTGGCTCTAGGCGCGTTTTAACAAACAACTGAATCATAGCACAATGTTTGATTCTGTCCACTTTTCAAAACACTCGTGACACGTAAATTTTAAATAGCTGATAAACAGTGAATAAATTGACAGGTAGATTTGAAAATTAACAGGTGTTTACATGAAATACGAGACTTACAGCATACGAAAAGTGTTATTTCTAGCTGTAAGCAATAGACGTCACTCAGCAAACTTTTCAAATGACCCTCATAGATGGGCTCAGTGGTGGAACAGTCCAAGGGCAGCTACATAAGTTTATTATGTCAATGAAATTCACAGCCTTACAAAACCATGACTGTATTGAACATTCAGTACAGCTATCTGCAATCTATAAGACATAGAGTTGATTGCGATGAAGACAAAAAACATGATCGGAACAAAGAACAACAGCTACAGAGAGATTACATTCTGTTATTTGGGATCAATCTATGCCCAAGATAGTTAAATGACTTGAAGATTACAGTTGAGGCAAACATCGTTTATAAATCACAAATATAGATATATCTAATTGAGACAGAAAAAGATCAAGTGATTTTTAAATAATGAAGCTGTAATTTAAAATCTTGTCATTTGTTGGTAGTGTTTCAGTCACCCTACCAGTAGTATTTTAACAACTCTCAAGATTACAAAAAATAGTTCTAGACAGTTTGTACTAGTTCCAATTAATTCAGATATTTGGCAATTCTGACTGGTTTTGGTTCCACCAAGTTTGAATAAACAGAACTCAAACATAATAAAATGTATGTTAAGTAAAACCATTTTTATCTGCATCACACATTTGAAAAAAAAAATGAACTTATGCTAAAGATGGTTGAGTAGGTATTGTTGTTTTGTGTACCATTTTTCTTTGACCACGTGTGTTACCTTCATGTGTGCCACGTATATACCTTCATTTGAACCACGTATGTGCACTTACTACAATCACATACATAAAAACTGTTTATACAAAGATTACATTTTTCTCCTTGAAAATTATTTGCTATATTATTTATGACATTGTGTACATTATCCCAAGTTTTGTTATCATGTGTTAAGTAAACATGACACAAGTATGGCATTAGACAAATGTATTTATTTTTGTTTTGTTGAATATGTTTGTACCTGTGATAATACTACTTTCAATAGAGTTGTGTATAATAAAATGCTGTTAAAATGATCTGTTCACTGGATAATCGATTTATAAGGCAAAGGTAACTGGAGATAACAAGGAGAGTTAAACTTAAAAGATTATTAATATTTTTAATATTTATTAATATTTAATATTTAATTAATAATAATAAATATTTATTTAATATTTATTAATATTAATAAACTTAAACTTGGATCAATATTAGTATTCACAAGTGAAAGCTCGGTATCATCAAACAACTGAAGGCAAATTGAATGCCCTGGAAAGGAGCTACCTAAGAGGCATTGTGGGAATCATTAGCTCTAATTGATTAGGAATTGTGAAAACAAAGTTACAACTGTTAAAAATACTTATCCAAACTACAGTCAGTGAGACATGGGCTCTCATGAAGAAAAACTGTGAATGAATTGACAGGTTTGAGAGAAAAACTTTAAGAAGAATAATCAGTCTAGTCAGAAAAGGTGCATCAAAAAAATAATGAAGAATTATAGGGGGTTATAAAAAGAACTTCCATTGGCTGTATATGCAAAAATGCAGAGAATAAATAGTATGTCCATAAACAGCATATGAATGCAGCAGGCCCCAGCTGAAGAAAGTCTTTCGAGGTCACACTGTTTGGGATGAGAGGGAAGGGCTGCCCTAGAACAAGGTGTTGGGGGGGGGGGCATTGTAAGCATCCACTCTACTGAACGCACTCTGTACATGCTTTGAATGATTAGAGATGTATAATGCTTTCTTCTTTTACACTTTTAGAAATTAGGAGCCTTGCTGAAGACAGAATCCAGTGGGTACAGATGCATGGTCAGGCCCAGAACCACTGTTGTCCAAAATATTTAGTGACAATAGTTAAAATAGATTGAAGAACATATGGTAAGGATGGCACAGGAAAGGCAAAAGACAAGGAAGTGGGCTTAAAGACTAAAGTCATCAAAAATTTAAGTTGTAACCACACAAAACATGTGAACAATCCCAATGTGTGTGCACATATCATTCAAATAACCATTTTCTCTGCTACAAAGTCATTAAAACCAAAAATAGTCACATATATGTATTCATTAGTAACCAGTTTCCACCAGAATACAAACTGAAATACATAATGATCTGCACAACATTACACTGAGAAGCAAGCACATCCTCAGAGTTTGTGTGTTCATTTGTTGCACTGAAAACTCGCCCAACATGTTTCTAATAATAAATACACTAATTTTGAAAATAAAATTTTAATATACTTAGATAACTTTTCTGTAGATTAAAATTATAGTGTTTTAAGAAGAATGATCAATTTTAAATAGTTATATTTATGGAACAACAGACATCCCATGAATGAATGTTGCTCGAATGGGCGAGACCTACAGTTTTAGGGAATTGCTGCTAGATGTCATTGCGCACGTTGAACCTGTCCATAAGCTCAGTCCGTTGCAAGATGGTGTCCACTCAACAAAAGGTGTTTTGCGTTCTGCAGTTTAGCAAGACTGAGTCTGTGATTACAGTCCAGCATGCTTTTTGTAAGCGTTTCGGGATTGATCCGCCTTTGCCAAAGAACATTCGTCATTGGTATCACCAGTTTGAAGAAACAGGATGTACAAGGGTGAGAGTTCAGGTCGACCTCGTACTTCTGACGAAAATGTTCAAAAAATTCAATAAGTGTTTGAGTGAAGCCCAGGAAAGTCTACTTGCCGTGCCAGCAGAGAACTTACAATTCCTCATACAACTGTCTGGCATGTGTTAAGGCGATGTTTGGTCTGTAAACCATACCGATTACAATTACTGCAAGCTCTTCGTGTTGGTGATAAAAGGAAACATATGGAGCTTTGTAATGATCTCTTAACGTTCATGGAAGACGCAGATTTTTACCACGGTTGATTTTTAGTGATGAAGCTACGTTTCATGTTAGCGGTAAAGTTAACCATCATAACGTGTGCACACGGGAACTGCAGAATCCTCATGCAATTGTAGAGCATGAGCGAGATTCACCAAAAGTGAACGTTTTTTGTGCAATTTCTCAAACAAAGATTTATGGCCCATTAATTTTTGAGGAAAACAGTGACGGGACTGAGTTATCTTGAAATGCTGCAGATCTGGCTTTTTCCACAACTTTATGAGGACTCTGATGGTTTCATATTCCAACAAGGTGGAGTCCCGCCACACTGGCACCACAACGTACGACAATTCCTGAATGACACACTACCTCAACACTAAATAGGGCGCACAGGACCCCGAGACACTGCCCTACACTCTTGGCCTCCCAGATCTCCAGACATCACCCCATTTGACTTCTTGTGGGGATACGTGAAAGACCGTGTTTTTGTTCCACCATTAGCTTGTGACCTACACGAGCTCAAAAACAGGATGTCAGCAGCAGTAGCTTCAGTCAAAGATGTTACCTTGCAAAAAGTATAAGATAAATTTAGCTATTGTCTTGATCCGTGCAGCTGGTGGAGGACACAGAGTGTTTTGTAATAACGTTGCTGAAACTTTATGATTTTGTGAGTATTTTCTACATTGTTCCATTATTGTACTACGTTTTCATCAATAAATATAACTACTTAAAACTGGGATATTATTTTTGAAACACCCTGTACTAAATGCTCACAAATTGTGTTCAGATGAACAATGGAACTTGTTTGTCATTTGCAAACAAAGATACAGATCAATGTGAAAGTAAAATTAGTTAGGTAAAACAAACATGAAATACATATTTTATATATTGTAACATTACATAACCCCTGCCCAAATATGATAACATAATCACCAGAGTTAAAACCAGTAATTACCCATTTTTAAAAGTCAGAAATTGGGATTAGGTACCAAGCTATAAGAAACTTTGTACTCTAAAAACACTGTAAACAATAATAATAAAAGTGCAGTGTACAAAGTGGAACATAGTGTACTCGGTGAAAGTGTAAACCTTTAAAAGGAGCATCTCACAGGTTTGTGCTGAGATGAAAAACAATCAATATTGTAGCAGTGGACTGTATTGCTGTTGACAAGCTTTGTATTTTTTGTATGTTTTGTAATTTTATATTGTGTAGGCCACAAAGGTCTTGTACCTAGGAATAGTATTTTTGTTTAATATAATTATTTTGTTTACATGTAAGATAACCAGGGTTATATATAAAATGATAATAATATATCAAATAATACTATGTTAGCAAGATGTCATGTAAAAAAATAGTTTAGAGTAAGGATACATTAAGTGAATTATAAATCATAAATAAATCAAAATAAAAGGGATTAAAATATGAAATACCCGTGTACAAGTTTAAGGAAAAATATAAAGAAAAACCTTAAATAAATTAAATTTGATTATAAATAAAATCTATAAAGGATTATTTTTCTAAAAAGAAGAAATGAAATTATAATAATTATTAATAGCCTATATACTAAAAGGTATATAGATTATTCTTCGTATTGTTTAAATTAGCAGCCATCCTTACTATTTCTTTTATGAATTTGCTAACTGCTATAATTTTTTATTGTTCGACTAAGCTTTTCGTCATTACTGACATCTTCAGGTCTTAAACAACCTGAAGACCTTGGTTGTTTAAGACCTGAGGATTTCAGTAATGACGAAAAGCCTAGTCGAACAATAAAAAATTATAGCAGTTAGCAAATTCATAAAAGAAATAGGTATATAGATTAGCCAATAAAAAACCATAAAAAGTCTTGGTTACTAAGAGTAACTAACTAACAAGAATTGAATTCAGTTGTTCAAAGATATTGGAAGTGAGCAGTTTAAAAAAAGTGTAATGTCTAGAAAAAATTAAAGAATTTATAAATACCATTCGGAAATCATTAGTGACAAATTAATAAAATTAATGAGTGATATCCACTACATCTTAGTCATCCTTCGAACAGAATAATTCACGCCCGAAAATTGATGAAAAATCTGAAAAAATCAGCCTTCCATGTCCAAGCTTAGCTTAACGAAATTCGACATTGTTGGTGAGATCGTTACTTATTAAAATTTAACTAAATTACACCTCAACTATAAACTTATAACACTAGAAACAGTACAATTTCTTTAAATACTTCTGGAAAAGAGGTGAACATAAACTTTATTATTTTGTTAACCAAAAAACCAGCAAAACGTAGTTTTGTTAATAACTTTCCAGCAGCCATGATGTTTAGTGCTCGGTGTCATCTGTGAAGAAACATAATCTGCGCTCTGGCGGTCAACAAATCAACTGCATGATATAAATTATACTAAATTTTTAAATAATTCCTGTAAAGCTTGGTACTGACCTTTATACATTTCTGACTTTCTCAAAGTACAAAGAATTCTAAAATAACCCTGGGAAATTAATTAATTATTTCTTTCTTGTTATTAAAATTGAAATAAAAATATTTGTTATATGATATATGTTTGAAAGAAAAATAAGATCGAATTAAATCTGTGTTTTATGTAAGAATCGATTATCCCTTTATGTTTTGGGAGACCATAAAAAATGTTAAATAAATTCAATGAATGCCTTGTGGTTTGAATAATAAAAATGTGTATTATTTTCAGTAGATGGTAGTTAGTTACAGATTGTCAGAAGACCGAGAAGAGAACGGACATCCCGAATTTATTACGTTCCATTTGGAGTCACTTTAACCTCAAATGTGTTCATAAACATAGCAGTCAGCTGGTACCACGAGCGGAAAAATTTGAAATAATTAATCGTATACTAAGAGAGTAATTCTCTTTGCACTCTCTCTCCTAACTACTGTCAAACAACGGTATTGATTTCCCATAAATAAAATTTAAGAAAATCTTTGCATAATCACACACCTTCGATTTTGAAAGCATATAACATAAAAAATAACAAATTCTGTGACTCTTAATAAAGCGAGATTTTCGAAGAGTATAAATAGACGATAAGTAAATTACTAATACTCCGAGAGATTTACCCGCGAGACGTTACAAGATGACGCTAACAACGTGGGGCAAATAAAACATAGATTTCATTGAGTAATTGCAGTGACGATCGCAAGAGCAAACGATACTAGTACTCTGAGAGATTACCCGTGAAACGTTACAATATTTATAATATGAAGGTATTACTTAATATTATATTTTTCTACAAGACAATATGTAATTGAATTTATCAAGTTTTGCAATTAGTAGACATCTGGATATGTGAGTATGTCCTGACTTAACCATTTTCATTGAATGGTAAATATAAAGTGAAGAAGAATAAATTATTCACTTATAGAAAAAAAAGCAGTAAACCTTAGTGATGTTTTTAAGAAGGCTAAGGTCTAGCACTTTATGGGTCATGGTCATCCTTAACATTATACGCAATTCATCACTCTTTTTCCATAAAGCTACCAATACCTGAAGTAGACAAAATGTTGCTTTTATTTCATAGTGTGGTACATATTGTGTATATATATTGTAACATAACAGAAATACGGTCCTCGACGTTACATAAATAAAATGATAAAATTAGAATAGGGAAGAAAATATATTAATTTTCCACACTTATAAAAAAAGGTCAGAAATCCAACCCATAAGTGTTTAAATGTAATAAGAATGCAAGGTAATAAAAAAAAAAGATAAACATATAATAATGTTAATAGTAATAGTAATAAACCTCAAGGTTCAGTGAGAGGTAAATAACAGGCTTTGACACATATTGTAAAAAAAAACTAATGTTAAATATTTCAGAATAATGGATGTTTTTAAAATAGATGAGAATGAGTAAATAGGGTATGACCTAAGTTACTCAAAAATACTTGTTATTAATTGTATCATGCTATATTGTTATCATGACCGTGATGTTATATTTTGTGTTATCATGTGAAAGTTTTACTGTTGATAGAATATCAGGTAATTAAATATTATGTATTATTAATTTACCGTTGTAGAACTGTGGTTGAACTCGGTTATTGAGTACTAATTAATTTCATTCTTATGTGTTATCCATAGGTCAAGATAAATTTGTTGTTAGATATTATAAAGTTAATTATTTGTATATATTTGCCTGGACGCTAGGGAGATAAATAAAATGATTATAAACGATAGGACTTCCCCTGGCGAGATCGAAGAAATCCTGAAAAAAATTTCACGGCACCAAATACATTAGTACTTGGGATATGGTATGCGGATACTGGCAGGTTGAGCTGCACCCAAATAGTAGAAAATATATGGCGTTCCTTTTTTACGGAAGTAACTATCAATTTAAAAGGTTACCTTTCAGATTAATTAATTCTGTTGCTATATTCGTGAAATGTATGGACCAGATATTGGGACAAGAAACTTTACAATTCACTACAGTATACATAGATGATTTACTGATAACATCTTCTCATTGGGATGAACATTGTGAAAGGGTAGAACAAGTACTGAGAAAGCTGTCTGAGAATAATATAACACTTAAACTGAACAAATCCAAATTTATTGCCAACCAAGTAAAGTTCTTAGGTTTTAATTTGACAGAGATGGGTATATCGCCTTCAACAGAGAAAGTAGGAGCAATTCAACAGTTCCCTACTCCAAAAAACAGAAAACAGTTACAATCCTTCCTTGGAATTTGTAACTATTACTGCAAGTTCCAAGATAATTATTCAGAAATAACTGCTAAATTCCAAAAACAGCTCTCATCCAAGGACAAATGGGCATGGGGACCAGAACAAGATAAAGTTCTACAACTAATCAAAGAAAAGTTTCTAGAGACCGTTATGCTGCACCACCCTGACTTTAATAAACCCTTCTATCTAAATTGTGATACAAGCAATGTAAGTTTAGGAGCCACTTTGTATCAAGAAGATGAAGAAGGACATCACATGGTAATTAGTTTTGCCAGCAGAGTGCTAAACAACTGCGAACGCAACTATAACGTCACTGAAAAGGAGTTGCTAAGTGTAGTATACGCATGCAATAAGTTCAGGACCTACATATTTGGATACCCAGTGTCCGTAAGGAGTGATCACAAATCCATCTCATTCCTAAAACGATGTAAGCTCAGTCATGGTCGATTAACTAGATGGGTCCTTGCACTACAAGAATATCACATTAATTGGGAATATATACCTGGAAGGAAGAACATAGCAGCCGATATCTTGTCCCGAATAAACATACTGTACAAGACCAATCGTTCGATGGAGAAAAGGAACAAATTGCTAAGGTGTACAATATTATTAAGAGTAGGAAGGATTTAGAAACAATAACAAACGAAATTAATCAACATCAAAAACTGGATCCCAAATTAATGAACATACGCCAGAAGGTGCAAAATGCTGATGAAATTATTACAAAATATTACTGTGTACATGATGATAGATTATTTATTAAAGTTACCCCTAATCAAGAAAGCTGGAAATTAGTAATTCCAACACCTGTGGAAAATAAATTAATATTAGATTACCATATAAGATATGGACACATGGGAGCCATAAAAATCGTTAAAGCCCTGAAAGAACAAGTGTACATAAAAAATATAAACAGAAAGGTACAAAAATCAATTCAAACCTGTCACATCTGCCAAATGGTTAAATATAACAATGAGAAGAAGGAGGGAGTAATGATTCCCATTACATCCAAACATAAACTGGAGAAAGTATTCCTGGACATATGTGGACCGTTCCCACGCAGTGGAGGGAAGCATAGATATAAATTTATTATTATTATTTTTGACCATTTTACTAAATATACTAAACTTTACGCTATCAGCAGAGCCACTACCAAGAAAATTCTGGAGATAGTCATTGGACATTATATACTAGAGATTGGTAAACCTACATCCATTATCACAGATCATGGTACGCAGTTCAAAGGAAATAAATGGAGGGATAGTCTTCTAAAACATGGTATTAGAACATATAAGACTTCAGTCTACCACCCCAGCAGCAATCCTGCGGAGCGAGTATTGAGGGAGGTTGGCAGGATACTCCGAACTTACTGTCATGACCAACAGAGGAGGTGGCACGAATACTTGTTACCTACCGAAGAATTTCTCAATATATCTTACCATCAATCCATTGAAAATACCCCGTATACTGTAATGTTTGAAAAGCCTCCACCTAGGGAAATCCAGGATATCATCAATTTTCCAATTAACCCAGAGTATCAATTTGAAAACATTAAATTTTATAACCGAGTAATGGAGAAGGCAGAACAACAGAAAAAGAAGTATAAAAAGAATCATCCAAAACCAATAAATTACCAGGTTGGTGAAAAAATATTAATAAGGAATAGAGAGTTACCCAGTACTCTAGAAGGAATAACGAAAAATTATTATTATTATATACCGGACCCTATGTAATAACGAAAAATAATAACAATAACACTTACGAAATAATGAACCCTATCACGGAAAAAATCAAGGGAACATACAATCAAGAATCTATAAAAAAATATCATGAAGAAACACCATCACCAATCATCAAGGACTGACAAGATGGACGAAAATATATGAAAATAAAAACCACAAAATCCAAAAAGTATGTAAGTACAACTTACTAAATATTTTGAAACAATATGATTTAATAAAAACCACAAAATTCAAAAAGAAGTAAGAACGTTTTACTATATGGTTACAAAGAAATTATTTTGAAGATTTAATAAAACCCCAAGATTAAAAAAGGAAGTAAGAAAATATTACTATATGTTTATAAAGAAATTATTCTAAATATTTAAGAATAAAACCCCAAGATTAAAAAAAAAATATAATAAAGAAAAAACTTATACGAAATAATTAAAAAAACAATATGATTTAAGATACATGCCAGAATGCCAAGAGAATTGAAGAACAAATTAAATAATTGTTTATAACCAGTATAATTTTAAATGGAACAAGAAAAAATGTATGTCAACATAATTAGTGGTAATGTGACCAGACAAGATGGTAATATAAGAAGAACAATGGTTAATTTAATGACTATAAATACACTGAAACTAAGTAATGATGATAATTAAGGCAATTACAATTTAGAATTTCTTGGAAATGAGAATAACAAATGAAGAGATAGTACTTAGAATTGCTGTCACAAAAAAGAAGATCATAAATAGTTACAAATAATGACTGTCAAAAATGTTATCTGAAAATAGTTAATGAAAATAAGATGGAATCACGAAGGAAGGAATATATGAATAATTAAATATAAAACGCGACAGCGTAATGAATCCCCAAGATGTTTATTATTAATTAAATAAAAAGATTATTATGATATTATTGTATTTTTTATAGCTGACTGTAGATGAATTCCAGCAGTATTATATTGAAGTGTAGTGTGGGCAGCAGAGTATGAAGCCAAACAGTGCCTCTCTGAACTGTACCAGCTCACCTGTTAGGGAAATTGAATATTTAAGGGATATTAGGACCGCTGCGAAGAATGGCATCAGATTCCAAAAAAGTATGAAGGAAGAAAACAGAAGGAAGATAGCTGACAGAAGAATAATGGAGAAACGCATTGATAGCAGTAACTAGCAATAGGAGAAAAGTCGAACTAAGTTTTACTGATTATTGTGACCAATCATTGACAAGTAATGTTTAAGAGAAACAAGCCAAGAATATTAATTTGATTAATGAATTGTCATTAAAGAGAAAAAGGTAAATACAAGTCCAAAATGTCACATTGAGAATTCCATCATTGACCATTGAAATTTTAATATGAATATAAGGAAGATATTCAAGGGCATAGAAAAGAGATAAGTTTATTTGACCCAAATTACATTCAGGTAAATTAAACTTCTTTAGGAGGGGAAGCATATGTAACGTAACAGAAATACGGTCCTCAACGTTACATAAATAAAATGATAAAATTAGAATAGGGAAGAAAATATATTAATTTTCCACACTTATAAAAAAAGGTCAGAAATCCAACCCATAAGTGTTTAAATGTAATAAGAATGCAAGGTAATAAAAAAAAAGATAAACATATAATAATGTTAATAGTAGTAGTAATAAACCTCAAGGTTCAGTGAGAGGTAAATAACAGATTTTGACACATATTGTAAAAAAAAACTAATGTTAAATATTTCAGAATAATGGATGTTTTTAAAATAGATGAGAATGAGTAAATAGGGTATGACCTAAGTTACTCAAAAATACTTGTTATTAATTGTATCATGCTATATTGTTATCATGACCGTGATGTTATATTTTGTGTTATCATGTGAAAGTTTTACTGTTGATAGAATATCAGGTAATTAAATATTATGTATTATTAATTTACCGTTGTAGAACTGTGGTTGAACTCGGTTATTGAGTACTAATTAATTTCATTCTTATGTGTTATCCACAGGTCAAGATAAATTTGTTGTTAGATATTATAAAGTTAATTATTTGTATACAGGTACTTAGATAATAAGATGATTATAATTGTAAACTTGGATAAAAAGGCTATAATTGTTAACAAGGTACCAAAGGAATTTAATACCACCATATCATAAATAGATAAAAGGTTCTATAATATTGCAGATAGTAACAAGTTAAATTCGGAAGCAGATCAAGGTATAATGATAGGCCTAACAACCAATCACCTTATATAGTAAGTCAGATCAGAAAGGTTAGGTAAAGAAATTAGTAACCAATACTAAATACAATCTAATGAGTTAGTAGAAGTTAATAATAATAAATAAACTCAAATTAAACAAATTATTATAATGCCATAGTGCAATGATACCGATAGATAATGTTTGGTAACGGAAAAATAATATTTGTTAAAATAAACAGACTAAGAGTAAAAGACAGCAAAATAGATAAGAATTAGTAAACAAGCCATAAGTAAGATTATATTCGGATATAATGGAAATTTAGAAAGGGATTATTTTGATGAGTGGAAAAACTTTGTATGAAAGGATTATAAAATCAGATTATATCGAATAAGAATAAAAAATGGTTGCTAGGGACGACAAAATATATAGATTTTGTTGATTTGATTATTGAATATTTTGACATGAACGAGGAGAGTTTAACTAAGAGAGATGCTCAATAAAAAAACTGATTTAATTTAAAATACCAAGTACAGAGAAAGTTAAAATAAATGAATGATAAATTGCAATAGTTTGGTCAACTAACAGTCAACCATATTATATAATTGGATAATATAAATACAACACACAATGTAACTAAAAATAAAGGAAGAACTCGGATTGCCAAATTTCTGATAATGAACAAATGTTAAATTAACAAAGTAACGAAACCAGAGAAATAACTACCTGCATAAAGATATAATCCTCTAAAACAAACGAAACCAAACTAACCACCAAATTACATTGGAACTTGCAGTTTACACAATCCAATAGAAAAACGTAATTGGATTCGAATTTCGTCGAAGCACATAACCACAAAACTCGGACATTGGTGAACAAAAGGAGCGGTATTTCTGCATCATTCAAGGACCAAGAATTCCACTTTTATTTCAACTTTGGAGAGAAGACGGACGACGATAAATTCATCTGCATTCGCTATTGACCAAACACTACCAGAGGTTAGCCGTACACAGCCTTATCGAGCAGCGATGTCGAGCGGACGGTAAAGCAACAATTATTTAAATATTATTTAATAAAATTTAACTTTATATTGTAATAAAGGGTGTTTCATATAAAACGCAACCCACTAATCAGCCTTCTGTAATATTTGAATTTACCGCCAAACTCCCCTACGTTTTACTGGAATAGACTCGTCCAATAATCGAACATTGCGCCGGCACAGTAAACTGCCACTGATACCTATGACAAAGCGATCATAACGCTCATTGATAGTTCAGTGATAGTCATTGTTAGAGAGAAAATGGTTTTTTCGCAAGACGAACGTGTTTTTATTCTTGAGTCGTACTTTTAGCACGCGATCAGTGGTTGCAGTGCAAGAATCTTTTTGCCGTAAGTACCGTGATAAACAAGACATCGGTTTTGAGGTTAGTGGCTAAATTTCGAGAGACAGGTTCTCAGGGGCGGTTCGTTCTTAGGGCGCTAAGGCGCGCGCCCCCCAGATTAAATCATATCATTAAACGACCCATTATCACTACTTGTGGAAAGTAATTACATATTTCTTTAATTCTTCAGACAAGAAAATATTTTTTTATTAGGTAATAGCAGAAATGTTTTCGGAACAGCATGCATTACGGCGCTCTGACAATCGCGCCCATTTCTCAATTCCCCCACTCTATCCAAAGTTGAACGAAGTTGTAAGCTTAAATACGGCATTTAGACGGTCGCTCGGCGCGCCGGCTTCCGCGCCACGTTTAGCAGAATGCGGCATGATTCACTCAGTACAACTAATCGCAAACTATTGATAATAATATGAGATTTGCTCTTTTTAGTGTTTATAGTTCCTCTGGCGTGGTTAATTGAGTGCGGGCAATTTTTTAGATTTAGGTTTTGAGTTTGTGTGTTTTTTTAAATAGCTTCACGAATAATTTAGGGAAATACTGTAGTGCCGAATTATTAGGTTTTGTTTTAACATTTAATCCAACATTTTAAGATTCAGTGCAGGCCCGTAAAGCAATAACTTTTGCAAGATCAAAAAATTGAACTAAAGTCATTAGGTAGGCCAACTCCTGAATTCTGCATGATGCAAACAGAAAATAAGAAAAGTTGGAATCGTGTTTTCAGATGGCAACTGCTTTTAAAAGATGCATACCGAACAAATGACTGGATCTGGGTGGCTGCGACGTTCAGAAATCTTTGTTCTGTTTTCCATGTATTTTATTGTCTCCCAGAGACAATGGTGATCCAATAATGTTGGATGCAGCACTAGAATAGGGGATGCAAAAGAAGTACATGACATCATTATAACTCACGTAAAAGATAGATTTACTTACACGGGTCACCTAGAAGCAGCTTCATTGATGTCCAATGACTTATTTCCACTTTTTTCTACAAACTTTCCGGAAGAAAAATTCAAGCTAGTGATTCGGCATTAACCTTTCTTACAAGAAAACAAACTCCGGAGTGAATTGGAACTATTATACAGACGGCATGATTATAATATTAAAGGCGCAATAAAACTTCTTAACTTTATAGAAAAAAACAATCTTACGTCAGTTTCCAAAGAAGTGTTGATACTTCTGAAAATTGTCTAACTACCCCCATGACAACTGCCGAACGTGAGCGCTGCTTTTCGACTCTGAAAAGACTAAAGACTTTCTTGAGAAATACAATGAAAAACGATAGACTGAATGCCCTTTCGATGTTATCTATCAACAAGGAACTTGTTAAAGAAATGAAGGACTTTGATGCTAGAAAGTTCGTTGATTTAAAGGAAAGGCGAATGGACTTTGTATATAAATAAATGGTCTTTTTAAGTGTAGGTATCATAAAAATAATATAATGTAAATATAGTATATCACTTTTTTTGTGGAAACAGCATAGACATTTTTGTGGACACTTTCGACAGTTTGTGGTTATGTTTATTAATAAAGCTGCTGACTCTCTACAAGAGATCACAATATTTGAGGTGAGATCAAATTTTTAAATAATCGTTGCACGTGTGCACGTGAACGTCTTATTTTATTAATGAATTATGTGATCAAATATTGGCGACATTTCCATTGTGCGTTAACTTCAATATTGATAAATAATTAAGAAGCCTAAAGGCCGCGCCCTCCAGCCTCTTAAGTCACGAGCCGCCACTGCAGGTTCTGTTAATAACAAGGAACACAAAAGATCTATGGCAGTGTTGAATGCAGACATAGTCGCTGAAATCAAACACCGATTAATTGCCTCGCTAAAAAAATCAATTAGACGCTTGTCAGCTGAAATTAATTTACCAACAACAACCGTTTATCGGGCGACAAAAAAATTATAGTTATGACCATATCGAATTCAAACAGTTCATCATCTTCTTGATCCAGACAAAGAAAAACGGCTAACATATTGTCATTGGTTTCGTCGATTTCTGCGTGAGGGTATTCATGTTATGGACTCGATTTTTTCACAGACGAGGCGTGATTTCATCTGGACGGCTACGTAAACAGCCAGAACAGTAGGATTTGGAGTGCTGAAAATCCCTTCGCGTATCACGAAAAAAAATTATTGGTCCTATTTTTTTCGAGTACACCATTACTGCAGAACGATATCAGAATATTTTATTGCAATTCATTGCACTTTTGGAAGAGGAAGATCGATACTGCTGGTTCCAACATGACGGTGCAACATCACACTACGCACATTCAACTTCTGTTTTCGTTAACGAATTCTTTGGTGATCGCGTTTTTGGTCGTGGTTTATGGCCACCAAGATCTCCAGATTTGACTGCGCCAGATTTTTTTCATTGGGGTTACCTCAAAGAAAGAGCCTACAGCAACAAACCACGAACACTTGAACAACTGAAGGTCAATATCGAACAAGCTGTTTTAAATATCAACCCAAATACTCTAAAAAAAGTTGCAAGAAACACAGTGAAAAGGGTGGAAGCGTATATTCATGAAAATGGCGGCCACTTCCAGCATTTACTCTAGAATTTTAAGTATTGTAAAGTTTGGAAATAAAATATTTAATTAAATACTTTACATATGCCTTTTTTATTTAAATGTAATTGCTGACATAGATGGGTTGCGTTTTATATGGAACACCCTTTTACCTTGTATTCCTATTTATGCATTTTCTGATCTTCCTAACAGTTGAAAGAACCTTCACGCCCTGTATTTAAAGAATTATAAAAACCATAACTGAATTTAATATAAAACCTTGCATCCGATCGATAATCGATTACTTCTGACTTATAGCCTTTCGTATCTAAAGTAAGAGAACAATTTTGTTGGACATTAACTATTAAATATTAATAAAGAATCATTTCAGAATTTCAATATCTCCTCATTTATATAAGATTTAATGGAGTGTGAATAAGAAATAAGATAGGTAGAGAGTATAACCTATAATCACTGTACGCGGTGGGTTAACCTACAAATTTCCCTTGTCTGGGAACCACAGCGCTATTCGCGGATTTCTCAGGTATTAAAGAGAGGAGAATTCAATACAAAATTTCTGCCATTCTCTTCAAAACAGAATAGGCTTGAGCGGAATTTTCGAATAACGCCCTACACACATAATTTTCACTCACATTAACAACATTATATTAAATAGAGAGATAAAGGAGATATAATTAACAATATCACAATACCTACTAAATTAAGATAGGCACATTAATTAAATAATCAGATAAGAGAAAAAGAGAGGTACGTAGCAGGTGTATTATAATATATATATATATATATTACAACGCTACTTTTCATCTAACACTCTTATCTAATATTTTGAATGATAGATAAAACGTTACTTACCCATGAGATTACTTTACCTGGGCGCTAGAACAAATCCCAGATACTAATGACACGGTTCCAGGTTAGCTCAGAGCATAGAGACACAAATTTCTCAGGATTCATTCAGTGATTGTGGATTCAAGGGGAATCGTTACAAATAACACTTTAAAATTTGCTTGAGTATGTTTAATTAACGTTTTAATTATTTTTAAACTTCTTGAAAATGTTAATTGTAGGACTTGTAACTACCCTAACACTTATAATTAACGAGTGTGTGTGAAAAGTAAAGATTAAGACGTTCAAACGACCTATTGCTCTTATCTGGTTTAATTAAGAGATTGATATCTCCCAAACCAGTGCTAAAGAACAGGTCTGCAATAATTTGCACGTCCAATACTACACCTCACTTTCCATTCTACACTCTTATAGTATGTTATGACTAATCTTACACATTAAATACAAAGTGTGTGATTCTTAGTGTCTTTTAAAAATTGTTTATTGCTTTTTATTATTTGTTTATTGCTTATTTCATTGATCAATGAATCTATTTCTTACTGTTTGATGCGTCGACCGAAGATAGGAATCCGTAGAGGTCCTCCTTTTGATGGTTTAGCACAGAAGAAATGATGTTGGTCAATCCTGTAGAAAGATGCTCTGGCAATTACAGATGCTGTAGCTCTCTGTTGCTCAGGTCACTTCACAGCTGATTATTAATTAATTAATGTTGTTTTACACAGCGAGAGTTGTTGAATGGTACTAGTTCATCTTCACTGCGGACTACTTCTCGAATTTCTTACTTAAATACAACTTTGCGTGATTGTAAAATTTCTGCACGTAATTTATACACGACTAGCGCATTGAAGATCCGATCGAAGAGTAACGCTACCCCTCGGTTTGAGTTGGCGTCTGTTTTAAATACGGGCTTCTGATTGGTTGTTCAAATAAATCATACGTTTTTCCAGTCTCGACAATCTTGAACAGGTCGAGCAAACATCCCATGACAGATTTGAAACGGCAGAGAATTTCTAGTCAAAATCGTACTTCCTGTGTTTGCAAATTGATTGATTACAGGTATTTGCAAATGTGTTTTCAAAGATCTGACCACAGAATATTGTTGCTTAGGTCTTTATCTGTGTGTGTGTGAAAACACCTAATTCCTACGTAGCATAATTCTCTTGTTATTCCTTTTGGCGTTCGTCTTCCGTATAACTTCTTCAATTGTTAATTATATTAACTGAGATTGCGGCTACTTATAAAGCTTTACTTGCTGAACACAATGCTGTTTTCAGAATTGCCGTATATTTATTAGTTTCGAAGTTATTGCAGGTTGAACTGATAATTTGAATTGAGTAAAGTTTCATGTTCGTACCGGTAGCGGACATCGCTGTGACGAGGTTAGAGTGAGATGGCTGCGATTGTACGCTCTCTCTCTTGCTTATGCTGCTATACTCGTACAGTCTAACACTTTCATATAACGCTCAGATAGGACGCTAATATGAATCGTTATATATACCCCCACTAGGTATAAAAAATTGATTATTTTAAGAAATCATTAATTTTTACTTCCATATTCCTTAAGGAATGGAAGTATGGTGATGGCAAAAAAAATCGTGTTCGAGATTATTGCAGATTCTGATTCTACTACACTCAAAACATGAAAAAAAGTCGTTTTCCGAAAAGTGTCTGTGTGTGTGTCTGTCTGTCTGTCTGTCTGTGTGTCTGTCTGTCTGTCTGTAGATTTTTTTTCTATGGCAAACGATAACTGCCGCAAATTCAAACAGAATCAAATAATTTTTTGCATGCAGCCCTGATTTGCAGAGTACTCGCGACCTATTGTTTTTGGTGATGATCGGTTAAGGGAAAGGGGTAGTTTACCTGCAACGGTTTTTTTTTAGCAAGGGTAATTTTGTTTGTTTGGCAAACGATAACAGCCGCAAATTCAAACAGAATCAAATAATGTTTCGCATACGGCCCTGAATTGTAGAGTTCTCAAGATCTGTTGATTATGGTGAAGATCGGTTAAGGGAAAGGGGTAGTTTACCTGTAACGTTTTATGTTTTAACAAGGGTATTTCCTATGGCAAACGATAACAGCCGCAAATTCAAACAGAATCAAAAGATTATTTGCATACAGCCCTAAATTGTAGAGTTCTCAAGACCTATTGTTTTTGGTGAAGTTCGGTTGAGGGAAAGGGATAGTTTACCTGCAACGTTTTTTTAACAAGGGTATTTTCTATGGCAAACGATAACAGCCGCAAATTCAAACAGAATCAAATAATGTTTTCCATACAGCCCTGATTTGTAGAGTACTCAAGACCTATTGTTTTTGGTGAAGATCGGTTAAGGGAAAGGGGTAGTTTACCTGTAACGTTTTATGTTTTAACAAGGGTATTTCCTATGGCAAACGATAACAGCCGCAAATTCAAACAGAATCAAAAGATTATTTGCATACAGCCCTAAATTGTAGAGTTCTCAAGAACTGTTGTTTTTGGTGAAGATCGGTTGAGGGAAAGGGGTAGTTTACCAGCAACGTTTTTTTAACAAGGGTATTTTCTATGGCAAACGATAACAGCCGCAAATTCAAACAGAATCAAATAATGTTTTGCATACATCCCTGATTTGTAGAGTACTCAAGACCTGTTGTTGTTGGTGAAGATCGGTTAAGGGGAAGGGGTAGTTTACCAGCAACGTTTTTTTATCAAGCGTATTTTCTATGGCAAACGATAACAGCCGCAAATTCAAACACAATCAAATAATTTTTTGCATACGTCCCTGAATTGTAGAGGTCTCAATGACTTTCGATTTTGGTGAAGATCGGTTAAGGGGAAGGGGTAGTTTACCTGCAACCTTTTACGTTTTAACAAGAGTAAAGTACTTGAAAATTTATTTAAACTTTTTGAAACAATGGTAATTGTTAAAAATAAAATAATTTTGTTGCCAGGCAATAAAATTATAATTTTTTCATTTTAATGTAATATAATATTTTTCATTAAATACAGCAATAAAAAGGCAGGTAAGACACAGCCTGGCTGTTTCGCTGAAAATGATTTTAAAAATAAATCTTAGAATATGGAAGTCATGTATGGTTCTCCATACCGATATTTTACTTCCATATTTCCTTAAGGAATGGAAGTATGGTGATGGCAAAAAAAATCGTGTTCGAGATTATTGCAGATTCTGATTCTACTACACTCAAAACATGAAAAAAAGTCGTTTTCCGAAAAGTGTCTGTGTGTCTGTCTGTGTGTGTGTCTGTAGATTTTTTTTCTATGGCAAACGATAACTGCCGCAAATTCAAACAGAATCAAATAATTTTTTGCATACAGCCCTGATTTGTAGAGGACTCGCGACCTATTGTTTTTGGTGAAGATCGGTTGATGGAAAGGGGTAGTTTACCTGCAACGTTTTTTTTTTATCAAGGGAAATTTTTTTTTTTGGCAAACGATAACAGCCGCAAATTCAAACAGAATCAAATAATGTTTCGTATACAGCCCTGAATTGTAGAGTTCTCAAGACATTTTGTTTTTGGTGAAGATCGGTTAAGGGAAAGGGGTAGTTTACTTGTAACGTTTTATGTTTTAACAAGGGTATTTCCTATGGCAAACAATAACAGCCGCAAATTCAAACAGAATCAAAAGATTATTTGCATACAGCCCTAAATTGTAGAGTTCTCAAGACCTATTGTTTTTGGTGAAGATCGGTTAAGGGAAAGGGGTAGTTTACCAACAACGTTTTTTTAACAAGGGTATTTTCTATGGCAAACGATAACAGCCGCAAATTCAAACAGAATCAAATAATTTTCTGCATACAGTCCTGATTTGTAGAGTACTCAAGACCTATTCTTTTTGGTGAAGATCGCTTGAGGGGAAGGGGTAGTTTACCAGCACCGTTTTTTATCAAGCGTATTTTCTATGGCAAACGATAACAGCCGCAAATTCAAACAGAATCAAATAATTTTTTGCATACAGTCCTGATTTGTAGAGTACTCGCGACCTGTTGTTTTTGGTGAAGATCGGTTGAGGGGAAGGGGTAGTTTACCTGCAACGGTTTTTTTTATCAAGGGAAATTTTATTTTGGCAAACGATAACAGCCGCAAATTCAAAGAGACTTAAATAATGGTCCGTATACAGCCCTGATTTGTAGAGTTTTCACGACCTATTGTTTTTGGTGAAGATCGGTTAAGGGAAAGGGGTAGTTTACCTGTAACGTTTTATGTTTTAACAAGGGTATTTCCTATGGCAAACGATAACAGCCGCAAATTCAAACAGAATCAAACGATTATTTGCATACAGCCCTAAATTGTAGAGTTCTCAAGACCTATTGTTTTTGGTGAAGATCGGTTGAGGGAAAGGGGTAGTTTACATGCAACGTTTTTTTAACAAGGGTATTTTTTATGGCAAACTATAACAGCCGCAAATTCAAACAGAATCAAACAATGTTTTGCATACAGCCCTGATTTGTAGAGTACTCAAGACCTATTGTTTTTGGTGAAGATCGGTTAAGGGGAAGGGGTAGTTTACCTGCACCGTTTTTTTATCAAGCGTATTTTCTATGGCAAACGATAACAGCCGCAAATTCAAACAGAATCAAATAATTTTTTGCATACATCCCTGAATTGTAGAGGTCTCAAGGACTTTCGATTTTGGTGAAGATCGGTTAAGGGGAAGGGGTAGTTTACCTGCAACCTTTTACGTTTTAACAAGAGTAAAGTACTTGCAAATTTATTTAAACTTTTTGAAACAATGGTAATTGTTAAAAATAAAATAATTTTGTTGCCAGGCAATAAAATTAAAATTTTTTAATTTTAATGTAATATAATATTTTTCATATAATACGGCAATAAAAAGGCAGGTAAGACACAAACACACAATTCACGTTATTTCTGGCCTCACTCATGTTTATTTTCTTACGTTTGCACGCTTTTTAAATGGAAAGTGCCGAAACCCACACCAACATAACGCGTGCAAGCCGAAAAAATGGACATCAATTTGCTTACTGGCGAAGCTAGTAGTTAATGAATGGGTAGGCAAAAATCTTATCTTAAATTTTTTTTAAGGAATCACTAAAAGGACGGTGGGTCAAATCGGACGCTGAGGTAGAGTTGCTGTAACCGAATGGTTCCACAAACAGCCGTAAGAATTTTACTAGCAGGGAATCTACAGGTTAGCGCAACAGTGGAACTCATGTCTTAATGTTATTGGAGACTTCTTTTAAAATCGTTGAATAAAAAATGCTTTACAGCTCTATACGTGTGTCTATTGAACAATCCTTGTATTAGTCATACACAATAATACAACTGATTGAACTTCAAATTTTTAAACTTGGTTAGTTTCTATATATATGTTTAATGTTACAAATAATTCAAATAACAATCTTGATCATCTGTTAGTTCAGCGGAATAACAGTGACACTTTTAATAACCGCATAAAATAAACACTTAGAAACAACACAGGCGCTTTAACTTAACTGTTTGGACCACAGAAGTGAGGCATGCCTCAACGCTCTATGTGTACAGCGCGGGACAATCCCCCCTCCCTACACTTCCCTATCACACCACTACATTGCTTACATACGATGTATACAAAAAACGCTGAGGCAAGTTCAGGTTGCCTCATTCGCTTTAAACGAACTATGCCGAATCTCACCTGTCACCATCTAGCGGTCGCTCAATAAAGCACGTTTCGGTTTAATAAATTTGACAGTCACAGTAACAATGTATAATCTTTACGTTATGTAGTTCATACGTATTTATAATTTTTATTCTACAGAATTTTTTAGGGTAGGCATTGCCTCAATTGCCTCCATGTAACTTCGCCACTGATATATATGTGTACAACGTTATCGGCAACAAAGAAGTAGTTTTTGTTAAAATTCCTTCCCGGGATATTTGGCCGTAGTCCAATGTTTTCTACAAAACCAGACATTTCGGCAATGCCATCGACTTCCATCATCAGTGAAAATCGAGTGCGATAACGTGAGGTGGTATACGTTAGTGACCACAGTACTGTGGTTAAGGCTGAAGCAGTAAGTAGAAAGAAGTAGTTTCTATGGTAATATTTCATTTCGAAAATGATTTTAAATATAAATCTTAGAATATGGAAGTCATGTATGGTTCTCCATACCGATATTTTACTTCCATATTCTTTAAGGAAATGGAAGTAAGGTGATGGCAAAAAAAATTGTGTTCGAGATTATTGCAGATTCTGATTGTACTACACTCAAAACATGAAAAAAGTCGTTTTTCGAAAAGTGTGTGTGTGTGTGTGTGTGTGTGTAGATTTTTTTTATGGCAAACGATAACAGCCGCAAATTCAAACAGAACAAATAATGTTTTGCATACAGGCCTGATTTGTAGAGTACTCACGACTTATTGTTTTTGGTGAAGATTGGTTGAGGGAAAGGGGTAGTTTACCTTCAATGGTTTTTTTTATCAAGGGAAATTTGTTTTTTTGGCAAACGATAACAGCCGCAAATTCAAACAGAATCAAATAATCTTTCACATACAGCCCTACATTGTAGAGTTCTCAATACCTATTGTTTTTGGTGAAGATCGGTTAAGGGGAAGAGGTAGTTTACCTGCAACGTTTTATGTTTTAACAAGGGTATTTTATATGGCAAACGATAACAGCCGCAAATTCAAACAGAATCAAAAGATTATTTGCATACAGCCCTAAATTGTAGAGTTCTCATGACATATTGTTTTTAGTGAAGATCGGTTAAGGGAAAGGCGTAGTTTACCTGCAACGTTTTTTTAACAAGGGTATTTTCTATGGCAAACGATAACAGCCCCAAATTCAAACAGAATCAAATATTTTTTTGCATACCGCCCTGATTTGTAGAGTACTCAAGACCTATTGTTTTTGGTGAAGATCGGTTAAGGGAAAGGGGTAGTTTACCTGCAACTTTTTTTATCAAGCGTATTTTCTATGGCAAACGATAACAGCCGCAAATTCAAACAGAATCAAATAAGTTTCTGCATTCCTCCCTGAATTGTAGAAATCTCAAGGATTTTCGATTTTGGTGAAGATCGGTTAAGGGGAAGGGGTAGTTTACCTGCAAACTTTTACGTTTTAACAACAGTAAAGTACTAGAAAATGCATTTAAACTTTTTCAAACAATGGTAATTGTTAAAAAATCGGTATGGAGAACCATACATGACTTCCATATTCTAAGATTTATATTTAAAATCATTTTCGAAATGAAATATTACCATAGAAACTACTTCTTTCTACTTACTGCTTCAGCCTTAACCACAGTACTGTGGTCACTAACGTATACCACCTCACGTTATCGCACTCGATTTTCACTGATGATGGAAGTCGATGGCATTGCCGAAACGTCTGGTTTTGTAGAAAACATTGGACTACGGCCAAATATCCCGGGAAGGAATTTTAACAAAAACTACTTCTTTGTTGCCGATAACGTTGTACACATATATATTGTAACGCAACATAGTTGAGGTTCCCCAACGTTACATAAAAGACTGAATGAAATATGGTCAAAGACCATACCCTGACTTAAGGTTGTTCGATAGTTCATATGTTTGAGAAGGACCTCAAGTAAAAAGGAGGCAATGACTAATATTAAATGTAAAAGAGCCAGACCAATGAATGAAATTTTTATCGTTGAGGGACTAGGGTTGAGACAAAAACCACTTACATTCAGTAAATACTCCATATATATTGCTCATATTAAACAACCACTGAGAATTAAATTAAGTCTACAGAATACTACCATTATAAATTCAGGAATATAATTCTAAGTTTGTGGACTTAATAATCTGTGTTCTGAGGGTTTCACTGGTCACAACCGCAAGGTATATTAGTTAATAACATATTAATTAAACCAGGTAACAGCATTTTAATTGTTACGAATCGCCACCTACAACGTACTACTTGGCGTTTGTTACACCGGAGTCTCTTATAACTAATTACACTCATAGACAAGATCTCTTTATAATTTGACGTCTCCAGCTGGTATCATACATTATTACATACGTCCTCACATAATTAACAAGCAGTTCGTTACTAAATTGATTACAACAGTGGGGTTTGAATAAGACGGACATTTTCGCTAGCACCGGCACATATTAGTCTCTTTACAAATTGGCACATAACAACGTGGAACTTATTTAAACACGTACTCGACACATTCTATATATTTCATTTTGTTACAAATTGCCGCCTGCAACGTGGGGCTTAAACGAAAACGAGGACGTCCATTAGTCTCTTTCTTTACAAATTGGCGCTCAACGAGTGGGCTTTAGTTAAGTAAAAACTCATATTATTTGTTACTTAACTTGAGCAGGCAACCATTAGAGGCACAGGAATGCATACGAGAGCTCTGACGAAAAGAATGGAGAAGGAACAAGAGACAGAAGAAGATAGGAGGGAAGAAGAAACAGAGGCAGGTACAGATATTGAAATGGAACAACAGGCGAGCAATACAGAGGATGCCCAAGGGGACCAACCAGAAAAAGCGGAAGCCAGAAGAGAACCAGATTGGCAAGAAATTATGAGGATGATGATGGAGAAAATTGATAGCACTAAGGAAAGCAATAAACAAACAATAGATGAAAATTTTAAGAAACAGGAAGAAAACTCAGAAAAGCTAGAAAATAAAATAGACAGTATCAAAGAAGATAATAGACAAACTAATGACAAGGAACATGACAAGTAGCAGTTTAGCAAGTAAACATGACAAAGTTGGAATAGTGTTTAGGCTCGAAAATTAAAAAATTTTAGGACACCAAAAAATGTATTAAACTTTTTAAAACATTGTAAAACTACATGTCAAACATCGGAGTAAAGGAAATGACATTAACCCAAATCAAAATATAAATTTTGCTTCTATTGGGACACGACTAGGTTATAGTGGAAGTCAAAATTTTCCAAAAATGATTAAAGTTTCAGCAAGATCTGCAGCTCAGGGAGTTTATTAATGGCACTAATTGTTTTACATTAAGTTAACGTGTGTAAAAGTCAGTACTTTTCTATAAAAAGTTTATGTAGTCTACAGTCACCAGGTAGTTGTTTCAAGGTTATTCTGCATATGTTGTAGTATAAGTTAGGTAAGTTATTTGAATGAAAATGATTTGGTGCTTATGTATAAAACTGGCAAATACATGTTGTGTTACTGTATTTTTATGTAAAGGGAATAATAAACTAACTCTAATAAGCTTATGATGTTGTGTAACCAAAGGTATACAATCCATATAATTGAGCTGACATTTTGCCTTCTAGTAATGAGTTTTTCAGTCACATATTGAATTTCATTATTTGGAAAATTCTACTGTCTTTTTAAGTGTGTAGATACATGATAAGCATGGTTTAGTTCTTGATCAATTTATTTTCAGATGTTTACAAAGTGAGAGCGTGTGTGCATACATGAGTGAGTTGAGAAATTACAATTAAAACTTTTTTTTTAATAAAAATGGTATTGTTATGACCATCTGTATTTGCAGAGCATAGCGTGTCAACACCCATTAAACTAGTCGGGCTGCAAGTGTGGCGTGGAGCGCTGTTATTGGCAGATTTTGTTATTTACAATGGCAAATCATCATTCCACAATAAAACCATCATGGAATTAGGATCTGGAGTCGGGCTGACAAGTATCGTTGCAGCTATGTATGCTAAACGCGTTGTATGTACAGGTGCTTTTTCATTTCTAAAGAAATGGTTTCTGTGACATCTTAACTGTAAGATGTTATGACGTCTCAAATTTACATTCAACTCTGTAACCATGTTTTCAGATATGGTGTAACTTTTGTGATTACTCTAACATGTGTTAGGAAAACATTTTATTTTTTGGTAATCATTAATTTAAACAGGCTTTTCAATCATTTATAAACTGAAAATTATTCAGTTTTAAACATATTTTAAAAATCACTGAATTATATAGCACATATATAAAATAAGTATATACAAGAGGAAATACCAATGTAGCTATTTCTTTTATGAATTTGCTAACTGCTATAATTTTTTATTGTTCGACTAAGCTTTTCGTCATTACTGACATCTGCAGGTCTTAAACAACGACCTCAGGTTGTTTAAGACCTGAAGATGTCAGTAATGACGAAAAGATTAGTCGAACAATAAAAAATTATAGCAGTTAGCAAATTCATAAAAGAAATAGTAAGGATGGCTGCTAATTTAAACAATACGACCAATGTAGCTGTTGCTCCTGGGAGAGGTGGATGAAACTACCTTAAAGTGTGCCCCATTTCCCTCAGGACAAATAAGAAATTCAATAATCTTCTGTCTAATTTTATAAATACATATTATAAATTCAAGCCAACAATATGATACATTTTGCATCACAAACCAACGAACGAGAAGTATAAGGGTTCAAAAAGGGCTGATTCAAAATATTCTATCATATGAATAGAATAAAATTTACCTCTTTTATCCATCTAATGGCTTTTCCTTTTTTATATTTCACTACGTGTTTCTGGACATATGTCCCATCTTCAGGTGTAATCCCTCAGTAAAGTTCGTCAGATAATTAAAACTAATTATATATAATTTGCACACATGTTGTAAATAAATATAAAATATATGAACATGGAACAGATGCGGTGTTGTTGGTGCGCACCATAGTAACACTATAATTGACTGTTAAGTTTACACAGTTATTGACCGTGCACTGCGGACATCGTCTTGTAATCTTATCGCTGTGTCATATAGAGAACTGGACTGGAAGTTCAGCTGTTCATTCAGCAGGACTTCTTTGGTGTTTTTATTTTTAAAGTCCTTATATATTTCGAACTCCTCGACAGCACTCATATATATTGACCGTAGTGCACGGTCAATAACAACATAAGCATAACAGTCGATTATAGTGTTACCGTGGTGCGCACCAACAACACTGCAAGTGTTCCGTGTTCATATATTTTATACTTATTTATGACATGTGTGTAAGTTTTATGTAATTTGTTTTAATTATATGATGAACTGTACTGAGGGATTATACCTGAAGATGGAATGTCCAGAAACGTGTAGTAATATAGGCCTAAAATAGAAAATGCACTAGACGGATAAAAGAGGTAAATTTTATTCTGTTCATATAAGTATAAGTGGCTTGGAATACTGAAAGCATGAATTTCTTCTATCATGATTAATTGTTATTCAATTAAAGACAATAAATCTTACTTTCTAAATCTTCAGACGTATTATTAGACTAGAGGAGTCATCATATAGACAACTCTGTAAGAGGAAATGTGTGGGTGAATGGAAGATTATTAGGGTCTGCCATTTTCCTGACACATGCATAAGTGTTTTTTAAACATCTAAATATGTACATTATTCACCAAATGTTGAATGATTGTCATTATTAAGGAAACTATTTTACTAATTTACAAATATTGTAATTCCTTTTATTTCTACAGTTATAAGCTTATTTTAACACACACAACTTGTTAGATATAGGCTTTCAATAAGTGATTATGTATTTTTCTGAAAATTGTTAATATCTGTGGGGGGAGGTTGATCCCCCCCTGTAGTTACGCCACTGACAGAAGAGTATAAAGTGTATCAACATCACAGTTATTGTGATCTTCAGTCCATGGAATAGTCTTCAGTGCACCCATCTCTGCAAGAAATTGTCTACAGATATCTTCCCAGTCCTAGTCAACTCTCGACTATCCTATGATCTTCCATCCTGTTAATGTGCTCTTTCCACTGTTGTTTTCTTTCTTCTGCTGTATAATGAATGGAAAATGTACTTATCTTCTATGGTCCTTGTATCTTCACTATGTTTCTGATCTCTTAGTCAGTAACCTTTTATGCGACTTATAAACTTACAAACATTATATTAGCCATTTTTCTGTATGTGTTATCATCCGGGTAAGTAGGTACTGCCATTATTTTATAAAATTTGATTTTTGTTTTAGATCTTGTTTTACTTTTTAAAGTTTTCTGTACCATTACCACTTCACTTGATATATGTTTAATATTTAAAATTATCAACCTTGTCTTTATAATGTATATCACTATTTAGAAAATTAAAATTTGCTACCTGTTCTAAAATTTAATCCTCAGCTACTGTTTTGGAATGTACCAGAAATTCACTGTAGACCAGACTTTGTCTTCTTATGAGAGATTTTAAAATTATATGGCCCACATACCTGCAAGTTCCAAGACATAGACAACTCTAATTTGTTGATTCAGTTATTAAAATATTTTAATTATACGCTTTGTTTTGACTTGACCATGTACTGTATTCTAATCACATAATTGCCAGTTTACCATTTTTATAGCTTACATTACTGAAAATATGTGCCTTCTAAATTTTCAGTTTTAAATCAATCTAAGAAAATTCATTTTATATATCCGTCTATATGGTGTATCACTCCACAGTTATTCTTGCATCTCCCTCGTAGTTACAAGTTTTCATACCTTGTGGCTGTCTTCCACTCTCTTCTATGTCTCAACATCAGCTTTCCTGCATCTGACTGCACCACACCATCCCATCTTGGTCTGGTCTTCAGTAGTGTCCATATAGAAATTCTTATCAGTGTAGCTGCTCTTCATTCTATATAGGCTATAATTTGATCGAAGCCAGTAGCGTGGCGTCCAGTAGCCGGCAGCAACAGTTCTGGAAATGAAAGAAAATTATGTGAATTATATCACTGAATAAATAGTATAGTTATTGATTAATTTGAAATCCGAACAATATTAGTAGGGAAACTTGAAGAAAAGCATAGCATTGTTTTCGAACTGCTGGGCACTTCCACCGTCTTGTATTGCCAGTACAGACATCGGCAATGTTTTACTGCGTACAGTCATTGACCTCGTAGTAGTTGTCACTGTACAAATGAAAGGGGGCACATTCATCCACCCAACGTGTTGCTGCTGAATACACCGGCAAAACCCTCAGTTAGCAGCTATGTTCGTTTCGGAACCAGCGTGCAACAGTTACTACCTACCTATTTGTGTTTTGCTCATTTAGTTATGTTTCTCTGTTTTTCTTTATTATTATTAATTTGATTATTTGTGTCCACATTTATTCGGTGTAAGTATAATGGAGTCATATCCTGTTGAACCGGGACCCTCTTCTTCTGCCAGCGAAAGATATAAAATACTCTAAAAAGATAGTTTAGCTCTAAAAAGAAAATTTTGGCTCTAAAAAGAACCCTTGTTACCCTTGTATACCCTTGTACCCTTGTGTAAAATTCGAATTAATTTTTAGGCTGTTTTAGGCCTATCACAACCGGCAACAGCTGTTATGTACCCATGCCACGCCACTGATCGAATCTTTACTCTTTGCATAACATTACAAGTGTAATTGTCCATTACTCCTGTGCCACGGCGTGATTGTTTTAACCATGTTTTGTATTCATGACTGCAATACGTGAAAACAAATTAAAATTTAAAAATCAGGGATTTAAATATAAACCCCTGATGCTTTAACCACATGACTATGACCACATTATTATATAATAATTAGGTATAAATAATTATTATTTCAAGTGAAAATATTTTTTTTGTTTGTACTTTGATTTAACATGTTCTCTGGTGTGTCAGTTGTATTGCCCGAAAATAGGGTCGAACCTATAATGACCACTTAGGTCATTATGTCTGAAGAACCACATCACATTGTAAGAAAAAAAAGTTGTTTGGTGCAGCAGGACAGAATCACTAAAAACTGCTGGCAGAGAACATGTAAATGCTCACTTTTAGGTATTAACCTACCAGTATCAGAAGACTAAATGTAACATATATATGATACACTATATTGATTGTTGCTATGTTGACAGAAATCAACTGGTTTGAAACTGTTCAGTTGTTTTCTGTATAATCAGATATATTTTGAAAATATAATTACAGTGGAACCTCATTAATTCATCACCCACTCATGCTTATTTTTTTCTTTTTCTTTATTAACAACCAAGTAACATATACACTCTAATTATAGCCAGGGTAAACCAGAAACATGCTGATTGTGGCCGGGGTTCTAATAATGGCCAGTAGAATGGATTGAGAAAGGTATTGGTTCTGAGAATGGGTATTTCGTACTTGTGTATATGGCACAAAAAGTGTTGTGTTGTGTTGTTACAGCGTAACGTTTCTCAAAAAATCCAGTCTTGATGAGGCCTTGTGCTGATTCCAAGAATTTTTTCTGTATGTTTCTGATCAGTTTTGAAATAGACCTACTCACGGTCAGTCATGTCTACTAAACGTACTCATTATAAAAGTTCCGATTTACCAAAAATATACAAAATTGTCCAGCGCCTTCGGAAAGGTGAAAGCGCGACTAGACTGTTGGAAATTTATGGTGTTCTACATACCACAATAAATAACATCAAGAAGAATGGTGATCAAATTGAAGAGTTTATGTGCAAAACTGAAGCTGCAGAAGGGAATGTGTTGAAAAGAAAAAGATTAACAATAGATGGATGAAGCCATGAAAAAATGGATGAAGCCAACATGTTCATATGGTTCACTCAGCAATGCTTCCAACGAATTCTCTTAAGTGGGCCAATTATCACTCAGAAAGCTGTCCAAATCAATCAAAAATCTAACGGTGACCCAAAACATTTTATATTGCCTTTAAAGAGTTTGTTTCTTACTCTCTCAATAATTCGTCACCCCTTTAATCCTGTAGGTGATGAATTAGTGAGGTTCTACTGTATATATGTCCATTTAGTTTTTGTGTTCTTCTTTAATTAATGTGTTTTTATTACTAAATATATATCGATTGCCCATGCAATCATATTGTGTTTGTTTTGAACACTTTAATTTACAGTTAAAATTAATTTAAATTAAATTTGGAAACATTGCTTTTACCATTTGTATAGCTTTATTTAACAGTTTAACTTTTACAGAGTCATTTGTGTGTTGATTAGACATAAACCTTGGAGGCATATTGGATTTAATAAGATCTAATAGGGTACTCAATGCAGAGTTTGTGAAATCTGATTTTACTGTGATGGAACTGAATTTTTTGTCAAATGACTGGAATGAAGAACTGGTATCTGCAGTTAAGGAGACTGATATCTTTTTCGCAGCTGACGGTAAGATGTTTTTATGATATTATTTTATATACATATTCCAGAAGAACAGAATTTATTTCTTATATATAAAGATTATGAAGTATGCTCTTTGTGCATAAGATTGTAAATTGTCTTGTGTGTATGTGTGTCAAGTATAGTTTGTGTACAGTGTTTTTTAAGTATTGTAAACAAAATTTAAAAAACCAATGTCTATGTGCTTACAAAAACTTTGAAAATGTTTTTCTAAGGTGTTATGGTTAGGGTAGGGGAAGGTACTAAACACTGATTCCAGTGCGTAAATGTACATGCACTTTTACATCTGCATGACAGAAATCTTACTTACTTACTAGCCAACGCCCACCCTTGGCTGTTGGGCCATTTGACGGCGCGCTGACCAGTAGAGACGTGAGAGCCTTGCCGTACCATCTTCGTCTTGGACTTGCGTGTCTGAGATCAAGGCTGGACATGCAATTAGGTGATCTGCATTCATGGAAGCGTATCCACAGAGAACACATTCAGGAGACGACAACACGCTAATACGGTGCAGGTGGGAGGCCAGGTAGTCATGACCGGTTGTAGTTCTAAAAAGAGCAACACTAGTTGTTCGGGGTAGAGTTCTGTTGATGGGGCCATCCGTAACCAATGTTGCCCATCTTTTTCCCACACAGGCTCTTAATTGTTTTTCTTTTAGCCATAGGCTTATTGAGGAGTTTATTCTTGCTTTCGCAGATGCATATGAGCTGGGGGTCTCCGGCTGAGGTAGTGCTGCGCCCATTTTGGCGAGGATGTCGGCTTTTTCATTTCCCATGATGTTGACATGGCTGGGTACCCATTGCAGTTCAATCTGCCAGCCTAATTGCACAAGGTTCTGCAGTTCTCGCCTACACTCAATTGTCAGGGAGCAGTTTGTATCACCATTTGAGGTCACGTTTTGAATCGCTGCAGTCGAATCTATGAGGAAGACGGCTTTGTTAGGTGGTGAGATCTTGGCAAGCTCAATAGATGCTGCCTTTATGGCTGCTACCTCTCCGTCATAGTTGCTTAGCCGGCCTCCTACAGCGAGGTGGCCTTCAAATAGAGAGGTGTAGAACCCAGCCCCTGTTGCCCCTGTAGATGGTATAGAGGATCCGTCTGTGTAGATTCATATCCACTGCTCAGCGGGAAAATGTTTTTGTACAGTGTGTAAGGCTGCTTGATGAAGCTTGGCTTCATTCGACTCTGTTTTTGTCTTATTATGGTCAAAGAGTTTCAAGTTAGCATTTGGGAGTTGGCTAAAGAATTCATGGTGATGTATAAATGGTGCTGCCTCATTTGGTTCTATGTCATATTTGCGTTGGAGTTCTTCATAGATCGCAATCGGGCATTTCTGAGTTTTCAGCCTTTCTGTCGCTGTTTTATATGACAGAAATCAACACTTTGGATATCTTGGAACAGAACTTATTCATCAGAGCTCAATTTCTCAGCAACAAAGGAAGCAAGTGTTCTTGGATAACATGGCTTATTGTATGAGTGTCAGATTTTTGACATATAAGATGACCACCCCAATCTTCTTCTTCTGATAGTTCCTATCCATTTCGGATGTTGGATATCATACAGACTATTTTAACTTTCTGTACTGCTGCACGGAATAAGTCAGTTGTATTCATGCCAAACCAGGTCCTTAAATTTCTCAGGCATGAGATTCTCAGTCGCCCAACTCTTCTCTTTCCAAGTACTTTTCCCTGTAGTGTGGACTGCAATAAGTAAAATCTCTGTTCATTTCTCATGAGATGTCCCAGATACTGAAGCTTTCTTATCTTTACTGTGTTAATAACTTCCCTTTATTTCTTCATCTTTCTAAGAACTTCAGCATTAGTTACATGTGCTGTCCATGAAATGCTCAGTATTCTATGGTAAAGCCACATTTCGAAAGATTCCAATTTTTTAGTTGTGGCTTCAGTCAAAGTCCAAGATTCTACACCGTAGAAGAGGGCCGAGAATATGTAGCAGCGTAGAAGTCTCATCTTTGTGTTTATTGTTAAATGGTGACTTTTGAATGAACTGCTCATTCTAGTGTACACTGCTCTTGCCTTTTCAATTCTGCTCTTTATTTCTTGAAAGTGGTCCCATTGTTCATTGACTATAGTATATACAGTATATGTAAATTTGCTTACACGTTCAACTGTCCTTTGGACCACTCCAAAACTACAGTAATTAAATTGTAGCATATAAAAATTAATGATATCAACTGATCAACTGTATTTTTTGTTACTGGGGCAGTAGATATATGTTGGTTTTACCCAAAAAAATTGTCATGTATCGTTGCCTGGGGGAAGTATGAATAAGACCCCAAGAGTGGGATACAAAACATTGCCGACAATGTCAAGAATTTACAGCAACCGACCACCGCCTAACAGCCCAGTATTTAATAATTTTAAGGATATTGACACCGGCCGTGTAAGCTTAAGACTAAAGTTAAATATATGCTTTGTTATTAGTGGCGCAGTAAAACAATAAAGAAAATTAAATACAAGAATGTACAGGGCTCCAGCAGTAAAGAATGAACTTGGACGAGTTGATATACGATCCATAAAATTCAAGATGTTTTAAAGTTTATATATTTCAGGACTATTGACTGGTTGGAAGGAATGCTAGGACACACATTGAGAGTCAACTGATTCCTGCTCGTGATTCTCGTCGTGTGGTCCATCAGTGCAGTGGAACTCTCACATTTGCAATTATTGGAAACAAAGCATCAAAAAAAAGGGCACTAAGCTGTATCAAACCACATATACATACCGAATGTTATAACAACAAATTATTATCAGAAAACAACTATGAAGAAAAACATCAACAACTAGCTAAGAGACGTACTAAAAACAAAACATAGAAAATAAAGATACTGAACAGCGTGATCATAAACCAAAAAATGTCTTTGTAATGTTTATCCAAAAAACCCTTTCATCTTAAAACCTAACCTAACCCAACCTAACCTACCCTAACTGGCACTGGTCTGCTTTCCTGTTCACCCAAAAGAAATTAACATTTGCATCTGCCATAACCTGAACCCAACAATGGATAAAGAACACTTCCTCTACATAACACTTAGAAATCTCAACCTATACTGGAATGCCAGAATCCTGATGGACAGGTGTCCAAGCTGGTCGTAAAGAACAGCAATGCCATTTATTCAGAATGGCCATTCTGTGATGAGCCATCGTCACTGATCTGTTACTCAAAAATTAATTGTGTGCTGAACTAAAAAAACTATTTTTAATCATTAAATCCATGAAAAGTCATACTCAAAACTCAAAGTTGACTATACTAGGCAATATTCATATTTAAAATAGTAATGTGTTTATTTTTTGTTTCAGTAATATATGACAATGATTTGACAGAAGGCTTTGTTAATACTCTGACAAAAATCTTACAAATGCCGGGTCAGAAAACTGTGTTTGTCGCTCTAGAGAAAAGGTAAACATTGTTTAAGTTAAGATGACATATTTGTGCCTGTCAGATATAGGGGTCTGTAAGTATCACCATTCAAATTCAGTTCAAGCCTTCAGATATTAGAGGCAGTAAAACATTGAGATGAAAACTGCAAACATACGTGCTGAGTATGATGTATGTTAAAATGAAAGTTCATATTCAGTGCTTGGTGTAGTTACAGTTTACAAGTTTCACCTTATTGTTTTAATTACCTGTAATGATGAATGATGTGTATTTTGAAGAGGGACCGTAGCATCACAGAGATAACAAAAATAAAGTCATAAGACATGTAATGTAAGATATTCACTTTATTACACATGTAACTTAAATTTAATAAATACTGTAATTTAAAATTAACAATTAATGACAACAAATAGAATATGGAAGCCACAAATGTATGAGTTTTACACAACCGTGTTTGTAAGTGGTAACAGATTGAAATTAGCCTCCAGGTTTATTAATTGAGTTCTGGGCCCATTATTAAGTATCGAAAATAATACTAAGAAATGTCTTGGATTTTGTTGACCATGATGTGTCCGAGTGTTATCACGAACTAAAGTATACTCTTACAACATGAACACAATTATTTCAGATAATAATTTTTAAAATTTTTACTCACTGCCTGAACCAGTGTTAAGAAATTAATAGCTTCATCAGCCTGCCACTAGGTGCGCTATCTGTCCTGTTTTTGGTGACAGCACTGTTGTCTGAAATATCGTTGTTTTGTGTAGCAATAACGTATACAAAACGACGATCTTTCGAATGGCAGTGCTGTCGTCAAAAACAGGACGGACAGCACTCCTAGTGGCAACCTCTGATGAAGCTCGCAGTGAGCAAAAACTGGTTCAGGCAGCCAGGTAAAAATTAACAAAAATTGTATCTAAAATAATTGTGTCCTGTGTCATAATGATATATTTTAGTTACTAATACATATAATTACATTTGAATAATTACAAGATATAACTATTCATCAGTAAGTATTCAATTATATTTTACCGAAATTAATTTTATTGAATTTGAAAATCATATGATTTTTGTTAGGTATGTATTTACAATAGCTGATTTGGACACCGTAGCCCCATGCTATGAATACTTTCTGCAGTACTTGGACAAGAAATGGTCTAGTCCACCGATGTCTTTATGGAAGAGGGAGCAGTTACCGCTAGACTTTCCTCAGTACTTTCATTATGACCGAGTGAATCACCTTGTTTTATGGAAATTATCAAATTAGCTGTTTCCAATCTTCACTTGCAACAGAAACAAAGTTACCACACTAAGTATTAACTAAGTCATTAATTATTAAGTAAGTTAAATTGTTATGCATATAATAATCTTTTGAATGTGTATGATGTTATACACATGCATTTCTTCCTCTGTCTCACGCTCTCTTTCCCTATCTTTATCTGTCTGTCCGTTTCCCTCGCTATTCAAATCCATAGATTGGACAGCAGCAATTACATGTGCATTTATTTATGTATGGAAGGAGGCTCACAACCAGAGTACACCAAGACCACTTTTTACAAAACGAGTGTCGTGCCAAAACAGAGTGTGAAGTTATACTGTGTGGAAATTTTCAAGGCACAGTAGATCATACACAAAATGGCGGTCCCTCTCCACATCGCCAGCATGGAGCCAACAAAATCATTTGCTCTGCAGTGGAAGTTACATACCTAATGCACTTGGTATGCTATGGCAAAACATAATACTGGATCTAATGCACATGTGCGTGAGCGTACACTCACACACAGACTACAGCCTCTGACTAAAATTTTAATGTGAATATGTCTTTAAATTCAGAACAGTAATATGGGTATGAGATGAAAAGTGGAGTGTAACGAAATCATTTGATAAGGTTTGGGTTAATCATATCCAGCATATTGATTGCAGCCAATCGAAAGTTATGTCATTTGATTGTTCAGGCAATAAAGATTGGTCAGTGACCTTCAGGAGAGTGCCGGATGAATTGATTTGAAGCAAAAAACTTTAAGTTCTATTTTCTTGAAATCATATGTGACACGTACTTGGCTCATTTTGGTTGTGAACCCCTCATATAATTGCTTCCCTTTCAACCAATCTACTCTTAAGAGTAAATTTAAACTAATGTGTTTTTTAAGGAAGCACAAGCTTTCATGGGCAGTGTTTACACTCACAATTTTCCAAGTTGTTGGGCTGTGATCCAAATTGTCTGTATCTACTTCCAGACACTTTGTTCAGTGGCATAACAGACATCTTCAGTGATGGGAACACATCATAAACACCCGTAAACGAATATTAACAAAGACTTTTCTGTCCTGTTAAGGCACTTCTCTGTATATTATGTTACCGGCAAAGTACAAAATCAGGCATTTTATAGAATGCCTAGGAATTTCATACAATGCCTGAATCCAGCCGGCAAAGTATGAAATAAAACACATTTCATACATTGGATAGGCAGTGGAGATAAGTGTGACAATGCCAAGAAGATGTGTACTCTCTGCTTCAAACTAAAAATTGCAACTGAAGAATGAAAAAGGTCAAAACCTGTTTCTGACAAAAAATTTCCTCCAGCTGCTGTGGGTGCGTCTGTTCGTGTTCCAATACCTGAAGTAGACAAGGGGCGGGGAGATCTTCGAAACAACCTAGCAATCGTCGTGAGTGTGACAGATGACGAATTTTACAAACTGAGAACCACTAACGGATTGTTAAAGCAGCTGTACACAAGATCGCAGTTCACTGTATGCCCAAGACCACTAATGGGGGCTGAAGATGTTCTTGAACAAGAAACCGCACTTCGTTCTGCTGCTACTGCCCAATCATCAGGATCCAAACAAGGGTTCGTAAAATGTGTGTGCAAGAATAAATGTCAAAAAAACGTAATTGTGTAAAAAATGAAAGAAAGTGTACTTCAAAATGTCACAACTCTGTCTTGTTGTAATAAGTAGAGTATATTCCGTATATCTAGAATTAATAAACACCAATAATATCTAATGTGTTTTCTAACCAGATTGGTTAAAAAAAAGGTCTTATACAGTATAATTTTAATAAAATAGTATCTGAACATAATTAAGTAGAGAATAGATAATCTCGAAAAGCGAAAAGTCATACAAGTCCTCCTTTGTGTAAAATCAAACAATTGTGTGTGATTATGTAATAAAATGTTTTCATTTTCAATGTAGTAAGCTTATTTTACACTTTTCCTAAAGAATCACCGGCATTATATAGAATGCCTAGGCACTGTACAGAATACCTGGGAAGAGTATAAAAAACATTTGAAAAGTATTCTATTCTATACTTTGCCAAAAAAAGTCCAGGCATTGTAATGAAATGCCCATGTATTCTATAAAATGCTTGGATTACGTACGTTGCCGGTAACATATACATATTTTTTTAAAGAAATGTCTGGAAGTGCATATAGATAATGAGGATCATGGTTTAACAGCCTGTAAAATTGCGACAGTTTAATGTCTTGTTTGTTCATCATCTTCTTTCACAGCACTACACTTTATATAATACTGAAACTTTCTCTTGTGAAAACTTATTTGTCTTTTTCGTCGAACATGTTTCGGCATCGTATTCGCCTTCGTCAGCTTAGAAACAGACTGCAAGTACTTAGTAATGGTTGTTACTAAAATAATTTGGATCCCCGCGCCAATCCCCTTCCTCTACACACCACCCCCACTATACCTTCCAAGCAACAACCGTTACTAAGTACTGGCAGTCTGTTTCTAAGCTGATGAAGGCGAATACGACGCCGAAACGCGTTCGGCGAAAAAGACAAGTAAGTTTTTACAAGAGAAAGTTTCAATATTATATAAAGTTTAATGTCTTTTTTTCTTTACAACTTACCTCGTCCTTTCAATTTTGCACATGATTCTGTGGATCCAATAAGGTTATCTTTTTACCTTTAGAATTTTATTCAATACAATTGTATCATATCTGCTTTGACTACCATTTCTTATTTTTCCCTTGCGTTCTTGTTCCCAATTCCTCTCCATCACTCCTGTGCTAATACACGTGCATTTACAGAAATAAGAAGGTGAAGATGGCATACTAGTAAAAGAGGAATAGATTGTGATTATGACTATAAAAATGTATCGCTTATGTCAAAGTGAACAAGAAAATGTAGAACAAAGTGTGTCCGTGAAATGCTGAAACAGCTGGAAATTGCTCATTGTACGTGTCAAACGGTTTACCAATAACTGTTGACACTGCTACAAGTGCATTTGAACAGAATCATAGGTAAATAAAATTTTTATTTATGTCCTTCCAGCTGTAAATTGTGGAATTTATGATTACTGTACTTTAAACTGTTATAAGCGTGCTTATTGAGCAAGTGTAAGTCGATGTTTTGCACAGCCCTTTGTTATGCTCTGTGATTAAATACAGACTGTGATATTTTTGGTGCATTAGTCACCGAAAATTAGCTCTGAACATTTATCTATATAATCTTAAAATTTAATGATAACTGTTATCAGAGCTGTAGGGGTTTCCCAGTATGTCAAAATTTGGTTATGTACTTGTGCACGCTGCCAAAAATGTTGATATTCTAGTTAAAATCTTAATTTGGTTCAGTTCCTTTTCTTGATGTAGTGATTGGTGTAAAAGTAAATGATCAAAAATATGTCCCAAGGAAGCGAGAATACATTTTGACTTTTATAACATTAACACTTTTAGTTAAAATATGGTAATTTGTTAATTAAATGATGATTATAAAAATCATTATTTTCTTTAGCATATATTACTTTTTTATTGTCTATTATGTATTTCACATTTGTGTGAATGTACTGCACATCATATTGTGAGCTGAAAAGAAAAGCAGAGAACCATGAAGAATGGCGAGCTGCTGCCAACCAGGCTGCTAACCTGGAAGAGAATGTATTTCATAGAATTAATATTTGCACAATACATGCTTTAAATTATTAACTAATAATTTATTTCATGTTAATAATGAGAAAAAATAAATCGTTTTTTAATACTTTCAATCCCTAAAGGAGCAAATATAATAATATAAATAATTCTAATTAATAATAAGAAATTATATTTGATTATTTTGCTAATATTTTTAGCCACAATGATATAAATATTAATCTGCTACCTGCACATCATACTATATGAAATATAATACTTCTTGGGTGAAATAAAATAATTACATTAATTTGTAATAATATAAAATAAACTAAAAATTGATCTACCGTATAACATTTTCAATTTTAAATTAAGAAATGAGATTTAAGTAGGCAAAGAAGTGTGACATTTATGTATACTTTGTCATTTTTAATGAATTTTGCATAAATTAGTAAAAATAAAAAAATTAATTTATCACTGTTGCACACCACTATAGACAAATTATTCCGATTAGCACTTTTAAGCTTCACAGCTCATCGTCAGATCAGAAATAAAATAAATTTCTGGTTATTTCCGATCTGACGATGAGGTGTGAAGCTTGAAAGCGCTAATCAGAATAATTTTTCTATAGTGGTGTGCAACAGTGAGAATTCTGTTTGTGATTATGACCACTAAATTTCTGAATTGAGCATGAGCTCAATATGAGCATTAAATTTCTGAAAAATAAATTTGTTTCACTTTTTACATTGAAACAATAGAGTCATAATATTTCTTTCAGATTCAGTCATTTGCTAGGATTCTTGCTTTTTAAGGCAGCCAAACATATACAATACATTAATACAGTCACTGTTACTTTAACTTCTAATTAGTTGCGGTTGGTTGACAGTGCATTTTTGCAACTAATGTGTTTTTATTACTGGTACTGTTAGCACCAAACATTTCCTACATCCTGTGTATAATGACCGGGACTGAAGGCAGTACTGTGTCACATAACGGGGGAACCAACGTTTGGTGATAACAATACTAACACAACAGATAACATTGTTATCGGAAAAAGTGTTGTCACTTTGAGTGTTGACAAATTAAAATGAAGTCAAATTTTAAGGTAGTCTCATTCATAATAAAAACACTGTTTGAAAGTTAATGTGTTGTTTCTTTTAGCAGACTGTTTTCAATTTCAGAATAATTTGCCCTCGACTCAGTATCAGGAAAAATTCTGAAAAATTTGATTAAGACAAGTTAAATAATTAGTATGACAGTATTAAAATAATAAATTAGCATAAGTAATCAGAGTCATAATAAAAACTGTAGATAATGATATCACTAAAATTTTAAAAATATGAAATATAGGGTTATATAATATACAGGCTTGGCATACAGTTCACATGGAACTAATTTACAATTGTGATATTGTTATTTTAAAAACAGAATGATACAATGAAATCATTTATGAAAACTTAAAACACAAGCTGTTCTTCATGCCTGATTCAAATCTGTTTTATGTTGGAATTATCCAGTTATTTCAAAACCATAATCCAGGAAGCTGTATGTACTGTTCACAAATTGAACTGAACGACCACGTGTACGTTTACAACATACTAAATGAAATGGCCACATTACTGACACATTAATTTAGATATGGTTTTTGTTGTGGTGTAAAGAGGGAGGGCATCTTGAATTACTGTAAAACTTGTACTATTATTAAAGTTAGTATGTTTTGTCAGATAAAATCCAGAAATATGGTTTGGAAAAAAAATAATTTTGTGGCTTAGACCTATATGTGTGAGTTTTTAATGAAGACATGTTTTTTTCGGTGGCGGCCATGTTTCATTATATTATTAACATCAAACATTCCAGTCATTCTATGATATACGAATATCATGGCAAAGGTGAGACTAAGGTTACCATATCATAGAACGGACAAAACATTTGCTGTTAATAAATTCTCAATAAAATTTGCTTGTCAAGTACAAAGTGCCATTAGTAGGAAATGTATTTACGGTTCACTGTTTCTATAGTACAGCCATTTAGACAAAGTTTCTACTACAAAGCAAGCGAGGTCATAAACAAAGTTGGTCATAAAACAGTTGACAATAGTATAAACATAATTGAAAATATAATTGTACAAGAAGAAAATGAAATTAACAGTGTTCACTGATAAGGGCAAATTAAACAGAAAGATCTGTTAATGAAATTAATAAGGGTTGACAGTGAAGTTTCAGTAAATTTATTAAGTTTGTTGAAAAATATAAAACAAAATCAAATGTGGATATTATAGTAGGCAAAGAAAATCTTATAAAATTAGCTTGGTCTAAAAAATTGATATAACTCTTTAATTATGACATTATAATTCTGACTTAATGTGTATATTATATACAATATTATCATGATAATGATGCTGAGTTTAATCACTCTTGATAGCACCAAACATTTGTAAAACATGAGCTATTAAATAGAATGCATTATATGATTTTATATACTCATTAACTAAAATAAGTTATGTATTTAAAATTTCCACAATTCTATGTTATTCTAGACCGAAGTTTATGTATATTATTTTTTTGTATATATAAAAATCAGTGTGCAAATATTGAATTGAAACGTTTTATGTTATATGTAGAAACAATTATTTTACAGGGAAATAATTTTCCTTGAAGAATGACAGCAATCTGGACATACATATGGGGTGTTCAGAGCACAAGTAGACCAAGTCCATTTTTGTCATATTCTCTATTTTGCATGCAGTACTAGCACAAGAATGAATACTTTTCAGAGCAACAACAGACTAAGCCCATGCTTTGTTATTTAGCCAACTGTAGCAGCACTAGTGGCAGTCATGGTTTCAATTCACATATATTTTCAGAGCACAAGTGAACCAAGTCCTCATATTTAGTATCAAAGAAAGAAAATCTTATTAAAATAATTATAACAGCACTTTTGGCCATGATCATTATTTAGGTTAATATCTTAAATGCAATTATAACAGTCAACAGAGATTGAAAATGCTCCCCAGAACTAATCATTGATGATGAACTTTATCCTTATGTTTCTCGAAATATGACAAAATGGACTTGATCTGCTTGTGCTCTGACCACCCCATATATCTGGACTGTTATAATATGTCAAAAGTCTGTCATTTAAAGTATTAAATTTGTAGTCTGATACGTGTTTCACAGAATCAGTATCAGAATTACCAGCAATAGAAAGTATTACCAAATATTTAAATTCTTGTTAACAACATTTATTTATTTTTTTTAAGAATGTTTTCAAGTAAGTGGCAATATATAAGAGTTTTTAAGCTGTGTCCAAAAATAATTACTAAGGGAATCGAAGACAGAAAAATCAGTGCACACGGAGTAAGAGATTGTTGTTTACACAGCTGGAAGCTTACGTCTGTCACTGTTTGCTTATGCGTGTCTATTGTATTTCTTAAATTGTAAACACTATTGTAAACTGTACTGTTTGTTAAGACTCTGTCGCCGGTGCCGCTGCCATGTACAGCGTTTGAATTTCAAATGTGCTGATTCTACTACACTTTCAGTGCACACTTGATCATGCCTTTTATCTGTATTTTCCCTAATTTACGTTTCACTGATACAAATAACAAATTGCCATAGGTGTCTAGCAGTGTTGTACAAAATTTTTCTGTAGTATAATTTTATTTGTAATGTTTCAAAAATGATAACATTGTGGGCTGACACATCACAAAAAAGTGAGAGTAAAGAACTTAAAAATTAACTGGAAATAATAATTGTTATTGGAACCATTTGCTTCTGATTTTTGCTGTTTGTTTTTTTTATTTGAAATTAATTTTCACAAATTTGATATTTTCCAAATACATTTATCTAGCCTCTCCATATGGATTACAACCAGCACACAATAATTAACAGTTCTGTATAATCTATTAATTTAATCAGCTTTGAGTGTAAGTCGTCTTTTAAATCACATTGCCTAGTCAGATCCTCACTAATAATACAGATGTATGTATAAAGACAGACAGGAATGACAAACAGGAAGAAAGACAAATTTAATTTTCAGTCTAGTCTAATAAATGAACAATTGTAATTTTCAATCTAGTCTTATCAATAAATATGTCTAATTATATAATGAATACTCAGTTTATTTTTATTTTCTTTATTGTATCTAATTACCACAAACAATTCTTGAAGTACTACAATGATATTCTAATCAGCTTAGAGGACAAGGAATTTTGAATGAAGTGCTTCACCAGATATTATGAGACAGAAAATAGTCAAGTCTTATAAGAAACGAATGTGCAGAAACAATAGGAAGGTACCTGTAGACATTCAACACAATATTCATAACTAAGATAGTGTGAGCTGAAGAGTTATATAACAACTACACGACATGACCATAATCAAAAAAAAAAAGATGGGATGGCTTAAATGGGTAGGTCTCATGTTGTCAAGATGGATCCTCTGTAAAGCGCCTTTTCCTGTATGACTCAGATGGCAAAAGGAAAGTGGGAAGACCGAAGCTGAGGTGGCGAGATGGAGGATGTAGAAAGGGTGGAGGATGGTTACATTGGACAGAGACTGTTGGCAAGGTCTCCTTCAGTAGGCCACAAACCGCCAAGGGTTGTAGAACCCTTGATGATGATGAGATAGTGAGTGCCCATATCTCATGCACATTCATGGTAGGTAATACAGACAAAATTATCTATATCTTGAAAAATTATGAGAGTTATTCAGAAAGTAAGTTCTATTTTATAATATTGTTGCTGTATCGATGCTGACACGCTGTTGTGCATGCACGACCAGTTTGTTGATTCGTTGGCAAGCCAACGATGCCGTTTGTAAACAACTGTGCACTGAGTATGCTTCGTTGGACGTGTTTATGTTGAAGAAGTTCAAGACGCCCGCCACATGTGGAAGTAGGTATGTGATTCGGTTCTTGAATGTGAAAGGCATTAAAACAATTGAAATTCACTGTCAGATGTCGATATTTATGGAGGAGCAGTGATCAATTCAATGGTACCAAGATGGATACAACTTTTTTGCTTAGTTTGATCAGAGTAAGCGAAGTAGGATGCTTACCCAGGACATTGCGATGAATCGTGGCACTGCACACACTGCCACTGCAACGCAACATCCCAGATCTCACACCAAGCAAATATCACCTTTTTACACTTGAAAAATCTTTCGTTGGTAACAACGATGTCAAACAAGGTGTTAATACATGCAGGGCCGGATCCACGGGGGGGCAAGGGGGACATGTGCCCCGGGCGCCAGGTTTTGGGAGGCGCCAAATGATGGGGCGCCAGGTTTTGGGAGGCGCCAAATGATGGGGCGCCAAAAAATAATTTATTTATAAAAATTAGTAACTGCTTCATAACCAAAAATATAAGTTTTAGTGTCAAGTTGAAATTACTCAATATTGTTCCAGAAACAATAAATTATAAATTATTAGTGCAAATTCCCAATAAGCTACATTTGTCCATAGCCACATCTACCTAAATATAGTAAGAAATACTTAAACAGGGTGGGGATATTCTCGCAGTATGAGTTGCTGTTGGCAACTCTGTGTGTTTTGATTGACTGTCAGTCGCCAGTCTCGCCTCAGTCAGCAATGAGTCTGCTGAGGTTGGGTTACCTTCAGTGACTGACTGAATATTCTAACAGTGACTATCTTGTTTGTTTGTATTTATAAAAAATAAAACTATATCAATATGTCAAAAAAGGCGTCAGGAGCTTTCAACAGAAAGAAAGCGAAAGCAATACAACAAGAGGCAGATAAGTCGTCAAGTTTGATGTCATCATGGTTGCAAAATATCCAAGAACAAGAAAAAGGTAAATAAAAATTTGTTATTATTTGTTGAGAACAGTATTTATATTAAAGAGAGACATAATAGCTGCTTAAAAACTAAACTGTTTTGTTTTTTGTTTTTACTTTCTAATAGGCTATCAGTTGTTCTTAATGTTTTATTTTTCTTTGTCTCGATACAAACACTGAACGGAAGGAAAGCGGACGTGAATTGAGCGATAGCCGATGCGTGCAGCGGGCGGCAGTCGGCGACATACTCTTCACTCCCTGTACACGTGACTTACTGACTCACCCTGCCCCTCGCCCCTCCTCCGCCAACACCCATCCACTCTGCGGCAGTAACCTTCCTCGCCTGTCATTGCGTAATTTATGGAGCCTATTATTATCAATTCAATGATAACTCAGTTCCAAAAAGAATAAATTTTGATGGAAAAGTAATTAAAAATTTTGTAGAGGCGAAGTATCGCAAAATAGAGTTTAAATCTAGGCCTGTTAACTTTCCATGTTGCTATTAATTTATTAGCTATGCAATGTTGGCTTGACAATACCTTTGTAAATAAAATAATGTTTTAAATTCACAACTATTTATTTCGCCTAATTATTTATTTCATGATGGAACACTTTATAAGTAGGCTACTGATGCTGGTTGTCTTACTAATTAAAGTAAAAATAAAAAAAAATCTTATATGCTTATTAAGCATTAACTTTTTTCTCCTTATAAACCTTTCATAAAACTTATGCTTTATTAACTTAGTGTTTATGTATAGTTACATACTTGAATTTTAAAAATAAGTCTGGACTAACATTGTAATGATTCAGTCATGTATACAATTATGTTTGTTGCTTGCAGACGAAGCCATGAGCGATCAGCCATCCATTCAAGAGGAATCTTTGGAAGAGGATGAGAGCAGTGTTAGAGAAGAAGACTTAATGGAATTTTGTGCAGAGGAAAAGAATAAAAATGACTTACTTTGTGAAAAACCAAGTACGTCCCATGCTACTGACACTTCAATGTCACTTCAAGAAACATTACCTGGTGTAAAGTGGAAAAGGCCTAATAATGAGGGAAACTGAATGTGAGTATAATTTCAATTTTAATGATCCTGGAACTTGGCCAGTTAGACTTAGTGATAATCAAAGATGTTACATAACACAAAATAGGTATGAAAAAGAATATCATGATCCTGACTTGAGTAAAAGTTGTAGGGAGGGCCGAAATCTTACAAAGGATTGGTTCTTTAAAATTTTGAAAAATGGTTCAAAGGTTAAAAGATCTTATTTGGCTTACAGCGAGACAATGAATGCCTTGTATTGTGTTCCATGTAGGCTTTTTTCCCACTTGATCACAGACTATGAATCTAAACGGTCTTACTTAGCAAGAAAGGAGGGCTTCATAAATTGGAGAAAACTTCATGAAAAGTTACCAGAACATGAAAACTCACAGAGTCATAAGATGTTGTTTGTTTCATGGAAGGCCTTAGAAGCTTCCCTTGGTAAAGGAGGGATCGACAGGGAATTGCAAGATCAAATAAAAAAAGAGGAATCCCATTGGAGGGAAGTGCTACGCTGTGTAGTAGATGCTATCTTATTTTTGGCAAAACAGAGTAGTTTGTTTAGGGGGACGAATGAAACGTGTAACTTTGCAGATCCAGATAGTGGCAAGTTTCTCAACACTATAGATTTAATTTCCCACTACAACGAAAACTTGCGCCAACATATTGATCGCCACAAGAAAGGGCAGCTCAGTTATTTTTCCCACAAAGTACAAGACGAGTTTCTTGATCTCATTGCACATCAAATTAGGGAAGACATTATTAAAGACATTAAAGCAGCTAAATATTTTTCTTTGATTTTCGACTGTACTCCTGATGTGAGTAAAAATGAACAGATGACTGAAGTTATTCGATACATTAAATTTAATGAGGTAGGGCCTGAGATTTGTGAAAGTTTTTTGGATTTTTTCACTGTGAGTGAAAAGACAGGTGAGGGTCTTTTTGAAAGTATCACTGAAAAGCTCAAACAAGATGGTCTAGATTTGAAATATTGCAGTGGCCAGTCATATGACAACGGAGCAAACATGGCTGGGAAATACAAGGGAGTACAATCAAGGATAGTCCAAGAGAACAAACTGGCCTATTTTGTTCCATGCTCAGCTCACTCCTTAAATTTAGTTGGAGTCCATTCAGCAGAGGCATGTGTTGAAGCCCAATCATATTTTGGTATTGTAAACAGTTTTACAACTACTTTTATGGTTCATCATCAAGGTGGGAAGTATTAAAAAAACATGTACCTCTTAGTTGAAAATCAGAAAGCAAAACAAGATGGTCAGCAAGGCTTGAATCCATGGAGGTTATATATAAACATATGGACAAAGTGCTCTATGCTCTTGAAGAACTGAACACTCATGAATTCTCATCTCCAGAAACAAGATCTGAAGCCAAATCTCTAATCTGCAATTTGAAAAATTTCGAATGCGTTGTCATGACATGTTTTTGGTATACAATTCTCAAGAAAATTGATCGAGTTAACAAGTTTTTACAAAGAGAAGATGCAACAGTAGACAAGGCTGCAAAAATCATACATGGTCTTCTAAATTTATTATCTTTGACTAGGGAGTTAACTGTTTCAGAGGCAATTGATGAGGCAAAATTCTTATCAAGTAATATTGGCATAACAACAGAATACAAAGAAACAAGGAAGAGGAAAAAAAAGAAAATGCCAGGGGATGCATCAAATCTCACGGCAGAAGAACTGTTCAAAAAATCACTTTTTCAAATTTGTGACAGAATTATTAGTGAGCTAACCAATAGGTATGATGCACTGAAAATCATTGCTGACAAGTTTAGTTTCTTGTGTGGGGATCAAATTAAAAAACTAGATGTTGATACTTTAAAAAGTAAGGCTAGAGAGTTAGCTAGAACCTGTGCAAATGATTTAAATGAAGAAGAACTTTTAAATGAAATAGAGAGTTTTAAGTTTCACGCTCTAACCACGGAAAATGGATTGGAAGATGCAACAGCAGCAACTATGCTCAAAATACTGTATGAAAGCAAGCTGGAAGAGGGGTATCCAAATATACATGTTGCTCTAAAAATCTTTGTAACACTTCCAGTGTCTGTAGCAACTGGAGAAAGAAGTTTTAGCAAATTGAAGCTTATAAAAACCTATTTGAGAAATTCTATGAAACAGCAAAGACTTACTAACTTGAGCATTATTTCCATTGAGCATCAAAGGGCTTGTCAATTTCTTTTGATCATATAATTAACACATTTGCAGCAAAGAAGGCTCGAAAGATAAGAGTTTAATTGATATATTGAATAGTATGTTTTTACTTTATTGTTCTTTTCCATTAAACTTTAAAAACTGTATATGCGTTATAATTATAAAAATACTCAAACCTTTCTTTATAATTATTTCTTATTCATTTATGGTACTTTTTGAATACTAGTGTAATATGTGTTATGAAAAAGAATTACTATTAAATTAAAATAATACTGTAATCTCTAATCTGTTTTTTTTTTCAACCTCATGTAGCATTAGACCTTTTGGTAAATCGGGTACCCTCGGGGAGGGCGCCAACAGCAAAACTTGCCCCCCCCTAATAATAATTGTAGGTCCGGCCCTGAATACATGGTTCAAATCACAGGCAGGAAATTTTACAACAAAGGTACAAACGCCTGGTGCCTCGATAAGAGAGATGTTTTAAAAATGACGAAACTACTGAAAATGAACTTACTTTCTGAATAGCCCTTGTATAATGTTTGACCTACATTCAAATCAATTAAAAGGTAAGTCAATTGTTACTTGGAGTAAATGTATTACTATCAAATCCAGATGTCAACAAGATCCTGTTATGGGCAAAACATGTAGACAGGTGTCACTAGAATTCAAGAACATATCAGGTTCACAAGAAAATCTGACATAAAAAAATCAGGAATAGCAGAACACTGTTGGAAAAACCAAACACCAAATATTTTTGGAAACGCAACTATTGTAGTAAAACTTTTAAAGTTGTTGAGTTTTCAGGGAATGGATGGAGATTCATGAAAATAAGAATGATGTCACAGACAACAAGCTTAACACCCCCAAAAAACTGAACACTTGTGGGCTCCAATAAATAAAAATGTATGCCTGATAGTTTGAGAATTACAAAGATCTGGTGATTCTGTGGTCTTTGTTTAGGAGGTGTTGGAAAATCTTGGAACAAAATGTGTGGCAGAAAAATTCAAGCCATGGTTGCTGTTGCAAGAGCAAAAAGAATTCCATGGTGAAGTTGCACAAGATTTGATTGATACCGCTAACAGTGGCCCAGACTTTGTCACGAAGGTAACAACTGGTGATGAGGCATTAGTTTATGGCTAACAGTCAGACACAACATGTGTTTATACAAAACGCAGTCTCACAGCTACAAATACTCCAGTATGTTAATGGATATTCAAGTAAACTTCAAAAAGGTCCCATCTGATTGCCTAGTGAGTTACATAATCAGTTCCCATAATATTCAAAATGCTCGGATACTTTTCAGTCAGACCTCATACATACAGAAGTTGACTTCTGAAGAAAACTATAGGAGCAATTTGTGAAAGCAGATATGATGATAAAGGAAAAACAGATTTGTATCCAGCTTATAAAGATCTTAACGTCGTCTCTTTTCATTAGGATACAGAGACTAAGGTGAATGGATCATCTCCTGAGAATGGAAGACTACAAGACAGTAAGAAAACTTTACAAGGGCATGTCAGGTGGTGTGCAACTAACAAGACGTAAAGGTCAGTGGAAGGAAAGTGTTTTGAATGATCTGAGGATCATAAGTGTCAACCACACCCACACTCGAAGTTGATATACGAGGGTCATTTGAAAAGCTCGCGGAGCGACATATATTGCTTACAGCTAGAACTAACATTTTTTGTATGCTGTAATGTTTGTATTTCATGTAAACACCTGCTAATTTTCAAATCTATTTGTCAATTTATTCACTGTTTATCAGCTATTCAAAATTTACGTGTCACGTATGTATTGAAAAATGGACAAAATCATGAATTCTTAGTTAAAAATGGTCTTACGCTAACAGAAATTAACAATGAAATGGTAAGTGTTTTAGAAGATGGTTTCCATCTTCAAAAACAATGGTTGGAAAATGGGGACTCGAGTTTAAACTTATTCGAACAAGCATTCAAAATGATGCCCAGCAGTGGACTTCCAAAAAAGCAACACTCCAAATGTGGCACCGATCTTGCACGAATTTTTTCATATCAAGTTCTAAAACACACTCGTGTAAGATGCCTATGATCTCAGCAATGTCATCCACTCTCAATCGCTGGTCTTCCAACACCTTGTAACACATTTTTTTAATGATATTTGGAATTGTTAATTTCTTTGGGCGCCTGCTGCAGAAATCATCTTCAACACTCGTGCGACCGCATTTAAACTCTACTACCACTTACTACTACCCACTTACGAGCTACGATTTTTGAAGGCACAGCATCTCCTAACACATTTAGGGTTTTGTTGTGAATTTTTATTGGCTCTAGGCGCGTTTTAACAAACAACTGAATCATAGCACAATGTTTGATTCTGTCCACTTTTCAAAACACTCGTGACACGTAAATTTTAAATAGCTGATAAACAGTGAATAAATTGACAGGTAGATTTGAAAATTAACAGGTGTTTACATGAAATACGAGACTTACAGCATACGAAAAGTGTTATTTCTAGCTGTAAGCAATAGACGTCACTCAGCAAACTTTTCAAATGACCCTCATAGATGGGCTCAGTGGTGGAACAGTCCAAGGGCAGCTACATAAGTTTATTATGTCAATGAAATTCACAGCCTTACAAATCCATGACTGTATTGAACATTCAGTACAGCTATCTGCAATCTATAAGACATAGAGTTGATTGCGATGAAGACAAAAAACATGATCGGAACAAAGAACAACAGCTACAGAGAGATTACATTCTGTTATTTGGGATCAATCTATGCCCAAGATAGTTAAATGACTTGAAGATTACAGTTGAGGCAAACATCGTTTATAAATCACAAATATAGATATATCTAATTGAGACAGAAAAAGATCAAGTGATTTTTAAATAATGAAGCTGTAATTTAAAATCTTGTCATTTGTTGGTAGTGTTTCAGTCACCCTACCAGTAGTATTTTAACAACTCTCAAGATTACAAAAAATAGTTCTAGACAGTTTGTACTAGTTCCAATTAATTCAGATATTTGGCAATTCTGACTGGTTTTGGTTCCACCAAGTTTGAATAAACAGAACTCAAACATAATAAAATGTATGTTAAGTAAAACCATTTTTATCTGCATCACACATTTGAAAAAAAAAAATGAACTTATGCTAAAGATGGTTGAGTAGGTATTGTTGTTTTGTGTACCATTTTTCTTTGACCACGTGTGTTACCTTCATGTGAGCCACGTATATACCTTCATTTGAACCACGTATGTGCACTTACTACAATCACATACATAAAAACTGTTTATACAAAGATTACATTTTTCTCCTTGAAAATTATTTGCTATATTATTTATGACATTGTGTACATTATCCCAAGTTTTGTTATCATGTGTTAAGTAAACATGACACAAGTATGGCATTAGACAAATGTATTTATTTTTGTTTTGTTGAATATGTTTGTACCTGTGATAATACTACTTTCAATAGAGTTGTGTATAATAAAATGCTGTTAAAATGATCTGTTCACTGGATAATCGATTTATAAGGCAAAGGTAACTGGAGATAACAAGGAGAGTTAAACTTAAAAGATTATTAATATTTTTAATATTTATTAATATTTAATATTTAATTAATAATAATAAATATTTATTTAATATTTATTAATATTAATAAACTTAAACTTGGATCAATATTAGTATTCACAAGTGAAAGCTCGGTATCATCAAACAACTGAAGGCAAATTGAATGCCCTGGAAAGGAGCTACCTAAGAGGCATTGTGGGAATCATTAGCTCTAATTGATTAGGAATTGTGAAAACAAAGTTACAACTGTTAAAAATACTTATCCAAACTACAGTCAGTGAGACATGGGCTCTCATGAAGAAAAACTGTGAATGAATTGACAGGTTTGAGAGAAAAACTTTAAGAAGAATAATCAGTCTAGTCAGAAAAGGTGCATCAAAAAAATAATGAAGAATTATAGGGGGTTATAAAAAGAACTTCCATTGGCTGTATATGCAAAAATGCAGAGAATAAATAGTATGTCCATAAACAGCATATGAATGCAGCAGGCCCCAGCTGAAGAAAGTCTTTCGAGGTCACACTGTTTGGGATGAGAGGGAAGGGCTGCCCTAGAACAAGGTGTTGGGGGGGGGGCATTGTAAGCATCCACTCTACTGAACGCACTCTGTACATGCTTTGAATGATTAGAGATGTATAATGCTTTCTTCTTTTACACTTTTAGAAATTAGGAGCCTTGCTGAAGACAGAATCCAGTGGGTACAGATGCATGGTCAGGCCCAGAACCACTGTTGTCCAAAATATTTAGTGACAATAGTTAAAATAGATTGAAGAACATATGGTAAGGATGGCACAGGAAAGGCAAAAGACAAGGAAGTGGGCTTAAAGACTAAAGTCATCAAAAATTTAAGTTGTAACCACACAAAACATGTGAACAATCCCAATGTGTGTGCACATATCATTCAAATAACCATTTTCTCTGCTACAAAGTCATTAAAACCAAAAATAGTCACATATATGTATTCATTAGTAACCAGTTTCCACCAGAATACAAACTGAAATACATAATGATCTGCACAACATTACACTGAGAAGCAAGCACATCCTCAGAGTTTGTGTGTTCATTTGTTGCACTGAAAACTCGCCCAACATGTTTCTAATAATAAATACACTAATTTTGAAAATAAAATTTTAATATACTTAGATAACTTTTCTGTAGATTAAAATTATAGTGTTTTAAGAAGAATGATCAATTTTAAATAGTTATATTTATGGAACAACAGACACCCCATGAATGAATGGTGTGTTGCTCGAATGGGCGAGACCTACAGTTTTAGGGAATTGCTGCTAGATGTCATTGCGCACGTTGAACCTGTCCATAAGCTCAGTCCGTTGCAAGATGGTGTCCACTCAACAAAAGGTGTTTTGCGTTCTGCAGTTTAGCAAGACTGAGTCTGTGATTACAGTCCAGCATGCTTTTTGTAAGCGTTTCGGGATTGATCCGCCTTTGCCAAAGAACATTCGTCATTGGTATCACCAGTTTGAAGAAACAGGATGTACAAGGGTGAGAGTTCAGGTCGACCTCGTACTTCTGACGAAAATGTTCAAAAAATTCAATAAGTGTTTGAGTGAAGCCCAGGAAAGTCTACTTGCCGTGCCAGCAGAGAACTTACAATTCCTCATACAACTGTCTGGCATGTGTTAAGGCGATGTTTGGTCTGTAAACCATACCGATTACAATTACTGCAAGCTCTTCGTGTTGGTGATAAAAGGAAACATATGGAGCTTTGTAATGATCTCTTAACGTTCATGGAAGACAACAGATTTTTACCACGGTTGATTTTTAGTGATGAAGCTACGTTTCATGTTAGCGGTAAAGTTAACCATCATAACGTGTGCACACGGGAACTGCAGAATCCTCATGCAATTGTAGAGCATGAGCGAGATTCACCAAAAGTGAACGTTTTTTGTGCAATTTCTCAAACAAAGATTTATGGCCCATTAATTTTTGAGGAAAACAGTGACGGGACTGAGTTATCTTGAAATGCTGCAGATCTGGCTTTTTCCACAACTTTATGAGGACTCTGATGGTTTCATATTCCAACAAGGTGGAGTCCCGCCACACTGGCACCACAACGTACGACAATTCCTGAATGACACACTACCTCAACACTAAATAGGGCGCACAGGACCCCGAGACACTGCCCTACACTCTTGGCCTCCCAGATCTCCAGACATCACCCCATTTGACTTCTTCTTGTGGGGATACGTGAAAGACCGTGTTTTTGTTCCACCATTAGCTTGTGACCTACACGAGCTCAAAAACAGGATGTCAGCAGCAGTAGCTTCAGTCAAAGATGTTACCTTGCAAAAAGTATAAGATAAATTTAGCTATTGTCTTGATCCGTGCAGCTGGTGGAGGACACAGAGTGTTTTGTAGTAACGTTGCTGAAACTTTATGATTTTGTGAGTATTTTCTACATTGTTCCATTATTGTACTACGTTTTCATCAATAAATATAACTACTTAAAACTGGGATATTATTTTTGAAACACCCTGTACTAAATGCTCACAAATTGTGTTCAGATGAACAATGGAACTTGTTTGTCATTTGCAAACAAAGATACAGATCAATGTGAAAGTAAAATTAGTTAGGTAAAACAAACATGAAATACATATTATATATATTGTAACATTACATAACCCCTGCCCAAATATGATAACATAATCACCAGAGTTAAAACCAGTAATTACCCATTTTTAAAAGTCAGAAATTGGGATTAGGTACCAAGCTATAAGAAACTTTGTACTCTAAAAACACTGTAAACAATAATAATAAAAGTGCAGTGTACAAAGTGGAACATAGTGTACTCGGTGAAAGTGTAAACCTTTAAAAGGAGCATCTCACAGGTTTGTGCTGAGATGAAAAACAATCAATATTGTAGCAGTGGACTGTATTGCTGTTGACAAGCTTTGTATTTTTTGTATGTTTTGTAATTTTATATTGTGTAGGCCACAAAGGTCTTGTACCTAGGAATAGTATTTTTGTTTAATATAATTATTTTGTTTACATGTAAGATAACCAGGGTTATATATAAAATGATAATAATATATCAAATAATACTATGTTAGCAAGATGTCATGTAAAAAAATAGTTTAGAGTAAGGATACATTAAGTGAATTATAAATCATAAATAAATCAAAATAAAAGGGATTAAAATATGAAATACCCGTGTACAAGTTTAAGGAAAAATATAAAGAAAAACCTTAAATAAATTAAATTTGATTATAAATAAAATCTATAAAGGATTATTTTTCTAAAAAGAAGAAATGAAATTATAATAATTATTAATAGCCTATATACTAAAAGGTATATAGATTATTCTTCGTATTGTTTAAATTAGCAGCCATCCTTACTATTTCTTTTATGAATTTGCTAACTGCTATAATTTTTTATTGTTCGACTAAGCTTTTCGTCATTACTGACATCTTCAGGTCTTAAACAACCTGAAGACCTTGGTTGTTTAAGACCTGAGGATTTCAGTAATGACGAAAAGCCTAGTCGAACAATAAAAAATTATAGCAGTTAGCAAATTCATAAAAGAAATAGGTATATAGATTAGCCAATAAAAAACCATAAAAAGTCTTGGTTACTAAGAGTAACTAACTAACAAGAATTGAATTCAGTTGTTCAAAGATATTGGAAGTGAGCAGTTTAAAAAAAGTGTAATGTCTAGAAAAAATTAAAGAATTTATAAATACCATTCGGAAATCATTAGTGACAAATTAATAAAATTAATGAGTGATATCCACTACATCTTAGTCATCCTTCGAACAGAATAATTCACGCCCGAAAATTGATGAAAAATCTGAAAAAATCAGCCTTCCATGTCCAAGCTTAGCTTAACGAAATTCGACATTGTTGGTGAGATCGTTACTTATTAAAATTTAACTAAATTACACCTCAACTATAAACTTATAACACTAGAAACAGTACAATCTCTTTAAATACTTCTGGAAAAGAGGTGAACATAAACTTTATTATTTTGTTAACCAAAAAACCAGCAAAACGTAGTTTTGTTAATAACTTTCCAGCAGCCATGATGTTTAGTGCTCGGTGTCATCTGTGAAGAAACATAATCTGCGCTCTGGCGGTCAACAAATCAACTGCATGATATAAATTATACTAAATTTTTAAATAATTCCTGTAAAGCTTGGTACTGACCTTTGTACATTTCTGACTTTCTCAAAGTACAAAGAATTCTAAAATAACCCTGGGAAATTAATTAATTATTTCTTTCTTGTTATTAAAATTGAAATAAAAATATTTGTTATATGATATATGTTTGAAAGAAAAATAAGATCGAATTAAATCTGTGTTTTATGTAAGAATCGATTATCCCTTTATGTTTTGGGAGACCATAAAAAATGTTAAATAAATTCAATGAATGCCTTGTGGTTTGAATAATAAAAATGTGTATTATTTTCAGTAGATGGTAGTTAGTTACAGATTGTCAGAAGACCGAGAAGAGAACGGACATCCCGAATTTATTACGTACCATTTGGAGTCACTTTAACCTCAAATGTGTTCGTAAACATAGCAGTCAGCTGGTACCACGAGCGGAAAAATTTGAAATAATTAATCGTATACTAAGAGAGTAATTCTCTTTGCACTCTCTCTCCTAACTACTGTCAAACAACGGTATTGATTTCCCATAAATAAAATTTAAGAAAATCTTTGCATAATCACACACCTTCGATTTTGAAAGCATATAACATAAAAAATAACAAATTCTGTGACTCTTAATAAAGCGAGATTTTCGAAGAGTATAAATAGACGATAAGTAAATTACTAATACTCCGAGAGATTTACCCGCGAGACGTTACAAGATGACGCTAACAACGTGGGGCAAATAAAACATAGATTTCATTGAGTAATTGCAGTGACGATCGCAAGAGCAAACGATACTAGTACTCTGAGAGATTACCCGTGAAACGTTACAATATTTATAATATGAAGGTATTACTTAATATTATATTTTTCTACAAGACAATATGTAATTGAATTTATCAAGTTTTGCAATTAGTAGACATCTGGATATGTGAGTATGTCCTGACTTAACCATTTTCATTGAATGGTAAATATAAAGTGAAGAAGAATAAATTATTCACTTATAGAAAAAAAAGCAGTAAACCTTAGTGATGTTTTTAAGAAGGCTAAGGTCTAGCACTTTATGGGTCATGGTCATCCTTAACATTATACGCAACTCATCACTCTTTTTCCATAAAGCTACCAATACCTGAAGTAGACAAAATGTTGCTTTTATTTCATAGTGTGGTACATATTGTGTATATATATTGTAACATAACAGAAATACGGTCCTCGACGTTACATAAATAAAATGATAAAATTAGAATAGGGAAGAAAATATATTAATTTTCCACACTTATAAAAAAAGGTCAGAAATCCAACCCATAAGTGTTTAAATGTAATAAGAATGCAAGGTAATAAAAAAAAAAAGATAAACATATAATAATGTTAATAGTAATAGTAATAAACCTCAAGGTTCAGTGAGAGGTAAATAACAGACTTTGACACATATTGTAAAAAAAAACTAATGTTAAATATTTCAGAATAATGGATGTTTTTAAAATAGATGAGAATGAGTAAATAGGGTATGACCTAAGTTACTCAAAAATACTTGTTATTAATTGTATCATGCTATATTGTTATCATGACCGTGATGTTATATTTTGTGTTATCATGTGAAAGTTTTACTGTTGATAGAATATCAGGTAATTAAATATTATGTATTATTAATTTACCGTTGTAGAACTGTGGTTGAACTCGGTTATTGAGTACTAATTAATTTCATTCTTATGTGTTATCCATAGGTCAAGATAAATTTGTTGTTAGATATTATAAAGTTAATTATTTGTATATATTTGCCTGGACGCTAGGGAGATAAATAAAATGATTATAAACGATAGGACTTCCCCTGGCGAGATCGAAGAAATCCTGAAAAAAATTTCACGGCACCAAATACATTAGTACTTGGGATATGGTATGCGGATACTGGCAGGTTGAGCTGCACCCAAATAGTAGAAAATATATGGCGTTCCTTTTTTACGGAAGGAACTATCAATTTAAAAGGTTACCTTTCAGATTAATTAATTCTGTTGCTATATTCGTGAAATGTATGGACCAGATATTGGGACAAGAAACTTAACAATTCACTACAGTATACGTAGATGATTTACTGATAACATCTTCTCATTGGGATGAACATTGTGAAAGGGTAGAACAAGTACTGAGAAAGCTGTCTGAGAATAATATAACACTTAAACTGAACAAATCCAAATTTATTGCCAACCAAGTAAAGTTCTTAGGTTTTAATTTGACAGAGATGGGTATATCGCCTTCAACAGAGAAAGTAGGAGCAATTCAACAGTTCCCTACTCCAAAAAACAGAAAACAGTTACAATCCTTCCTTGGGATTTGTAACTATTACTGCAAGTTCCAAGATAATTATTCAGAAATAACTGCTAAATTCCAAAAACAGCTCTCATCCAAGGACAAATGGGCATGGGGACCAGAACAAGATAAAGTTCTACAACTAATCAAAGAAAAGTTTCTAGAGACCGTTATGCTGCACCACCCTGACTTTAATAAACCCTTCTATCTAAATTGTGATACAAGCAATGTAAGTTTAGGAGCCACTTTGTATCAAGAAGATGAAGAAGGACATCACATGGTAATTAGTTTTGCCAGCAGAGTGCTAAACAACTGCGAACGCAACTATAACGTCACTGAAAAGGAGTTGCTAAGTGTAGTATACGCATGCAATAAGTTCAGGACCTACATATTTGGATACCCAGTGTCCGTAAGGAGTGATCACAAATCCATCTCATTCCTAAAACGATGTAAGCTCAGTCGTGGTCGATTAACTAGATGGGTCCTTGCACTACAAGAATATCACATTAATTGGGAATATATACCTGGAAGGAAGAACATAGCAGCCGATATCTTGTCCCGAATAAACATACTGTACAAGACCAATCGTTCGATGGAGAAAAGGAACAAATTGCTAAGGTGTACAATATTATTAAGAGTAGGAAGGATTTAGAAACAATAACAAACGAAATTAATCAACATCAAAAACTGGATCCCAAATTAATGAACATACGCCAGAAGGTGCAAAATGCTGATGAAATTATTACAAAATATTACTGTGTACATGATGATAGATTATTTATTAAAGTTACCCCTAATCAAGAAAGCTGGAAATTAGTAATTCCAACACCTGTGGAAAATAAATTAATATTAGATTACCATATAAGATATGGACACATGGGAGCCATAAAAATCGTTAAAGCCCTGAAAGAACAAGTGTACATAAAAAATATAAACAGAAAGGTACTAAAATCAATTCAAACCTGTCACATCTGCCAAATGGTTAAATATAACAATGAGAAGAAGGAGGGAGTAATGATTCCCATTACATCCAAACATAAACTGGAGAAAGTATTCCTGGACATATGTGGACCGTTCCCACGCAGTGGAGGGAAGCATAGATATAAATTTATTATTATTATTTTTGACCATTTTACTAAATATACTAAACTTTACGCTATCAGCAGAGCCACTACCAAGAAAATTCTGGAGATAGTCATTGGACATTATATACTAGAGATTGGTAAACCTACATCCATTATCACAGATCATGGTACGCAGTTCAAAGGAAATAAATGGAGGGATAGTCTTCTAAAACATGGTATTAGAACATATAAGACTTCAGTCTACCACCCCAGCAGCAATCCTGCGGAGCGAGTATTGAGGGAGGTTGGCAGGATACTCCGAACTTACTGTCATGACCAACAGAGGAGGTGGCACGAATACTTGTTACCTACCGAAGAATTTCTCAATATATCTTACCATCAATCCATTGAAAATACCCCGTATACTGTAATGTTTGAAAAGCCTCCACCTAGGGAAATCCAGGATATCATCAATTTTCCAATTAACCCAGAGTATCAATTTGAAAACATTAAATTTTATAACCGAGTAATGGAGAAGGCAGAACAACAGAAAAAGAAGTATAAAAAGAATCATCCAAAACCAATAAATTACCAGGTTGATGAAAAAATATTAATAAGGAATAGAGAGTTACCCAGTACTCTAGAAGGAATAACGAAAAATTATTATTATTATATACCGGACCCTATGTAATAACGAAAAATAATAACAATAACACTTACGAAATAATGAACCCTATCACGGAAAAAATCAAGGGAACATACAATCAAGAATCTATAAAAAAATATCATGAAGAAACACCATCACCAATCATCAAGGACTGACAAGATGGACGAAAATATATGAAAATAAAAACCACAAAATCCAAAAAGTATGTAAGTACAACTTACTAAATATTTTGAAACAATATGATTTAATAAAAACCACAAAATTCAAAAAGAAGTAAGAACGTCTTACTATATGGTTACAAAGAAATTATTTTGAAGATTTAATAAAACCCCAAGATTAAAAAAGGAAGTAAGAAAATATTACTATATGTTTATAAAGAAATTATTCTAAATATTTAAGAATAAAACCCCAAGATTAAAAAAAAAATATAATAAAGAAAAAACTTATACGAAATAATTAAAAAAACAATATGATTTAAGATACATGCCAGAATGCCAAGAGAATTGAAGAACAAATTAAATAATTGTTTATAACCAGTATAATTTTAAATGGAACAAGAAAAAATGTATGTCAACATAATTAGTGGTAATGTGACCAGACAAGATGGTAATATAAGAAGAACAATGGTTAATTTAATGACTATAAATACACTGAAACTAAGTAATGATGATAATTAAGGCAATTACAATTTAGAATTTCTTGGAAATGAGAATAACAAATGAAGAGATAGTACTTAGAATTGCTGTCACAAAAAAGAAGATCATAAATAGTTACAAATAATGACTGTCAAAAATGTTATCTGAAAATAGTTAATGAAAATAAGATGGAATCACGAAGGAAGGAATATATGAATAATTAAATATAAAACGCGACAGCGTAATGAATCCCCAAGATGTTTATTATTAATTAAATAAAAAGATTATTATGATATTATTGTATTTTTTATAGCTGACTGTAGATGAATTCCAGCAGTATTATATTGAAGTGTAGTGTGGGCAGCAGAGTATGAAGCCAAACAGTGCCTCTCTGAACTGTACCAGCTCACCTGTTAGGGAAATTGAATATTTAAGGGATATTAGAACCGCTGCGAAGAATGGCATCAGATTCCAAAAAAGTATGAAGGAAGAAAACAGAAGGAAGATAGCTGACAGAAGAATAATGGAGAAACGCATTGATAGCAGTAACTAGCAATAGGAGAAAAGTCAAACTAAGTTTTACTGATTATTGTGACCAATCATTGACAAGTAATGTTTAAGAGAAACAAGCCAAGAATATTAATTTGATTAATGAATTGTCATTAAAGAGAAAAAGGTAAATACAAGTCCAAAATGTCACATTGAGAATTCCATCATTGACCATTGAAATTTTAATATGAATATAAGGAAGATATTCAAGGGCATAGAAAAGAGATAAGTTTATTTGACCCAAATTACATTCAGGTAAATTAAACTTCTTTAGGAGGGGAAGCATATGTAACGTAACAGAAATACGGTCCTCGACGTTACATAAATAAAATGATAAAATTAGAATAGGGAAGAAAATATATTAATTTTCCACACTTATAAAAAAAGGTCAGAAATCCAACCCACCGTGATGTTATATTTTGTGTTATCATGTGAAAGTTTTACTGTTGATAGAATATCAGGTAATTAAATATTATGTATTATTAATTTACCGTTGTAGAACTGTGGTTGAACTCGGTTATTGAGTACTAATTAATTTCATTCTTATGTGTTATCCACAGGTCAAGATAAATTTGTTGTTAGATATTATAAAGTTAATTATTTGTATACAGGTACTTAGATAATAAGATGATTATAATTGTAAACTTGGATAAAAAGGCTATAATTGTTAACAAGGTACCAAAGGAATTTAATACCACCATATCATAAATAGATAAAAGGTTCTATAATATTGCAGATAGTAACAAGTTAAATTCAGAAGCAGATCAAGGTATAATGATAGGCCTAACAACCAATCACCTTATATAGTAAGTCAGATCAGAAAGGTTAGGTAAAGAAATTAGTAACCAATACTAAATACAATCTAATGAGTTAGTAGAAGTTAATAATAATAAATAAACTCAAATTAAACAAATTATTATAATGCCATAGTGCAATGATACCGATAGATAATGTTTGGTAACGGAAAAATAATATTTGTTAAAATAAACAGACTAAGAGTAAAAGACAGCAAAATAGATAAGAATTAGTAAACAAGCCATAAGTAAGATTATATTCGGATATAATGGAAATTTAGAAAGGGATTATTTTGATGAGTGGAAAAACTTTGTATGAAAGGATTATAAAATCAGATTATATCGAATAAGAATAAAAAATGGTTGCTAGGGACGACAAAATATATAGATTTTGTTGATTTGATTATTGAATATTTTGACATGAACGAGGAGAGTTTAACTAAGAGAGATGCTCAATAAAAAAACTGATTTAATTTAAAATACCAAGTACAGAGAAAGTTAAAATAAATGAATGATAAATTGCAATAGTTTGGTCAACTAACAGTCAACCATATTATATAATTGGATAATATAAAAACAACACACAAAGTAACTAAAAATAAAGGAAGAACTCGGATTGCCAAATTTCTGATAATGAACAAATGTTAAATTAACAAAGTAACGAAACCAGAGAAATAACTACCTGCATAAAGATATAATCCTCTAAAACAAACGAAACCAAACTAACCACCAAATTACATTGGAACTTGCAGTTTACACAATCCAATAGAAAAACGTAATTGGATTCGAATTTCGTCGAAGCACGTAACCACAAAACTCGGACATTGGTGAACAAAAGGAGCGGTATTTCTGCATCATTCAAGGACCAAGAATTCCACTTTTATTTCAACTTTGGAGAGAAGACGGACGACGATAAATTCATCTGCATTCGCTATTGACCAAACACTACCAGAGGTTAGCCGTACACAGCCTTATCGAGCAGCGATGTCGAGCGGACGGTAAAGCAACAATTATTTAAATATTATTTAATAAAATTTAACTTTATATTGTAATAAAGGGTGTTTCATATAAAACGCAACCCACTAATCAGCCTTCTGTAATATTTGAATTTACCGCCAAACTCCCCTACGTTTTACTGGAATAGACTCGTCCAATAATCGAACATTGCGCCGGCACAGTAAACTGCCACTGATACCTATGACAAAGCGATCATAACGCTCATTGATAGTTCAGTGATAGTCATTGTTAGAGAGAAAATGGTTTTTTCGCAAGACGAACGTGTTTTTATTCTTGAGTCGTACTTTTAGCACGCGATCAGTGGTTGCAGTGCAAGAATCTTTTTGCCGTAAGTACCGTGATAAACAAGACATCGGTTTTGAGGTTAGTGGCTAAATTTCGAGAGACAGGTTCTCAGGGGCGGTTCGTTCTTAGGGCGCTAAGGCGCGCGCCCCCCAGATTAAATCATATCATTAAACGACCCATTATCACTACTTGTGGAAAGTAATTACATATTTCTTTAATTCTTCAGACAAGAAAATATTTTTTTATTAGGTAATAGCAGAAATGTTTTTGGAACAGCATGCATTACGGCGCTCTGACAATCGCGCCCATTTCTCAATTCCCCCACTCTATCCAAAGTTGAACGAAGTTGTAAGCTTAAATACGGCATTTAGACGGTCGCTCGGCGCGCCGGCTTCCGCGCCACGTTTAGCAGAATGCGGCATGATTCACTCAGTACAACTAATCGCAAACTATTGATAATAATATGAGATTTGCTCTTTTTAGTGTTTATAGTTCCTCTGGCGTGGTTAATTGAGTGCGGGCAATTTTTTAGATTTAGGTTTTGAGTTTGTGTGTTTTTTTAAATAGCTTCACGAATAATTTAGGGAAATACTGTAGTGCCGAATTATTAGGTTTTGTTTTAACATTTAATCCAACATTTTAAGATTCAGTGCAGGCCCGTAAAGCAATAACTTTTGCAAGATCAAAAAATTGAACTAAAGTCATTAGGTAGGCCAACTCCTGAATTCTGCATGATGCAAACAGAAAATAAGAAAAGTTGGAATCGTGTTTTCAGATGGCAACTGCTTTTAAAAGATCCATACCGAACAAATGACTGGATCTGGGTGGCTGCGACGTTCAGAAATCTTTGTTCTGTTTTCCATGTATTTTATTGTCTCCCAGAGACAATGGTGATCCAATAATGTTGGATGCAGCACTAGAATAGGGGATGCAAAAGAAGTACATGACATCATTATAACTCACGTAAAAGATAGATTTACTTACACGGGTCACCTAGAAGCAGCTTCATTGATGTCCAATGACTTATTTCCACTTTTTTCTACAAACTTTCCGGAAGAAAAATTCAAGCTAGTGATTCGGCATTAACCTTTCTTACAAGAAAACAAACTCCGGAGTGAATTGGAACTATTATACAGACGGCATGATTATAATATTAAAGGCGCAATAAAACTTCTTAACTTTATAGAAAAAAACAATCTTACGTCAGTTTCCAAAGAAGTGTTGATACTTCTGAAAATTGTCTAACTACCCCCATGACAACTGCCGAACGTGAGCGCTGCTTTTCGACTCTGAAAAGACTAAAGACTTTCTTGAGAAATACAATGAAAAACGATAGACTGAATGCCCTTTCGATGTTATCTATCAACAAGGAACTTGTTAAAGAAATGAAGGACTTTGATGCTAGAAAGTTCGTTGATTTAAAGGAAAGGCGAATGGACTTTGTATATAAATAAATGGTCTTTTTAAGTGTAGGTATCATAAAAATAATATAATGTAAATATAGTATATCACTTTTTTTGTGGAAACAGCATAGACATTTTTGTGGACACTTTCGACAGTTTGTGGTTATGTTTATTAATAAAGCTGCTGACTCTCTACAAGAGATCACAATATTTGAGGTGAGATCAAATTTTTAAATAATCGTTGCACGTGTGCACGTGAACGTCTTATTTTATTAATGAATTATGTGATCAAATATTGGCGACATTTCCATTGTGCGTTAACTTCAATATTGATAAATAATTAAGAAGCCTAAAGGCCGCGCCCTCCAGCCTCTTAAGTCACGAGCCGCCACTGCAGGTTCTGTTAATAACAAGGAACACAAAAGATCTATGGCAGTGTTGAATGCAGACATAGTCGCTGAAATCAAACACCGATTAATTGCCTCGCTAAAAAAATCAATTAGACGCTTGTCAGCTGAAATTAATTTACCAACAACAACCGTTTATCGGGCGACAAAAAAATTATAGTTATGACCATATCGAATTCAAACAGTTCATCATCTTCTTGATCCAGACAAAGAAAAACGGCTAACATATTGTCATTGGTTTCGTCGATTTCTGCGTGAGGGTATTCATGTTATGGACTCGATTTTTTCACAGACGAGGCGTGATTTCATCTGGACGGCTACGTAAACAGCCAGAACAGTAGGATTTGGAGTGCTGAAAATCCCTTCGCGTATCACGAAAAAAAATTATTGGTCCTATTTTTTTCGAGTACACCATTACTGCAGAACGATATCAGAATATTTTATTGCAATTCATTGCACTTTTGGAAGAGGAAGATCGATACTGCTGGTTCCAACATGACGGTGCAACATCACACTACGCACATTCAACTTCTGTTTTCGTTAACGAATTCTTTGGTGATCGCGTTTTTGGTCGTGGTTTATGGCCACCAAGATCTCCAGATTTGACTGCGCCAGATTTTTTTCATTGGGGTTACCTCAAAGAAAGAGCCTACAGCAACAAACCACGAACACTTGAACAACTGAAGGTCAATATCGAACAAGCTGTTTTAAATATCAACCCAAATACTCTAAAAAAAGTTGCAAGAAACACAGTGAAAAGGGTGGAAGCGTATATTCATGAAAATGGCGGCCACTTCCAGCATTTACTCTAGAATTTTAAGTATTGTAAAGTTTGGAAATAAAATATTTAATTAAATACTTTACATATGCCTTTTTTATTTAAATGTAATTGCTGACATAGATGGGTTGCGTTTTATATGGAACACCCTTTTACCTTGTATTCCTATTTATGCATTTTCTGATCTTCCTAACAGTTGAAAGAACCTTCACGCCCTGTATTTAAAGAATTATAAAAACCATAACTGAATTTAATATAAAACCTTGCATCCGATCGATAATCGATTACTTCTGACTTATAGCCTTTCGTATCTAAAGTAAGAGAACAATTTTGTTGGACATTAACTATTAAATATTAATAAAGAATCATTTCAGAATTTCAATATCTCCTCATTTATATAAGATTTAATGGAGTGTGAATAAGAAATAAGATAGGTAGAGAGTATAACCTATAATCACTGTACGCGGTGGGTTAACCTACATATTTCCCTTGTCTGGGAACCACAGCGCTATTCGCGGATTTCTCAGGTATTAAAGAGAGGAGAATTCAATACAAAATTTCTGCCATTCTCTTCAAAACAGAATAGGCTTGAGCGGAATTTTCGAATAACGCCCTACACACATAATTTTCACTCACATTAACAACATTATATTAAATAGAGAGATAAAGGAGATATAATTAACAATATCACAATACCTACTAAATTAAGATAGGCACATTAATTAAATAATCAGATAAGAGAAAAAGAGAGGTACGTAGCAGGTGTATTATAATATATATATATATATTACAACGCTACTTTTCATCTAACACTCTTATCTAATATTTTGAATGATAGATAAAACGTTACTTACCCATGAGATTACTTTACCTGGGCGCTAGAACAAATCCCAGATACTAATGACACGGTTCCAGGTTAGCTCAGAGCATAGAGACACAAATTTCTCAGGATTCATTCAGTGATTGTGGATTCAAGGGGAATCGTTACAAATAACACTTTAAAATTTGCTTGAGTATGTTTAATTAACGTTTTAATTATTTTTAAACTTCTTGAAAATGTTAATTGTAGGACTTGTAACTACCCTAACACTTATAATTAACGAGTGTGTGTGAAAAGTAAAGATTAAGACGTTCAAACGACCTATTGCTCTTATCTGGTTTAATTAAGAGATTGATATCTCCCAAACCAGTGCTAAAGAACAGGTCTGCAATAATTTGCACGTCCAATACTACACCTCACTTTCCATTCTACACTCTTATAGTATGTTATGACTAATCTTACACATTAAATACAAAGTGTGTGATTCTTAGTGTCTTTTAAAAATTGTTTATTGCTTTTTATTATTTGTTTATTGCTTATTTCATTGATCAATGAATCTATTTCTTACTGTTTGATGCGTCGACCGAAGATAGGAATCCGTAGAGGTCCTCCTTTTGATGGTTTAGCACAGAAGAAATGATGTTGGTCAATCCTGTAGAAAGATGCTCTGGCAATTACAGATGCTGTAGCTCTCTGTTGCTCAGGTCACTTCACAGCTGATTATTAATTAATTAATGTTGTTTTACACAGCGAGAGTTGTTGAATGGTACTAGTTCATCTTCACTGCGGACTACTTCTCGAATTTCTTACTTAAATACAACTTTGCGTGATTGTAAAATTTCTGCACGTAATTTATACACGACTAGCGCATTGAAGATCCGATCGAAGAGTAACGCTACCCCTCGGTTTGAGTTGGCGTCTGTTTTAAATACGGGCTTCTGATTGGTTGTTCAAATAAATCATACGTTTTTCCAGTCTCGACAATCTTGAACAGGTCGAGCAAACATCCCATGACAGATTTGAAACGGCAGAGAATTTCTAGTCAAAATCGTACTTCCTGTGTTTGCAAATTGATTGATTACAGGTATTTGCAAATGTGTTTTCAAAGATCTGACCACAGAATATTGTTGCTTAGGTCTTTATCTGTGTGTGTGTGAAAACACCTAATTCCTACGTAGCATAATTCTCTTGTTATTCCTTTTGGCGTTCGTCTTCCGTATAACTTCTTCAATTGTTAATTATATTAACTGAGATTGCGGCTACTTATAAAGCTTTACTTGCTGAACACAATGCTGTTTTCAGAATTGCCGTATATTTATTAGTTTCGAAGTTATTGCAGGTTGAACTGATAATTTGAATTGAGTAAAGTTTCATGTTCGTACCGGTAGCGGACATCGCTGTGACGAGGTTAGAGTGAGATGGCTGCGATTGTACGCTCTCTCTCTTGCTTATGCTGCTATACTCGTACAGTCTAACACTTTCATATAACGCTCAGATAGGACGCTAATATGAATCGTTATATATACCCCCACTAGGTATAAAAAATTGATTATTTTAAGAAATCATTAATTTTTACTTCCATATTCCTTAAGGAATGGAAGTATGGTGATGGCAAAAAAAATCGTGTTCGAGATTATTGCAGATTCTGATTCTACTACACTCAAAACATGAAAAAAAGTCGTTTTCCGAAAAGTGTCTGTGTGTGTGTCTGTCTGTCTGTAGATTTTTTTTCTATGGCAAACGATAACTGCCGCAAATTCAAACAGAATCAAATAATTTTTTGCATGCAGCCCTGATTTGCAGAGTACTCGCGACCTATTGTTTTTGGTGATGATCGGTTAAGGGAAAGGGGTAGTTTACCTGTAACGTTTTATGTTTTAACAAGGGTATTTCCTATGGCAAACGATAACAGCCGCAAATTCAAACAGAATCAAAAGATTATTTGCATACAGCCCTAAATTGTAGAGTTCTCAAGACCTATTGTTTTTGGTGAAGTTCGGTTGAGGGAAAGGGATAGTTTACCTGCAACGTTTTTTTAACAAGGGTATTTTCTATGGCAAACGATAACAGCCGCAAATTCAAACAGAATCAAATAATGTTTTCCATACAGCCCTGATTTGTAGAGTACTCAAGACCTATTGTTTTTGGTGAAGATCGGTTAAGGGAAAGGGGTAGTTTACGTGTAACGTTTTATGTTTTAACAAGGGTATTTCCTATGGCAAACGATAACAGCCGCAAATTCAAACAGAATCAAAAGATTATTTGCATACAGCCCTAAATTGTAGAGTTCTCAAGAACTGTTGTTTTTGGTGAAGATCGGTTGAGGGAAAGGGGTAGTTTACCAGCAACGTTTTTTTAACAAGGGTATTTTCTATGGCAAACGATAACAGCCGCAAATTCAAACAGAATCAAATAATGTTTTGCATACATCCCTGATTTGTTGAGTACTCAAGACCTGTTGTTGTTGGTGAAGATCGGTTAAGGGGAAGGGGTAGTTTACCAGCAACGTTTTTTTATCAAGCGTATTTTCTATGGCAAACGATAACAGCCACAAATTCAAACACAATCAAATAATTTTTTGCATACGTCCCTGAATTGTAGAGGTCTCAATGACTTTCGATTTTGGTGAAGATCGGTTAAGGGGAAGGGGTAGTTTACCTGCAACCTTTTACGTTTTAACAAGAGTAAAGTACTTGAAAATTTATTTAAACTTTTTGAAACAATGGTAATTGTTAAAAATAAAATAATTTTGTTGCCAGGCAATAAAATTATAATTTTTTCATTTTAATGTAATATAATATTTTTCATTAAATACAGCAATAAAAAGGCAGGTAAGACACAGCCTGGCTGTTTCGCTGAAAATGATTTTAAAAATAAATCTTAGAATATGGAAGTCATGTATGGTTCTCCATACCGATATTTTACTTCCATATTTCCTTAAGGAATGGAAGTATGGTGATGGCAAAAAAAATCGTGTTCGAGATTATTGCAGATTCTGATTCTACTACACTCAAAACATGAAAAAAAGTCGTTTTCCGAAAAGTGTCTGTGTGTCTGTCTGTGTGTGTGTCTGTAGATTTTTTTTCTATGGCAAACGATAACTGCCGCAAATTCAAACAGAATCAAATAATTTTTTGCATACAGCCCTGATTTGTAGAGGACTCGCGACCTATTGTTTTTGGTGAAGATCGGTTGATGGAAAGGGGTAGTTTACCTGCAACGTTTTTTTTTTATCAAGGGAAATTTTTTTTTTTTGGCAAACGATAACAGCCGCAAATTCAAACAGAATCAAATAATGTTTCGTATACAGCCCTGAATTGTAGAGTTCTCAAGACATTTTGTTTTTGGTGAAGATCGGTTAAGGGAAAGGGGTAGTTTACTTGTAACGTTTTATGTTTTAACAAGGGTATTTCCTATGGCAAACAATAACAGCCGCAAATTCAAACAGAATCAAAAGATTATTTGCATACAGCCCTAAATTGTAGAGTTCTCAAGACCTATTGTTTTTGGTGAAGATCGGTTAAGGGAAAGGGGTAGTTTACCAACAACGTTTTTTTAACAAGGGTATTTTCTATGGCAAACGATAACAGCCGCAAATTCAAACAGAATCAAATAATTTTCTGCATACAGTCCTGATTTGTAGAGTACTCAAGACCTATTCTTTTTGGTGAAGATCGCTTGAGGGGAAGGGGTAGTTTACCAGCACCGTTTTTTATCAAGCGTATTTTCTATGGCAAACGATAACAGCCGCAAATTCAAACAGAATCAAATAATTTTTTGCATACAGCCCTGATTTGTAGAGTACTCGCGACCTGTTGTTTTTGGTGAAGATCGGTTGAGGGGAAGGGGTAGTTTACCTGCAACGGTTTTTTTTATCAAGGGAAATTTTATTTTGGCAAACGATAACAGCCGCAAATTCAAAGAGACTTAAATAATGGTCCGTATACAGCCCTGATTTGTAGAGTTTTCACGACCTATTGTTTTTGGTGAAGATCGGTTAAGGGAAAGGGGTAGTTTACCTGTAACGTTTTATGTTTTAACAAGGGTATTTCCTATGGCAAACGATAACAGCCGCAAATTCAAACAGAATCAAACGATTATTTGCATACAGCCCTAAATTGTAGAGTTCTCAAGACCTATTGTTTTTGGTGAAGATCGGTTGAGGGAAAGGGGTAGTTTACATGCAACGTTTTTTTAACAAGGGTATTTTTTATGGCAAACTATAACAGCCGCAAATTCAAACAGAATCAAACAATGTTTTGCATACAGCCCTGATTTGTAGAGTACTCAAGACCTATTGTTTTTGGTGAAGATCGGTTAAGGGGAAGGGGTAGTTTACCTGCACCGTTTTTTTATCAAGCGTATTTTCTATGGCAAACGATAACAGCCGCAAATTCAAACAGAATCAAATAATTTTTTGCATACATCCCTGAATTGTAGAGGTCTCAAGGACTTTCGATTTTGGTGAAGATCGGTTAAGGGGAAGGGGTAGTTTACCTGCAACCTTTTACGTTTTAACAAGAGTAAAGTACTTGCAAATTTATTTAAACTTTTTGAAACAATGGTAATTGTTAAAAATAAAATAATTTTGTTGCCAGGCAATAAAATTAAAATTTTTTAATTTTAATGTAATATAATATTTTTCATATAATACGGCAATAAAAAGGCAGGTAAGACACAAACACACAATTCACGTTATTTCTGGCCTCACTCATGTTTATTTTCTTACGTTTGCACGCTTTTTAAATGGAAAGTGCCGAAACCCACACCAACATAACGCGTGCAAGCCGAAAAAATGGACATCAATTTGCTTACTGGCGAAGCTAGTAGTTAATGAATGGGTAGGCAAAAATCTTATCTTAAATTTTTTTTAAGGAATCACTAAAAGGACGGTGGGTCAAATCGGACGCTGAGGTAGAGTTGCTGTAACCGAATGGTTCCACAAACAGCCGTAAGAATTTTACTAGCAGGGAATCTACAGGTTAGCGCAACAGTGGAACTCATGTCTTAATGTTATTGGAGACTTCTTTTAAAATCGTTGAATAAAAAATGCTTTACAGCTCTATACGTGTGTCTATTGAACAATCCTTGTATTAGTCATACACAATAATACAACTGATTGAACTTCAAATTTTTAAACTTGGTTAGTTTCTATATATATGTTTAATGTTACAAATAATTCAAATAACAATCTTGATCATCTGTTAGTTCAGCGGAATAACAGTGACACTTTTAATAACCGCATAAAATAAACACTTAGAAACAACACAGGCGCTTTAACTTAACTGTTTGGACCACAGAAGTGAGGCATGCCTCAACGCTCTATGTGTACAGCGCGGGACAATCCCCCCTCCCTACACTTCCCTATCACACCACTACATTGCTTACATACGATGTATACAAAAAACGCTGAGGCAAGTTCAGGTTGCCTCATTCGCTTTAAACGAACTATGCCGAATCTCACCTGTCACCATCTAGCGGTCGCTCAATAAAGCACGTTTCGGTTTAATAAATTTGACAGTCACAGTAACAATGTATAATCTTTACGTTATGTAGTTCATACGTATTTATAATTTTTATTCTACAGAATTTTTTAGGGTAGGCATTGCCTCAATTGCCTCCATGTAACTTCGCCACTGATATATATGTGTACAACGTTATCGGCAACAAAGAAGTAGTTTTTGTTAAAATTCCTTCCCGGGATATTTGGCCGTAGTCCAATGTTTTCTACAAAACCAGAGATTTCGGCAATGCCATCGACTTCCATCATCAGTGAAAATCGAGTGCGATAACGTGAGGTGGTATACGTTAGTGACCACAGTACTGTGGTTAAGGCTGAAGCAGTAAGTAGAAAGAAGTAGTTTCTATGGTAATATTTCATTTCGAAAATGATTTTAAATATAAATCTTAGAATATGGAAGTCATGTATGGTTCTCCATACCGATATTTTACTTCCATATTCTTTAAGGAAATGGAAGTAAGGTGATGGCAAAAAAAATTGTGTTCGAGATTATTGCAGATTCTGATTGTACTACACTCAAAACATGAAAAAAGTCGTTTTTCGAAAAGTGTGTGTGTGTGGTGTGTGTGTGTGTGTGTGTGTGTGTGTGTGTGTGTGTGTGTAGATTTTTTTTATGGCAAACGATAACAGCCGCAAATTCAAACAGAATCAAATAATGTTTTGCATACAGGCCTGATTTGTAGAGTACTCACGACTTATTGTTTTTGGTGAAGATTGGTTGAGGGAAAGGGGTAGTTTACCTTCAATGGTTTTTTTTATCAAGGGAAATTTGTTTTTTTGGCAAACGATAATAGCCGCAAATTCAAACAGAATCAAATAATGTTTCACATACAGCCCTACATTGTAGAGTTCTCAATACCTATTGTTTTTGGTGAAGATCGGTTAAGGGGAAGGGGTAGTTTACCTGCAACGTTTTATGTTTTAACAAGGGTATTTTATATGGCAAACGATAACAGCCGCAAATTCAAACAGAATCAAAAGATTATTTGCATACAGCCCTAAATTGTAGAGTTCTCAAGACATATTGTTTTTAGTGAAGATCGGTTAAGGGAAAGGCGTAGTTTACCTGCAACGTTTTTTTAACAAGGGTATTTTCTATGGCAAACGATAACAGCCCCAAATTCAAACAGAATCAAATATTTTTTTGCATACCGCCATGATTTGTAGAGTACTCAAGACCTATTGTTTTTGGTGAAGATCGGTTAAGGGAAAGGGGTAGTTTACCTGCAACGTTTTTTTATCAAGCGTATTTTCTATGGCAAACGATAACAGCCGCAAATTCAAACAGAATCAAATAAGTTTCTGCATTCCTCCCTGAATTGTAGAAATCTCAAGGATTTTCGATTTTGGTGAAGATCGGTTAAGGGGAAGGGGTAGTTTACCTGCAAACTTTTACGTTTTAACAACAGTAAAGTACTAGAAAATGCATTTAAACTTTTTCAAACAATGGTAATTGTTAAAAAATCGGTATGGAGAACCATACATGACTTCCATATTCTAAGATTTATATTTAAAATCATTTTCGAAATGAAATATTACCATAGAAACTACTTCTTTCTACTTACTGCTTCAGCCTTAACCACAGTACTGTGGTCACTAACGTATACCACCTCACGTTATCGCACTCGATTTTCACTGATGATGGAAGTCGATGGCATTGCCGAAACGTCTGGTTTTGTAGAAAACATTGGACTACGGCCAAATATCCCGGGAAGGAATTTTAACAAAAACTACTTCTTTGTTGCCGATAACGTTGTACACATATATATTGTAACGCAACATAGTTGAGGTTCCCCAACGTTACATAAAAGACTGAATGAAATATGGTCAAAGACCATACCCTGACTTAAGGTTGTTCGATAGTTCATATGTTTGAGAAGGACCTCAAGTAAAAAGGAGGCAATGACTAATATTAAATGTAAAAGAGCCAGACCAATGAATGAAATTTTTATCGTTGAGGGACTAGGGTTGAGACAAAAACCACTTACATTCAGTAAATACTCCATATATATTGCTCATATTAAACAACCACTGAGAATTAAATTAAGTCTACAGAATACTACCATTATAAATTCAGGAATATAATTCTAAGTTTGTGGACTTAATAATCTGTGTTCTGAGGGTTTCACTGGTCACAACCGCAAGGTATATTAGTTAATAACATATTAATTAAACCAGGTAACAGCATTTTAATTGTTACGAATCGCCACCTACAACGTACTACTTGGCGTTTGTTACACCGGAGTCTCTTATAACTAATTACACTCATAGACAAGATCTCTTTATAATTTGACGTCTCCAGCTGGTATCATACATTATTACATACGTCCTCACATAATTAACAAGCAGTTCGTTACTAAATTGATTACAACAGTGGGGTTTGAATAAGACGGACATTTTCGCTAGCACCGGCACATATTAGTCTCTTTACAAATTGGCACATAACAACGTGGAACTTATTTAAACACGTACTCGACACATTCTATATATTTCATTTTGTTACAAATTGCCGCCTGCAACGTGGGGCTTAAACGAAAACGAGGACGTCCATTAGTCTCTTTCTTTACAAATTGGCGCTCAACGAGTGGGCTTTAGTTAAGTAAAAACTCATATTATTTGTTACTTAACTTGAGCAGGCAACCATTAGAGGCACAGGAATGCATACGAGAGCTCTGACGAAAAGAATGGAGAAGGAACAAGAGACAGAAGAAGATAGGAGGGAAGAAGAAACAGAGGCAGGTACAGATATTGAAATGGAACAACAGGCGAGCAATACAGAGGATGCCCAAGGGGACCAACCAGAAAAAGCGGAAGCCAGAAGAGAAACAGATTGGCAAGAAATTATGAGGATAGTAGAGGGAAATTGGGGGTTCAAACGCAACACAATGTCAACTAATAGAGTCCCGCACCACCGCTGGACCCGCAGCATCCCAATGGACCACAGCATCCGCGAATTTCCGCGAATAAATTTTTTTATTTTTTTTATTTGGTTTTTTTATTTTTTTAATTAAATTGATTTGGTGGGATGAGGTTCAATGGACCACCAGCATCCGTGAATATAATTTTTTATTTTTTTAAGAAAGCTGATTTGCATATCAGTGGGTGGTGTTGGGTGGGAGGTTTTTTTATTTCATATCAGTTGGTGGGGGGGGGGGGGGTTCCAACTCGAAGCATTATAGTGTATACTAAAATATATGATCAGGTGTACCAACCTTTGCATGAGTTCAAATTTGTTGTGTGTTATAATGTATATTAAATCTATATGATCAGGTGTACCAACCTCTGTAGTATTATTATAGTGTATAGATATTTTATATGAGCAGGGTTGTCAACATTTTCTGCGGTGGGGGGAGGGAAATTCAAATATGTGATATATAGTGTATATATTAAAATATATGATCAGGGTTACCAATCTTAAATTATTGTGTGCGTGTATAGAGCAGATCTGCCAACATTTCTTTCTCTTCTGTGGTGGGAAATTCAAACTATATACGATCATAATTGTTACTCTCTCTCTCTCTCTCTCTCTCACACGGTGTGTATGTCTCTCTTTCTCTCTCTCTCGTTGTCAAACGTTATGCTCACCGGCATTATAGTGTATATTAAAATATATGATTAGGTGTACCAACCTTTACATGAGTTCAAATTTGTCGCGTGTTATAATGTATATTAAATCTATATGATCAGATGTACCAACCTCTGTATTATTCGTCCTCTCTCTCTCCCTCGCTCTCTCTCTCTCTCTCTCTCTCTCTCACGCGTTGTGTATGTCTCTCTCGTTGTCAAAAGTTATGCTCAAACTGTGGTCAGTACCGAGCGCATGTATATGAAATTAGAAAGTTTATATTTATTCGACAAATATTAACGTCCTCTCTCTCTCACACACTCTCACTTGTTTCAACTGTGTCAACAAATAGTAACGTCCTCTCTCTCTCTCTCTCTCTCTCTCTCTCTCTCTCTCTCTCTCTCTCTCTCTCTCTCTCTCTCTCTCTCTCTCTCTCTCTCTCTCTCTCTCTCTCTCACTCTCACACGTTTCAACTATGCAAGGTTCCATACCCTTTCTCCTGTCTCCCTCTCGTACATTGAGTAGTCGGTGTGATGAATAAATAATTTTAGCCCTCTTTCGTTGTCAAAACGTCGTCTTCATTTTCAATGTATTAAATAATTAATTAATAGTTTTATAATGCAGTCAGTGTGATTGATCCTTGTTAGAAATATATATATATTTAGCGTCAATGAACTACTTACCTGTTATGTTGTTACAGATGACAAATCCATACGTTAACGGCTTAGCAATCTGGTACAATACTTCTGTTTTAAGGTTGCAGTTTACACACACACACACATAGGTTCAGTAGTGTATAGCGAAATAAATTAAAATTATACACACACATGAAAACGGCGGCTGAAATTCATACAAATCTTCTGATGTAACAGTTCACAAAAAATAAATTAATTGTACACATGTTCAGAGGTGTAGAGTGAAATAAAATAAAGTCATAATTTGTTTAATGATTAAATATATTTTAACATTCACAATATAAAATTCACAATTAAATAAATACATTAGAAATTGATATTTTTCGAAAGTTTATATATAATTGTGTGTCGTACTTGTAGAAGAAGCAACCTGCAACATAACAATACAACAACAACATTAAAATCATGTTAAATATCACACACACAGATGCACACGCAACGCGCGCACATACAGACGCATACGCAACGTAATCACACACACACACACACACACACACACACACACACACACACACACACACACACACGCATACGCACACATACGCAACGCGCCCACACACAGACGCAAACGCAACGTAATCATACACATACATACAACGTGTACATGTAGGGCCAATAAACAGATAACAGATTTAAATATGCTATAGTCATTGTAAGACGTTACAATCATTGAAGTGTTTAATAAGTAAATTGTATGTATGTATATATCACTGAATAATAATAATAATAATATAATCGTTCTAGTGTTAACGTTTGCTGCAACAGGTAAAGCAGTTTACAAATAATTACATATAGGTTCAGAGGCGTATAGTGAAATAAATTAATGTGTCGTACTTGTAGAAGAAGCAACAACAACATTAAAATCATGTTAAATATCACACACACACACACACACACACACACACACACACACACACACACACACACACACACACACACACACACGCGCACGCACGCACGCACGCACGCACGCACACACGCATACGTAACGTAATCACACACAACGTACACACGTTTGGGTTACACCACACGTGCACGCACACACACACAGACGTACACGCACACATACGCAACACGTGCACACACACACACACACACACGCACACGCACACACATACAGACAACGTGCATACGAATCATGTACATGTAGGTCCAATAAAACAGATAACAGATTTAAATATGCTATAGTCATTGTATGTATGTATGTATATATCACTGAATAATAATAATATAATCGTTCTAGTGTTATCGTTTGCTGCAACAGGTAACGCAGTTTACAAATAATTACATATAGGTTCAGAGGCGTATAGTGAAATAAATTAAAAAAATTGTTTATTAAAAGTAGTTTGTCACCTTAACGAGATACAATTTCCACATGCGCTGTCTGGTTCTTCATCCCTCGAAACACAAGATGTAGGTCGCTGGGATTTATATGACGGAGTTCTTCATCTGTAAAGACGTCAGCATACCTCTTAGGTAGATATACACGATAGCGGCGCTCACAATCTTCCAACGTTACAAGCACAGACTTCCCATATCGCGTGTCCACATGCAACATGTTAACGATCGGATACTGTTTGTCCACTGTTAATTCTGCACAACGTTTGTACTCAATAGCAGAAACTGCGTTGAATTTTGTGATAAACGACATTATTTATGAGAAGTGAAGACGTCTGTATCAAGCGAGGTGGAACCATACAATGTCAGAATATTCGCTACAAAGAAGACTAGTGAAAGGAATGGTGTGGCCATCAGGAAAGTTCACTTTCATTGCCTGAAGCTTTGCATGTACATACACACAGGCAGAATTAGCGCTGTTACAAAATATATATATTAGGAAAGTCCACAGAAATAGTTATCGCCAGATCCGTTCTAAATAAGTTAATGTCTTTTCAAATAGTATTCTCTGCACTACAGTCAAACATACGCACACACAGTGATAAAAAAATTGTGTATTAAAAGTAGTTTGTTACCTTAACAAGTACTGTTATCCTACGCCGTTTTTCCTCATGCCGCGAAACACGAGATGTAGATCGCTGGGGTTTTATAAATTGTTTATTAAGTCTTTTAGAAATGGTCTTATACTTGAGCTTTGCCTGTTGACTATTGCTTTTAATTTTGTAATTTCTACAGGTGTTAACCGTTTCGGAGAAAAAAACCATTTATGGAGAAGATCCTCCTCCTCTTGTTTTGATATGGTATTTATTCTATGATCCATCCTTCTTGTTCCTATAATAATAACAGTACCTGCTTCATTATCATATACATTATGTGCTATATATAAATATATACATAAGGCTTTCAACACACACATCATAAATCCAGAACAGGAAAGGTATTATAACAAATATTACGAAAACAAGTACGTATGGTCACGTACATAGATCAACGTTTAAACAAACAGATTAATACCTGAATAAATTTTTTTTTTTTTTTAAAAACAGGACAGCGTATTATCTATATAACGTTCTGTTTCAGATAAGAATAGTTTGAATATAAAATGAAAGGGTACGTTGTATTTTGTTATGAGAAAATGCATTTCTAAATTTCGTTACATTTGACAAAAGATCTTATTGATCAGACGTATGAGTAATTATATTAATCCTTATGTAGAAAATACGCACGCATTCGTAAAATATAGCACTCAGGTGTAGGGCAATTAATCCTTTTTTGTATTGAACGTATTTAAGTAGGTCTACTCGTGATATCAGTAAATTCTGTCTAAATGTATAGTACATAAACGTACCCAGTAATCGCTTCTTGAGTTACTCGATTGATGTTCATGTTAAACGATTGATGACTCATGTAATAATACAGATTAACCTCGTATAATAATAATGACAGGACAGTGTATTTAGAACACTTAAAATTGGAAATCTACAAACTCATCAAAAATATCTGTCAAACAAAAACACCGTTCTTGACAACAGTAACTGACCTAAGCACATGTGCTTCATTAGGCAACAGACCAAAAAATCAAATAGACGACTATAAGCACAATTTAAATAAAATCTGAATATTCAATAAAATTATGTTTTTTTTTTTACTTAGTAACATATGCAAATCTTTTACTTACCTCTTAAATGTTGTTGTTGTTATACACAATAGTCGATTGTACGATGAGTGTCTCATACAAATGAGAAATAGTGACATGTCGTCTTGTGTGTATATATATATCATACGGCGGTAGCGTACACGTTTGAAAGTTGATACACATTAAATTCTCTCTCTCTCTCACACACACATTACAGAGATTGATATTAATTGCATGTATGTTCAGAGGTTTGGTGTCTAAATCGATGCATTTTACTTTCACTTTCTAATTTGACACATGGCTTACTTCCATACATAAATAGCTATCGTCTACGAGTGTTGCTAAACGAAATTAAAAAATGTTGTAATACATAACGTCCTATGAAATAAATATGGTATGTTTTTAGGACAGCCAAAAGCATGAAAGTATTATTTAAATCTGTATGGAAGTCATATATAAATATCGAGTCAGCGCGACACAACGTAACATGATTCATGTCAACGTCGTATGTATGTGTGTGCGTGTGCGTCTATGTGTTCGTGTGTGTGCGTGTTTGGTTACGTTGCGTATGCGTCTGTGTGCGTGCACGTCGGATGTGTGATTACGTGTGCGTCTGCATTATCGTTATTTTGACTGAGCTATGTTTCTACCCTAGAAATTTCGATGTTTGTGGACATAGTATGTCATTCGTAGACGATAGAGTGGAAAGAAGGTGACAAACCTATGAAGGAACATGAAAAAGTTTCATCTACATGACAATTTCTAAACGATGTTAAGAGTGAGACTTTTCATACACGCACCAATAGACATAGTATGTATGACTCAAACGTTAATTCGCATCAGCAAGTTTGCACGCTACATAATTACAAAAATAATTTCTTAACTGTGACAATTGGTATTGAACTTTTTACCTTGTTCAGTCTGCTCCTCCCCACGTTCCTGCTGAAGGTTAGCTAGTCGTGGTTTTGGACTTGATAATGATTGAGACACTGAAAGGCCTCGTCCGAAGCATGACAGGTAGCAGTTCAGCAAGTAAGCACGACAAAGTTGGAATTACAGAGACTGCTTATTTAAATAACAATTAAGATGAATGAAGATGATTCGTCAATTTGATACCTGAAGGAAGAGAGAATGTACAGGTGAACATATGGACGTAGACTTGTCAGTTTGGCTATTCCTGCCGTTACCTCGACACTTCGAGCTGTTACGACTTTTTTAACTCTACAGTCACATTAAATTTGTAAAGTGGGCAACCAGAGTATCCTATCGAGGTAACAACGTCTCTTTCTGCTAAAACCTCTGTGTAGTAGTCAGTGAGTTGACGGAAGAAACGGTAATGGAAGTAATCATAATCAGCTGGAAGGATTAAACAAAGGATGGTGTGTTCCGGCCTCAAACAATTAAAGAGTCTAGAGCTGGCCACTCCAGCGCTTCCTCGAACGCCCCAAACCTCTCCGTCCTTTCTGCTTGTAGTTCCATGTCGTGCTTACTTGCTGAACTGCTACCTGTCATGCTTCGGACGAGGCCTTTCAGTGTCTCAATCATTATCAAGTCCAAAACCACGACTAGCTAACCTTCAGCAGGAACGTGGGGAGGAGCAGACTGAACAAGGTAAAAAGTTCAATACCAATTGTCACAGTTAAGAAATTATTTTTGTAATTATGTAGCGTGCAAACTTGCTGATGCGAATTAACGTTTGAGTCATACATACTATGTCTATTGGTGCGTGTATGAAAAGTCTCACTCTTAACATCGTTTATAAATTGTCATGTAGATGAAACTTTTTCATGTTCCTTCATAGGTTTGTCACCTTCTTTCCACTCTATCGTCTACGAATGACATACTATGTCCACAAACATCGAAATTTCTAGGGTAGAAACATAGCTCAGTCAAAATAACGATAATGCAGACGCACACGTAATCACACATCCGACGTGCACGCACACAGACGCATACGCAACGTAACCAAACACGCACACACACGAACACATAGACGCACACGCACACACATACATACGACGTTGACATGAATCATGTTACGTTGTGTCGCGCTGACTCGATATTTATATATGACTTCCATACAGATTTAAATAATACTTTCATGCTTTTGGCTGTCCTAAAAACATACCATATTTATTTCATAGGACGTTATGTATTACAACATTTTTTAATTTCGTTTAGCAACACTCGTAGACGATAGCTATTTATGTATGGAAGTAAGCCATGTGTCAAATTAGAAAGTGAAAGTAAAATGCATCGATTTAGACACCAAACCTCTGAACATACATGCAATTAATATCAATCTCTGTAATGTGTGTGTGAGAGAGAGAGAGAATTTAATGTGTATCAACTTTCAAACGTGTACGCTACCGCCGTATGATATATATATACACACAAGACGACATGTCACTATTTCTCATTTGTATGAGACACTCATCGTACAATCGACTATTGTGTATAACAACAACAACATTTAAGAGGTAAGTAAAAGATTTGCATATGTTACTAAGTAAAAAAAAAACATAATTTTATTGAATATTCAGATTTTATTTAAATTGTGCTTATAGTCGTCTATTTGATTTTTTGGTCTGTTGCCTAATGAAGCACATGTGCTTAGGTCAGTTACTGTTGTCAAGAACGGTGTTTTTGTTTGACAGATATTTTTGATGAGTTTGTAGATTTCCAATTTTAAGTGTTCTAAATACACTGTCCTGTCATTATTATTATACGAGGTTAATCTGTATTATTACATGAGTCATCAATCGTTTAACATGAACATCAATCGAGTAACTCAAGAAGCGATTACTGGGTACGTTTATGTACTATACATTTAGACAGAATTTACTGATATCACGAGTAGACCTACTTAAATACGTTCAATACAAAAAAGGATTAATTGCCCTACACCTGAGTGCTATATTTTACGAATGCGTGCGTATTTTCTACATAAGGATTAATATAATTACTCATACGTCTGATCAATAAGATCTTTTGTCAAATGTAACGAAATTTAGAAATGCATTTTCTCATAACAAAATACAACGTACCCTTTCATTTTATATTCAAACTATTCTTATCTGAAACAGAACGTTATATAGATAATACGCTGTCCTGTTTTAAAAAAAAAAAAAAAAATTTATTCAGGTATTAATCTGTTTGTTTAAACGTTGATCTATGTACGTGACCATACGTACTTGTTTTCGTAATATTTGTTATAATACCTTTCCTGTTCTGGATTTATGATGTGTGTGTTGAAAGCCTTATGTATATATTTATATATAGCACATAATGTATATGATAATGAAGCAGGTACTGTTATTATTATAGGAACAAGAAGGATGGATCATAGAATAAATACCATATCAAAACAAGAGGAGGAGGATCTTCTCCATAAATGGTTTTTTTCTCCGAAACGGTTAACACCTGTAGAAATTACAAAATTAAAAGCAATAGTCAACAGGCAAAGCTCAAGTATAAGACCATTTCTAAAAGACTTAATAAACAATTTATAAAACCCCAGCGATCTACATCTCGTGTTTCGCGGCATGAGGAAAAACGGCGTAGGATAACAGTACTTGTTAAGGTAACAAACTACTTTTAATACACAATTTTTTTATCACTGTGTGTGCGTATGTTTGACTGTAGTGCAGAGAATACTATTTGAAAAGACATTAACTTATTTAGAACGGATCTGGCGATAACTATTTCTGTGGACTTTCCTAATATATATATTTTGTAACAGCGCTAATTCTGCCTGTGTGTATGTACATGCAAAGCTTCAGGCAATGAAAGTGAACTTTCCTGATGGCCACACCATTCCTTTCACTAGTCTTCTTTGTAGCGAATATTCTGACATTGTATGGTTCCACCTCGCTTGATACAGACGTCTTCACTTCTCATAAATAATGTCGTTTATCACAAAATTCAACGCAGTTTCTGCTATTGAGTACAAACGTTGTGCAGAATTAACAGTGGACAAACAGTATCCGATCGTTAACATGTTGCATGTGGACACGCGATATGGGAAGTCTGTGCTTGTAACGTTGGAAGATTGTGAGCGCCGCTATCGTGTATATCTACCTAAGAGGTATGCTGACGTCTTTACAGATGAAGAACTCCGTCATATAAATCCCAGCGACCTACATCTTGTGTTTCGAGGGATGAAGAACCAGACAGCGCATGTGGAAATTGTATCTCGTTAAGGTGACAAACTACTTTTAATAAACAATTTTTTTAATTTATTTCACTATACGCCTCTGAACCTATATGTAATTATTTGTAAACTGCGTTACCTGTTGCAGCAAACGATAACACTAGAACGATTATATTATTATTATTCAGTGATATATACATACATACATACAATGACTATAGCATATTTAAATCTGTTATCTGTTTTATTGGACCTACATGTACATGATTCGTATGCACGTTGTCTGTATGTGTGTGCGTGTGCGTGTGTGTGTGTGTGTGCACGTGTTGCGTATGTGTGCGTGTACGTCTGTGTGTGTGTGCGTGCACGTGTGGTGTAACCCAAACGTGTGTACGTTGTGTGTGATTACGTTACGTATGCGTGTGTGCGCGGGCGCGCGCGCGCGCGCGGTGTGTGTGTGTGTGTGTGATATTTAACATGATTTTAATGTTGTTGTTGCTTCTTCTACAAGTACGACACATTAATTTATTTCACTATACGCCTCTGAACCTATATGTAATTATTTGTAAACTGCTTTACCTGTTGCAGCAAACGTTAACACTAGAACGATTATATTATTATTATTATTCAGTGATATATACATACATACAATTTACTTATTAAACACTTCAATGATTGTAACGTCTTACAATGACTATAGCATATTTAAATCTGTTATCTGTTTATTGGCCCTACATGTACACGTTGTATGTATGTGTATGATTACGTTGCGTTTGCGTCTGTGTGTGGGCGCGTTGCGTATGTGTGCGTATGCGTATGTGTGTGTGTGTGTGTGTGATTACGTTGCGTATGCGTCTGTATGTGCGCGCGTTGCGTGTGCATCTGTGTGTGTGATATTTAACATGATTTTAATGTTGTTGTTGTATTGTTATGTTGCAGGTTGCTTCTTCTACAAGTACGACACACAATTATATATAAACTTTCGAAAAATATCAATTTCTAATGTATTTATTTAATTGTGAATTTTATATTGTGAATGTTAAAATATATTTAATCATTAAACAAATTATGACTTTATTTTATTTCACTCTACACCTCTGAACATGTGTACAATTAATTTATTTTTTGTGAACTGTTACATCAGAAGATTTGTATGAATTTCAGCCGCCGTTTTCATGTGTGTGTATAATTTTAATTTATTTCGCTATACACTACTGAACCTATGTGTGTGTGTGTGTAAACTGCAACCTTAAAACAGAAGTATTGTACCAGATTGCTAAGCCGTTAACGTATGGATTTGTCATCTGTAACAACATAACAGGTAAGTAGTTCATTGACGCTAAATATATATATATTTCTAACAAGGATCAATCACACTGACTGCATTATAAAACTATTAATTAATTATTTAATACATTGAAAATGAAGACGACGTTTTGACAACGAAAGAGGGCTAAAATTATTTATTCATCACACCGACTACTCAATGTACGAGAGGGAGACAGGAGAAAGGGTATGGAACCTTGCATAGTTGAAACGTGTGAGAGTGAGAGAGAGAGAGAGAGAGAGAGAGAGAGAGAGAGAGAGAGAGAGAGAGAGAGAGAGAGAGAGAGAGAGAGAGAGAGAGAGAGAGAGAGAGAGAGAGAGGACGTTACTATTTGTTGACACAGTTGAAACAAGTGAGAGTGTGTGAGAGAGAGAGGACGTTAATATTTGTCGAATAAATATAAACTTTCTAATTTCATATACATGCGCTCGGTACTGACCACAGTTTGAGCATAACGTTTGACAACGAGAGAGACATACACAACGCGTGAGAGAGAGAGAGAGAGAGAGAGAGAGAGAGAGAGGGAGAGAGAGAGGACGAATAATACAGAGGTTGGTACATCTGATCATATAGATTTAATATACATTATAACACGCGACAAATTTGAACTCATGTAAAGGTTGGTACACCTAATCATATATTTTAATATACACTATAATGCCGGTGAGCATAACGTTTGACAACGAGAGAGAGAGAAAGAGAGACATACACACCGTGTGAGAGAGAGAGAGAGAGAGAGTAACAATTATGATCGTATATAGTTTGAATTTCCCACCACAGAAGAGAAAGAAATGTTGGCAGATCTGCTCTATACACGCACACAATAATTTAAGATTGGTAACCCTGATCATATATTTTAATATATACACTATATAACACATATTTGAATTTCCCTCCCCCCACCGCAGAAAATGTTGACAACCCTGCTCATATAAAATATCTATACACTATAATAATACTACAGAGGTTGGTACACCTGATCATATAGATTTAATATACATTATAACACACAACAAATTTGAACTCATGCAAAGGTTGGTACACCTGATCATATATTTTAGTATACACTATAATGCTTCGAGTTGGAACCCCCCCCCACCCACTGATATGAAATAAAAAAACCTCCCACCCAACACCACCCACTGATATGCAAATCAGCTTTCTTAAAAAAATAAAAAATTATATTCACGGATGCTGGTGGTCCATTGAACCTCATCCCACCAAATCAATTTAATTAAAAAAATAAAAAAACCAAATTAAAAAAATAAAAAAATTTATTCGCGGAAATTCGCGGATGCTGTGGTCCATTGGGATGCTGCGGGTCCAGCGGTGGTGCGGGACTCTATTAGTTGACATTGTGTTGCGTTTGAACCCCCAATTTCCCTCTACTGAGGATGATGATGGAGAAAATTGATAGCATTAAGGAAAGCAATAAACAAACAATAGATGAAAATTTTAAGAAACAGGAAGAAAACTCAGAAAAGCTAGAAAATTAAATAGACAGTATCAAAGAAGATAATAGACAAACTAATGAAAAATAGACAGTATCAAAGAAGATAATAGACAAACTAATGAAAAAATAGACAGTATTAAGGAAAGTACTAGTGAACTTTTAAGGCAAACCATATTTCCATATTTCCTTAAGGAATGGAAGTATGGTGATGGCAAAAAAAATCGTGTTCGAGATTATTGCAGATTCTGATTCTACTACACTCAAAACATGAAAAAAAGTCGTTTTCCGAAAAGTGTCTGTGTGTGTGTCTGTGTGTCTGTGTGTCTGTCTGTGTGTGTGTCTGTAGATTTTTTTTCTATGGCAAACGATAACTGCCGCAAATTCAAACAGAATCAAATAATTTTTTGCATACAGCCCTGATTTGTAGAGGACTCGCGACCTATTGTTTTTGGTGAAGATCGGTTGATGGAAAGGGGTAGTTTAACTGCAACGGTTTTTTTTTATCAAGGGAAATTTTTTTTTTTGGCAAACGATAACAGCCGCAAATTCAAACAGAATCAAATAGTGTTTCGTATACAGCCCTGAATTGTAGAGTTCTCAAGACCTTTTGTTTTTGGTGAAGATCGGTTAAGGGAAAGGGGTAGTTTACTAGTAACGTTTTATGTTTTAACAAGGGTATTTCCTATGGCAAACGATAACAGCCGCAAATTCAAACAGAATCAAAAGATTATTTGCATACAGCCCTAAATTGTAGAGTTCTCAAGAACTATTGTTTTTTGTGAAGATCGGTTAAGGGAAAGGGGTAGTTTACCTACAACGTTTTTTTAACAAGGGTATTTTCTATGGCAAACGATAACAGCCGCAAATTCAAACAGAATCAAATAATTTTCTGCATACAGTCCTGATTTGTAGAGCACTCAAGATCTATTCTTTTTGGTGAAGATCGGTTGAGGGGAAGGGGTAGTTTACCTGCACCGTTTTTTATCAAGCGTATTTTCTATGGCAAACGATAACTGCCGCAAATTCAAACAGAATCAAATAATTTTTTGCATACAGCCCTGATTTGTAGAGTACTCGCGACCTGTTGTTTTTGGTGAAGATCGGTTGAGGGGAAGGGGTAGTTTACCTGCAACGGTTTTTTTTATCAAGGGAAATTTTATTTTGGCAAACGATAACAGCCGCAAATTCAAAGAGACTTAAATAATGTTTCGTATACAGCCCTGATTTGTAGAGTTTTCACGACCTATTGTTTTTGGTGAAGATCGGTTAAGGGAAAGGGGTAGTTTACCTGTAACGTTTTATGTTTTAACAAGGGTATTTCCTATGGCAAACGATAACAGCCGCAAATTCAAACAGAATCAAACGATTATTTGCATACAGCCCTAAATTGTAGAGTTCTCAAGACCTATTGTTTTTGGTGAAGATCGGTTGAGGGAAAGGGGTAGTTTACATGCAACGTTTTTTTAACAAGGGTATTTTTTATGGCAAACGATAACAGCCGCAAATTCAAACAGAATCAAACAATGTTTTGCATACAGCCCTGATTTGTAGAGTACTCAAGACCTGTTGTTTTTGGTGAAGATCGGTTAAGGGAAAGGGGTAGTTTACCTGCACCGTTTTTTTATCAAGCGTATTTTCTATGGCAAACGATAACAGCCGCAAATTCAAACAGAATCAAATAATTTTTTGCATACGTCCCTGAATTCTAGAGGTCTCAAGGACTTTCGATTTTGGTGAAGATCGGTTAAGGGGAAGGGGTAGTTTACCTGCAACCTTTTACGTTTTAACAAGAGTAAAGTACTTGCAAATTTATTTAAACTTTTTGAAACAATGGTAATTGTTAAAAATAAAATAATTTTGTTGCCAGGCAATAAAATTAAAATTTTTTAATTTTAATGTAATATAATATTTTTCATATAATACGGCAATAAAAAGGCAGGTAAGACACAAACACACAATTCACGTTATTTCTGGCCTCACTCATGTTTATTTTCTTACGTTTGCACGCTTTTTAAATGGAAAGTGCCGAAACCCACACCAACATAACGCGTGCAAGCCGAAAAAATGGACATCAATTTGCTTACTGGCGAAGCTAGTAGTTAATGAATGGGTAGGCAAAAATCTTATCTTAAATTTTTTTTAAGGAATCACTAAAAGGACGGTGGGTCAAATCGGACGCTGAGGTAGAGTTGCTGTAACCGAATGGTTCCACAAACAGCCGTAAGAATTTTACTAGCAGGGAATCTACAGGTTAGCGCAACAGTGGAACTCATGTCTTAATGTTATTGGAGACTTCTTTTAAAATCGTTGAATAAAAAATGCTTTACAGCTCTATACGTGTGTCTATTGAACAATCCTTGTATTAGTCATACACAATAATACAACTGATTGAACTTCAAATTTTTAAACTTGGTTAGTTTCTATATATATGTTTAATGTTACAAATAATTCAAATAACAATCTTGATCATCTGTTAGTTCAGCGGAATAACAGTGACACTTTTAATAACCGCATAAAATAAACACTTAGAAACAACACAGGCGCTTTAACTTAACTGTTTGGACCACAGAAGTGAGGCATGCCTCAACGCTCTATGTGTACAGCGCGGGACAATCCCCCCTCCCTACACTTCCCTATCACACCACTACATTGCTTACATACGATGTATACAAAAAACGCTGAGGCAAGTTCAGGTTGCCTCATTCGCTTTAAACGAACTATGCCGAATCTCACCTGTCACCATCTAGCGGTCGCTCAATAAAGCACGTTTCGGTTTAATAAATTTGACAGTCACAGTAACAATGTATAATCTTTACGTTATGTAGTTCATACGTATTTATAATTTTTATTCTACAGAATTTTTTAGGGTAGGCATTGCCTCAATTGCCTCCATGTAACTTCGCCACTGATATATATGTGTACAACGTTATCGGCAACAAAGAAGTAGTTTTTGTTAAAATTCCTTCCCGGGATATTTGGCCGTAGTCCAATGTTTTCTACAAAACCAGAGATTTCGGCAATGCCATCGACTTCCATCATCAGTGAAAATCGAGTGCGATAACGTGAGGTGGTATACGTTAGTGACCACAGTACTGTGGTTAAGGCTGAAGCAGTAAGTAGAAAGAAGTAGTTTCTATGGTAATATTTCATTTCGAAAATGATTTTAAATATAAATCTTAGAATATGGAAGTCATGTATGGTTCTCCATACCGATATTTTACTTCCATATTCTTTAAGGAAATGGAAGTAAGGTGATGGCAAAAAAAATTGTGTTCGAGATTATTGCAGATTCTGATTGTACTACACTCAAAACATGAAAAAAGTCGTTTTTCGAAAAGTGTGTGTGTGTGGTGTGTGTGTGTGTGTGTGTGTGTGTGTGTGTGTGTGTGTGTGTGTGTGTGTGTGTAGATTTTTTTTATGGCAAACGATAACAGCCGCAAATTAAAACAGAATCAAATAATGTTTTGCATACAGGCCTGATTTGTAGAGTACTCACGACTTATTGTTTTTGGTGAAGATGGGTTAAGGGAAAGGGGTAGTTTACCTTCAATGGTTTTTTTTATCAAGGGAAATTTGTTTTTTTGGCAAACGATAACAGCCGCAAATTCAAACAGAATCAAATAATGTTTCACATACAGCCCTACATTGTAGAGTTCTCAATACCTATTGTTTTTGGTGAAGATCGGTTAAGGGGAAGGGGTAGTTTACCTGCAACGTTTTATGTTTTAACAAGGGTATTTTATATGGCAAACGATAACAGCCGCAAATTCAAACAGAATCAAAAGATTATTTGCATACAGCCCTAAATTGTAGAGTTCTCAAGACATATTGTTTTTAGTGAAGATCGGTTAAGGGAAAGGCGTAGTTTACCTGCAACGTTTTTTTAACAAGGGTATTTTCTATGGCAAACGATAACAGCCCCAAATTCAAACAGAATCAAATATTTTTTTGCATACCGCCCTGATTTGTAGAGTACTCAAGACCTATTGTTTTTGGTGAAGATCGGTTAAGGGAAAGGGGTAGTTTACCTGCAACGTTTTTTTATCAAGCGTATTTTCTATGGCAAACGATAACAGCCGCAAATTCAAACAGAATCAAATAAGTTTCTGCATTCCTCCCTGAATTGTAGAAATCTCAAGGATTTTCGATTTTGGTGAAGATCGGTTAAGGGGAAGGGGTAGTTTACCTGCAAACTTTTACGTTTTAACAACAGTAAAGTACTAGAAAATGCAATTAAACTTTTTCAAACAATGGTAATTGTTAAAAAATCGGTATGGAGAACCATACATGACTTCCATATTCTAAGATTTATATTTAAAATCATTTTCGAAATGAAATATTACCATAGAAACTACTTCTTTCTACTTACTGCTTCAGCCTTAACCACAGTACTGTGTTCACTAACGTATACCACCTCACGTTATCGCACTCGATTTTCACTGATGATGGAAGTCGATGGCATTGCCGAAACGTCTGGTTTTGTAGAAAACATTGGACTACGGCCAAATATCCCGGGAAGGAATTTTAACAAAAACTACTTCTTTGTTGCCGATAACGTTGTACACATATATATTGTAACGCAACATAGTTGAGGTTCCCCAACGTTACATAAAAGACTGAATGAAATATGGTCAAAGACCATACCCTGACTTAAGGTTGTTCGATAGTTCATATGTTTGAGAAGGACCTCAAGTAAAAAGGAGGCAATGACTAATATTAAATGTAAAAGAGCCAGACCAATGAATGAAATTTTTATCGTTGAGGGACTAGGGTTGAGACAAAAACCACTTACATTCAGTAAATACTCCATATATATTGCTCATATTAAACAACCACTGAGAATTAAATTAAGTCTACAGAATACTACCATTATAAATTCAGGAATATAATTCTAAGTTTGTGGACTTAATAATCTGTGTTCTGAGGGTTTCACTGGTCACAACCGCAAGGTATATTAGTTAATAACATATTAATTAAACCAGGTAACAGCATTTTAATTGTTACGAATCGCCACCTACAACGTACTACTTGGCGTTTGTTACACCGGAGTCTCTTATAACTAATTACACTCATAGACAAGATCTCTTTATAATTTGACGTCTCCAGCTGGTATCATACATTATTACATACGTCCTCACATAATTAACAAGCAGTTCGTTACTAAATTGATTACAACAGTGGGGTTTGAATAAGACGGACATTTTCGCTAGCACCGGCACATATTAGTCTCTTTACAAATTGGCACATAACAACGTGGAACTTATTTAAACACGTACTCGACACATTCTATATATTTCATTTTGTTACAAATTGCCGCCTGCAACGTGGGGCTTAAACGAAAACGAGGACGTCCATTAGTCTCTTTCTTTACAAATTGGCGCTCAACGAGTGGGCTTTAGTTAAGTAAAAACTCATATTATTTGTTACTTAACTTGAGCAGGCAACCATTAGAGGCACAGGAATGCATACGAGAGCTCTGACGAAAAGAATGGAGAAGGAACAAGAGACAGAAGAAGATAGGAGGGAAGAAGAAACAGAGGCAGGTACAGATATTGAAATGGAACAACAGGCGAGCAATACAGAGGATGCCCAAGGGGACCAACCAGAAAAAGCGGAAGCCAGAAGAGAACCAGATTGGCAAGAAATTATGAGGATGATGATGGAGAAAATTGATAGCATTAAGGAAAGCAATAAACAAACAATAGATGAAAATTTTAAGAAACAGGAAGAAAACTCAGAAAAGCTAGAAAATAAAATAGACAGTATCAAAGAAGATAATAGACAAACTAATGAAAAATAGACAGTATAAAAGAAGATAATAGACAAACTAATGAAAAAATAGACAGTATTAAGGAAAGTACTAGTGAACTTTTAAGGCAAACCATAAATGAAAATAATGAACGATTGAAGGCCGATTTTAGACAAATCAATGAAAAGATAGACAGTATAAATGAAAATTCAGAAAAGCTGGAAAATAAAATAGACAGTATTAATGAGAACTCAAGAAAACAAAACGAAATTTTGAGCGAAAATTTAATCAAGCAGATGAATGAAAAGTTTGACAAGAATGACGAGAATTTGAGACAGATTCAAGACGATAACAAAATAATGAACGAAAAACTTGAGGAAAACAATAAACGAATGAAAGCAGATCTTGAGAAAATCAATGAGGATAATCTTATACGAATCGATGAGAGAATTGAACATTCTAACCAGGAAATAAGGGAAAATGTTGAAAAACAGAATGAAGTATTAAGACAAGTTATCAATAAGAAAATTGAGGACGCTAGTGAGGCAATCAGCCAGAAGGTAGTTAAGAACGACGGCGAAAGAAAACAGGAGATCGCGGAAACAAATAGAAAACTGAAAGCGACCGATGAAGTTATTATACGAAATAGAGCTGAACTAGAGGTCAAGCTAGGCCATATAGAAGAAGAAAACCGAATTCAAGTGGAATCAATACGAACTGATTGCGGAAACCAGCATCGAAATTTAGATACGATCATGAACGAAGTACAGGAGCAAGGACAACGTAACCAGGATAGAATCGAGAACCTACAACGGTCAGTTGACAACCGATCGATCACTGTCCCATATACACAACATATAGACGACCGGGAGACCATCAACTTTAAGACATACAGGAGAAATCCAATGGAATTCTTGGAACGGGTCGGCGAACAAATTATGAGAACCGGTGAAAACAGGTGGCCAATAATTCGTCGTTATTTAGACGATCATTTTAAAGAAACTTATGATAACTGGTGGACAGCCACCAGGCACGAGATACGAAGCTACGAAGAATTTAAAATAGCTTTTAAAGCCAGATACTGGTCAGACGCCACCCAGAACGTAGTGAGGGAGAGCATCAGTTATGGAAGATATGACGCCAGCAGGGGAACAACACTTACCGCCTACTTCCTGGGAAAAGTATGTTTGGCAAGACATCTTGAACCAAAAATCCCAGAGGAAATTCTCGTCACCAGGTTAGCATACCACTATGATAACGGTATATCAATAGCACGATCGGGTGGACAAATAAAAACTATACAGGCCATGTCAACGCTATTAGAAGAGCACGAGCGTGAAGTACACTATCGAAGGAGTCGTCAGAGAAACGACCAGTACGGGAACAGGGATTTCCCAGACTATAACAATAGAAACAATAACCATAACAGTCATGAGGCGAATAACCGGACGAACTATAATGGCAGGCCTGGTAATTATGGTAATGAGGCGTACCAACGGCAAAATAACAACAACAGCCCAAGGAACAACGGAAACAATTACGGGAATAGACAGAGTATTCCGAACAACCAATATAACCGGTCGTATAACCCAAATTACCAGAATCGGAACACGAACAACCGAAATTATGATAACAGCAACCGTAATCCGAATAACCAAAACCAAAACTACAGAAGAGTTAATTATGTGGGGGCGTACGACAATTATAACGGGAGGACATACTACCAAGGACGTCGAAGTTTTGATAGGGACACCGATTGGAACCAGTACAGTAATAACGATCGAAGGGAGACTAGAACTAATAGGGGCAGAAGTCGGAGTCAGGAGGACTACCGCCGGATTAATTACGAAGAAGACCGCCAACGGCCGGAACCCAGGTCAACAGAAAATGAAATAAGTCAAACAAACCAAACCGGCAGAGGAGACGAAGAATCCGAGCCGATTTTAAACATCACACGGCAGTGAAAACACTAGCAGGACCCTCACTGAACCACTCTATCGGGTTTAACGACATAAGGAACCACAGTAAAAATAATAAATGTATCACGATTATTTGTAGTAACTACTTGAAAAATTTAAGGGACGAGTTGTTGGAAGAAGAAGACGGAAATCCAAGAAAGAATAGTAACGAAATAATTTACATAACGGCAGAGATCAACAGTGTACAAACCAAAATTATGATAGACACTGGGGCTAACGTGTCGCTAATCGACGCAATAGAACTAAACAAAATAATTGAAGAAGGGAAGAAGCATATACTTACGTTACCAATAAGCAACATTGTACTGATAGGGGCAACGGGACGTCAAATTAGAACGGTCAGGAAACAAGCAAGGTTGGAGTTAACGAGTAACAATAAAACAATCCCAATGACTTTTCTAGTAGCCAGTGGCTTACCATTTAACATGTTAATCGGTTGTGACATGCTGAAACAATATTCAGCTATCATTGACATGAACAGGTCAAAATTATCGTTAAAAAGCAATCAAACAGAATGGACGGCTGACTTAGTTAACAGCGACAGTACGACACCAACCCGAGTAACATATCATATACAAAGAAAGTTAGATCAACAGGAACAATCACCAAGTAATAATATCTTTTACGAGTTGGACGATGAGCAAATGTGGCATGACAAAATTAATGAGATCCGTAAATTTGAATGTGGAATAACTAACATGCAAAAGGAACGATTAGTTGAAGTGTACAATAGATATCGCCATGTATTTTCAAATATACCTGGCAAGGTAAGAGATTACCAATGCAAAATAGAGTTTCGAGAACCTGTAAATTTCAACAAAAAATCATACCCAGTCGCTTACTCACTGAAGGAAGCTGTGAGGGCAGAAATTGATAGATTAATAGACGAGGACATCATCGAACCCAGTTATTCACCGTATACCAGCCCTATCCTCGCTGTCCCGAAGAAAGGTGGCCAAGTAAGAATTTGCTTAGATGCAAGGGAAATCAATAAAGTAATAGTGAATGACCGAACATCCCCAGGGGAAATCGAGGAAATACTTAAAAAGTTCCATGGAATCAAATACATCAGCACGTGGGATACCGTCTGTGGATACTGGCAAGTCGAACTCCATCCAGAGAGCCGCAAATACATGGCATTCATTTTCGAAGGCCGAAATTACCAATTTAAACGGTTGCCATTCGGACTAGTTAATTCAGTAGCCGTGTTTGTAAAAATCATGGACCAAATCCTCGGACAGGAAACACTCCAATATACAACAATCTATGTGGATGATATTTTGATAACTTCGACCAATTGGAATGACCATTGCCAACGAGTAGAGCAAGTGCTAAAAAGGCTGTCGGAGAACCATATTACATTAAAGCTGGAGAAATCAAAATTGATAGCGAACGAAGTGAAATTTTTAGGATTTAACTTGTCGGAGCAGGGGATCACCCCATCCCAAGAAAAAATTGAGTCAATTCAAAAATTCCCAAAACCAAGGAACAGGAAACAGCTCCAATCATTCCTCGGCATATGTAATTATTACCGTAAATTTCAAGAACATTATTCGGAATTAACATCAAGATTTGTACGCCAATTATCATCCAAGGACAAGTGGACGTGGGGAGAAGAGCAAGATGCCACGCTTGAACTAATTAAAACTAAATTTTTGGAGTCAATAATGTTACACCACCCCAATTTCAATAAACAATTTTTTATGAATTGTGACGCCAGTGATGTCAGTTTGGGATCTGTTCTTTATCAGGAGGATAATGAAGGGAACCATCAAGTGATCAGTTTCGCTAGTCGAGTCCTGAATAGTTGTGAAAAAAACTATAATGTAACGGAGAAAGAGCTTTTGAGTGTTGTATTTTCCTGTAACAAGTTCAGGACCTACATTTTAGGATACAAGACGACCGTCAGAACTGATCACAAGTCAATTTCATTTCTAAAAAGTTGTAAGTTGAATCATGGAAGATTGACCAGGTGGAGCCTGACACTGCAAGAGTATAACCTAAATTGGGAATACATTCCTGGAAAAGGAAACATCATTGCAGATACATTATCACGGATCAATATCAGGGACCAGACGTTTGAGGGGGAAAAAGAAACCATAATTAAACTATACCATATCATCAGTAATAGATCTGACCTGACTAATATAATAACAGGACTCGAACAACAGCAGAAACAGGACCCCAGATTGAAAAAAATTTTTGACAGGCTTGGAGAACAAGACGACCGCATAACACAATTTTACTGCGAACACCAACAAATACTATTCATTAAGACGCATTACAAACTTAAAACCTGGAAAATTGTTATACCACAAAATATAGAAAAGGATATCATAATGGATTACCATATCAGGTATGGCCACATGGGAGCATTGAAGGTAGTCAAAGCACTCCAAGAACACGTATACATCAGGGATGTTAACAGAAAGGTGCGAAACCAGATTAAACGTTGCCACATATGCCAGCTCGTAAAAGTTAACAATCACAGGAAGGAAGGCACAATGATGCCAATCACATCATCAAATAGATTAGAAAAAGTATTTGTCGATATTTGCGGCCCATTCCCGCGAAGTGGGGGAAGGCACCAGTATAAATATTTTATAATTCTATTCGACCATTATACCAGATTCACGAAACTATACCCGATCAACCGGGCGACGACGCAAAAGATATTAAACATTATATGTCAAAATTACATTAGTGAGGTAGGAGTTCCGAAATCCATTATTACTGACCACGGAACACAATTTAAGGGGAGCAAGTGGAAAGACACTCTACGGGAAAAGGGAATCAAGACGTATAAAACATCTGTATACCACCCGAGCAGCAACCCGGCCGAACGAGTATTAAGGGAAGTAGGGAGGATCCTACGCACGTATTGCTTTAACCAACAGAGAAAATGGTCCGAGTATTTAACAGCTGCAGAAGATTTCATAAACTTATCACACCACCAATTTATCGAAATGACCCCCTATACAGCAATGTTCCAGAGACCACCACCCAGAGAGATAGCGGAATTAATACAATTCCCTAGCGGAGATGAATATAAATTTAACAGTGTAAAATTTTACGAGAATATACTAGAACGAACCGAGAGAACGAGAAGAAAATACCAGCAATTTCAACCAAAACCGGAGCGATACTTAGTGGGAGACAAGATACTATTGAAGAATCGAGAATTGCCCAGTACAATGGAAGGCATTGCTAAAAAGTTGTTACTATTGTACACGGGACCGTATACTGTAATTAAAGATAACGGAAATAATACCTATGAAATATTGGATCCCCATACACTAAAGAAGAAGGGTACATACAACCAATCCTCAATTAAGCGATACTATGAATTGGTTGATGACAAAATAAATACAACAATGATAACTAGGACAGAAAAAATATGAAAAAAAATGCACATAAACTTAATACAGACAAGGTGATTTAATGAAAAAACCCAAAATTCCAAAAGACGTAAGGACATCTTACTCATGTTATTTCGAACAATACAATTTAAAATGAAGAAACTAAAAAAACCCAAAATTCCAAAAGACGTAAGGACATCTTACTCATGTTATTTCGAACAATACAATTTAAAATGAAGAAACTAAAAAACCCAAAATTCCAAAAGACGTAAGGACATCTTACTCATGTTATTTCGAACAATACAATTTAAAATGAAGAAACTAAAAAACCCAAAATTCCAAAGGATGTAAGAACAACTTACTCATAATTATTCAGAAACAGTATGATTTAAAATAAAGAGAATAAATACCCCAAAATTCAAAAAATGAAGTAAGCTCAACTTACAAACAAGTATCTAAGAAAACAATTTATGAATTATATAAGAAAGAGAATTTTGAAGATAAAAAGAACAACCAAAGTCGAAAAATAAGTAAGAACACCTTACTATACAATTTAGAAGAAATTGATTTAAACTGATATGAAAGAAGAAAAATATTTTACACTAATTCAACCTAATAAAAATCATCAAAACCAGAAGACGAAATGAGTTTATCTGATATAATATAATAGCGAGAAATATAATTTTGAATGTAAAAGAAATAATAATGATTGTGCCAGAAGAATATAGCTACATAATGTAATGTATAGTACTGACCAAAATCTCATAACCAGCTGTATTGATCACAAAGGAATATGAGCCAATGAAGACAAGAGAATGAAGAAGCCAAAATGGAACCATCAAAAGGATCACAAGAAAAGAAAAAAAACTAATGGTTAAGAATTATCCGTAAACAAAACCCAATTAATAAATGTCAATAAAATAGCCAAGTATTGGAGAGAAAAAGTGTATAATAGAAGGAAGAATTAATATGAAGAAATAATATGATCTGAGTTAAAGTACAGTGAATAATCCCTAGAATATGATTATTATTTATTATTTTATTGAAGGTCACATGATGACTACCTTACGAGGTTTATTAATGAAGATTGACTGTAGAATATTCCAGCAATCATTTGACTGGGCAGAGATGATGTTCCTCTGATCCCAGAAAGTATGTAACGGACGACGGTAATTGGTTAGCCGATAGAGCACCACCGATTCGATTCCAGTTATAATGTTAGGGAGGTTTAGGAAAATTAAATATTAGAGGGAAAACTCACAAATAAATATAGAGAATTAAATAAAACCAGATCCAAAGTGTATAATTAATGAAGAATGTCACAAGAATGATTATAGAAATAAGATTTAAACTTGGGAAATAATTGACTCTAAGAAGGAACGAAGAAATGATAATAAAATAACGAATAATTGGGAAATATAAAAGTACTATAAATAGGAAACCAATTGGCCAGATACAAATTAGAAGTTTATTTCTTGCTAAACTTTGTTTATACCAAAATAAACTTATTTCGAAGGGGGGGTGTTATGTAACGCAACATAGTTGAGGTTCCCCAACGTTACATAAAAGACTGAATGAAATATGGTCAAAGACCATACCCTGACTTAAGGTTGTTCGATAGTTCATATGTTTGAGAAGGACCTCAAGTAAAAAGGAGGCAATGACTAATATTAAATGTAAAAGAGCCAGACCAATGAATGAAATTTTTATCGTTGAGGGACTAGGGTTGAGACAAAAACCACTTACATTCAGTAAATACTCCATATATATTGCTCATATTAAACAACCACTGAGAATTAAATTAAGTCTACAGAATACTACCATTATAAATTCAGGAATATAATTCTAAGTTTGTGGACTTAATAATCTGTGTTCTGAGGGTTTCACTGGTCACAACCGCAAGGTATATTAGTTAATAACATATTAATTAAACCAGGTAACAGCATTTTAATTGTTACGAATCGCCACCTACAACGTACTACTTGGCGTTTGTTACACCGGAGTCTCTTATAACTAATTACACTCATAGACAAGATCTCTTTATAATTTGACGTCTCCAGCTGGTATCATACATTATTACATACGTCCTCACATAATTAACAAGCAGTTCGTTACTAAATTGATTACAACAGTGGGGTTTGAATAAGACGGACATTTTCGCTAGCACCGGCACATATTAGTCTCTTTACAAATTGGCACATAACAACGTGGAACTTATTTAAACACGTACTCGACACATTCTATATATTTCATTTTGTTACAAATTGCCGCCTGCAACGTGGGGCTTAAACGAAAACGAGGACGTCCATTAGTCTCTTTCTTTACAATATATATATATATATATATATATAAAATATGCATAAAATTAATGGCTTGTATAAGTTAATGATTGATCTCCATTAAGTAGTACTCAAGTTTCCAAAGTTTTAATATTATGATGTCCGTAATTAAAACATCAGAGCAGGTTTAATGTGCATTAGGGTACACTGTGGACAAAAATTTTCAACAATTCCTATTGAGCGTTGCTTAGAGCAGTGTTCCGGAACCGGTGTGCCGCGCACAATAGTGCGCCGTCACAAGGTGAAAGGTGTGACGCGAACTTTACCTATTATTGTAATAAATTAATTGTCGATTTTAAGTAAAAAGGTGCTTGTTTATTCTTTAATACATGCTGATAACTGTTATATTTTCATAGAAATTAAATGAATTTATTTACTCAATATTGTTGTTATAGTTTGCTTATCTTAAGATATTTGTATTCTCGCCTGAAATATTGGGCCAGTTTGATGGGTTACAGGCGGCAAGCTTTGTGTTCACCGCAAATAAAGCCGCGTAAGACTTTTAGCAAGCCTTTCAGCGGCCCGCACCAATCATACAATACAGTTTACGTTCAAAATTCTAAACGTTCTAAACTCTATTCAAGAGAGTTCTTTGTAACACCGCATCTTTTGTGTACGGCTGGCTGTACGGGCTTTTAACTAAAATTGCGGGGATTAGCAAAAATTTCCCTCTCTTTTATTATTTTATTGCCTTGTTTTGATATTTGTGCCTGTTTGTCGGCGCTTCTTAAACTTTATTGCTCTTTTCCTTCGCCGAAGACCCACACATGTCAGACAACAATTACAGTATTTCAGTTCAGTTCTATCACAGCTGTGCTCTGCAGTAGTGCGAATATTGTGATTGCTACACCAGTCTTACTATTTTCTATTACAGTGTTATTAAATTTTTTTTTTTTCGATATGGATAAGTTCCTTGTACGGAGTGGTCCGTCCTCGAATGCAAGTAGTGAAACCATCGAGCCCGAAAAAAAGAAATAGAAAGTATTTCACCGGCAATATAGTGATAATTATTTATCTTACGGTTTTTTTGGTGTGGTGACAAAACATGCCCAATCCCCGAGTGTGTTGTGTGTGGTGAAAAACTCAGTAATGCTGCTATGGTTACCAGTAAATTGAAACGACATTTGTCAACAAAACATTCCTCTCTGTTAAGTAAAGATGTGAATTATTTTCGTCGGTTGTTGGAACAAAATAAAAAACAAGTGACGCTCATGACTATGTCGGTACGTGTTTCGCAAAAAGTACAGGAAGCCAGCTATAAGGTAGCCGAACTTATCGTAAAGGCCAAAAAACCACACACAATAGCAGAAACGTTGTTAATGCCCGCGTGTAAAGAAATGGTAAAAATAGTCCTGGGTTTAGAAGCTGGTACTGAAATTTCAAAAATTCCTCTCTCTGCTGACACAATCAGCCGCCGAGTTAGTGACATGTCCAGTGACATCGAAGACATTATGAAGGAGAAAATAAAGAGCAGTCGAAAGTTCTCACTTCAGATCGACGAGTCAACCGATATTGGCGGTCACGCACAACTTCTTTCCTACATAAGGTATGTTGATGGGGATGTAATTGCAACTAATTTCTTTTTTTGCAAAGAACTACCCGAGCGAGCAACCGGTGAAGAAATATTTCGTACGACTAATGAATATGTGGTCAGTAATGAATTAACATGGGAGGATTGCGTTAGTGTTTGTACAGACGGAGCCGCTTCTATGACAGGCCGAGTGAAAGGATTCGTAGGTAAAGTACGCGAAGTAAATCCTAACTTACGAACCGACCATTATCTCATTCACCGCGAAGCCATTGTTGCTAAGTCTTTGCCACCTCCTCTGAAAATTGTGATGGGCGAAGTAGTAAAAGTCGTGAACTTCATCAAATCGCGGCCCCTAAATATGCGGCTTTTTAACGTTTTGTGTCAAGAAATAGGATCAGAGCACACTACACTTCTGCTACATACAAAAGTACGATGGTTATCTCGAGGTAAAGTGTTAACGCGAATGTTTGAACTTAAAGAGGAGGTACTTGCATTTTTGACTATTGAGGGGCATGAGTATGCGGATTTATTTGCAGATGATGAATGGGTATCTAAGTTGGGATATCTTTCCGATATTTTCGTACACTTGAATGAACTAAACAGAAAAATGCAAGGTAGAAACGAAAGTATTCTGACTAGTATGGATAAGATTCAAGGATTTATTAATAAGTTAAATTTGTGGATACAGACAATTGAAAATGGATCGTGTGAGATGTTCCCAACTGTATGGCCCCTTGCTGATGATAATAAGGTGTTGATGGACTTAATTAAAGAACATTTAGTACTCTTGCAGCAGAATTTCAAAAAATATTTTGGAGAGAGTGTTGAAGATTTGGACTGGGTTCGCGATCCATTCATTATGGATTCGAAATATCTTCCGAATAATTTAGGCTTACAAGAGGAACTGGCAGATTTGAAAGCAGACAGAACATTGAAATTAAAATGTTTCGAAGTGCCTTTGGAAACATTTTGGTTGTCAATAAGCAGTGAATACTCGGCTATCTCCGAGATGGCAGTTAATGTGTTATTACCATTTTGAACTACATATTTATGTGAACTGGGCTTCTCGACGTTGACTGAAATTAAAACATCAAAGAGAGAGAGACTCAAATCCATCGATGAAAAAATGAGGCTTGCTTTGTCAACGATTCCGCCACGAATCAGCCGTCTGTGTGCAGCTAACCAGGCTCAAGTGTCACAATGAAGGTATGAGTAGAGTTATTTACTTTAAAATTCGTATTTTCTACAGTGAATTAAAGTTAATAAATTGTTAATAAATGCATGAGTCTATTCCTGTTTTATAATAATAATAATAATGATAATAATAATAATAATAATAATAAAAATTGACTACATAACGACGTAATATTTCGTAATTATATTAAGATTCATATGATTTTGAGGGGACAGACATTTTGGTCTGGGGTGTGCCGTGAGTAAAAAAAGGTTGCGGAACACTGGCTTAGAGTAAAGCTGCGAATCTACAGTGTATGTTTCACAGAACAAACACGCGAAAAAGAAGGAGCGCTCCGAAGTCACTCATGGACCCTCAGCATCTTGCAGAGGGTTCATTCCCTAAAGACGAAAAGTCTGTCTATGAATCGTTCCTCTGTAAACACGTGCAGTTACATTGCCCAGCGATCCACAGGAAGCAAATTGATGTCCATTTTTTCGGCATGCACGCGTTATATTGGCACGAACGATATATTATTTTATACATGGAGGAGTTCAGTGACATACACACGTACAGAAGAATTATATATATATATATAAAGATATTAACTCATACATAATTTACATTAAAATGAAAAAATTATAATTTTATTCCCTGGCAACAAAATTATTTTATTTTTAACAATTACCATTGTTTGAAAAAGTTTAAAAGAATTTTCAAGTACTTTACTGTTGTTAAAACGTAAAAGGTTGCAGGTAAACTACCCCTTCCCCTTAACCGATCTTCACCAAAATCGAAAGTCCTTGAGATCTCTACAATTCAGGGACGTATGCAAAAAATTATTTGATTCTGTTTGAATTTGCGGCTGTTATCGTTTGCCATAGGAAAAAATCTACACACAGACACTTTTCGAAAAACGACTTTTTTTCATGTTTTGAGTGTAGTACAATCAGAATCTGCAACAGTCTCGAACACGATTTTTTTTGCCATCACCATACTTCCATTTCCTTAAGGAATATGGAAGTAAAATAAACTAATTTTGTTGCCAGGCAATAAAATTATAATTTTTTCATTTTAATGTAAATTATGTATGATTTAATATACGAGGTGTGTTCATAAAAAGACCAAACTTTTTGAGTAACACATCAATCCGCACAAACGACGCGCCGCGAATTTGCGCGCACCTAGAGATAGTTTTTGACAACAAACTACCACTTATTGTGTTCCGCTATTAGCAGTAGTCTTTGAGGTATATCACATTGAGTGGGGACGTGCACACGCTGGCCGGCGGAATAGTGACAAAGCGATTAAGAAAGACCGCGAGAACAACGTGTGCGTATGAAATTTTGCAGCAAAAATAGGTTAAAACTTTTCAGAGACATTCTGGTTTTCAATTAAGCATACGTGGAAGCCTGCGGTAGGCGAACGATTAGTTTAAGAATTTTTAAAGAGGGAAAAACAATGGTCGGTGCAGATCAAAGCGATATCGAAGATCATGGGAAGAGAGCATGTGATGTGGTAATTGTAAATCATCGTTTAAATGCCGATACTTTCTGACAGAATCCATTTAAGATCGTAAAATTAAATTTTGATAGAAAAATTTAAATGTATCGTATCACTGAAAAATTCTTACTGTGTTTGTTGACGACGATCAGAAAGAGGCCCGTTTTGAAATCGGTCAACAACTGCGTACCAATGCAAATGGTAATGAAAACTTTGGAAGAAAATGGAAATAGCTCTGTAAAGATTTTACGAAGTCAGCAGCAAAATTTTATACACACACGTTGTGTTAAGATCTTCATTCTCACTTCGTTATAAATCCGCCGGACGGTGTGTGGCCGTGCCCACTACAGCGCGTGTAGCTCGAAGACTGAAGATCGTGACGGAACAGAGAAAACGGCATTCAGGCGTCAAAACCTGTCGCTAGCAGCACTTAATTCTGCAGCTCGCTCTATGCGCTAGTTGACGTGCTACACAAATAGTTCGGTCTTTTTTTGAACACACCTCGTACAGGTATAAAATAATATATCGTTCGTGGCAGGTAAGCATATCTCAGTTATGTAATGTTTACGTTTCCATTTTATTATTATGACTACAGCAATAAAAAGGCAGGGAAGACACACACACACACACACACACACACACACACACACACACACACACACACACACACACACACACACACACACACACACACACACACACACACACCACACACACACACACACACACACACACACACACACACAATTCGCGTTATTTCTGCCCTCACTCATGTTTATTTTCTTACATTTGCACGCTTTTTAAATGGAAAGTGCCGAAACCCACACCAACATAACGCGTGCAAGCCGAAAAAATGGACATCAATTTGCTTCCTGTGGATCGCTGGGCAGTGTAACTGCACGTGTTTACAGACGAACGATTCATAGATAGACTTTTCGTCTTTAGGGAATGAACCCTCTGCAAGATGCTGAGGGTCCATGAGTGACTTCGGAGCGCTCCTTCTTTTTCGCGTGTTTGTCCTGTGAAACATACACTGTAGATTCGCAGCTTTACTCTAAGCAACGCTCAATAGGAAATGTTGAAAATTTTAGTCCACGGTGTACCCTCATTCACACTAAACCTGCTCTGATGTTTTAATTACGGACATCGTAATATTAAAACTTTGGAAACTTGAGCATTACTTAATGGAGATCAATCATTAACTTATACAAGCCATTAATTTTCTGCATATTTTTTATATATATGTGTACAACGTTATCGGCAACAAAGAAGTAGTTTTTGTTAAAATTCCTTCCCGGGATATTTGGCCGTAGTCCAATGTTTTCTACAAAACCAGACGTTTCGGCAATGCCATCGACTTCCATCATCAGTGAAAATCGAGTGCGATAACGTGAAGTGGTAAACGTTAGTGACCACAGTACTGTGGTTAAGGCTGAAGCAGTAAGTAGAAAGAAGTAGTTTCTATGGTAATATTTCATTTCGAAAATGATTTTAAATATAAATCTTAGAATATGGAAGTCATGTATGGTTCTCCATACCGATATTTTATAATAATAGATGTTATCATTTTTACTTCCATATTCCATAAGGAAATGGAAGTATGGTGATGGCAAACAAAATCGTGTTCGAGATTATTGCAGATTCTGATTGTACTACACTCAAAACATGAAAAAAAGTCGTTTTCCGAAAAGTGTCTGTGTGTGTGTCGTAAATGTATCGTATCACTAAAAAATTCTTACTGTGTTTGTTGACGACGATCAGAAAGAGGCCCGTTTTGAAATCGGTCAACAACTGCGTACCAATGCAAATGGTAATGAAAACTTTGGAAGACAATGGAAATAGCTCTGTAAAGATTTTACGAAGTCAGCAGCAAAATTTTATACACACACGTTGTGTTAAGATCTTCATTCTCACTTCGTTATAAATCCGCCGGACGGTGTGTGCCCGTGCCCACTACAGCGCGTGTAGCTCGAAGACTGAAGATCGTGACGGAACAGAGAAAACGGCATTCAGGCGTCAAAACCTGTCGCTAGCAGCATTTAATTCTGCAGCTCGCTCTATGTGCTAGTTGACGTGCTACACAAATAGTTCGGTCTTTTTTTGAACACACCTCGTACAGGTATAAAATAATATATCGTTCGTGGCAGGTAAGCATATCTCAGTTATGTAATGTTTACGTTTCCATTTTATTATTATGACTTCAGCAATAAAAAGGCAGGGAAGACACACACACACACACACAAAATTCGCGTTATTTCTGGCCTCACTCATGTTTATTTTCTTACATTTGCACGCTTTTTAAATGGAAAGTGCCGAAACCCACACCAACATAACGCGTGCAAGCCGAAAAAATGGACATCAATTTGCTTCCTGTGGATCGCTGGGCAGTGTAACTGCACGTGTTTACAGACGAACGATTCATAGATAGACTTTTCGTCTTTAGGGAATGAACCCTCTGCAAGATGCTGAGGGTCCATGAGTGACTTCGGAGCGCTCCTTCTTTTTCGCGTGTTTGTCCTGTGAAACATACACTGTAGATTCGCAGCTTTACTCTAAGCAACGCTCAATAGGAAATGTTGAAAATTTTAGTCCACGGTGTACCCTCATTCACACTAAACCTGCTCTGATGTTTTAATTACGGACATCATAATATTAAAACTTTGGAAACTTGAGCACTACTTAATGGAGATCAATCATTAACTTATACAAGCCATTAATTTTATGCATATTTTTTATATATATGTGTACAACGTTATCGGCAACAAAGAAGTAGTTTTTGTTAAAATTCCTTCCCGGGATATTTGGCCGTAGTATTTTTAATAGCCTGCTTTAATCTTTCATTTGCATCTTTTAAAAGAGTATCAGCTACTTTTCTTTTCTCTTCTTCATCACTTTTCAGTTGTTTTAATACTACTTCTTTTTCATCAATACCTTTCCTCTCAGCTGAGAGTTTTTTCTCTAATTCGTTTTCGGCAATACGCTCTTTCTCCTTAGCTTCTTCTTCTTTCTTTTCCTGTTCTTTCTTTAAACGTTGTTCTTCTAGGTTATGCCTATGATGTATATAGGCTGACTGAGCGAGATTCAAGAGCTCTTTGTTTATATGAACCAAATGTACTTTTCCATCATAGAGTTTATGCCCTTTAACGTGAAGATAGGCATCCAGAGTTCTTTCATTGAATGTAGTGTTGCAGTGCTTCCTGGCCAAGTATCTGGTCCATGCAGTGTACAAAGACTGCGACCGAATTCATACTTGCCCGATCAGAGGTCATAACTCTCTGTGAGCTTGAGAAGCCTCTTTCCACATCTGCTGAACCATGAGAAAGAGATAAAGCTGCTTTGACAACCTTAGAAACAAGTGGGTAGTTAATCTCACCTGCCTTATCAGTTTTCTTAAAAAACTGGTTCCAGTAAACATCAGTGCGATTGCTCTTGCTATGGAGCTCATCTTCTTCCAAACTCAGTAACTTCCATTCATCGATAAGGGAGGCTATGTTCAGATCAATAGGCAATGCTTTTGCCACTTCAACGATGGACTTCCAACTATTGTCTTTTGTTCTTTCGGATGGGATCAAACATTCAAAATGCTTCAATAAAGGTTTTGACGTCAACGAAGACTTGGTAAAAATGTGTTTACAACTAGCAATGAAATGCTTTTTTGCTTGGAGCAGAAATGCAAGTTTGTCCTTTTCTGGTAACATTTGTAATTCTTTTACATCTAATCCACAGTTTACTTCTTTAAGAGGAAGAAAACTTTTCTCATCATTCAAGGAATCTAACGAGAAGATAACCTCAGAATGACATATACGAGTCATTAGTCTGCTTGTTAGAGTTTTGAGGTGATCATACAGAAGGTGAATCAAAGGTTCTTCTTTCTGAAAGTGACCAGTAAACTGTGAAAATATGTGAGCACTGGAGCAAGCAAAGTTTATTTCCACTTTCATTGTGTTAACTTTCACAAGACTAACAATGTTCTTGTATTTGGATGATATCATTAAATCACTTTTATATTTTGGCACAAATACCATGAAATACTTCGTGACTGCTGGCCACTGTTCTAGGAGTCTTAAACCTGCTGACTCCAAAGACAACCACCTTGAAGAAACATGTTTGATGAACCTGTGCTTAGGTAGCTTCAGATCATTCTGAATTTTTTCAAAATCTTCCCATCTCGAAGGCCAACCATCAAAAAAGTCATGAATAAGGAATATCAAATTTGAAGCGTTATCACCAAGTTCTTTCATACCGCGCCTAAAAGCATTGTGAAGTATGTGAATGTTGCATGTACCAATGTCAACCATTCGTTTTTTTCTTAATAAAATAAGAGATTCATTCATCAGGTTTGTAACTGCTTTATTGACATTGGGCCCATCATTACTGAGCATCAGTAAGTTGGTTCGCAGTAAGGTTGTGTTATCTATAGCTTCACACAACTTATTATACAATTCATCAGCGGTAGCTGACCCCATAAAAAAAGTCTGCAAATGCCTTGTCACAATCATTTCTTTAGATGGAGACCAATACTTAACAACTGTTTGAAGTTCTTTTGATGAGCCAGCATTAACAGTTTCGTCAAAACATAATGTGAAAAGAGCACCATCCATTTCATTCAACATTTGCTTTTTAAAGAATGGTGCCAGAGCATCAGTTATCAAGTATTGTGCCTTTGTTCTTGAAAGTGAAAAATCTGTAGGAACACTTGATGGAAACATCGCTTCAAAAGTCTCCCGAATGTCTTCACAGGATGGAAGCAAAGGAAAGTCCGCTGCAACTGTCTTCATTACCCAAATAAGTTCCGCTTTGGCTGCACTATCTCTAATGTTGTACAACTGAACCGTTTGCTTGATTGTTTCACCAACACTAGTAGATGGCACACAGTCTTGTGAACCAGCTGTGCATTGGCGAACTGAAGTCAGGTGAAGAGGAAAGTTTTTGTTTACATTCTTCTTTATGCTTCCGAGAAGATGTATGCTGTTCCACGGCTTCATATCCCCACGAAATATTGAAAGTTTTTACACAAAGGGTACAGAACATCTCATGGTCACTGGCTTTACGTCCCCACTCAGCAACAATATATACATTACAGTCAGACTTTCTCAGCCAGTCACTTTTAAATTTACACCTGCCCATTTCAAATACTTTACACAGTAAGAAATTGTTTTTAAACACTTAAGAGTCCCAACAAATTATTTGATTTCAAAAAATTATAAGGCCGGTACGAAACAACGGATTAAAAAACTTTGGGTGGTCGCTTTCTTCCCTTCAGTTCCGGTTGTATTCTTCTTTCTTAACTTTGAGCCAGTGTAGTAAGTCTATGGAAGCTCTAACAATTTTTTCAGTGATCTTTCATGGATATTATCGGCCTTATAAATTATACCAGTAAACCAGCACGTGAAACAAAAACACAGATGAAATGTACTGTTAAAAATACTACGGTGCTATAAAAATCTGTTAGTGCAACACGAATTTATAGCACCAATATTGCGCCCTCAGTTAAACATCATTGGGCAAAAAGTACATTCCAGACTGCTTTTACTTCCATATTCCTTAAGGAATGGAAGTATGGTGATGGCAAAAAAAATCGTGTTCGAGATTATTGCAGATTCTGATTCTACTACACTCAAAACATGAAAAAAAGTCGTTTTCCGAAAAGTGTCTGTGTGTCTGTCTGTCTGTCTGTCTGTCTGTCTGTGTGTCTGTGTGTCTGTAGATTTTTTTTCTATGGCAAACGATAACTGCCGCAAATTAAAACAGAATCAAATAATTTTTTGTATACAGCCCGGTTTTGCAGAGTTCTCGCGACCTATTGTTTTTGGTGAAGATCGGTTGAGGGAAAGGGGTAGTTTACCTGCAACGGTTTTTTTTTTTAGCAAGGGTAATTTTGTTTGTTTGGCAAACGATAACAGCCGCAAATTCAAACAGAATCAAATAATGTTTCGCATACAGCCCTGAATTGTAGAGTTCTCAAGACCTATTGTTTTTGGTGAAGATCGGTTAAGGGAAAGGGGTAGTTTACCTGTAACGTTTTATGTTTTAACAAGGGTATTTCCTATGGCAAACGATAACAGCCGCAAATTCAAACAGAATGAAAAGATTATTTGCATACAGCCCTAAATTGTAGAGTTCTCAAGACCTTTTGTTTTTGGTGAAGATCGGTTAAGGGAAAGGGGTAGTTTACCTACAACGTTTTTTTAACAAGGGTATTTTCTATGGCAAACGATAACAGCCGCAAATTCAAACAGAATCAAATAATTTTCTGCATACAGCCCTGATTTGTAGAGTACTCAAGACCTATTGTTTTTGGTGAAGATCGGTTGAGGGGAAGGGGTAGTTTACCAGCAACGTTTTTTATCATGCGTATTTTCTATGGCAAACGACAACTGCCGCAAATTCAAACAGAATCAAATAATTTTTTGCATACAGCCCTGATTTGTAGAGTACTCGCGACCTATTGTTTTTGGTGAAGATCGGTTGAGGGGAAGGGGTAGTTTACCTGCAACGGTTTTTTTTATCAAGGGAAATTTTTTTTTTTTGGCAAACGATAACAGCCGCAAATTCAAACAGAATCAAATAATGTTTCGCATACAGCCCTGAATTGTAGATTTCTCAAGACCTATTGTTTTTGGTGAAGATCGGTTGAGGGAAAGGGGTAGTTTACCTGCAACGTTTTTTTAACAAGGGTATTTTCTATGGCAAACGATAACAGCCGCAAATTCAAACAGAATCAAATAATGTTTTGCATACAGCCCTGATTTGTAGAGTACTCAAGACCTATTGTTTTTGGTGAATATCGGTTAAGGGGAAGGGGTAGTTTACCTGCAACGTTTTTTTATCAAGCGTATTTTCTATGGCAAACGATAACAGCCGCAAATTCAAACAGAATGAAATAATTTTTTGCATACGTCCCTGAATTGTAGAGGTCTCAATGACTTTCGATTTTGGTGAAGATCGGTTAAGGGGAAGGGGTAGTTTACCTGCAACCTTTTACGTTTTAACAAGAGTAAAGTACTTGAAAATTTATTTAAACTTTTTGAAACCATGGTAATTGTTAACAATAAAATAATTTTGTTGCCAGGCAATAAAATTATAATTTTTTCATTTTAATGTAATATAATATTTTTCATTTAATACAGCAATAAAAAGGCAGGTAAGACACAGCCTGGTTGTTTGGCTGAAAATGATTTTAAATATAAATCTTAGAATATGGAAGTCATGTATGGTTCTCCATACCGATATTTTATACTGGAATGCAATCTCACAATCTGCTTTTCATACCTAATCTTAATTATTTATTTCTGACAAAAAAAGTTTTAATTATCATGTTAGAAAGTAAGGAAATAAAAAAAATGAATTGCCGGTATTGAGTAAAAACCCTTTCTTAAGAACCACTAAATTCTGCTTTAAAAAACTGACTTTACTGACCAATTTGAAAAATACTGGATTTTTACTGACTTGCTCAAAAATACTGACTTTACTGACCAGTTTGCAACACTGCTACACTCAAAACATGAAAAAAAGTCGTTTTCCGAAAAGTGTCTGTGTGTGTGTCTGTCTGTCTGTGTGTCTATCTGTCTTGTGTAGATTTTTTTTCTATGGCAAACGATAACTGCCGCAAATTCAAACAGAATCAAATAATTTTTTGCATACAGCCCTGATTTGTAGAGTACTCACGACATATTGTTTTTGGTGAAGATCGGTTGAGGGAAAGGAGTAGTTTACCGGCAAAGGTTTTTTTTTTATCAAGGGAAATTTTTTTTTTTTGGCAAACGATAACAGCCGCAAATTCAAACAGAATCAAATAATGTTTCGCATACAGCCCTAAATTGTAGAGTTCTCAAGATCTGTTGTTTTTGGTGAAGATCGGTTAAGGGAAAGGGGTAGTTTACCAGCAACGTTTTATGTTTGTTTTATGTTTTAACAAGGGTATTTTCTATGGCAAACGATAAAAGCCGCAAATTCAAACATAATCAAAAGATTATTTGCATACACCCCTAAATTTTAGAGTTCTCAAGACCTATTGTTTTTAGTGAAGATCGGTTAAGGGAAAGGGGTAGTTTACCAGCAACGTTTTTTTAACAAGGGTAATTTCTATGGCAAACGATAACAGCCGCAAATTCAAACAGAATCAAATAAGTTTTTGCATACCTCCCTGAATTGTAGAAATCTCAAGGATTTTCGATTTTGGTGAAGATCGGTTAAGGGGAAGGGGTAGTTTACCGGCAAACTTTTACGTTTTAACAACAGTTAAGTACTTGAAAATGCATTTAAACTTTTTCAAACAATGGTAATTGTTAAAAAATCGGTATGGAGAACCATACATGACTTCCATATTCTAAGATTTATATTTAAAATCATTTTCGAAATGAAATATTACCATAGAAACTACTTCTTTCTACTTACTGCTTCAGCCTTAACCACAGTACTGTGGTCACTAACGTATACCACGTCACGTTATCGCACTCGATTTTCACTGATGATGGAAGTCGATGGCATTGCCGAAACGTCTGGTTTTGTAGAAAACATTGGACTACGGCCAAATATCCCGGGAAGGAATTTTAACAAAAACTACTTCTTTGTTGCCGATAACGTTGTACACATATATATAAAAAATATGCAGAAAATTAAAGGCTTGTATAAGTTAATGATTAATCTCCATTAAGTAGTGCTCAAGTTTCCAAAGTTTTAATATTATGATGTCCGTAATTAAAACATCAGAGCAGGTTTAGTGTGCATTAGGGTACACTGTGGACAAAAATTTTCAACATTTCCTATTGAGCGTTGCTTAGAGTAAGCCGCGAATCTACAGTGTATGTTTCACAGAACAAACACGCGAAAAAGAAGGAGCGCTCCGAAGTCACTCATGGACCCTCAGCATCTTGCAAGGGGTTAATTCCCTAAAGACGAAAAGTCTGTCTATGAATCGTTCCTCTGTAAACACGTGCAGTTACACTGCCCAGCGATCCACAGGAAGCAAATTGATGTCCATTTTTTCGGCTTGCACGCGTTATGTTGGTGTGGGTTTCGGCACTTTCCATTTAAAAAGCGTGCAAATGTAAGAAAATAAACATGAGTGAGGCCAGAAATAACGTGAATTGTGTGTGTGTGTGTGTGTGTGTGTGTGTGTACGTGTGTGTGTGTGTGTGTGTGTGTGTGTGTGTGTGTGTGTGTGTGTTACCTGCCTTTTTATTGCTGTAGGCATAATAATAAAATGGAAACGTAAACATTACATAACTGAGATATGCTTACCTGCCACGAACGATATATTATTTTATACGTGGAGGAGTTCAGTGACATACACACGTACACAAGAATTATATATATATAAAGATATTAACTCATACATAATTTACATTAAAATGAAAATATTATAATTTTATTCCCTGGCAACAAAATTATTTTATTTTTAACAATTACCATTGTTTGAAAAAGTTTAAAAGAATTTTCAAGTCCTTTATTGTTGTTAAACCGTAAAAGGTTGCAGGTAAACTACCCCTTCCCCTTAACCGTTCACCAAAACCGAAAGTCCTTGAGATCTCTACAATTCAGGGACCTATGCAAAAAATTATTTGATTCTGTTTGAATTTGCGGCTGTTATCGTTTGCCATAGAAAATACGCTTGATAAAAAAACGTTGCAGGTAAACTACCCCTTCCCCTTAACCGATCTTCACCAAAACAATAGATCGTGAGAACTCTACAACTTAGGGCTGTATGCAAATAATCTTTTGATTCTGTTTGAATTTGCGGCTGTTATCGTTTGCCATAGGAAATACCCTTGTTAAAACATAAAACGTTACAGGTAAACTACCCCTTTCCCTTAACCGATCTTCACCAAAAACAATAGGTCTTGAGAACGCTACAATTCAGGGCGGTATGCGAAACATTATTTGATTCTGTTTGAATTTGCGGCTGTTATCGTTTGCAAAAAAAAAAATTTCACTTGATAAAAAAAACCATTGCAGGTAAACTACCCCTTTCCCTCAACCGATCTTCACCAAAAACAATAGGTCGTGAGTACTCTACAAATATGCGAAACATTATTTGATTCTGTTTGAATTTGCGGCTGTTATCGTTTGCCATAGGAAAAAAATCTATCCTTCCAGGAATATGGAAGTAAAAATGATAACATCTATTGTTATAAAATATCGGTATGGAGAACCATACATGACTTCCATATTCTAAGATTTATATTTAAAATCATTTTCGAAATGAAATATTACCATAGAAACTACTTCTTTCTACTTACTGCTTCAGCCTTAACCACAGTACTGTGGTCACTAACGTATACCACCTCACGTTATCGCACTCGATTTTCACTGATGATGGAAGTCGATGGCATTGCCGAAACGTCTGGTTTTGCAGAAAACGTTGGACTACGGCCAAATATCCCGGGAAGGAATTTTAACAAAAACTACTTCTTTGTTGCCGATAACGTTGTACACATATATATAAAAAATATGCAGAAAATTAATGGCTTGTATAAGTTAATGATTGATCTCCATTAAGTAGTGCTCAAGTTTCCAAAGTTTTAATATTATGATGTCCGTAATTAAAACATCAGAGCAGGTTTAGTGTGCATTAGGGTACACTGTGGACAAAAATTTTCAACATTTCCTATTGAGCGTTGCTTAGAGTAAAGCTGCGAATCTACAGTGTATGTTTCACAGAACAAACACGCGAAAAAGAAGGAGCGCTTCGAAGTCACACATGGACCCTCAGCATCTTGCAGAGGGTTCATTCCCTAAAGACGAAAAGTCTGTCTATGAATCGTTCCTCTGTAAACACGTGCAGTTACACTGCCCAGCGATCCACAGGAAGCAAATTGATGTCCATTTTTTCGGCTTGCACGCGTTATGTTGGTGTGGGTTTCGGCACTTTCAATTTAAAAAGCGTGCAAATGTAAGAAAATAAACATGAGTGAGGCCAGAAATAACGTGAATTGTGTGTGTGTGTGTGTGTGTGTGTGTGTGTGTGTGTGTGTGTGTGTGTGTGTGTGTGTGTGTGTGTGTGTGTGTGTGTGTGTGTGTGTGTGTCTTCCCTGCCTTTTTATTGCTGTAGTCATAATAATAAAATGGAAACGTAAACATTACATAACTGAGATATGCTTACCTGCCACGAACGATATATTATTTTATACATGGAGGAGTTCAGTGACATACACACGTACAGAAGAATTATATATATATATATATATAAAGATATTAACTCATACATAATTTACATTAAAATGAAAAAATTATAATTTTATTCCCTGGCAACAAAATTATTTTATTTTTAACAATTACCATTGTTTGAAAAAGTTTAAAAGAATTTTCAAGTACTTTATTGATGTTAAAACGTAAAAGGTTGCAGGTAAACTACCCCTTCCCCTTAACCGTTCACCAAAATCGAAAGTCCTTGAGATCTCTACAATTCAGGGACGTATGCAAAAAATTATTTGATTCTGTTTGAATTTGCGGCAGTTATCGTTTGCCATAGAAAAAAAATCTACACACAGACAGATAGACACACACACAGACACTTTTCGGAAAACGACTTTTTTTCATGTTTTGAGTGTAGTACAATCAGAATCTGCAATAATCTCGAACACGATTTTGTTTGCCATCACCATACTTCCATTTCCTTAAGGAATATGGAAGTAAAAATGATAACATCTATTGTTATAAAATATCGGTATGGAGAACCATACATGACTTCCATATTCTAAGATTTATATTTAAAATCATTTTCGAAATGAAATATTACCATAGAAACTACTTCTTTCTACTTACTGCTTCAGCCTTAACCACAGTACTGTGGTCACTAACGTATACCACCTCACGTTATCGCACTCGATTTTCACTGATGATGGAAGTCGATGGCATTGCCGAAACGTCTGGTTTTGCAGAAAACGTTGGACTACGGCCAAATATCCCGGGAAGGAATTTTAACAAAAACTACTTCTTTGTTGCCGATAACGTTGTACACATATATATAAAAAATATGCAGAAAATTAATGGCTTGTATAAGTTAATGATTGATCTCCATTAAGTAGTGCTCAAGTTTCCAAAGTTTTAATATTATGATGTCCGTAATTAAAACATCAGAGCAGGTTTAGTGTGCATTAGGGTACACTGTGGACAAAAATTTTCAACATTTCCTATTGAGCGTTGCTTAGAGTAAAGCTGCGAATCTACAGTGTATGTTTCACAGAACAAACACGCGAAAAAGAAGGAGCGCTTCGAAGTCACACATGGACCCTCAGCATCTTGCAGAGGGTTCATTCCCTAAAGACGAAAAGTCTGTCTATGAATCGTTCCTCTGTAAACACGTGCAGTTACACTGCCCAGCGATCCACAGGAAGCAAATTGATGTCCATTTTTTCGGCTTGCACGCGTTATGTTGGTGTGGGTTTCGGCACTTTCAATTTAAAAAGCGTGCAAATGTAAGAAAATAAACATGAGTGAGGCCAGAAATAACGTGAATTGTGTGTGTGTGTGTGTGTGTGTGTGTGTGTGTGTGTGTGTCTTCCCTGCCTTTTTATTGCTGTAGTCATAATAATAAAATGGAAACGTAAACATTACATAACTGAGATATGCTTACCTGCCACGAACGATATATTATTTTATACATGGAGGAGTTCAGTGACATACACACGTACAGAAGAATTATATATATATATATATATATATATAAAGATATTAACTCATACATAATTTACATTAAAATGAAAAAATTATAATTTTATTCCCTGGCAACAAAATTATTTTATTTTTAACAATTACCATTGTTTGAAAAAGTTTAAAAGAATTTTCAAGTACTTTATTGATGTTAAAACGTAAAAGGTTGCAGGTAAACTACCCCTTCCCCTTAACCGTTCACCAAAATCGAAAGTCCTTGAGATCTCTACAATTCAGGGACGTATGCAAAAAATTATTTGATTCTGTTTGAATTTGCGGCTGTTATCGTTTGCCATAGAAAATACGCTTGATAAAAAAACGTTGCAGGTAAACTACACCTTCCCCTTAACCGATCTTCACCAAAAACAATAGGTTTTGAGTACTCTACAAATCAGGGCTGTATGCAAAAAATTATTTGATTCTGTTTTTATTTGCGGCTGTTACCGTTTGCCATAGAAAATACCCTTGTTAAAAAAACGTTGCTGGTAAACTACCCCTTTTCCTTAACCGATCTTCACCAAAAACAAGAGATCGTGAGAACTCTACAACTTAGGGCTGTATGCAAATAATCTTTTGATTCTGTTTGAATTTGCGGCTGTTATCGTTTGCCATAGGAAATACCCTTGTTAAAACATAAATCGTTACAGGTAAACAACTACCCCTTTCCCTTAACCGATCTTCACCAAAAACAATAGGTCTTGAGAACGCTACAATTCAGGGCTGTATGCGAAACATTATTTGATTCTGTTTGAATTTGCGGCTGTTATCGTTTGCCAAAAAAAAAAATTCCCCTTGATAAAAAACCGTTGCAGGTAAACTACCCCTTTCCCTCAACCGATCTTCACCAGAAACAATAGGTCGTGAGTACTCTACAAATCAGGGCTGTATGCAAAAAATTATTTGATTCTGTTTGAATTTGCAGCTGTTATCGTTTGCCATAGGAAAAAAACTACAGACAGACAGACACACAGACACACCCACAGACACTTTTCGAAAAACGACTTTTTTTCATGTTTTGAGTGTAGTACAATCAGAATCTGCAATAATCTCGAACACGATTTTTTTTGCCATCACCATACTTCCATTTCCTTAAGGAATATAGAAGTAAAATAAACTAATTTTGTTGCCAGGCAATAAAATTATAATTTTTTCATTTTAATGTAAATTATGTATGATTTAATATACGAGGTGTGTTCATAAAAAGACCAAACTTTTTGAGTAACACATCAATCCGCACAAACGACGCGCCGCGACTTTGCGCGCACCTAGCGATAGTTTTTGACAACAAACTACCACTTATTGTGTTCCGCTATTAGCTAGTCTTTGAGGTATATCACATTGAGTGGGGACGTGCACACGCTGGCCGGCGGATTAGTGACAAAGCGATTAAGAAAGACCGCGAGAACAACGTGTGCGTATGAAATTTTGCAGCAAAACTAGGTTAAAACTTTTCAGAGACATTCTGGTTTTCAATTAAGCATATGCGGAAGCCTGCGGTAGGCGAACGATTAGTTTAAGAATTTTTAAAGAGGGAAAAACAATGGTCGGTGCAGATCAAAGCGATATCGAAGATCATGGGAAGAGAGCTCGTGATGTGGTAATTGTAAATCATCGTTTAAATGCCGATACTTTCTGACAGAATCCATTTAAGATCGTAAAATTAAATTTTGATAGAAAAATTTAAATGTATCGTATCACTGAAAAATTCTTACTGTTTGTTGGCGACGATCAGAAAGAGGCCCGTTTTGAAATCGGTCAACAACTGCGTACCAATGCAAATGGTAATGAAAACTTTGGAAGACAATGGAAATAGCTCTGTAAAGATTTTACGAAGTCAGCAGCAAAATTGTATACACACACGTTGTGTTAAGATCTTCATTCTCACTTCGTTATAAATCCGCCGGACGGTGTGTGCCCGTGCCCACTACAGCGCGTGTAGCTCGAAGACTGAAGATCGTGACGGAACAGAGAAAACGGCATTCAGGCGTCAAAACCTGTCGCTAGCAGCACTTAATTCTGCAGCTCGCTCTATGCGCTAGTTGACGTGCTACACAAATAGTTCGGTCTTTTTTTGAACACACCTCGTACATGTATAAAATAATATATCGTTCGTGGCAGGTAAGCATATCTCAGTTATGTAATGTTTACGTTTCCATTTTATTATTATGACTACAGCAATAAAAAGGCAGGGAAGACACACACACACACACACACACACACACACACACACACACACACACACACACACACACACACACACACACACACACACACACACACACACACACAATTCGCGTTATTTCTGGCCTCACTCATGTTTATTTTCTTACATTTGCACGCTTTTTAAATGGAAAGTGCCGAAACCCACACCAACATAACGCGTGCAAGCCGAAAAAATGGACATCAATTTGCTGCCTGTGGATCGCTGGGCAGTGTAACTGCACGTGTTTACAGTGGAACGATTCATAGATAGACTTTTCGTCTTTAGGGAATGAACCCTCTGCAAGATGCTGAGGGTCCATGAGTGACTTCGGAGCGCTCCTTCTTTTTCGCGTGCTTGTCCTGTGAAACATACACTGTAGATTCGCAGCTTTACTCTAAGCAACGCTCAATAGGAAATGTTGAAAATTTTAGTCCACGGTGAACCCTCATTCACACTAAACCTGCTCTGATGTTTTAATTACGGACATCATAATATTAAAACTTTGGAAACTTGAGCACTACTTAATGGAGATCAATCATTAACTTATACAAGCCATTAATTTTATGCATATTTTTTATATATATGTGTACAACGTTATCGGCAACAAAGAAGTAGTTTTTGTTAAAATTCCTTCCCGGGATATTTGGCCGTAGTCCAACGTTTTCTACAAAACCAGACGTTTCGGCAATGCCATCGACTTCCATCATCAGTGAAAATCGAGTGCGATAACGTGAGGTGGTATACGTTAGTGACCACAGTACTGTGGTTAAGGCTGAAGCAGTAAGTAGAAAGAAGTAGTTTCTATGGTAATATTTCATTTCGAAAATGATTTTAAATATAAATCTTAGAATATGGAAGTCATGTATGGTTCTCCATACCGATATTTTATAACAATAGATGTTATCATTTTTACTTCCATATTCCTTAAGGAAATGGAAGTATGGTGATGGCAAACAAAATCGTGTTCGAGATTATTGCAGATTCTGATTGTACTACACTCAAAACATGAAAAAAAGTCGTTTTCCGAAAAGTGTCTGTGTGTGTGTCTATCTGTCTGTGTGTAGATTTTTTTTCTATGGCAAACGATAACTGCCGCAAATTCAAACAGAATCAAATAATTTTTTGCATACAGCCCTGATTTTTAGAGTAATCACGACCGATTGTTTTTGGTGAAGATCGATTGAGGGAAAGGTGTAGTTTACCAGCAACGGTTTTTTTTATCAAGGGAAATTTTTTTTTTTGGCAAACGATAACAGCCGCAAATTCAAACAGAAGCAAATAATGTTTCACATACAGCCCTAAATTGTAGAATTCTCAAGATCTTTTGTTTTTGGTGAAGATCGGTTAAGGGAAAGGGGTAGGTTACCTGCAACGTTTTATGTTTTAACAAGGGTATTTTCTATGGCAAACGATAAAAGCCGCAAATTCAAACATAATAAAAAGATTATTTGCATACAGCCCTAAATTGTAGAGTTCTCAAGACCTATTGTTTTTAGTGAAGATCGGTTAAGGGAAAGGGGTAGTTTACCTGCAACGTTTTTTTTAACAAGGGTATTTTCTATGGCAAACGATAACAGCCCCAAATTCAAACAGAATCTAAGAATTTTTTGCATACGTCCCTGAATTGTAGAAATCACAAGGATTTTCGATTTTGGTGAAGATCGGTTAAGGGGAAGGGGTAGTTTACCTGCAAACTTTTACGTTTTAACAACAGTTAAGTACTTGAAAATGCATTTAAACTTTTTCAAACAATGGTAATTGTTAAAAAATCGGTATGGAGAACCATACATGACTTCCATATTCTAAGATTTATATTTAAAATCATTTTCGAAATGAAATATTACCATAGAAACTACTTCTTTCTACTTACTGATTCAGCCTTAACCACAGTACTGTGGTCACTAACGTATACCACCTCACGTTATCGCACTCGATTTTCACTGATGATGGAAGTCGATGGCATTGCCGAAACGTCTGGTTTTGCAGAAAACGTTGGACTACGGCCAAATATCCCGGGAAGGAATTTTAACAAAAACTACTTCTTTGTTGCCGATAACGTTGTACACATATATATAAAAAATATGCAGAAAATTAATGGCTTGTATAAGTTAATGATTAATCTCCATTAAGTAGTGCTCAAGTTTCCAAAGTTTTAATATTATGATGTCCGTAATTAAAACATCAGAGCAGGTTTAGTGTGCATTAGGGTACACTGTGGACAAAAATTTTCAACATTTCCTATTGAGCGTTGCTTAGAGTAAAGCTGCGAATCTACAGTGTATGTTTCACAGAACAAACACGCGAAAAAGAAGGAGCGCTTCGAAGTCACACATGGACCCTCAGCATCTTGCAGAGGGTTCATTCCCTAAAGACGAAAAGTCTGTCTATGAATCGTTCCTCTGTAAACACGTGCAGTTACACTGCCCAGCGATCCACAGGAAGCAAATTGATGTCCATTTTTTCGGCTTGCACGCGTTATATTGGTGTGGGTTTCGGCACTTTCAATTTAAAAAGCGTGCAAATGTAAGAAAATAAACATGAGTGAGGCCAGAAATAACGTGAATTGTGTGTGTGTGTGTGTGTGTGTGTGTGTGTGTGTGTGTGTGTGTGTGTGTGTGTGTGTGTGTGTGTGTGTGTGTGTGTGTGTGTGTGTGTGTGTGTGTGTGTCCCTGCCTTTTTATTGCTGTAGTCATAATAATAAAATGGAAACGTAAACATTACATAACTGAGATATGCTTACCTGCCACGAACGATATATTATTTTATACATGGAGGAGTTCAGTGACATACACACGTACAGAAGAATTATATATATATATATATATATATATATATATATATATATATAAAGATATTAACTCATACATAATTTACATTAAAATGAAAAAATTATAATTTTATTCCCTGGCAACAAAATTATTTTATTTTTAACAATTACCATTGTTTGAAAAAGTTTAAAAGAATTTTCAAGTATTTTATTGATTTTAAAACGTAAAAGGTTGCAGGTAAACTACCCCTTCCCCTTAACCGTTCACCAAAATCGAAAGTCCTTGAGATCTCTACAATTCAGGGACGTATGCAAAAAATTATTTGATTCTGTTTGAATTTGCGGCTGTTATCGTTTGCCATAGAAAATACGCTTGATAAAAAAACGTTGCAGGTAAACTACACCTTCCCCTTAACCGATCTTCACCAAAAACAATAGGTTTTGAGTACTCTACAAATCAGGGCTGTATGCAAAAAATTATTTGATTCTGTTTTTATTTGCGGCTGTTACCGTTTGCCATAGAAAATACCCTTGTTAAAAAAACGTTGCTGGTAAACTACCCCTTTTCCTTAACCGATCTTCACCAAAAACAAGAGATCGTGAGAACTCTACAACTTAGGGCTGTATGCAAATAATCTTTTGATTCTGTTTGAATTTGCGGCTGTTATCGTTTGCCATAGGAAATACCCTTGTTAAAACATAAATCGTTACAGGTAAACAACTACCCCTTTCCCTTAACCGATCTTCACCAAAAACAATAGGTCTTGAGAACGCTACAATTCAGGGCTGTATGCGAAACATTATTTGATTCTGTTTGAATTTGCGGCTGTTATCGTTTGCCAAAAAAAAATTCCCCTTGATAAAAAAACCGTTGCAGGTAAACTACCCCTTTCCCTCAACCGATCTTCACCAGAAACAATAGGTCGTGAGTACTCTACAAATCAGGGCTGTATGCAAAAAATTATTTGATTCTGTTTGAATTTGCAGCTGTTATCGTTTGCCATAGGAAAAAAACTACAGACAGACAGACACACAGACACACCCACAGACACTTTTCGAAAAACGACTTTTTTTCATGTTTTGAGTGTAGTACAATCAGAATCTGCAATAATCTCGAACACGATTTTTTTTGCCATCACCATACTTCCATTTCCTTAAGGAATATAGAAGTAAAATAAACTAATTTTGTTGCCAGGCAATAAAATTATAATTTTTTCATTTTAATGTAAATTATGTATGATTTAATATACGAGGTGTGTTCATAAAAAGACCAAACTTTTTGAGTAACACATCAATCCGCACAAACGACGCGCCGCGACTTTGCGCGCACCTAGCGATAGTTTTTGACAACAAACTACCACTTATTGTGTTCCGCTATTAGCTAGTCTTTGAGGTATATCACATTGAGTGGGGACGTGCACACGCTGGCCGGCGGATTAGTGACAAAGCGATTAAGAAAGACCGCGAGAACAACGTGTGCGTATGAAATTTTGCAGCAAAACTAGGTTAAAACTTTTCAGAGACATTCTGGTTTTCAATTAAGCATATGCGGAAGCCTGCGGTAGGCGAACGATTAGTTTAAGAATTTTTAAAGAGGGAAAAACAATGGTCGGTGCAGATCAAAGCGATATCGAAGATCATGGGAAGAGAGCTCGTGATGTGGTAATTGTAAATCATCGTTTAAATGCCGATACTTTCTGACAGAATCCATTTAAGATCGTAAAATTAAATTTTGATAGAAAAATTTAAATGTATCGTATCACTGAAAAATTCTTACTGTTTGTTGGCGACGATCAGAAAGAGGCCCGTTTTGAAATCGGTCAACAACTGCGTACCAATGCAAATGGTAATGAAAACTTTGGAAGACAATGGAAATAGCTCTGTAAAGATTTTACGAAGTCAGCAGCAAAATTGTATACACACACGTTGTGTTAAGATCTTCATTCTCACTTCGTTATAAATCCGCCGGACGGTGTGTGCCCGTGCCCACTACAGCGCGTGTAGCTCGAAGACTGAAGATCGTGACGGAACAGAGAAAACGGCATTCAGGCGTCAAAACCTGTCGCTAGCAGCACTTAATTCTGCAGCTCGCTCTATGCGCTAGTTGACGTGCTACACAAATAGTTCGGTCTTTTTTTGAACACACCTCGTACATGTATAAAATAATATATCGTTCGTGGCAGGTAAGCATATCTCAGTTATGTAATGTTTACGTTTCCATTTTATTATTATGACTACAGCAATAAAAAGGCAGGGAAGACACACACACACACACACAATTCGCGTTATTTCTGGCCTCACTCATGTTTATTTTCTTACATTTGCACGCTTTTTAAATGGAAAGTGCCGAAACCCACACCAACATAACGCGTGCAAGCCGAAAAAATGGACATCAATTTGCTGCCTGTGGATCGCTGGGCAGTGTAACTGCACGTGTTTACAGTGGAACGATTCATAGATAGACTTTTCGTCTTTAGGGAATGAACCCTCTGCAAGATGCTGAGGGTCCATGAGTGACTTCGGAGCGCTCCTTCTTTTTCGCGTGTTTGTCCTGTGAAACATACACTGTAGATTCGCAGCTTTACTCTAAGCAACGCTCAATAGGAAATGTTGAAAATTTTAGTCCACGGTGAACCCTCATACACACTAAACCTGCTCTGATGTTTTAATTACGGACATCATAATATTAAAACTTTGGAAACTTGAGCACTACTTAATGGAGATCAATCATTAACTTATACAAGCCATTAATTTTATGCATATTTTTTTACTTCGGGATATTTGGCCGTAGTCCAATGTTTTAGTAGTTTTTGTTAAAATTCCTTCCCGGGATATTTGGCCGTAGTCCAATGTTTTCTACAAAACCAGACGTTTCGGCAATGCCATCGACTTCCATCATCAGTGAAAATCGAGTGCGATAACGTGAGGTGGTATACGTTAGTGACCACAGTACTGTGGTTAAGGCTGAAGCAGTAAGTAGAAAGAAGTAGTTTCTATGGTAATATTTCATTTCGAAAATGATTTTAAATATAAATCTTAGAATATGGAAGTCATGTATGGTTCTCCATACCGATATTTTATAACAATAGATGTTATCATTTTTACTTCCATATTCCTTAAGGAAATGGAAGTATGGTGATGGCAAACAAAATCGTGTTCGAGATTATTGCAGATTCTGATTGTACTACACTCAAAACATGAAAAAAAGTCGTTTTCCGAAAAGTGTCTGTGTGTGTGTCTATCTGTCTGTGTAGATTTTTTTTCTATGGCAAACGATAACTGCCGCAAATTCAAACAGAATCAAATAATTTTTTGCATACAGCCCTGATTTTTAGAGTAATCACGACCGATTGTTTTTGGTGAAGATCGATTGAGGGAAAGGTGTAGTTTACCAGCAACGGTTTTTTTTATCAAGGGAAATTTTTTTTTTTTGGCAAACGATAACAGCCGCAAATTCAAACAGAAGCAAATAATGTTTCACATACAGCCCTAAATTGTAGAATTCTCAAGATCTTTTGTTTTTGGTGAAGATCGGTTAAGGGAAAGGGGTAGTTTACCAGCAACATTTTATGTTTTAACAAGGGTATTTTCTATGGCAAACGATAAAAGCCGCAAATTCAAACATAATCAAAAGATTATTTGCATACAGCCCTAAATTGTAGAGTTCTCAAGACCTGTTGTTTTTAGTGAAGATCGGTTAAGGGAAAGGGGTAGTTTACCTGCAACGTTTTTTTTAACAAGGGTATTTTCTATGGCAAACGATAACAGCCCCAAATTCAAACAGAATCTAATAATTTTTTGCATACGTCCCTGAATTGTAGAAATCACAAGGATTTTCGATTTTGGTGAAGATCGGTTAAGGGGAAGGGGTAGTTTACCTGCAAACTTTTACGTTTTAACAACAGTTAAGTACTTGAAAATGCATTTAAACTTTTTCAAACAATGGTAATTGTTAAAAAATCGGTATGGAGAACCATACATGACTTCCATATTCTAAGATTTATATTTAAAATCATTTTCGAAATGAAATATTACCATAGAAACTACTTCTTTCTACTTACTGCTTCAGCCTTAACCACAGTACTGTGGTCACTAACGTATACCACCTCACGTTATCGCACTCGATTTTCACTGATGATGGAAGTCGATGGCATTGCCGAAACGTCTGGTTTTGCAGAAAACGTTGGACTACGGCCAAATATCCCGGGAAGGAATTTTAACAAAAACTACTTCTTTGTTGCCGATAACGTTGTACACATATATATAAAAAATATGCAGAAAATTAATGGCTTGTATAAGTTAATGATTGATCTCCATTAAGTAGTGCTCAAGTTTCCAAAGTTTTAATATTATGATGTCCGTAATTAAAACATCAGAGCAGGTTTAGTGTGCATTAGGGTACACTGTGGACAAAAATTTTCAACATTTCCTATTGAGCGTTGCTTAGAGTAAAGCTGCGAATCTACAGTGTATGTTTCACAGAACAAACACGCGAAAAAGAAGGAGCGCTTCGAAGTCACACATGGACCCTCAGCATCTTGCAGAGGGTTCATTCCCTAAAGACGAAAAGTCTGTCTATGAATCGTTCCTCTGTAAACACGTGCAGTTACACTGCCCAGCGATCCACAGGAAGCAAATTGATGTCCATTTTTTCGGCTTGCACGCGTTATGTTGGTGTGGGTTTCGGCACTTTCAATTTAAAAAGCGTGCAAATGTAAGAAAATAAACATGAGTGAGGCCAGAAATAACGTGAATTGTGTGTGTGTGTGTGTGTGTGTGTCTTCCCTGCCTTTTTATTGCTGTAGTCATAATAATAAAATGGAAACGTAAACATTACATAACTGAGATATGCTTACCTGCCACGAACGATATATTATTTTATACATGGAGGAGTTCAGTGACATACACACGTACAGAAGAATTATATATATATATATATATATATATATATATATATATATATATAAAGATATTAACTCATACATAATTTACATTAAAATGAAAAAATTATAATTTTATTCCCTGGCAACAAAATTATTTTATTTTTAACAATTACCATTGTTTGAAAAAGTTTAAAAGAATTTTCAAGTACTTTATTGATGTTAAAACGTAAAAGGTTGCAGGTAAACTACCCCTTCCCCTTAACCGTTCACCAAAATCGAAAGTCCTTGAGATCTCTACAATTCAGGGACGTATGCAAAAAATTATTTGATTCTGTTTGAATTTGCGGCTGTTATCGTTTGCCATAGAAAATACGCTTGATAAAAAAACGTTGCAGGTAAACTACACCTTCCCCTTAACCGATCTTCACCAAAAACAATAGGTTTTGAGTACTCTACAAATCAGGGCAGTATGCAAAAAATTATTTGATTCTGTTTGTATTTGCGGCTGTTACCGTTTGCCATAGAAAATACCCTTGTTAAAAAAACGTTGCTGGTAAACTACCCCTTTTCCTTAACCGATCTTCACCAAAAACAAGAGATCGTGAGAACTCTACAACTTAGGGCTGTATGCAAATAATCTTTTGATTCTGTTTGAATTTGCGGCTGTTATGGTTTGCCATAGGAAATACCCTTGTTAAAACATAAAAAGTTACAGGTAAACAACTACCCCTTTCCCTTAACCGATCTTCACCAAAAACAATAGGTCTTGAGAACGCTACAATTCAGGGCTGTATGCGAAACATTATTTGATTCTGTTTGAATTTGCGGCTGTTATCGTTTGCCAAAAAAAAAAATTCCCCTTGATAAAAAAACCGTTGCAGGTAAACTACCCCTTTCCCTCAACCGATCTTCACCAGAAACAATAGGTCGTGAGTACTCTACAAATCAGGGCTGTATGCAAAAAATTATTTGATTCTGTTTGAATTTGCAGCTGTTATCGTTTGCCATAGGAAAAAAACTACAGACAGACAGACACACAGACACACCCACAGACACTTTTCGAAAAACGACTTTTTTTCATGTTTTGAGTGTAGTACAATCAGAATCTGCAATAATCTCGAACACGATTTTTTTTGCCATCACCATACTTCCATTTCCTTAAGGAATATAGAAGTAAAATAAACTAATTTTGTTGCCAGGCAATAAAATTATAATTTTTTCATTTTAATGTAAATTATGTATGATTTAATATACGAGGTGTGTTCATAAAAAGACCAAACTTTTTGAGTAACACATCAATCCGCACAAACGACGCGCCGCGACTTTGCGCGCACCTAGCGATAGTTTTTGACAACAAACTACCACTTATTGTGTTCCGCTATTAGCTAGTCTTTGAGGTATATCACATTGAGTGGGGACGTGCACACGCTGGCCGGCGGATTAGTGACAAAGCGATTAAGAAAGACCGCGAGAACAACGTGTGCGTATGAAATTTTGCAGCAAAACTAGGTTAAAACTTTTCAGAGACATTCTGGTTTTCAATTAAGCATATGCGGAAGCCTGCGGTAGGCGAACGATATAGTTTAAGAATTTTTAAAGAGGGAAAAACAATGGTCGGTGCAGATCAAAGCGATATCGAAGATCATGGGAAGAGAGCTCGTGATGTGGTAATTGTAAATCATCGTTTAAATGCCGATACTTTCTGACAGAATCCATTTAAGATCGTAAAATTAAATTTTGATAGAAAAATTTAAATGTATCGTATCACTGAAAAATTCTTACTGTTTGTTGGCGACGATCAGAAAGAGGCCCGTTTTGAAATCGGTCAACAACTGCGTACCAATGCAAATGGTAATGAAAACTTTGGAAGACAATGGAAATAGCTCTGTAAAGATTTTACGAAGTCAGCAGCAAATTGTATACACACACGTTGTGTTAAGATCTTCATTCTCACTTAGTTATAAATCCGCCGGACGGTGTGTGCCCGTGCCCACTACAGCGCGTTGTAGCTCGAAGACTGAAGATCGTGACGGAACAGAGAAAACGGCATTCAGGCGTCAAAACCTGTCGCTAGCAGCACTTAATTCTGCAGCTCGCTCTATGCGCTAGTTGACGTGCTACACAAATAGTTCGGTCTTTTTTTGAACACACCTCGTACATGTATAAAATAATATATCGTTCGTGGCAGGTAAGCATATCTCAGTTATGTAATGTTTACGTTTCCATTTTATTATTATGACTACAGCAATAAAAAGGCAGGGAAGACACACACACACACAATTCGCGTTATTTCTGGCCTCACTCATGTTTATTTTCTTACATTTGCACGCTTTTTAAATGGAAAGTGCCGAAACCCACACCAACAACGCGTGCAAGCCGAAAAAATGGACATCAATTTGCTTCCTGTGGATCGCTGGGCAGTGTAACTGCACGTGTTTACAGAGGAACGATTCATAGATAGACTTTTCGTCTTTAGGGAATGAACCCTCTGCAAGATGCTGAGGGTCCATGAGTGACTTCGGAGCGCTCCTTCTTTTTCGCGTGCTTGTCCTGTGAAACATACACTGTAGATTCGCAGCTTTACTCTAAGCAACGCTCAATAGGAAATGTTGAAAATTTTAGTCCACGATGAACCCTCATTCACACTAAACCTGCTCTGATGTTTTAATTACGGACATCATAATATTAAAACTTTGGAAACTTGAGCACTACTTAATGGAGATCAATCATTAACTTATACAAGCCATTAATTTTATGCATATTTTTTATATATATGTGTACAACGTTATCGGCAACAAAGAAGTAGTTTTTGTTAAAATTCCTTCCCGGGATATTTGGCCGTAGTCCAATGTTTTCTACAAAACCAGACGTTTCGGCAATGCCATCGACTTCCATCATCAGTGAAAATCGAGTGCGATAACGTGAGGTGGTATACGTTAGTGACCACAGTACTGTGGTTAAGGCTGAAGCAGTAAGTAGAAAGAAGTAGTTTCTATGGTAATATTTCATTTCGAAAATGATTTTAAATATAAATCTTAGAATATGGAAGTCATGTATGGTTCTCCATACCGATATTTTATAATAATAGATGTTATCATTTTTACTTCCATATTCCTTAAGGAAATGGAAGTATGGTGATGGCAAACAAAATCGTGTTCGAGATTATTGCAGATTCTGATTGTACTACACTCAAAACATGAAAAAAAGTCGTTTTCCGAAAAGTGTCTGTGTGTGTGTCTGTCTGTCTGTGTGTCTATCTGTCTGTGGAGATTTGTATCCTGATTTGTAGAGTACTCACGACCTATTGTTTTTGGTGAAGATCGGTTGAGGGAAAGGGGTAGTTTACCTGCAACGGTTTTTTTTATCAAGGGAAATTTTTTTTTTTGGCAAACGATAACAGCCGCAAATTCAAACAGAATCAAATAATGTTTCGCATACAGCCCTGAATTGTAGAGTTCTCAAGACCTATAGTTTTTGGTGAAGATCGGTTGAGGGGAAGGGGTAATTTACCTGCAACGTTTTTTATCAAGCGTATTTTCTATGGCAAACGATAACTGCCGCAAATTCAAGCAGAATCAAATAATTTTTAGCATGCTTCACTGAATTGTAGAGGACTCAAGGCCTTTTGATTTTGGTGAAGATCGGTTAAGGGGAAGGGGTAGTTTACCTGCAACGTTTTACGTTTTAACAAGAGTAAAGTACTTGAAAATTCATGTAAACTTTTTCAAACAATGGTAATTGTTAAAAATAAAATAATTTTGTTGCCAGGCAATAAAATTATAATTTTTTCCTTTTAATGTAAATCTGTACATAGTATAAAGTAAAGTCGGTCCGTTTTCTCTCTGTGTTTGAAATCGCTAATCTCAGGAAGTACTGAACGAATTTTATTCAAGTTTTCGCCAATAAAGAGTGTCTATCGAGGAACATTTATGTGTATAATTAATACATATATGTTGTACATTAGCTTAGCTATCACGGTTTATGTCAAGTAAGTGGTATAGTTTACATCTTATATATAAAAATGAATGTTTCTTTGTTTGTCCTGTATGCGTTCCTATACCATTCATCCGATTGCGATGAAACTTCGGTGAGTTGTTGGGCGCACGTCCGCGAAGGTTTCTTCCACATCTCCTCCTGAACCACTGTACCGATTTCAACCAAACTTGGCACAAATATTTTACGCAACGGGAGAACCAACATAGGATAGGTGTTTTTTCGATGGGGTCCTTTTGGGGGTTCTTTGGGGTCTTCCACATCGCCTCCTAAACCACTGGACCGATTTCAACCAAACTTGGCACAAATATTTTACGCAAAGGGAGAACCAACATAGGACAAGTGTTTTTTTCGATACGATCCTTTGGGGTCTTCCACGTCTCCACCTAAACCATTGGACCGATTTCAACCAAACTTGGCACAAATATTTTACGCAACGGGAGAACCAACATAGGACAGGTGTTTTTTTCGATACGATCCTCTGGGGGGTCCTTTGCGGTCTAAAAAAACTATTAAATCTGGTTACTATGGCAACCCAATAGAATAGATTCTGTTCTAAATATATTATCGCATTAAATTGAAGACCACGCGAACGAAGTTGTGGGCAACAGCTATTTATTTTTAAGAAGCCTACTTTAATTAAACTTTATTAATTAAACTAACATTTTCATTACGTACAACGTGAAACTCCGTAGCGAAGCACGGGTATTCTGCTAGTCATGTATAAGAGAAAATATATCGTGCGTGGCAGGCAAGCATATCTCAGTTATGTACTGTTCACGTTTCCATTTTATTATTATGCTTACAGCAATAAAAAGGCAGGTAAGACACACACACACACAATTCACGTTATTTCTGGCCTCACTCATGTTTATTTTCTTACATTTGCACGCTTTTTAAATGGAAAGTGCCGAAACCCACACCAACATAACACGTGCAAGCCGAAAAAATGGACATCAATTTGCTTCCTGTGGATCGCTGGGCAATGTAACTGCACGTGTTTACAGAGGAACGATTCATAGACAGACTTTTCGTCTTTAGGGAACGAACCCTGTGCAAGATGTTGAGGGTCCATGAGTGACTTCGGAGCGCTCCGTCTTTTTCGCGTGTTTGTTCTGTGAAACATACACTGTAGATTCGCAGCTTTACTCTAAGCAACGCTCAATAGGAAATGTTGAAAATTTTTGTCCACAGTGTACCCTCATTCACACTAAACCTGCTCTGATGTTTTAATTACGGACATCATAATATTAAAACTTTGGAAACTTGAGCACTACTTAATGGAGATCAATCATTAACTTATACAAGCCATTAATTTTATGCATATATTTTATATATATGGGTACAACGTTACCGGCAACAAAGAAATAGTTTTTGTTAAAATTCCTTCCCGGGATATTTGGCCGTAGTCCAATGTTTTCTACAAAACCAGACGTTTCGGCAATGCCATCGACTTCCATCATCAGTGAAAATCGAGTGCGATAACGTGACGTGGTATACGTTAGTGACCACAGCACTGTGGTTACGGCTGAAGCAGTAAGTAGAAAGAAGTAGTTTCTATGGTAATATTTCATTTCGAAAATGATTTTAAATATAAATCTTAGAATATGGAAGTCATGTATGGTTCTCCATACCGATATTTTCTTAATGTATCGCTTTACCCTAATTAAAATTTTGCACATAATTAACCTTTCACACTTTTGGTTTTTCCCACACAAAACTTGCACTAATAAAATTTTGCTTACATCTATCTTATAACTAAAGATTACAATTTGTTACTTAACCTAACATAGTATACACATATTGGAAATTCATATGACCATAATGCTTTAATCACCATTGTGGCTCAATTAATGTCAATAATTTAAACAACAATACTAACATTTATTTAAATAAATTTTTCTTTTATTATTATCATTGATCTTGATTCAAAACAATTATAAAATTATTTTATTTGACCACGTTTGATTCACATACCTTATTGGCTCAAATTATTTCTTTGTTTGTCAATATTTTGTTTATATTTTCTCCTATGGGAACATAGCTTATATAGCTTACCTCCATATATAGAAAATCCTGGTTTGGAGTTGGTAACTGCACTTCTCCAAGCTACACTAATCCTAGGGTCTTGTTGTTGACGAGTCCCTATTTCCTTAAGTCGTCTAACTACTTCAGGTTTTGTTATATGCTTTACCGCGTAAATACCAATATCATTGCGACTACATTTAATGTTATCTGTTTCCATGTTGTTTTATGATGGTACATTTCTACTGAGTACATCTGCTACCAAGTTGTCTTTCGCTTTACAATACTGTATTTCAAATTGATACTCTTGTATAGCCAAGATCCAACGAGTCAGACGAGCACCTAGCAATTTACACTGTAATAAAAATATTAACGCCTTATTGTCGGTGATTATAGTAAGTTTAGCACCCAGAATATAACTTCTAAACTTTGACAGGCTATGCATTATCGCTAATAGCTCTTTTTCTGTCGTAAAATAGGTTAATTCTGCCCCTTTAAGTGTGCGACTTACAAATCCTAATACCGCTTTTTGGCCCTTCTCATCAATCTGATACAAGTGTGCTCCTATAGCAATATTGCTGGCGTCTGTTTGCAAGTAAAATCTTTCTCCTATCCTTGGATGATTTAATACAACAGTATTTATAAAAAGACTTTTCACTTGTTGCAGCGCTTCATCGTGGTCCTTTGTCCACTTCCATTTAATCCCTTTGTTTAACAACTTCAACAATGGAACTGTACTTTCCGCGTATTTACTTGTAAACTTCTGATAGTAGTTAGCTAAACCTAGAAATGACTTTACTGCTTACAGTTCTTTGGAGTTAGAAATTCTTGTATGGCTTTTACCTTCTCTGGGTCTGTGGTTATGCCTTCCACTGAGATTCGGTGACCTAAAAACTTAATTTCCTCCTTACCAAACTCTGATTTCCGTAGATTCAGCGTCATGTTGGCTGATCTTAATTTTTCAAAAATATTCTTTAAATGTTGTAAGTGCTCCTCGAATGTTTGTGACACACATAGAATATCATCTACAAACACTAATGTATACTTCTCTACCTCATTACCAAAGGCAGTGTCTAAACACCTTACCATTGCTGCTAAGCTGGTGCTCAGGCCAAAAGGTACCACTTTAAATTGGTAGCACTTGTTTTTATACAAAAATGCCGTGTACTGTCTATCACCTTTTCTGATGGGAATTTGCCAAAATCCTGATGTTAAGTCCAATTTCGTCATGTACTTAACTCCATTGCATTTTTGAAACAATTCTTCCACACTCCTTGCGCACTCGTAATCTGGTACAAATAAAGAATTTAGTTTCCTAGCATCTAGGCATAATCGGATACTCCCGTTCGGCTTGGTGACAACTACTAAAGGGTTTATATAGGGACTACTTGCTCTCTCAATAACACCATTCGCTAACATCTGTTGGTCCTCTTTTTCCACTTCATCTCTATAATGTAGAGGGATTGGATAAGTCCTTTGTACAAATGATGCATTTTCAGTAAGTGTTATGATGTTCATAGAACTTAGCTCTTCCAGGCTCTGTTCTGAACACATCACTATACTCACAAACGAGTTGCTGAATTTTGTTCTGTTGCTCGTTGTTCAACTCAGTCCCAATGTTGATTTCTGGAGTATCATCAATACAGTGCTGGTCACTCCTAATGTCAACTACAGGTTTCTCTATATACCCTTTTATGACACTTACTGACTTCCAATGCTTAAACTCTTTAATGTTTACATTTATTTTATTTGTATTTATTTCCATCATAATGGTATTTCTTTTAAAATTTATTTCTGCCTTCCATTCAAGTAACGTATCTACCCCAATAATACAATCATGAATGAGTTTCGGGACTATTAGAGCTACAATTTGGGTTTGGTTACCATTTAAACTGACAGGTAAATAAATTTGTTCAGTTATCTTTTGCATTTTGGCTCCCTGTACGTTACAATTTTTTACGGGTAGTCTGGGACAATTTCGCAACTGACTATTTTCTACAAACTTTGAGCTGACACAGGTAACTTCACTGCCAGTGTCTATAAGCGCTCTTACTAGTAGATTACTGATTATACAAATTATTTCCGGACAGTCAGGATAATGGTTTCTACCCACTTCTTGCTCCTCTTTTAACAAGAACTCCCTATCACTCACTTGTTTTATATTATTTGCTACATTCTTTTTACCTGTTTTCTTGGGTGGTTTCACTGCAGGTAATGGTAGGTTTAGTTTTGTTTCTTTTCTACCTGCAGTGGCTTCCTGTATTCATTTTACTGGTAGACGGTTGCGACTCGGTAGATGTTATGGTTGTTTTACATATCTTATACCCTTTATTTGGTCGGGTTTCTACACTCCTACTTCTACCCTTCTCTTCCAATTCCAGCCGATTTTGTGGTTTATTACCCGGATATGGGGTAAACCTTTTTTCTTTCGGATGCTCATTGTCTCTCCTTTTTGTTGGGTAGAACGTTGGTTCCTGATGATTGCCTCTAGAGTAGTTACTCAGCTGATTATTTACTCGCTGCAGGTATCTCTCTAGATCTTGACATTCATCCACTACCATTATGAACTTTTCTAGAGTATCCACCCCTCTAGTAGTGGTTGCTACTCTAGTGCGTTCTGAGAAATGACGCTCTAGCTTATACACTAGGTCTCTCTCTTCTATTGGTGGTGTTAGATGCTTGACTTGTGCCATTACATTTAGCACATAGTTTGTGGTTGTCATATTCATTGACGGGTGATAATTACCAAATTCCAGATGATCGCGTACCCTTCTTTGTATCTGCATATTCCAGTACTGAGCCAGGAATTTTTCTCTGAAGTCTGAGTAGGTTTGGACTCTGTCCGAGATGACTTTCCACCACGTACCTGCCCAATTCTTGAGAAATCGGCCTAACATGTCCTTCTTATCCTCGTCGTCCATCAGTGGGTTTACATGAGCTACATAAGCCTCAAACAGCTTCAGAAATTCCACAGGATTCTCATGTGGGTTTCCTGAAAATGCAAGGTTTTCCGGTTCTTCCTTATAGCCGCCACACGTCACGACTTTGGTTTGCTGTGACTTCATTGCCTTAGTCAGATCCTCCCGCATTACCTTCAACTGCTGTTCCACCTTTTGATGTACTTTGTCACTGTTAGCCTTACTCTCTACCTGTTTCTTAACTTCTTTAATATTCTCACCCAGTTGGGTACACTCTTCCCTAGTACTCTGGATTTCTTCTTTATTTAGAAGCGATTGTGTTTTTAATTCAGCTGTTACTTCGCTGAATTGTTGGTTAATGAGGGTTACTTTCTGTTCTAACCTTTCATGAAATTTGTTTCTAAATTTATTTAGTTTTTCCTCTTGACGGCGAAAATTAGTGTTTACTTGTTTCCTAAATTGCTCTAACGTAGTTTTAACCTCTTCGGTATGCTTATCAAACCTAATATTACTTTCATCTATTTTACCAGCTAAATTAGTAGCTAAATTTGCTATTTCTTCATCTATTTTAAATGTAGCTTCTTTACTACTTTGTTCTATTTGGCTAGATAAATTTTCGTTTATTTGTTTCATTTCGCTAGACAAGTATTTATTAGTTTGCTCTATTTTATTATTAACATCAGTTATTAATTTTTTATTACTTTCTTCTAAACTTTGATTATTTTCTTCAATTTTACTTTCTATTTTTTAAATTTTACTATTTAATTGACTACATGTACTATCAATTTTACTATTTGTATTTCCAATTTTACCATTAGTTTCATCCATTTTAGTGGTCAACTGCTTAAACATTTGTTCAATTGCTGCCATATCTACTGCTGATGATTTAGCCATTTTTTTATTTTATTTTTTAGCAAATTAATTTAACAATTATTTAACAAATTTAACCCTTTAATAGTTAGTTATTTGTAACCTTGAATTCCACTTCGTTTCTAATTAATTAACATTACAATTTAACTAATCACTTGGGTAAAAGCAATGCCAAATTATATAACTTTCTTTATATAATTCGTCTATTTCTTTGGGAGTTTAATCGAGCCCCACGTTGGGCGTCAAATTCATACAACGCTACTTTTCATCTAACACTCTTATCTAATATTTTGAATGATAGATAAAACGTTACTTACCCGTGAGATTACTTTACCTGGGCGCCAGAACAAATCCCAGATACTAATGACACGGTTCCAGCTTAGCTCAGAGCTTAGAGACACAAATTTCTCAGGATTCGTTCAGTGATTGTGGATTCAAGGGGAATCGTTACAAATAACACTTTAAAATTTGCTTGAGTATGTTTAATTAACGTTTTAATTATTTTTAAACTTCTTGAAAATGTTAATTGTAGGACTTATAACTACCCTAACACTTATAATTAACGAGTGTGTGTGAAAAGTAAAGACTAAGACGTTCAAACGACCTATTGCTCTTATCTGGTTTAATTAAGAGATTGATATCTCCCAAACCAGTGCTAAAGAACAGGTCTGCAATAATTTGCACGTCCAATACTACACCTCACTTTGCATTCTACACTCTTATACTATGTTATGACTAATCTTACACATTAAATACAAAGTGTGTGATTCTTACTGTCTTTTAAAAATTTTTTATTGCTTATTTCATTGATCAATGAATCTATTTCTTACTGTTTGATGCGTCGACCGAAGATAGGAATCCGTAGAGGTCCTCCTTTTGATGGTTTAGCACAGAAGAAATGATGTTGATCAATCCTGTAGAAATATGCTCTGGCAATTACAGATGCTGTAGCTCTCTGTTGCTCAGGTCACTTCACGGCTGATTATTAATTAATAATTTAATTAATTAATGTTGTTTTACACAGCGAGAGTTGTTGAACGGTACTAGTTCATCTTCACTGCGGACTACTTCTCGAATTTCTTACTTAAATACAACTTTGCGTGATTGTAAAATTTCTGCACGTAATTTATACACGACTAGCGCATTGAAGATCCGACCGAAGAGTAACGCTACCCCTCAGTTTGAGTTGGCGTGTTTTAAATACAGGCTTCTGATTGGTTGTTCAAATAAATCATACGTTTTTCCAGTCTCGACAATCTCGAACAGGTCGAGCAAACACCCCGTGACAGGTTTGAAACGGCAGAGAATTTCTAGTCAAAATCGTACTTCCTGTGTTTGCAAATTGATTGATTACAGGTATTTGCAAATGTGTTTTCAAAGATCTGACCACAGAATATTGTTGCTTAGGTCTTTATCTGTGTGTGTGTGAAAACACCTAATTCATACGAAGCATAATTCTCTTGTTATTCCTTTTGGCGTTCGTCTTCCGTATAACTTCTCCAATTGTTAATTATATTAACTGAGATTGCGGCTACTTATAAAGCTTTACTTGCTGAACACAATGCTGTTTTCAGAATTGCCGTATATTTATTAGTTTTGAAGTTATTGCAGGTTGAACTGATAATTTGAATTGAGTAAAGTTTCATGTTCGTACCGGTAGCGGACGTCGCTGTGACGAGGTTAGAGTGAGATGGCTGCGATTGTACGCTCTCTCTCTTGCTTACGCTGCTATACTCGTACAGTCTAACACTTTCATATAACGCTCAGATAGGACGCTAATATGAATTGTTATAATATATATACTGTAGCTTTATATATATATATATATTATTTTAAAATATACATTTTTTTTACTGTAGCTTACCAATGAACCCTTGACTGATAGACTCAAGCCATTGAATAAGCGATTCTGACATTTGATATAATTATATAGTGGGAGTAAAAGCACATACAAGAATTTCTGCCAATCATGTTACACGAATTTGTTCACATCACCATAGTAATGGTCTGTACTGTATTGCCATGTTCTTATCCACATAAACATGTGGTAATTTTTGCACCGTGCAGTTCTCGGTCAATGTCAAGCTTCCCGTGTACAGTTGGCAACATTGCAGCGAAGTGTCAAGAGTCGCTTACTGAATGGCTTGAATACAGTATATTAATTGGCATGTTCTCTTTTACAAACAAGGATCTGATCAACTAAAAATATGATGCACACAATAAATTCAATTGTCAGTAATTTATTTATTTTATAATAAATTCACTATACAAGCATTATACACATTGACTGGACTAATCCCATGAGGTCTATGTTACCAGTGCACACACACAAAAACAATATTTATTAAATGTCTACTATTATACTATATACGTGTGGAAACGTGTGTTGAAGCCACCAGAAAAAATTAACAATACATAATTTAACAGATAATGTATTTTATATAAAACAGCGCAGTAACATAAATTGAAACTAACAATAACACACAGCTTACCTGTAGATGTAAAATATTCGAACTACGGCAGTTATCCAATTGTAAATATTTAAGTATCTATAATTAAAAAACTTTTGTAAGAACAATAAATTGTCTTTACAATAATACTAAGAAAGCTAACAAAAAATGTCTTGGATTTAGCAAACATTCATTGGAATATTATTCTTACATCTCATGAATGTATGAATTTAAACTGTGTTTTATAACAGCAACACATAACAAAATTCATCCGGGGTTTCCAGCTTGATGAATAAAACACATCAAACATAGGAGGTAACTGGAAGCACAGACCATATATTTAAATATTATATTACACAATTTTGTAAATTAAATTGCAATGTACATGTCGATTATTCTTTTAAGTATTCCACTGTGTATTAGTTAACGCAATAAGTAAGTGTCTTTTGTTCATTTTTAAGAATACAGCTAACAGAATATGATCTACACAAAGAGGCTCGTGCTGAACAGGGAGGAACGGAGGGCTATCATGTGAGGTTCTGCTAGGGAAAGGCAGAACATGATTGATTCTACACTCACAAACAAGTATGCATTTTAAAAATGTTACTGGTTTAACATAATGTTAAGGAGGAATTCTACGGAAGAATGGTACACCAGAACATCTAATTTCGGTGTTACAAATTTTATTTTACCATGTCCGTGCATTAGAATTAATTTACGAGGTCGTAATTGTGGAAGAACACAAGAAGTACATGAGATGTCACACATGAGCTGCTGCCTACATTGTTTTATTGAATACGTTTCAAATAGTTGTATAAATCAATGGCTATGCTCTGAACACAAATGTTGTTTGCAGGTAACCAGACTGTAAAGGGAAACACAGAAGACAAGCTGCAATGGGCAGTCTTTCAACTGTATTCAATTCTTATAGGTGTTCCATAGATGGTGGGAGAGAGGTGAAGGACATGGCTGCCAGCCAGAGTGGCATGATAATGTTCCCCTGTCTGCAACAGAAGGTGGAGGACAAGCTATAGGATCTTTGGGGGGAGATCATGGGTTTGAACCCAAAGGTCAGGCCTCATAACCATTCAGAGTATTGGAGGTTGTCATGTGTGCATACACATACCCAAAAATGGTACCAAAGGATCATGGACAGCCCAGCAGCGTTCATTTCCCTAGGATTCACAGTTGTAGTGATTGATTTCACTCCAAGCTAGAGTCGTCCTGTTATGTCTGTTTGGGAGTTCAGAGATGGTAGTATGGTCCTCCAGGCTGTGGTATGCCACTCTTGGTTCCCTGTGAGGGATCTCAGACTCCAGAAATCTGTAAGTTCTTCCACGTTCATAGTCTCAAAATGTACTAAATTCATTCAATAAAAATATAAGGATTTATGGGTTAAGAACCCTTACATGCAAAAATTGTGATGAGTAACAATGTAGTTGTTCATTACAATGAGCAACAATGTAGAGTAAAATAAAAATTAGCAATTTTAATTTCTTAGGCTGTTACATGTTCTTTAATACATTGGTCGATGTAGAAGAAAAGTTGTACAAATTTCAGAGACGTGTAGTAACCATTCTGAAACCTCTTTCAGTAAGAGTACAGAAGGACACTATTATTAAATTTGGCACGACTATGTGCCACTGTTGGTGTATGATTGTGAAACTTCAGTTCTCATGTCACTTTTGTGCCATTGAATTGAAGGAGAGATGGGTTTTTTTTATGTGGAATATCAAGAGTATCACTGAGGAATCAGATACAAAATCTGAGGGCAGAAAGTATTCTTAACGCAACACAAAGATTCAGAGAGAATAATTATGTGGATTGAATGAGTATGAGTTGTGGTAAGGTTTCCCAGAAAAGATTATCTGGTGCTAAAAAGCAGTTGGTAAAAGAAGGATAGGAACGCTGAAGAGGAGAAGAGTGAACAATTATTGTAATATCTGAACTGTGACTATAGAACAGACTGTGCAGGTTAATCCATAAAAAGATGATCAAAGATCATAATAAAATTTTAGCATTACAATATTGTATGAAGCAATTTAATAATTTGATTATATTTTACAATTTCATAATACGCATTTTGAATTGATGAACATGTACAAATACTGTTTTATTCTTTAGTGTTAACTGTTTTCTAACCAAAAAGTGAATACCGCAAATAAATAGAAAATGGACAGCTACCAGAATAAGTTTCACTGTTTTGGTAACTATAACTGAAAAATTGTTTTGTATGTCTGCAGAATATAGTCACCAGTTACATTTTCCTGACAAAAAATATACAGTTTTTGTATCTTCAGATTTTTTGTTAAAGACATACTAATATGTCTCGGAGTTTATTATTTTTTAAATGATGATGTCTCCATATTTGTTTTTTTCCATTGAATAGGTCTGTAATGGGAAAAATAATATGATTAGTTAGAAATTTTGCAATTAGATCACATCAAGAATAATTGTATTCACATGGTGGAAATTTGTTATAAAAGTTTAGAAAATCAGAAAGGAAAACGGGCAAAAAAACTTATGTTCAAAACAGTGGTGACTTGCTAGAAATATAGATTATTCTACATAAAATTACATTAGTAGTTAAAAATTATAACTTCAATTTTTTCACATTTTCTGGTCCTCTTTTTTATAATTTTCTTCTATTGTGAACCCATTAATTATGTTCACTAGGATGTAAGATTGGTGCTGAGGTGTCACTCATCTCCCTACCTTCCTCTCCAGATGCTTACAGTAGGTCAAGTGCAGGACGGAAGGTAGTGTGATCTGTACAAAATGCAGCTCAATGGTATCTCATGGGCTAGCAAAATATCTGGCTTACTGTTATCGAACTACACTCTAGCACAAGTAGACAAGGTTCATGCACAGATGAGGATGGATAGTGCTGTTAACATGTTGATTATGTTTAAACAATGGAGTTTCATTCGGTTAATAAACATTTAGTCTAATATGATTACAATATACAGTAATTCACTTAAAAGTATGAAATGCAAGATTAATAAATATACAAACCAAAACTATTAATATTTTGTGATATGAATGGCGGTTCTGCATCTCTGAATGATCAACTCACTGAGCAGGTGCACTCATTTAGATTCCTTGGATGTAACTTGTTATATGTGGGAGAAGTAGATGTCGGTAAAAAAAATAGAGAAGTTTAAGCACATTTGTGGAATTATCAGAAGAAAACTAAAGAGGAAGGCCTGACGAGAAACTCTGTTAAAATTTTATAAAGTGGTGGTCGCCTTTACAGCACAGCCTTAATTGGAATGAGACACTGACACTGCGCACAAGGACCTGCATCCAAATACAGGCTAGTGAACTTGGAGTATCCCTGAGAGACCGGCTAAGGAATGAAGAGAATAATGACATGAGGAACATCCTCGGAACTTATAACCTGAATGACAGGATCCTGCAGTACAGACAGGGTGGACGGACCATGTGCAAAAAGGATGCATGAGGAGAGACTACCTAAGCAACTGATGTTTTATCTTCCCAAGGAAACAACAACATTGGAAGACAGAAGAAAAGGTGGTCCAATCAATGAGCCCACAAAGGACTGTACGGTCCACGGCCTGCAGAAGATAATGAACAACTGCACATTACATTCTTTGTGAATCTAATTAATTGGAAATATATGAAATACTTTTACAGTTGTGTAAAATAATTCAGGTGTAGTTTATTAGTGGTATGCGTTACTTCAAAGCTGTCATGAAAGATCCATAAAATAGTGGAGATATGGGGATTCGCAGAGGGGGCGTTTGGGACTTGAAACCCATGTCAATATTTCTCACTTAACCTAAAAAACAACAATAATACTGTGATCTTTAAGGGTAGATCTAAACATATTATTTAACAAGCAGTGATAATTCATTCTTTGCATCTACAAAAATATTGTTAGGAAATGGATGACTACAATATTATTAGGAAATGGATGACTACAATATTTATCTCCATTGCATTTGTTGAATCCTATCTAAATTAAACTTCTACATACTTCCATGGGTAGAGGTTTTGAAAGTTTTGTCAAATGAAACTTAAGTAGTACTTTTGCAATGTCAGTGACAACACTGGTACATTAAACTGAATATTTATTTTTGAAACTTATTTGTTTTATTTATGCGCGTTTGGTTTTATCTATTTAAATCTCAAGGGAATTATATGCTCACATAACACGTTTATAGATCATATTCGATCACGACATGATTTTGAAGTCAAACAATTTCAGTTTTTCAAACTGGTAAACGCAGATGAATAAGGTTATTGTTTTTATAAAACACAGCTTAAATTTATACATTTTAAAGAATACTGAAAATGTACGTGAAATTATGCAATGAACAATTAAATATGGTAGAAATTCTATAATTCATCAGGTCAGGACAATAGGGCTAATGAATCACATATGCAGACAAAACTATAAAAATTATAATTAAAACTGACAAATACTCACTAGTTTGGTTTAAATATCCATTCTTTAACTTCAGCTAATGTAAATGAAATTTTTATAAGAAATTACCTGATCCGTTTAGTTAGCTCCAAAGTTAAAACATATAATTTACATTATATAATATTTATTATATTATCAAATATAATTTCTTGTGGAAGTAGTTATATATTTTTATCATTTCAATTCACCTGATGTATGTTTCACTGAATAAATCAGTATGTTCAGGGGCTGTAAATGAATTAACCGATTTAATTCTCAATTGTTTTAATGTTTATTTACATAAGCAGCTGTTCTGACGGTTATGCTGGAAATATTCAAATCATAGTTGTGTGTTTGGCATCAGCAACAATTGTCCTGATGATGACAATAAACACTGTCAAAACGTCGACACAAGTTAAAATTTGTGTTATATTTTTGACCGATCCTCACAAACCCTTCATCAAAATTGATTGACGCTCACTACAAATTTAAGGAAATATTTAAATTTTATGTTTTATTAATTTTAATAAATTTATAATTTTAAACAGATCATAGTGTTTTGTTTTACTTCCATGTTCCTTAAGGAAATGGAAGTATGGTGATGGTAAAAAAAAATCGTGTTCGAGATTATTGCGGATTCTGATTGTACTACACTCAAAACATGAAAAAAAATCGTTTTTCGAAAAGTGTCTGTGTGTGTCTGTCTGGTTGTGTGTCTGTCTGTAGATTTTTTTCTATGGCAAACGATAACTGCCGCAAATTCAAACAGAATCAAATAATTTTTTGCATACGTCCCTGAATTGTAGAGATCTCAAGGACTTTTGATTTTGGTGAAGATCAATTAAGGGGAAGGGGTAGTTTACCTGCAACCTTTTACGTTTTAAGAACAGTAAAGTACTTGAAAATTCATTTAAACTTTTTCAAACAATGGCAATTGTTAAAAATAAAATAATTTTGTTGCCAGGCAATAAAATTATAATTTTTTCATTTTAGTGTAAATCATGTATGAGTGGAAATATATCGTTCGTGGCAGGCAAGCATATCTCAATTATGTAATGTTTACGTTTCCATTTTATTATTATGATTACTGCAATAAAAAGGCAGGGAACACACACACACACAAAATTCGCGTTATTTCTGGCCTCACTCATGTTTATTTTCTTACATTTGCACGCTTTTTAAATGGAAAGTGCCGAAACCCACACCAACATAACGCGTCCAAGCCGAAAAAATGGACATCAACTTGCTTCCTGTGGATCGCTGGGCAGTGTAACTGCACGTGTTTACAGAGGAACGATTCATAGACAGACTTTTTGTCTTTAGGGAATGAACCCTCTGCAAGATGCTGAGGGTCAATGAGTGACTTCGGAGCGCTCCTTCTTTTCCGCGTGTTTGTTCTGTGAAACGTACACTGTAGATTCGCAGCTTTACTCTAAGCAACGCTCAATAGGAAACGTTGAAAATTTTTGTCCACGGTGTACCCTCATACACACTAAACCTGCTCTGATGTTTTAATTACGGACATCATAATATTAAAACTTTGGAAACTTGAGCACTATACTTAATGGAGATCAATCATTAACTTATACAAGCCATTAATTTTATGCATATTTTTTATATATATGTGTACTATGTTATCGGCAACAAAGAAATAGTTTTTGTTAAAATTCCTTCCCGGGATGTTTGGCCGTAGTCCAATGTTTTCTACAAAACCAGACGTTTCGCCAATGCCATCGACTTCCATCATCAGTGAAAATCGAGTGCGATAACGTGAGGTGGTATACGTTAGTGACCACAGTACTGTGGTTAAGGCTGAAGCAGTAAGTAGAAAGAAGTAGTTTCTATGGTAATATTTCATTTCGAAAATGATTTTAAATATAAACCTTAGAACATTGAAGTCATGTATGGTTCTCCATACTGATATTTTATTTGAGTTTTTCTTTAATTAGTGAATTATTGTTGTGTTCTTAAATTTTTACTAAAAAAATTACATTATGTATAAAAATAATGAATTGGTTTTTATTCATTAAACAACCTAGGTGGTATTTTTTTTTTTTTTTTTACCAATTTCTGTGTACATTTGTAACGGCTAAATTACTACTCACCTCATTACGATTAGTTGCTGAATTTCTGCTTTATTCTGCTGTTTTGTACCGTTCAACACACTCTGATAACTTGTCTCCAATTTCATTACAATGATTAGTTTGAAAATAAGAAATGCCACCTTCATGGTTCTTTATATCACCATTCATTACTTGATGAATTATTTCATTGATATTCAAAGTCTCGCTTCAATCTGAACTATCAAGATTTAACAGGTGATCAATATTGATTTGTACTCTTGGAAAAAAAAGTAAATATACTTTACAAGGCTGATTAATTACAGAAAATTATGACAAATTATTGTCCAACAAGTGTCGAGGTTTACTGTAGCTATTACCAGAAACACACAATTTGTCAACTAAAATTTATGTTAATTTCAATTTTGCTGCCTTCAAACACATTGTTCCACAACTTAAAACACTAGTACATCCGAAATCACACAAAAATAAATGCCCAACAATTAAATATTCACCTAGTGGTTTTATACGTACACATTTTCATAGAAGTATCCGTTACAAAAGGCACTTATTTTATTGGAAAACAAGGCGGATACTAATCTCAATTCAATCAACAGACACAAAACAGCAAGAGAATTATCTTTAAGAACATTTCAATTAATAATTTATATATGTTGTATTTACATAAATACATAAAGTAATTTTCATATGCATGGCATTTTGTTTACAACTAAATACAAAGGTGTTCTGTAGAGAACTTCAGTGATGCAATACCGTGAACATATACACATTATTGCACAGTAAATAATATTAACATTAAATTAGATATGCATAAATAGTCTTACATTAAACATAATATGCAGTAAACATAAACAAACATGTTCTTTAACAGATTACTCCTGCCGTGCAATTAATTTTAATACACCTACATGCTTCCCTTTAAAATCCTTACAATCATAGAGAATATTTACTTAAAAGGTGTAAATACTAGTTAAAGTCATAAACACTTTTAATGGCAGTGATATTAGCAAAGTCTTGTTAGCAAATTATATTAAAAGGTAATAATAAATATTTCAAATCACCAAACATACTTCTCCAACTGCAAAATATGCTTGTGGTGGCTAAAAAGTATTTTAAAAAAAATTGCTAGTCATTATGACTCTAGAAATAAATTCATATTTCAGAAGCCATTTTTGACGTCTCAATCTGCACATTGATATTTTAAGTTTCAAATGCTACAACATAATATACAGTAACACTGAAAATCTATTTTAAAAGTAATTTGACAGGTATAATTATTCTACTTGAAGGTATGTAATTACAATTGTTTACCTAATTAATTGAATGAGATCATTCCAAAATGAATTTAACTTTTTTGAAAAATGTACTGGTAAGCAGACCAGTGATCAGCAATAATGGTGCTTTTGTAGTAAATGTGGCATCTTTGTCCACAATTTGGCTCCTGTTACAAAAGGTCAGATCTCTTAGTCACTGCGTTAGTGTGTTTAGTGATTTTGGCAATATTCAATGATTACAAAATGAAAGGCCTAATGTCGAAGCAATGGTATTGTAGTATATTTCTGCCTTAGAAATATAAATACATATCATTATCACACAACTGACACACAATTATCATACATAAATTGCCACTAGAATCTTCGACCAGACTGACTTCAGTGTTTTGTTAACATTTTTAACAGTCCAGCTGAATATGGATGGGCAGAATGCTGACACAAGTGTACCATCATACATGAATAAATTAGAGACGTGAGAAAGACTTGGGCATTTTTTACTTCTAAATGAAACAGCATTTACAATATGCTGTAAGTTTACAATAAGAAACGATTAGTGTTCCAACCCACTTACAGAATAACATGTTACAAAATGCATGAGTACAGATGAATTAAACATTTTTTCCAATGCATCAAAATTAATCAACAGAAAGAGCATGTCAGTTGTACAGAAGAATCCAGACTGCCTACATTAGTTACTGTGTATCATCTGAAGAGAAAATACGATATAGGGCACCCAAGGAGAAGAGATGAAAATATGGTTTGAACCATACACAGTAGCATATGGCAACACACGATGAGTGTTACCAATGGTTCAAATCAGTAAGAATGTTAGTAGATGATACTCTCAAAACTGCAGAGCCCTCATGATGACGATGATAACAAAATTGTACAGTGTGATTCAAGGAAACTGCAGAAGCACATAACTTCGGATAAAAAAAATCAGAAATACATTGCTTTACAAAACTTACACCAAGGTTACTTAAGAAGAACAGAAACAAACCATATCATAGTCACATTAAAAGAGAATCAAAATATCGACAAAAACTTAAAAAAATACCATAACATTAAAGACGGCTGTGAAATATGATGTGGCAACAAAGTCGGGCATCACAGCCATGTTGGAAAAACTCACCAGACTAAAAAAGCACAACAAAAACGTACAAATCATTGGCACATGCTGACTGTATACTTTGTTAGTACAAAACGAGTACATATGAACTGACAGTATCTACAAATTTTTATTCAACAATTATGAAGCTTGTGACAGGAGTAGTGCAATAGAGGAAGAAGCCTAAGACAGATAAACATCTGGATGCTGCGTTAAGATAATGCCCACCTCACATGTACCTTGTATGAACAGCAGAGGTAAGCCTGAATAACTTGAATACCCCTCCATCATCAAGGGAGTACACAGCAGAAAGGGAAAGATGTGCTGCACTTATACCTATGTTTGTTACTGATTTATTGATACTCATTCCGATGTCCACCAAAAAAAAAAACGATACATCAATTCTAATGCAAGCTACAACAAAATTTAGCTAAAAGTATTTGCACATTCAGTAGTTGCTAAAATTATCTAATAGAATGTTTTCACACCATTTTTAGTTAGAAAAAGTCACCATCCCTGGAGCTCCCAAGCTATTTGGTGGTACAAAAAAGGAAGAAATTATTGTAACAAAAAGTACCAGTTTCATCACCTTCTTTGGATAATCAATAAAAAATTCTATAAGATAAAAACATGCTTTCCAATATTATAAATTTTAAACCAGTAATCGCTCAAATTACCACAAGCATTTATTATAAATTACAACATATCTACATTAAAAAAATGTATTATTTTTGTATGACAACTTTTCTCACCAAGGGTAACCCATACAAAGTCTCAATTGCATCTTAACTCTCATCTCTGCATTCATACCATACACTTTTTTAAGATTCATATATGTATGAAATTTTATAACAATTTTTATTCGATAGCAAGATGTTGCATACTGAAGCACGAAAAATCAGCAGGGTCAAGTGGCACATAGATCTTCAACCCTCAGCGTACCACATTTTGCTATTAAATAAAAATATTTCTACGTATGTTTTTGAAAACAGCTGCAGAAATGAAGACAGTAAAGAAAATACCAAGTTCGATTTCATGTGAATTACCTGTGCTGAGAAAAGTCGTTTTACAAAAATGATAATTTTTATAATAAAGATAAAGGCATTTACCCACTGTATGTGCACAGAACAGTCACTGGTTAAATTGGATAATTATCATATGACACTGTTTTGCATGTTTGTATTTTACATTATTTTTAAACTGAAAATTTTCCAAGAAAGGTAAAAATATTATTACTTCTTGTTCTATTCATAACAAAAGGACGAAGTAAGTTTAGAAAAAATTACATATACTACTAAACAACAAAGAAAACAGCTAAATTATGATAAAACTTACATGGTGACTGATCTACCGCTTCATTATTGATAGAGGTCTAAACTTGAGTATCTAAACTTTTGTACTGGACAGTAGTTGCACTATGAGAATGACAGAAGATGAACTTCTGCTAAAGGATCTGACAAAACTATTACACAGGTGAATTGCTTTTATTACTACTACACACACCTACTCAATTCTCAAACTGCAGGACCACAACCTAGAAAATTCTTTTTTTGTAAGATGAAGGCCCAGTCCTGAGTTACTTGTGAGTCCTATAAAACCTTGTAATGTCACTTATAAATATCCTTCCCTTTATAAAAGTTCACAAATTAACTAATGTAAGTATTAATCACTGTGTTTTCTTGCATACCATACACACCACTTTTAATGAAAACTACTTTATTCAAGTGGGGTACATGTGTTACATAAATAAACTATGTAAAGTAGTTAGTCTCCATGTGATAGGTCATTAACCTTGTCCTAAAGCTACCAGTACGGACAACGAACAACAATCATGCAAGGCACAAGTAAAAAGCTTTTATGGGTAGCTCAAATATCGTACACTCCTTTCAATTTATTCTACAGCAAGGACGTGTGTTCTTTAACATTTGTTTGCTATTCAATTTTCTTTATATTGCCAACCTGGATTGACTATTCAAAAACTTGCAACACTACATTTTTTTAGATACATATATTTTATTTATTATTTTTTTTTTGCTTCTAATAAATTTAGTGTAACAAAAGTAGTAACTTGGCACTTGTTTTATAACTTATTACAGTTTTCCCTATCACTGACATGGTAACACTATTTAAAAAAAAATGTAATTATTATTCTTGGATTTTGTTGTCCATGGCGTGTCCATTGATTAACTAATTATAACACTACTGACTCGAAACATAAGTTTTTTATTGGTAGTTTGGTTCAGGCTACAAAGATAAAAAGTTTACATTTTTACCAATAAACAACTTGTGTTCCGAGTCGGTAGTGTTATACTTATAACTTGTAATTATTATTTTTCATGTTTTTGAATATGCATGGTGTAAGCAATTCTTTTTGGTCCTAAAATGCAAATGAAAATGTTACACATGGGTGTATGGTACACACAAAAATACAATAATTATGTACAAATAGTACACTTATGTACAAAAAATACTCGGAAAACTAAAATGACAAAACCAGGAGAACCTCTCATAGCTCACTGGTTGAGAAACACTGGTATAGAGTTATTAGAATTTTTGCTTGCCGGGCTGTAACGCCGTGGTCCAAAGTTGTTGGCTGCAAACGTTTTGGCCGTGGCTTCGACAGCCGTCTTCAGTGCAAAAGGCTGCAACACACTGACCAAGGTTTCACAGTCAGTGACTACTGGACTGTGGTTAAGGCTAGTGGCTCTGAGTAGGACACCCATATTTATAAGGGTGGCATATATTTATCTTGGCCAACAATTTTATACCACGGCCTTACAACCCGGTAAGCCAAAATTCTAATAACATTTAGAAAGCTTCAACATAATTGGTTCAGGGCGTTTATCTAGGAAACAGAAAGGTATTCATTTTTGCAACAATACACTTGTCACATGTGTGTACTACTACGAGTAGTGTACACGATACTACAATACAATGAATTAGTATACATATCACAAAGACAATAACTGTGACAATACTGTAGTATTTCATATACATAAAATTACCTAATACGTGCAAAATCAATTGGCAGTGTTTTACAGCTAATATACAAAACGTTAAAAAAAAACTTATATGTATTGATAACAAAAAATATCTGTACTTGTATCTGGTATGTTGGACTATATTTTACCCTTATTTTAAATGATCGTATTATTTACTCTCATTGATAAATATAATATTGCTGAATAATTACAACTCCACTTTCAGGGTCCATGATTTAATAAATAATAATAAATGTGACAGTCCTTTACACATTATAATGCATGTAAATCTGAGCAATCACAGAATTGCTAAATGCATTCAACACTATGAACAGATTACATTTACAGCTTTTATTTGATATATAATATTGAATCTCACATCAGTCATATTAAATAATATATTTTAATTAATTGGACTTATTTATTTAATTATTTTTCCATGTTTTCACAGTTTTTGTTCTTCAAACAACAGGTATTGTATACAAAATTCTAACAACATGAAATCAAATACACATAGTTCTCTTTGTTAGTTGTTATGTTTATTCTCTGGCACATGAAAATTGTGCGTAACCAAAAATTTCAGACTATAAGTAATATTTTTAAAATTAGATAGGGTTGCCATGCCTTGATTTTAATTTCCCGTTATTCCTACTATAATAGCTTGACAAACAGAAACTTATTAAACGTTTTTACTACTTTCACGTATGAATAATACGATAACATTAACTTTTTATATAAAAAATGTTTTTTATAATTTTTTAAAACGCTTGTTACTAATGTACAACTTGTTTATTTTCCCCCTAAATTGGTGTATAATTGATAAAAAAAAGGATTACTGCATTCAAGCATGGCATAAAGATATCTCTGTCTATACATCAAACAAGACAATAAAGGTTTAAATCTAAAGATGAAATTTTAACCTTTGCAAGAAGATAAGTAACAGTTTTCTATGTCATGAGTGTATCGCCATTCCATGAAAGTATCGAGTTACACTGTTTTGCATTCAAGAGAAGTACAGAGTTTGAGTTTAAACAATTAGCAAGCAAAGTATGTCCTTTACCATTATATTTTCCTACAATATTTTATGCATCTCTTTAAAAGAGATTTTTATACAATTATAACAGGACAAAATTCACATTCACGTCACATAATAAAATGACAAAGTTGTTTTTTTAAAACATACTTTAATGTAATAAAAACCACGCATACACATGATAGTTAATCTATTTAAAAGCACAAAGCATGGTAGTATATCAAAAGCACTTTAAGATTAAATCTTTTCGTTAAAAAAAACTCCTTTTTTGCATTAGCAACACATACTAAATTCAGAAATCCCAAAGTTTACAAACTCTTAAAAATTATGAATTCAATTTCGCAATGTTACTACCCAGCTGTCATGAATCAACTCATAATTTTTGTTATTCAGGAAAAATAATTAAACAAAAATTATAAAGTTTTATAGAAATGCGTTTACAATTAATTGTAAAGGGGGGGGTTATAACGTGCTGAATATTCGCAGCATTTTGCATATAAATATGGTGCACAGATTGTCACACAGCCATACAGAATCTCACCTCAAAGCTGTTTCATATTAAATAATTATCTAGAGCAGATTTTCTTATACATAAGAGAACTGCTTGCTGTTATTATGGTACATAGTTAAAAACAAAAAGATTCTAAACAGACAAATCAAATACATGTACAAACTCTTTAAATTCAACACACATGCCTAACAATATTTGGATTCCTTAAATATATATTGAATATTTATTTTAACATTTTATAATAGTCAACATCAATGTATGTTCTGTATGTGGCAGGTTCTTATTTATAATCTCCACTTTCCAGGTTTGTGCTTCCATCTTTTCATACACCATATGCATCTAAGAGCTTCATCTCCTCCGCTCCTTCCACTGTTCCCCCAGAAACCATTGCTAGTTGTCTGTTTGTCCTCAGAGTATGTTCAGATCAGCTCCCTTTTCTCCTCTTTGTAATCATCAGCATGATTGAATCTTTTATCACCGTTTTACTGCACACTGAATCCAACCACCTACACATTTCCAGCAGCTCAATGCTTTCTCTTGCCCCTTCCCTTATAGTCCATATATCTGAGCTGTGAAGTAAAACACGCCACCAGTCTCTTCCTCAAGCCCAAGTTCATTCTGAGACACAAAACACCATTTTTCTTACTTACTGCTCCCTTTGTTTAGACCATCATAATCCTGGTATATATATCTCCATCTATCTACATTAATCTCCTCCTTGAGCCTCATATCTTTTTCATCCTTTAGAACTTCCAACATTTATGTTCATTAAGGACCCGAGCATCCCAATTTTTATTTTTGGCAACAAATACAGTAATGCAAAATTATGTCCTCTACTATCACTAGTATACTTGCTGAGCTGCAGAACTCGCTCACTATTTGAACAAAGTACAAGGGCAGTCTGAAAAGTTCTCGACCTCGACCATAGGCGGCAGCACGATGACGAAGATTTTTTATTATGTTGGTACTACATCTATTATTAGTATACGTGCGCAATTTCTGGTCATTATAGCAAATAATGTATATTATACAGCATTTCAAAACAGAAGTGTTGTCTGTATTCCTTAAAATGGAGAAAACTGAGCCATACAGTTCTTTGTGAAAGAAGGTTTAACACCAAGCAAAATTTATTCAAGGTTTGTTAAAGTGTATGGGGACTCCTCTCCTTTATTTTCAACACTTAAAAAATGGGCTGCCGAGTTCAAATGTGGTTGAACGAGCCTGGAAGACGATCCACGTGAAGGACATCCAAAAACGGCAACAATTGCAGAAACTGTTGAAAAAGTGCATAATATGGTTTTAGACAATTGCCGAATTAAAGTGCACAGGAATTGCTGAGACTACATGATTTCAAAAGAACGCATTAGACATATCTTACATGAGGAATTGCAAATAAAAGCTTTGTGCTAGGTGGGTACCACACTTGCTCACACCAGATCAAAAACGCATGCGCATGAAAATATCTGAACAGTGCTTGGAGCATTTTAATAAGAACAAAGCAGATTTTGTGCTTGTCAGTTTATTATGATGGACGAACTTGGATCCACCACTACACACCATAGTCCAAACAACAGTCAAAGCAGTGGAATCTGGTTGTTCAGCGCCAAAGAAGACAGTCAGCAGGAAAAGTCATGCCATCAGTATTTTGGGATGCTAAAGGTGTTTTGTACACCGATTACCTTAAAAGGGGCGCAACAGTAACCGAGAATAATATTGCAACCTTTTAACAGAACTAAACGAAAAATTTCATGAAAAAAGACCTGGTTTCCAGAAGAAAAAAATAATTTTTCATCAAGAGAATGCACCTGCCAACAAAAGTGTTTTGGCAATGGGAAAATTAAGAGATCTCCGGTACAAATTGTTGGAATATCCTCCCTATTCTCCAGATTTGGCTCCCTCAAGACTTCCATCTTTTCCCAAAACTCAAACTCTTTCTCACTGGTCAGTGTTTTTCATCGAATCAAGAGGCGATCCTACAGAAAACCACTTCAGGGATGGGATAATGACATTGAAACATCACTGGAACAAATTGTGTTATGCTAAAATGAGATTATGTTAAAAAATAAAAACAATTTTTAAATTATAAATTTGAATTTTCATAGTTAGGTCGAGAACTTCTCAGACTACCCTTGTATGTTTATTATTACATAAACTTCGATACTGGATAAAATGGCAATTATGGGAAAAATTACAAAAATCCCAAATACTGTACTATTTCTTTAGTAACATAACAGTTGTGGAGCACACACACTAAAAATTCGAAACATTCGGATTTGGGCTACAATTCCATTTAAATCCGACACGGTGTTGGATTTTCACAATTTAAAAAAAAATTGATTTCTTTTTTGGGCCTGGGATTCCAAAATTTTGCAATTTCTAAAACCTAAACTACAATAAGATGTTAGTTAAAATACCCCTCTTTGATACCCACATAAAATGTTGTGATTTTTATCCATCCTAATTTTCACCTACTTTTTGGGCCCTGATCTCCAAAAATTATGAAATTTTCCAGAATACCCACATGGGTTTTTAAGATTTTTAAAAACTTTTGACCCCCATCCGTATTTTTGGAAGGGATCAATAGCATTCTGTAGGGTAAAAGTATGGACAACGCATGTAAAAACGGTTGATGCTTTCAAAAGTTATTGTGAGACATACTCCAAACGGTCGTGTCAAAACTGAGAACTCACTTCGCTCATTCAATTAAACAATGTTGACAACAAAAAAACACCATTGTTTCCAGTGATATAGCCACATTTTTTTTCACTGCAGGATGTTACTGATATAAGGTGGATGGTTTAGTGTAAATATCACAGCCACTAGCAAACCGGAACCGCCTGCAGGCAGAGTTTATCTATAAGAATCCATTAAGACTTTAGATGATTTATTGTATGCAATTACAATAACTGTATATATACACCTGCCTAAGAATCATATGTGATATAATAATAATGGTTCTCTTCCGTAGAAGAAAGTAATTTAGCAGGCAGGCTGCCTTTTGTGAGCTGTTTACCGTACAAAGAAGTACTCAGTAGTTCACTTCAGGTGCCCATTATTCTTACCTCCTGTATTTATTTATTCTCTATACACATTTCCCCTCAACCTTATTCACAGATCCTTTGTCTTCTTTAGATCAGTACAAACCCTATTTTAGCTAATTTCTGCATTAACTCAATTTACATGCAACCTGTCTTACACTCCCGTCTTTTATCTCTGATATTGCTCAATATTAAGGAAACGTCTTCCATACATATTCTGGTTTATATTAAGAGCAATACCTTGTTATAGTTCTATTATTTAAAATGTTCCCCATCGGCATCACAGCGACTCATTATCATCATAATCATTGGCTCACAGCCCTTTGTGGACCCTGGCCTTCATGTTGGTTGATGAATACTGCGGCAATGTGGACTCAAAACAGTAATCTCACCTTATTAATAGTGCAATCTGATTGGTGCACAGTGTGATCCGATGGTGCACAGAGACAGTTTTGGGAAGTGCTGCACAATTAAGAACACATCAGTACATTAACGGTTTCCAAAACACTCTTCAGTCTGTTTTAGTAATACAAGTCAAATTTCTTGTCCATGATACAGTGAGTATATAAAGTAGATGGAGGACCTTGATGTTTGACAACACAGGGAGATGAAAAGAACAAGGAGTCTTCCATATATTTTAAATCTGCTAGTTTTATGTTGTACACATGATTGCATAACTATGGTTTCCACTTTTCTTATGATATATTCTAGGCCTATGTCAAATAGCCATGGTAACAATATACATTCTTGTTAACCCCTTCAGTTTCACTTCAGAACGACCTTTATGTGTTACTTGCCAAGCTGTCATTTTTATCTCGATATTATAACTAGGTCAGTATGTCAAATTATATAATTACCTTATTATCCACTCTAGTGATACAAAGTTTTGTCAGTTATGACGCGTTTCGGGACTAAGTCCCATCCTCAGATAACACTTATTTCAATATAATAAACTAATACAATAAAAATCGCAACCATGATACTGGTCATGTCATGGCTGGTCATGGTCATTAATGAAACATTAACTTTACTCAGACATAATTTAATGAATAAAGGTTCTTTGGAAATACAGAAAGTTGACCAACTGATGATGATACTAAAAGTCATTCTTAATCAAAACTATTTTTCATTTGAAGATACATATTATAAACAGAATGAAGGCCTTGCCATGGGATCTCCACTTTCTGGCATCCTGGCGGACCATTTAAACCATTTAGAAAATACAAAAATTTTAAAAGATAATTATTTCGCCAATAAAATCATCCATTATTCCATATATGTTGATGATACCTTTATTATTTTTAACGGGAATGCCAAATAGAATTATTTAAAAATTACTTAAACAAAATTCATAATAAATTAAAATTTACTATGGAGATCGAAAACAACAAAAGTATCAATTTTTTAGACTTAACTGTATTACATAACGGGAATAATTTAAAATACAAAATCTTTAGAAAACACACTAATACTGACACAGTAATACACTACGATTCACATCATCCCGTTACACAAAAAATGGCAGTATTTAACAGTCTTGTCAACAGACTTTTAAATGTTCCCCTCGAAAAGGAGGACTACTTGAATGAGGTTAGCACTATCAAACAAATAGCTATAAACAACGGGTATAAATCTACAATAGTAGACAAAATAATAAATAAACATAGAAAACGTTTAGAAAATATAAATTCAAACTGTATAAAAACAAGTAATAAAAATTGTAAATATCTTTCTGCTAATTTCACAGGTACTATGCCAAATATTTTAAGACCCGTTCTCAAAGATAATAACTATATTTTATCATTTAAAACTAATAATAACTTGGGAAATTATTTCAAAAACAAAAACAAAGTACCTTTAAAAAAGAAATCTGGTGTATATAAAATAAAATGTGATGATTGTGAAGCATTCTACATCGGTCAATCAGGCAGATGTTTTTATACAAGATTTTTAGAACATATTCCCAAGCCAAGTAATACTAAATCCAATTTTGCACAACATTTAATATCAAGCGGACATAAATATACGAGCTTTGAAGAGAATTTAACAGCGTTGCATTTTTGTAAAAAAGGTAAACGGATGGATAGTCTGGAGGAATTTGAAATTTATAAAGCTATAAAAAATAGTACCACTAAAAACAGTTTATTAAATGATCAGGTAAATTTTGCATCAAACTACTTGTTCAACACTGCCATCGGTTTGGATTTAATCTTTGACCAGTCGCGTGACGATCGCGGCTGATGGTGAACGCATGCGGGAGCTCCAGCCGTGGTTCGTATAACATTTCACATGCGATTTGAAGTTTTATTTGATTTGATTTGATTGACATGACCAGTATCATGGTTGCGATTTTTATTGTATTAGTTTATTATATTGAAATAAGTGTTATCTGAGGATGGGACTTAGTCCCGAAATGCGTCATAACTGACGAAACTTTGTATCACTACAGTGGATAATAAGGTAATTATATAATAAGTGATACGGTACACACAAAAAAATAAGTAACAGTATGTCAAAGTTTCTAGAATGTATGAACCATGAGTATACTTTAAAATCAATGCAGATAACATACTTTTGTTTGGTCTTTGATTATTAATAGGCTACTTTCTCTAAGTAATAACAGTAATAAAAAATAGTTTAATGTTGGAACATATCTACTACCTCAATCATACACCTTATGCCACCAGGAGATAAACAACTGGCAATAGTTTATTTAGAATTAATGCCTTTATGATTATAACTAACGGTGAGAGAGGAATAGTGAAGATTCAACACGAAATAGAGCACAAACGGCATGTGATAGGAGTGCATAACACAGTATGATCAGATAAGTGGATATCACCACAGACAAAAGCACATGTAAGAAACATGTTTGAATCAGTCTTAGTAGAAACCTCAGAATCTTTTTTGAATGCTGAGATGCAAGGAGGCAATACGAGAATTATCCCAATTCGAGAGAAAGAGAAAGCAGTAACATTTTGCTACCTCATTTACATAATTCTCACATATACCACTGCTTCACAACAAAACTTTTACGCTCCTGACGTTCTTACCAAAAATCAATTTACATTTGAACTCTTATCGATTACATTTTATAATTGTATGCTTTTATGTGAAAACGAGTTATTTCCAGTTTTCGATGGATTTTATACTAACAACTAATGATTAGGACAAACAATTTTGTGATCATAATATGCTTTAGACGTACCTATTTACCGAGCACACTCCCACCAAAACATCCACTAAGACTGTTCAGCTGACATATGAAAATTTTGTTAGCCTCTCAAACAGGTGTGTGTCCACTGAGCATTTCAAGCTTGCTGTTCAAAAATGTAGGTCACGTTTCTACAGAAAGTGAGGAGTGGACACTAAATGCAGACTTTAGTAGGACTGTATAGCTTGATGTAGTGCCATAAACTCTACACACAAACATACTAAGAATGAGAAAGTTAGAATGAATCTGGTAGTCGGTTGACAATAGTTGTATGATATACAAGATGGTTTGGTCACATACTGTGTATGAGCTGTTACAGATGGTTCCATAGTTTCTCAGTAGAAACCATACGGAAGAAGAGATGTTTAAAATCATATAACTGAGACATGAGAAGGTCCTTTAGAAACGAGAGAGTGGTTTAGAAGAAGAAGACACTCTGAATAGGAATCAGTGAAGGGTAGGCATGAAGATGCAGTGAAAGCTGGACGGATAATGACAAATCTTGTATTTTATTGATTACTTTCCTCAGGCAAATGAATATCTGCGAACAAAAAAGGTTAATACTACTGATGATGTTACCTGTTTTAGGCGCACCTCGAGTTCCAAGGCCAAAATTTTTTTCATTGTTCATAAGCCATTTAATATCATCTTCATTTATAGATTCTACAGATACGTACAAGTCAATTGTTCACTAATAAAGTAAAAGTAAATATATTACTGTCTCCCTCAAAAGTACCAATTACACTTGAATTTCCTTGCAAACACAAAAGGGTTTATATAGAAATTTTGGTTTCCCTCAAAATCTGAGTTACATATGTCCGTAACAATATCCCATTATAAGATGCTACAAGAAGCATCAGTTTAGTATAGAAAATCTATTGGTAAAAGTTTGAACACCTCAGCATTTTCATGGTGTCCACATGAAAGTTTTCACATCATTTCAGAAACCAATTGTTTAAATTTCTAATATTATTCCAGAGAAACCACTTCCATAAAACTGCTGTTTTGCCAATCTGTGCACCACTAATACATCCTAAACTTCTGAAAAGATTTATAAACTAGGGAAGACACAAGAATAAAGCTTTTTAAGGCTATGGCTCTGCCTGTATTTTCAGTATGGCAGTGAATACTGGGTACCTACAGAGAACTTTACATAGAATACAGAGTACAGATATAAGATTCTAATTAATGCTGCTAAGAATAGATTCCATATGACAAGAAAAGTTGCAACTGGAAGCTATTGGAAATAAAGTGAGACAAACCATCATAAATGGTACGATCTTGCAAGTTGAATGTAAAATGAAAGACTACCTAAATTAGCATTGCGGTACACGTACATATTCAAGAAGACGAGATTTAGAATGACAAAGAGAGTCAATTTGTAAAGATGAAACAGACCCAATGGCTATCCTATGAATCAAAACTGGATTTAATGAATAAAAAAGTTTAGCAAGCGGTGCCCTACAGTTAGTAATGCATGCACAAATACACAGGAAAGAAAATACATTTACTTATAACATAACTCAGCTAATATTCAATTCGAAGAGGGGAATGACTTGCAGGGAGATACAGAGGCTTCCACTAAGTGAACAGCCACCAGTAAAAACAACTTAAAAACTTCGGTAGGAACAACATAACGTGTTATGATTGTTTAATGTGAAAACACACATATGTGATCTCCTGTAGTTCATACTTTTCACGAAATAAATGTTAACTGATCCAAAAAGTATCGGTTTTACGTTTCGGGTGATAAAAACTAACACACAGACACAACATACAGGTTTCCAAACATATCTATAATTTGACTGTCAATCAAGCACCCAGTGACTGTAAAACAATTGTAATGACTAAACTGACTGCTGGGCTTAATGTATATCAAACTGACATAATGTACAAATATCTTCTTTCCAGCTCCACATTGTAGAAACATTTACTTACATTTATAATATGATTGTGTCATCTGACATTGTACACTCATCACTGATGTATATTCAGTACATAAATAAATAACATTTTATATTACATAATAAATCATCATACAGCTTGTATGATGACGTACACAATTTATACACAAACAATTATTGAGTTTTTTCTTCATTTTGTTTTAGTTTTCTGGAGGGTTTTTCAACAGCCAAGACAGCCTGAATAAAGTTTTACCACAGACTGAGCTGAAAAAACTGGCTGAAGAAAGCATTCACCTAGTCTAAATACACAGAAAACCAAACAAAGTGAAAATAAAACTATGGCTGTGAAAAACTTAAAAAAGACATACGAGTATTGATTTTCATTCCTTTTTGAGAAACACAAATTGTTGGAAATAAATAAGGATTACTGCTACAAAGATTTTAAAACGGATTAAAATTATAAAACTGAAGACAGTTGACAAACGTGCATACTTCTCCTTACATACATCCGACACATGTTGATTATACATTTAATTGTGGAAACTCATCTTTACTGGAATATATTATGATCACATGTATATATTATGACCAACTTATATGGCAGTTGTACAGTTAGCTTCAAAAATTGTGTTCTCGGCAGTGCAGTGGCTGCTACATTGTATTTGAAACAGTCTTGACTCTACAGCACCATTACAAAGATTTTAATTTATTCAAAAATGCACACTCATAAGCCTGTCAATTTTACACTTTGAGGTTGTTGCCTATACTCGGGCAGAGCATGTTCATGTTTCATGTTTGAAGAATACGAATCACTTGACGTATCTCCAGTTACATTACTATGGTCTTGTGGTAGTTTCAGAATTCTTATCAGGGGTGCAGAAAATGTTCAGACCCCTGTAATTTCCCCCGAACACAATTTTCTTGGTAGGAAATTTCCCTAAACTAACGCGAGGGTTTATTATGTTTTACCAACCAATTTATTGTGTGATGAATGGTAAAAAAAAAATTAATAAAAATACAGCTTTCAGACACTTAATTTACTCAAAAAATTATCTTATGAGGCGATACGAGATGCACGCACGCACACACTGGTGACAAGAATGTGCCTTATCGCTCCATCCCTTGCCTGTCGCAACTTGACTCTATGACTCACTGCTCGCGAGGAATGATGTTGCTACCTTTGTTCTCATTGGGATGAATGTTTGTTTTCAAAACTTATTTTAAAGATTAATCATTCTAGTTAATGATTGAAAAACCGATGTGCATACATCATCGATATTTTCATGATTTCTATTTTTCTTCACTGATAAAAATTTCCCCCGAACCACGTTTGTGCGTTCGGACATATTCTGCACCCCTGGTTATTATAATTCATTACAGAACCTCTCAATAACGACTGTGTGATAGCAGAAATTATATGCTTGTGTGCACACTATAATGAGAATGGTAACTTGGTGAGAATGCATGCAATTATAATTTTGGATATTATGTGAAAACAAAATAATGTTGCTACATAAGGTGCATTTTGAGAATAGAGTCATTTTTTGATTTGGACATGTGCACTATACACATCGCTATGTTACAGACGTTTCCAAAAGATATCGCCAAACTTCGGAAAGTGATTCTACTCATTAAACTGTAGGAAAAATGTCCAATAAATATATAGTAAAAAAATGCTGCATTTTCCATCTGTTTTTATTTAAAAAAATAATTACTGCTGAACAGAATAAGATGTGGAATTGAAATTTGGTATTCACAGTAAGTATATAATTTCTTTTATGTACTAAACTAACCAAAATGTTACCTTACAAATTTTAAAAATAGTGGCTGACTGAAAGTTTTAATTTTAAATTTCACAAAAATCAGTACTTAACACGAAAAATGTCTTAGTAAATAAAAATCACCCCTTTTATTGATAATCCAATGGTATCTTGTTTATGGAATTCGGATAAAAAATAACGGAGGTATTACATTTCTTTTATAAGAAAACTTTGGCCTATTTTCCTTAAAGTTACTGTTTGGCCTGTTTTTTAATAAAAGAATGTAATATCTCCATTATTATTTAACTGAATTGCTTAAACAAGGTACCGTTGGATTATGAATAAAAGGACTAATTTTGTATTTAATAAGACATGTTTTGTTATAAGCACTGATGTTTATGGAATTTAGAATTAAAAAGATCAGATATTGAAAACTTTTAACATAACGTCTTGGTTTGTTTTGTATTTGAAAGAATAGTACACTTACTGTGTACATCAGATTTCAACTCCATATCTCGTTCCAATCAGTAGCAATTAAATAAAAAAACTGCAGACTTACAGATGGAAGATGGAGTTTTTCAACATATATTTATTAGACATTTTTCCATCAGTTTAATGATTAGAATCATTCCCTGAAGTTTGCCACCATCTTTTGGAACATCACGTACATACATGAATTATAATAGGCCTGTCTCCCTTACTTTAATATGCTGTTTCCTGATGTTTTATATTATTACTTCCAAGACTATATTTCTTATAAGTCACACAGATGTTATCAGAAAAGGTAAGGGATTTTATTTCTCTAGTGGATTTCTTCTTTTCTTCTTCTAGTGGACCCCTTATGCCTCTCAGTGATTAGGGTTTCTAATGGATTCTTGTTTTAAATGAAACAATTGGTTTATTATGATGTGGCAAAAATGCAAGAAAGAATAAAATGGAAAAAAATACAGAAGACAGACTTCATGAAAATATTCTGTGTATGTGCATAGTAGCTACATAGCTAGTAAATCAGCGAGTAACTGTATATATGGCAATATTTTTTAAATAAAAAAAAATATTTTTACTTTATTCCTTATTATCCAGTGTGTGTGCTTGTACTTAGACATAGAAATTCCCCACCCAGTAAAACAAGGAAAACAGCGTTAGTGTTACAGAAAAAAATTAAATTCCTAAATTACTTACAAGCAGCTAGTCCACTGGGCTCGGGTCTCAAACATGCAACCTCAAAGTGTTAAATATCGGGCAGTGATTTATGTTCCATTCTGGCTGTCTATAATTACTATATATATGTATATACACACATATACGTGTGCGAGTGTAATGTTCTTGTATGTTGTTTTTCAGCCTGTCAAATTTTGGTGTTATCAGCTACCTGGATTGATTATTTTTCTTCTAATTTCTTCCTCTCCGCAACAAAGGATTGAGAAAATATTATGAGAGTAGACGTTGTTGCGACATACATGGAATAAGATGTACAAAGAATGAAGTCACACAATCTGGTTACCTGACAACACCAAAACATACATTTTTTTTCAAAGGTTTTTGTAGGTGAGGTGAAATTTGACTTGTCATTTGTCAGGTTGTGCCCTGAAACTGAGTAAATGGTTGGCCCTAAATGGGTCTAATTCTGTTACATTTTGACAGCACTAGACCAAAAATTCAATTAAGAAAAAAATCTAAAATCTACACCTGTGATTATAGAGTAACTGAACTTTTCACTCGCTATGCTTAAAAAAAAAACCCTACATATACAATAATTACGAAATAAAACTACAGTTTGAGTAGCATAATTTAATACTAACCGCTTCCCTAATTAATCCAAGTTTTCTACGGTCTCCATATACTGGAGTTGGCAACCTTTTGGTATAGTGTTACACCATCATAACATACATTGTCACTCACCAGCCAAGATAAAATAACTCAAAACAAATTAAGATGTGTATATTTTTACAACACAACCTACAATGATTATTCACAGTCTACAGAAAGAAATTAAATCAATCTTTTAGTATCAGTATTACCTAATCAATACTTATTCAAATTAGAATTTGATTAGAAACGTACAATATTTAATTTAATACTACACAAATTGAGTAGATACAAAATTTAAACTTAATGTCAATGTATGCATTTTAGTTAAATTGTGAAAGCACTGTTCTGAAATTCGGGTTCACAGTGTTTGAAAAATTAACTGTTATTAAAATTTCAGTTCAGACTTTGGTTTAATTTGATTATAATGCACGGTCCGTGTCTTTAGTTAATTGTTCAATGGCAGGTTTGTATTTGGTCACTTTCGACTTAACGCAAATTACTAGACATCCAGCTGCTACACATGTTATACATTGATAGTTACAACTCTACTTTTTATCGATATTTTTAAAGTATCGATTTGTAATGATTTTATGTGACACTTTTAAATTGTCAAATGTGTCAGTAAAAAGTTTTGCATGGTACGGGTTGCCAACTCCGTGATATACATTTCATACTGTGTGTCATACAGCAACCTGTCACGTACTACTGAATCAACAAATAGAAATGATGGTTCAACAGCCTCTAGCAAGATAAGACATGTTATTGTAAATTTTTGATACCACACAGTGGCATGGCGTCCATGTAACGCTGTTGCTGGCAGCAATAGTACAAGCAATGAAAGAAAATACAATTATTTCAGAGAGTGAATACTTTAGGTATAGATTAATCTGAAATGTGAAAAACATTAGTTGGGAAACTTGAAGAAAAGCATAGTTTTGCTTTCGTACTGATAAGTGCTTGCACCCTAATTTTATGTTCTGTTGCCGGCTCAGATGTCAGCAACGTTCTACTGCATATATGGTCACTGACCTCGTAGTAGTTGTCACTGTACATACTAGGGAAGGAGATACGTTCATCCACCCCATGTTGTAATTTGATTATTTGTGTTCTAATTTATTCTGTTAAGTATAATGGAGTCAGATTACGTCAAACCGAGACCATCTTCTTCTGCCAGCAACTGATAGAAAATATAATAAAGTGACAGTCTGACTCTAAAAGAATATTTTGTACTAGAAAAAAATACGAACTATTTTTAGGCTAAGTTTTAGGACTAACACAACCAGTAACAGCTGTTATATATACCCAAGCCACTGATACCACACAATTAATGTAGCAACATCTGAAAGTTTCTCACATACGTTACGCTCCTGATGCTCTTGGTTGGGACTTTAGAAAAACAATAATAAAAAATGGCTCCAAATTAATAATGCCCCAAATTAAATGTTTTATAGCGATACAGCATACACTAGCAAGAGGAAGCTAATGTATTAAATTAACTTGTTGACTTTTATTATTTGTCGTGTGTAGTGTGTATTGGATAACTACAAACTAGGCGACTATTATTATACGAGTATTAATTTTTTATAACAGTGTGAGTATACCTCCAATGAATATAAAAAACTGTGAGTATTGCTTTCTCTGACGTTTAATAAGTTATTTCATTGTTTCAAGATCCACTACTCAGCAATTCTTATAAAATTATTATACTTTTGCACATTATCTTAGCTAAATATGTGAATTCTTTTAACACATATTGTCCTGAATATAATTTATGTGGAGCTGTTCGGTATGAAATACTGAAAATTTCTGATTGGTGGCAGCACCTTCAGCTGTGTATGGTTGTTACGTTCACTGTCAGTTTGCTGTGGTATGCTATACAGATCACAAAAGTGTATAAATTTTTATTATTCTCACAATTATAGTGAACTATGTTATATTTGTTTAATCACTGTCTTGCATCAAGCATTAGGCCTATGGCCTGCTGCACCTCTAGCCATGGTAGAACAACTCATACTACACCACTACCAGAAAGAATGTACACCACCGAAGATGTTTAGATATTGTGTTGTTGATGATGTTGAGTCTTCCTGTCTCAGGTCATACTGTTGTATTGCTTCCTACAACAGGTAGACAAGGTGGGCTGACTCGACCTTGAACCGAACCCATGGCACAGCAACAGAATCGTATACTGATTAAAAACATTATTTATAATACACAAAATGAACATTTTAGGATCTGATACAGAATTTTATATGATCCAAGTACATTTGAAATAATAACAAAGATGGCATTTTCAAATCACCGTTGTGTGGTTATTTCAATAGTTTTCAACATAAGCAACTTTTTTTTAATTGAATGCAACAAAAGTTTAAAACATGAAGGTACAAAATAGTAGTAGTAACACACTGTTAACAGAACACAGTAAACCATGCTGTTATGGTGTGACTCATCACCTGTATCACATAACACTATAACTGGACATAATATTAGGATATAACCAACAAACAAACATGCTGCAGACTGCTGTAAACAGATCTGGCATGAGGAATAGAAAAAATAGAAGCTTGGAAACCAATGTTTGAAAACAAAGTTGATAGGAGGACCAATCAAACCTCCAACGAAATAAGGATGCAACTGAAGCGTGTAGCGACTACACATACTTAGGAATAACACAGGCTAGAAGAACCACTGGCTCCTTGAATGGAACTCTTTGCAGTCAGAAAGACAAGAAAATTTAACATTTATGAAATTCTCATTGAAAGTAGTTCACTGCATGGACCGGTAACATGTTGTACAACAGAAAGTAACGGAAGGAAACTTAAAAACAGTAGGTAACTACATACTTAGAATAATTTTTGGAACATCTGGAAAAGAATGGCATGAAGGTGCAATACAGAATTGAAGCAGTAAATGACAATGATAAACCTATGTCTCTAACGTACAACAATAAAGAGCTAGATGAAGAACAACATAAACAGAATTTGACTAAAAACTCCACAGTATCAGAACTAGAATGTACAGCATCAACTTTTGACCAGACAAACAAAACTGAAAATATCAAATTACATAATTAAGTTGTGTACCTAGTGAAAATAGTAGTTCTAAAAGTGAAGAAAAAAAAGTATTAAGTCCAATGGAAACAACGATAATGAAAGCATAAGACCTGTAGTGGATGTAACACAAAATGAGTACATTGGAAAAAGTTTTGATTCTAGTGGAAGCAAAAAAATGTAGCTATTCAAACAGCTGAAAAAATAGTTGTTGAAATGAGTGGAGAATTGGAGAATGATTTAGCAGAAGTGGAATTAATGGATGAAGTGAACTCTTCAGTTATCACTAATTATGAAAATTTTATAATGAGTCCTAACATAACAGTTCATCGTGGTAAAAGGCGCTCAAGAAGTCGGGAGCGAAATATTAGTAGTGGGATGCCTGACGTTTCTAATGACTGCAGAATAAAATCACCAAATGCTGTTATTAAAGAACGTGCCAAATTTTTCAAAAATCAACTTGATCAAGAGACAGGAAGATTGTTATCGTTGGCTGATGAGTGGGAAAAAACATTTACAGAACCAGTTCCAACAAATGTTGCTGATGAAATAACTGGCATTGTAGGACAGACATGCTTGCTGACTCGAGACAAATTCCAGCAATTTCACTCACTTATAGAGCAGTTTGAAAATAATGATAGTCCTGTAAAAATCACTGATAACGATCTTGCTGGTTTTTGAGAAATGATATATTTACAAGTGGAGCAGTTAAGTAGATCATATGATAGACTTCACGAGATGCAAAGTAATAACTGCCAGGAAAAGATAGCTGTACCTGTAAAGAAAAGAAAGACAGTCACAGCTGCAAGACCACTTGCAAAATCTCGGTTTAGAGATTTTTTACAAGGGAGGAAAATGTGTGTGTACAAAGCAGAAAACGTTTTGCAGACAGAAACTTCAGGGTCCCCAGTAACTTCATTGTGCACACCGACTTCAGTATCTTCAGAACAAGATGATTCCTCAGAGGGCAATAAAAGATATTCATCCAGTTTTTCCCCAGCTGCTTATGTTGCTATGAACTCATCTGTACTTGGGAAAGCTCTAGGGCAGTCTCAGTTACTGACCAACGAAATAAATAACAAACAAACACAACAAAAAATCAATACTTCCTATTATTATTGTACGTAGTTAAATCCTTAAATTTTTAGTGACCGTCAATCAATGAATGTTTTAGTGTATGGTTAGTGAGGATCGGTCAATAATACAAATTTTAGCTATTTTGCGTCGACGTTTCGATAATATTTATTGTCATCTTCAGGACCTGTGTATGAAATACAATAGAAATTTCAAACATAACGAAACAATTAAATATTTGGGAGAACGTGTTGGTGTATGTGAGTGTGCATGTGCGTATGTATGTATCATTTTATATGTGAACACTTATGATAGTTGTTTACATCTTCAAATTATCTTTAAGCAAACGAGCAAATTATAGTATGAGAGAAGTTAATTTATACAGTATTACAACTTAAATTACTAAATGTAATGATATTTTAATTAATTAAACACACAGTAATCAACAATTGGATATTAGATTGGTACATAAATTGTTTATACCTACAGCAGTCAACATATAGCAAAGTAATATATTACCTATAACTAAAAACGATTAGGGATGTTCACTACATAAATATTAAAAGCTATTTTTACCATGTTTCACTCCCTACTGGTATTAACAAACAATCTACAGTTATTGTGTAAATTGTATGTTTCTAAATTATGATTGTTTGTTAATAGCAGTAGGGAATGAAACATGGTAAAAATAACTTTTAATATTTATGTAGTGAACATTCCCTAATCTGTTTTTAGTTATAGGTAATATATTACTTTGCTATATGTTGACTGCTGTAGGTATAAACAATTTATGTACCAATCTAATATCCAATTGTTGATTACTGTGTTTAATTAATTAAAATATCATTACATTTAGTAATTTAAATTGTAATACTGTATAAATTAAGTTCTCTCATACTATAATTTGCTCGTTTTCTTAAAGACAATTTGAAGATGTAAACAACTATCATAAGTCTTCACATATAAAATGATACATACATACGCACACGTACACTCACATACACCAACATGTTCACCCAAATATTTAATTGTTTCGTTATGTTTGATATTTCTATTGTATTTCATACACAGGTCCTGAAGATGACAATAAATATTGTCGAAACGTCGATGCAAAATAGCTAAAATTTGTATTATTGACCGATCCTCACTAACCATACACTAAAACATTCATTGTACGTAGTGCTGAAGGAAGTTCACCGCCAAAGAGTATTTTAAAGAAGAAACTGTCACATTCAATCTCACAGAGGAAAAAAACTGTTTTATTTGGAGATGATTTGATATCAACTGATGTAAAAAGTGGGCCAGAACAAGACTCTCATTTTCAAGGTCTTATAAAAACAGATGTCAGAAGTGATTCACCGGTTAATGATCCATTGATTACTACAGGTGACCAAATGGTTATAACTAACGATCAGATAACTGTGTTTGATCATCATAGAGGTGAAGCGAGTAATCATCAGGTGTCATTCAAATGAGTAATTTAAATGACCAAATGGTTACATCTAATGATCAGATGCTTACTTCTGATGATCATTTAGTCTCTGCTAATGATCTAGCAGTTACTGTTAATTATGCAGCTGTTAATCCTGATGATCCACTGGTTACTCCTAACAATCCACTCAATACTACTATTAATACATTGAGTACTAATTTGTATACCCCTTGAAGATCATCAAGACTAGCTAGTAAAGTAGCTTTGTCTTCATCAAAAGTTTCACTCAGTACTACCAGTGCATGGTTCAGATAATAACACTACTGTAACGACTGAGAACTCTCTGTCACTCCCAAGATCTATAAAGAAATTTTCTTTAAAACCAAGTCTGCTATCTGTAAATCCTGATGAGTTAATAAAATCAACTGTTGAAAAAGTAAACATGTCAAAAAGTAAGAAATCTGACAAAAACAAATCTGAACAGTCACAAGCTGATTGCAAAACTGAAAACAAAGAATCTTTTTTTGAACCTTCCAGTACCACTAGGAAATCAAAACGACTGTTGCAAAGAGAGTCAGATGCACATCACACAGTTACATTTAAGTCAGGTTTTAGTGAAAGGAAATCATCACATTACAGGAAAACTCCCTACAAGAAATGTTCAAGGAAAAGTTTCAGTGTTGAGGAGGAAGAAGCTTAGGCATTCTATTTTTTTGTGTTGGCAAAACGATTTTCTATGTATTTTGTTTTCTACATGTAGTGTGTTGTGTTCCTGTATAAATTTAATTTTAACATTGTCATAGAAGTTATACATTGGGAACATTATTGGATGTTTTAAAAATCAATAAACGTCATGCACTCATGCGTACGCACACCTGGCACCTTCTTGGTTGTTTACTTCATAGCTTACATTGACAATATCATTTATAAAGTTAGATAATGAGCTGCCAGTTATAGAATGCTTGTACTTATAAACAAAACGGCATTATGTACTTACTTGTTGTAATTGGGATAGAGTAAGTTTATTTACTTAGTGACCGTTATAGTAGATCTTTCTTGGTGATAAAACAAGCTTTAACAGTACATTTTGTTACGATTATCGCGTATTATGAAATATCTTGGATTGTGTATGCGGGCTTGGCTGGGACAAGAGTTGTGCATAATAATGTATATGCGAGATCAACAAGAGTTATGTCAGACGAGACAAAGCGACGCTTGGATATGACTGGATAACATTGGTATTCGTGCGCAATAGTAAGCAGACGCTTGTGAAATACGGAGAGAGTCAATCCCCATGTACCTATGGAACAGTACACACATATAGCGTTTCAGTGCCCGCGGGCGACTACAGACTTAACCGTGCACTTGTTGCCCGTGTGATGTGACCGAGCATGTAAAAACCAAGCGGTTTTGGCCGTGTGATGTAGACAAAGGAGCCTCGGGGAACACGCAATGTGGATGGGTAGTGAAATGAGAAATGTTTTGGTGTTTAGTAAGAGAGATGCAGAGGACGGCGGTGTGAAGGGATGAAGTGAAGACTCGGTAACTGTTTCAGAGTGTGAGAGAGAGAGAGAGAGAGAGAGAGAGAGAGAGAGAGAGAGAGAGAGAGAGAGAGAGAGAGAGAGAGAGAGAGAGAGAGAGAGAGAGAGAGAGAGAGAGAGAGAGAGAGAGAGAGAGAGAGAGAGAGAGAGAGAGAGAGAGAGAGAGAGAGAGAGAGAGAGAGAGAGAGAGAGAGAGAGAGAGAGAGAGAGAGAGAGAGAGAGAGAGAGAGAGAGAGAGAGAGAGAGAGAGAGAGAGAGAGAGAGAGAGAGAGAGAGAGAGAGAGAGAGAGCATAAAAAAGACTGCTCTGATTTGCAATGATGGTTATTAACAAATTAACAAATAAGTTATGAATTTAAAGAATATTTATATAAGTATTTTCATATTGTGTAAAACATAATTTAATATGGGGTTTGTGAGGGCCTTTGTTTTGTAATTAGGTTAAACATGACAGTAACTTGTTACATGAAATAGACTTTAACGTTCGTTGAGGAGACATGTTAAAGGATAAAAATGCTACATGTATTTAGCGTTGTGTAGTGTTAATGATTAGTTAAGTAGCATTTGAAGTTATATTTTTATAAGTGTTGTCATAAATAGAAATATACGAAATAGTATAAGACAATTAGATTTTACTCTAAATAATGGATCTGATAATGATAGTAGTAAAATAATATGTTGTGTTACAGTTATGCCCTTATTTTCTAAAGTTTAGATTGCTAAATCTTTGGTCTGTATTAAGTTTTTTTTTACTGGATTTTTGGTAATACTTTATTCATAACAATCAAAATGTATTAAACGATTTTTTTGGTGTCATGAAATGAATAACAAAAAAGAAAACTGCAAAATACTGACAAAAGTATATAAAAAACAATAATGCTATTTTAAGTTGTTTTTATGTGTCACCTGACCCCGACCTAACCTGTTCTCAGGAGCTCGCCTATACGGACTTGGAGGTTTCTTTCTTCTGGTAAGTAGTTTAGATTGCGTTAGAGCTTGGTTTAATAGGGATAATGATACGGCTCTCACACGCCGTCTGTCAAGTGTGAGTGGCAGCCCTGTAGCGGGTCATTTTTGGGTATTTTTTATTTTAAACCGTATGGGGCATTTATATGTTTTTATTTACTTTCATTTTGGGCGGGCTTGTAAAAACGGAGTTATGAAAATTATTGTGTAAAGAAAGTCATTCCATTCTAACAGAACGCATGGCAACGTTATTTCCATTGTGTTAAGAAACAGTTCGAAACAAAGAAGTAAGGCGCAGTTGTTGTCGAGGAATGCGGCAGAGAATTCGCGCCACCCTAAAAATTCGCAGAAATATGTACTGGTGTGGCAGTGCACACACGCCACTATTCGCGCATGAGCGCCTACCCAAGCGATGGTGAAAAACCAAGATGGCTAGAGAGAATAATATTCATCGCCTTCTCTAAGACCTTGCGGAAGTGCTGTTTTAAGTCCCACCCACTTTTATGACATTAGCCAGTGCCTAGTTGAAATCGTCTGCTATCGTCACTCCAACAACTACATGACTAGCATGAGTCGAAACTGTGACGACTACATACAAGGCATTGATGTCCGTCGTCTTGACTAAAATACTCCCGGAGTGGGGAACTGAGAGACGCAGTCAGTCTTTTGTCGACTCTCGCCTGCGCAGGGCGCCCGTTAACCGGGCTCAGAAATAAAACTTTTCTAAACTGACATCCAGTGCAATAGTAGAAAAATTTGGTGTGACCGCGGTCCAGAAAAAAGAATAAAGAACGTAACTGTGCAATTTTCGGACAATAATAAGAAGTTTTACCGGAACAATGAGTGCGTGTGAGAAGACCGCGTGGCTGACGGGGGGAAATATCATTTAAAAAATGTTCAGGGATTTATAACTTTTTTGTGTGTTTGGGTGTGTACTAAATATGCAGGCTGGGCAGTCTTGTGTGTGTGTGTGTGTGTGTGTGTGTGTGTGTGTGTAAAACATTAAGGTAAGCCGTAGAGTAAAATAGATTAAGGATGACCTTCGTATAACCAGGCAATATATATATATTCTCACAAAATTATTTCAGATGTAAAATTTATAAACAAATTTTTAAATGATTCAAAATTAAAAGAAAAGTTAAATTCTCTTCATTCAAAATGTGTATTCATACTTATTTCGTAACCTCACACTGTTTCTGATCTCGCTTATAGAGCTCTGGGGGGACCCTTAGGAACAACGGTAAGTACGAAAAAATGAATTAAATGTATAAATAAGTGAGTTTTTATACAGCCCGAACTCTGTTCCTTAACAAAGCTTGTTTACAAGCCCTAAGTGTTCAACTTTTGTTGCTATGTTGTATATTACGAACTTACGGATTGTTATTAACTACTACTGCTCTTAACCTCGTACTGGATACTTGTAAAATATACAAGAAAATGCAATAGTTTTTGTAAGCATATTACTACATATTGTATTTATTTGTCTTAACAATTATTTAGTTCACCGTTGTATAATCATGACACACACTACTCTTTGTAACAATATTCTTACAACAATAAGGCAGGCAACTTGTGTGGTATGTACGTGATAGGTATGGCTGCAGTATTTACAAGGTTGGTTGTTAACATTACAACTACAAACACTTTAGATGTTTCTATGCCTTCTGAATATAATAAAAGCAGTGCTTCAGGAGTGACCAGTTAACTGTAGTTGTAAGTTGCATATTGTGAACCGAATGCAATATGATGTGTTACTAGTAATCATGAATTACGAGGTGTGTTCAAAAAAAGACCAAAGTTCTTGAATACCATATCAACCCGCAAAAACGAGCTACGACTTTAAGCGCACCTAGCAATAGTTTTTTGACAACAAACTGCCATTTATTCTGTTCTGTTATCAGCATTAGTCTTTGAGGTATATCAGATTGAGCGGGGACGTGCACATGCTGGCCACCGGATTAGTGACAAGGTGATTAAGAAAGACTTCAAAGAACAATGTTTGTGTATGAAATTTTTGGGGAAAACTAGGTTAAAATTGTATACAAGTATTCTGGTATTAAGCATAAGCATGAGCCGAACGATTATTTTAAGAAATTTTAAAGAGGGTAAAAACAATGGTTGGTGCAAATAAAGCGACATCGAAGATCATGGCAAGAGAGCTCGTGATGTGGTAATTGTAAATCATCGTTTTACTGCTGAGACTTTCTGAGAGAATGCGCATGCATATAAGTTCATAAAATTAAATTCTGAGAGAAATACTTGAATATATAGTGTCAACGAAAAATTCTTACTGCGTTTGTTGAATGATGATCAGAAAGAGACCCGTTTTGAAATCGGTCAACAACTGTATACCAATGCAAATGGTAACGAGAATATTGGAATGGAATGGAAATTGCACTATAAAGATTTCACGAAGTTAGCAGCAAAATTTTTTAATACACACGTTGTGTTAAGATCTTCATTCTCACTTTGTTATAAATCTAATGACCGGACGGAGAAAACGGCATTCCAGCGTCAAAACATCTCGCTAGCAGCACTTAATTGTGCAGCTCGCTCTATGCGCAGATGGACGTGCTACACAAATAGTTTGGTCTTTCTTTGAACACACCTCGTACAGTGTACAGACACCTGCAATTTGTGACTTGTATTATTTATTGTGTAGAATGGGCTGAGCACATTATACATACTTGTGAAAGCAGAGTTATTAAGAAGATATTTAATGCAAAGCCGGAAGTTAAAAGGAAAGGTGGAAGGCAAAAACTAAGATGGTGGGACAGGGTGAGTCAGGACATAAGTACTCTTGGAATTAGTATCTGGAAGAATATGGCTATGAATACGGCGAAATGTTCTGAAGACGGTCAGGGCCCACAAAGAGCTGTCGAGCCAATGATGATGATTATTATTATTATTATTTACTGCAACAACGTTAAGTGGATGATACTTGTTTGTAAACTTGTTGTATACGAATGTCTTGGTTAATAAAAAGTGTCACTAAAGTTGTTAAGTAATGCTTATCTGGAGTTCGTTTATTTCATTCCATGTTTAAAGACAACAATCTGTCCAATCAACATAACAATGTTATGTAAAAGAATGTGTACGTGGAGGGGAAGCGGTTAGTGTTTCAATTATACTGAGCTATCAGATTAATCACGTTAAGTCCAATAATCATAGTGTTCATTTGACATTCTCTGAAAATTCAGACATTTCTTTGCATAACTCACTTCTTTTTTAAATCTTTTGCGGTGTAGGTCCAGTTTCTTTTAAACGTATATAAAAAAAATTGCTTCACGTGCAATGCGTTGATAAGTTTAAATATAACCTACTAGGGCAACAGTGTTTTCTCTGGAGGAAGGGGGACAGGCTGAATCTTGGTGTCGTTATATTATGTCCTGGTGCTGTCAATAATTTAAAATATTTCAAGACAATCCTTACAATATAAATTATCACATGACACTTTTATTTCTTATCTAAAACTGTTATCACATGGGTTAAATGTTCACAATTTTTTTTGACCTCTCCAAAAAAGGTATTTTTAAATAGTTTAAAATTTCTTATGACAACAAAGAAATTTTAAGCAGAACGGAGAGGTCAACAAACAATCAAATAATACAAAAAATAGTTTCAGTCAAGATACTAACTAGAAACTTACCAGCATAATTACGCATATATAACAGTCATTTCAGATTGATAAACACAAATAACTGAAATATTATTTTTAAAAAGTACAATATATGTTTCTATCATAATTATCCAATTTGAATACAGTTTAATAAGTTTACAGAACTTTTTTTAAGTACATAATGAATGACACTGTAATTTTTTGTTTATGAAAAATTACCATACAAAATATACCTTGCAACAAAAATCTTTTTAATCTTGTTATTTGAATTAGCAATCTCTGTAACTCCAACTTCGTCGTGCTTATTTGCTAACTGTTAAATGTCATGTTCTTAGACTAAAGGTCGTGATTTAGGACTTGTAAATGGTGGAAACACTGAAATGCCTTGTCCAGAACATGACATTTAGCAGTTTAGCAAATAAGCACGACGAAGTTGGAAAAATCGTTTTCTATTAACGACGTGTACACTGCATAATGTGCACTGCTGATAATAACCGTTCCTTATGTCCACTAAAAAATATGTTGAACACCAACATTAAAAAAAAATATATATTTGTATTTTACAAAGAAAGTAGAAACAAAATTTAAGCCGAATCTTTTAGCACCATCAAAGGACAAATCTTCAATTACAATATTAATATTTAATGTCAATAAAAAAAATCTTTGCGTGAGAATTTTTATTGACATACACATATTTCACATTATTACAGAAAACCAGCAAAATAATCAAATCCATTGATTCAACACACACACACACACACACACACACACACACACACACACACACACACACACACACACACACACACACGAATTACTTCCAAAGTAGAATGTTTTTTATTTAATTTTTATCATTTTATTTTAACATGATATATTCTGTGAAATGTGCATCAGAATGAAATAAAATAATAAAAATATAAAAACTATATATATATATATATATATATAATCACAATCCTACAAGAAACGTCATGAGTTACTTACAAACAAAAATGATAGATATAGATATATATGCCAGTGACTGCATATTCTAAAAGCTACGAATCTAACAAATCTGCTGGATTTCCAATAATCTCTGTCAAAATGTCCCAACTGGTAACCCTATTTTAAAAATACACAAAACTAAAAGGACATAAAATTCCAATACAGACTGACTGATTAGTCTGAAAGTAACATAAAATTTATACATGAAAACTTAATAAACAACGTGTATATACATTTTTCCCTATCTTGTGATAATTACGAATGTTTCATATATATATATATTATCCTCATATTACTAATACTACAAACGATAATACATATTGATGATTACGGGTGAATACAGTGGAACCTTGATATAACACCGCTGTGATAAAACGCGACCCTTGACGTAACGATCATTTTTCACGGTCCCGGCAAATTAAACAGTTAAACTTGGGACCTACATATAAAGCGACCCTTGATACAAAGCGCTTTTTGGACGGTCCACAGAAGAGCGTTATATCAAGGTTTCACTGTATAATGTCTGGCCATCAAGTAAAACTATACTTACACAATCAATGAAACTTCATTAAACTAAAACAAGAAAGCAACTTATGCAGTGTACAAACAAAAGCAGTTCCAAGACTTTATTGACATCTCTTAACCAAACACTATATATAAATAACCTAACACAGTTTGGTATTAGAAATATAACAGTACCTAAACCACATAAAAGTTTACAACATAGTAATAATAATAATAATAATAATAATAATAATAATGTCAGCCAGGTATTCAATAGGTTTAAAATGTTTTTAAGGGCTGTGTTTTCTATATATATGTACACTTTTCATCTATTTCCCTCGGCTAGTATAATAAAATTAGCCTAGTATTCCACACAACAGGTGTATAACTTATGGTCAATTTGTTCGAGTCTGCAAGTATTTCATTATATTCTAAAACACTTCTTTCAAAGATCAAACAAAAACTAATATTTCATAAGAAAAAACAAAATCTGCCATTTTATCGATAACAAATTGATCATGAAGATATCGAACAAAGAACAAAATATAATCATTTTAAATATTTTATTCTATATATACTATTTAAAAATTAAACTGTAATTTTTAAATGATTATAGAATCAAGTCATTTGTACTTAACATCACTACAAATTAACAATTCACTTTGTAGGTTTTTTATTTCATATTTAACAGAGTTTAACTTAGATACTAAATTTAATTAGACAACAGCCCTTAAACTACTTCATACACGAATACCAGCCTAACAATTTTCAGTTTTTATTATACAGACCATATAACATTTAAGACTAGCTAACACTTGTTTTATTTGGTGTAGTTCCAACTGTATCTTTTCTACGAGTTTCTGACGCAGGTGTAATATTCGTAACGACATTGCTGATTCCGTTTTCAACAGCTTTCTTTCTTAAAGTATCGGTGGCTCCAGCAAACGACTTCCTCCTTAAAACGACTACAGGATTATTTGTTTCCGTGCCAGATACAGATGTTTCTCTTAACGAAGACGTCGAAGACTTTCTTCGTAACTTTACTGAACTTGAATCCTTAGCGTCTTTACTTACTGATGCCGATATGTCTTTATTTACAACTTGGTTTACCGTTTTGCTTACATTTTGGTTCTGACTTTGTTGCTGTTGATTCTGTGAACTCGTAGTCATTGACAACTTCCTTTTTACACCCTCGGTTTTTATGTCTTTCTTCTTTTCCGCTGAATTAGCATTAGATGCCACATTATTGGTTTTCCCTAAAAAGAAAAACGAATAATTACGAATTAGTATAGAGAGAGTTTTGTTTGATCTATATTATTATTTACTTATATAAACACATCACAAATAAATAAACCAGCATATGAGAGTTTCTAAATAGTAATGAGTTTGAAATTTTCCCCACAAAGTGGTAACACTATGAGAACAATGCAACAGATGTTAGCTATTAATACTTTTTTTTTACATTTATATACAAATTTTATTTTAAAAAATGTATGCCATAGTTCTAGAGTTTCTTTAATTATGGTTCACAATAAGCTCAATAATAATGAGCAGAATTATGTATCTTAAGTTTGTTTCAAATTTGAAGACAGTCCAACAGAAATTTCAAAGCAAGTTAACACTGGTTTAGAGAGACTCATCAAGTCTGAACATCGCTGGACATTAGGAATTTATGAACTAAATTTATATCACCAGATGGCTTAAAAAATTTGGATCCATGATGTCAACGTCAAAATCTGCACAAAATTTATTCCGAAAAATGGAAAGAGGACAACAGAAAGACCTTAATCATGGCCTTCTCAAACACACTAAAAGTGACACATATTTTATGAAAAATGTCATAAGGAATGATGGTCCATGGATTTTTTTTTACTATGGTCCAATAATAAAATGACAAAATACAGGGTATCACACAAAAAACTACACTAAAAAATCAAGTAAGAATAAATGCAAGATCAATTCAATACTCATTACTTCTTTTTTGCCATCTGAGGTATTGTGCTTAAGGAATTAGTGTCTGAACGTTTAAAAATGTCTCTTGTTGGTGTAGTCAAGTTCAAATCATGGGCGTTGAAGATAAAAGAACAATTTTAAACGTTAGAGCTTTGGGTAACAACCCCTTACACCATAATCCATGTCCCATAACATACTTTTTTAATTTTTCCCTGTATTTTTAAATACTATTAGATATTTATTAAATTATTACTAAATACTTACACCACACATTTCTATTTCAAATAAACATCTTACATATTGTTCTAAGGCTTTCACGGCCAGTGTCAGTTATATTTACAGTATCTACCAGGCTGTTTGGCCGTGATCCAGGGTTTACAAACAAACCAAACGTTTCAGCAGCACCAGTGACTGCCATCTTCATTTGAAAACATTGCTGAAACGTTTGGTTTGTTTGTAAACCCTGGAGCACGTCCAAACAGTCCGGTAGATACTTCGAATAAAACATCTTACATTTTCAATACAATTTTTTAATAGCTAAGACTAAATACAATTAAGATATTTACTAAAGTTTTTAGAAAAATACTAAAATATCAAACGGTTTTTAACTACAACAAACACAACACACTATAGTTTAGAAGCATTTTCTACTTCTTACTTTGCAAAAGAAATATTACACTGAAGTTTATAATGATTCAAAGTTATAACATATCCTATAAAAGAAAAGTTAAAGTTGCAATTACACTGTACAGTATTTTGACAGTATTACTATTTCTACCTGTCTGGTAGTTGATAACAATAAAAATGTCTGAACATTTGTTTGTAATGGGGTGTTTTATGTGGTGGAAATCAAAGTACGAGGGCGATTTGAAAAGTTCGCGGCCTACCATAGAAACGAATGTGTGGCGTTTCTGTTTTTACCGCATCGTGGCACCACGTTCGCTCCATGAACAGCAGTGAAGCGTCAAGTCACTACCCCATTGAGGAAGCCCAATTCTTCTAGGTCCTCAAAATAACTGTTAAATGCCGCTTTCAGCTCGTCATCTGAGGAAAATCTCTTCCCCTCCAAAAATTTTATTGAGGTCTGGGAATAGACGAAAGTCAGATGGCGCTAAATCAGGCTGATTATGCAACAGATCATACTTCAAATCGGCAATTTTTGCCACAGACACAACGCATATGTGAGGCTGTGCATTATCCTGATGGAAAATGATCTTCTTTGCTAAACCTGGTCTTTTTCCTCAAATTTTTACATTTAATTGCCCCAAAAGGTTAACATAATACTCTACATTTATCGTTTGACCCTTTTCAAGGCAATCTAGTAACACATCCCCTTAGCATCCCAGAAAAAAGGATCCATACACTTTCCAGCTGACAAAACTGATTTTACCGTTTTTGGAGGCGGCGAATCACTATGCATCCATTGTTTCGACTGTTTTGTTTCTTGAGTGAAGTAATGGACCCAAGTTTCATCAGTCGTTACAAATCTACAAATAAAATCTTTCAGATTGTTGATAAAATGGTCCAAACATTCCTGAGAAGCTTGCAGTCGCATGCGTTTTTGGTCAGTTGTCAACAAATGTGGCACCCATCTTGCAGCCAGCTTTTTCATACCTAATTCCTCAGTAAGAATGTGATGTACCCTTTCATCTGAGATGCCCAAAGGCTTAACAATTTCAGTCAAACGGCGATCTTTCATAACAATATCGTGCACTTTATTGATGATGGTTTCTGGTGTAGTGGCACTTTTTGGACACCCAGTACGCGGGTCATCTTCCAAACTTGCATGACCACATTTAAATTTAGTAGACCATTTTTTCACTGTAGTAAATGAAGGTCCAGCATCACCCAACACATTCTTCATCTCATTAAAAATTTCTGTTGGCGTTAAACCTATGTTAACAAAAAATTTGATGTTCACCTTTCTCCATTTTCAGCGTTGCTGTGAGATAACCTTATTTATACAGCTGTTTCTCTGCAACAATGACTTGACGCTTCACAGCTGTTCGTGGTGCCACGATGCAGTGAAAAACAGAAACGCCACACATTCGTTTATATGGTAGGCCGTTAACTTTTCAAATCGCTCTCGTATTATTTTGAATATAAAACATAATACTGGACTGCACAAAATTTATGTGCCAGGGAAGTACAAGTTGATTAATGTGTGTGTGTCCGCAACATTTAAATTCACGAGCTTGGGAATGTCGAGTCAGGGAAATTGGCCTCGGAAGTGTCCACAGTTTCCAAGTTAAACTAGAATAAATCAGTTATAGTACGGTCTGAGATATGGGATGTAAAAAGCTGAAACGGCGACACACGCAAAAAGACGGTCAACAACACTTGATCCAGCAGGTAGTAAATATGTAGCCCTACATTTCTAAACTCTTGTAGTGGCTGATACAACGTATGGAAAAGTACAAAATAAACTTGCTTCTGTGTCATTATACATCAGATCAGTGTAATGAAAAAAATAAAGGCGCACGGTGCAATACAATACAATACAATACAATGGAATTTGTACAATTTGACATAAGGGGGTGATAGTAATGGAGACGGTATATATTCAATAGAATTCAAAGCACTAATCTGTTTGATATTTAAATACAAATTTTCCACACATTCACTTGAATTAATAAATTTTTGGCAATACAGTAGAGCATCGATTATCCGAACCTCTTGGGACGAGGGCCCATTCAGATAATCGATATTATGGATAATAGGTCGTAAATTGAAAAAATTATTTCTCTTTACAAAAACAAAGGTTTTTATTACAAAATCATTTCTAACATACTGTTATATAGGTTACAGCAACGTGTATACTGTACTGTAATGTATTACTCAGGCTAAAAATCATTGATTTAAAACTGAGTGTTATTAATAAAAACCAAAATTAGAGTTTAATGACAAATGCTGTACTAAAAAATTAATTAAAAATTTAAAAAACAAAACAAAACATACGGTACCATGCATTTACACTTTTTTGAAGAACTGTTCTATCACTCAAATATATTGCAACAGTTGTCCTGTATCAACGTTAAATGATACATGAATATTTTAAGTTCTGAGGATGGGACAAGTGTCCTGAAACATGTCAACTTTATAGTGAAGACGTTGTTTCATAAAGCCGCAGACGGTGAGTTTCAATATATTTGATTGAACAACACGTGGCTTGGTACTAAAATTGGGATTTATTCCTTTTAAACATGTTCTATCACTGTCTGCTTCAAACATTATTACAGTACTGCTTCAGCTGCAGTGTTTATTTATTACTGTACAGTACTGTAATAATCTACAGTACACAATTTTTTATGTTCAATAAATATCCAACACGCGTACAAGTGTCCAATACATTACTGTATAGTACAGTACATAATTGTACTTTTTATTGAGTTCGGATAACAGATCGTTCAGTTAATGGGTGTTCGGATAATCGATGCTCTACTGTACATGTATTTATACATATCTACTACAAGTGATTTTATAGTATTTGCTAGTCCATCATAACATAACATTATCTAGGTTAGCATCATCTCTGTTAGATATAATGCCAGTGTCCTCGAAATGTAATTGAGCTTGAAACAATAAAAAGATTTGATGTTTTGGTCTCTGATAATTCAAGTATTTAATAATAATATATTTCAAACTGAGTAATATTTGTACATCTTGAGAGGTATGTGAATATTAACATTAAAAGACCTCGACCCTTTTTAAATTATAATAAAAATATCTATTAGAAAAAGTATGAGTAAAGTTATTTCAAATGTCACCTTGCCATAGTGAATTCTGTGTTCATTGGGTTCAGGTAAGTGGGTCCGGGGGAGGATTTCTTTTAAGGGAGAGCATTTTGCATGAAATTTTGTTTAACAGCAACAGTGGATTGGTTTCCACATAACAACTATCAAATATGGGTGGCAGCCCTGGGGTTTTGTATTGTTTTTCGGGGGCTTGTATGGAAGTTCCGGGCGCTGTTGGAACCCAACCTTATATGAAATCATTATTATTGTTATATATATGAAATCAACCTTTCATGACATATAAATATGAGTATTTACTAAGAAATAATGTTTGTTTGTTTCTTGTTGTTTGTTCTGATAGAAGAAGTTAAACAGAACATGAGATCTCCAGAAGAACTAAAACAGATAATGTTAATAACCACCAATGAGCGATTCCCAGAGGAAACTGGCTACGTGTTTACACTGATGGATCCTTGGTGGATGACGTGGGTTGTGCTGGAGGAGGAGTGTTCTCCTCATTGTTTTCCCACTATATTGGAGTGGGACAAAATAAATCAAGTTACGACGCTGAAGTAGAGGCTATCAAAGTGGCATTGCAAAACCTCATTTAGAGCCCAAATTCCTTTTCAAAAGCAGTCCTTTTAGTAGACTCTAAGTCTGCCATCCAGGCAACATTCTCTAACACAGGAGCAACATCCAGGAGCACACTGGAAGCAAGGCGACTCATCATGCAGCTTACAGCATTTAACAAGGAGACAGTTATCCAGTGGATCCCATCTCACATAGGCAGATTCCAGTTTACATTGGAAACTGGCCATGACTGTCTCTCAGTGCATCTATACAAATTAAAAATTTCCACCACAGAAGAAAGTGTATTGTGCAGGAGAGAAGACTCAAAAATGAACAAAAATCATCTATTGGAATGTGTGAAGCTAGCCCAGGAAATGCAAGAACTCAGAATTTACAGTGGTCTTTATTGGAAAGCTCGCTACCAAATGGGTTAAATGTACCAAAGGCGAGCCATTGGAAAACAAACAACAAACATTAATTTCTCAATCTGAATTTGTGTCACTACTTTTATCAATCCAATCTTTGCTCTGCTGGTCTGAAAAATATTTTTTTCAATACTGAATAAATAATAGAGAATGCAAAATAAACATATACACACAAAAATAATCACAAACTTAACAAAAATCCACTAAATCAAGGAAAAACATTTAAAAAAACATGCAGTACTAATCACCAGTTATTTCCTTGCCAGTTCTGTGTAATCTGAATGTACAAACAAAAACAGCATACATTTTGTGACACAATATTACAATATGGAGTATTTAGTACTACTGTACCTGTACCATGTATTACATATAATTTATTCATCATGCCATAACTAGAGAACAGATTTTTAGGTAAATAAATAGTTTTGTATGAAATTAAATATTTTCTATAAATAGATTATTAACACATATTTTTAACATTTCAATGGAATGCATTGATTGTTCACTTTATTGCATTTAATTTTTGTATGCACACTTGCACGCCAAAAAAGGAAGAGGGGAAACATTTTCCCAGGGAGAACATCCACGTGCCATACACAGTGTAACATAATAATGCTGTAACTTCCACATGATTTACTTTTGCAAGAGAATGAGCATTATTCAGTCAAGTTCTGTCATTTGTATATGTATAATGCGGGCATTTCCTACTATTTTATACTTCTCCCTACAAAACTATGGTGTCAGACTGAACACTTGATATGTATACTCGTTGTTGCTATTAACAATTGACATAGTTTCATGCGTAAGTGGCCCTCAGTATAAAAAGATTTGTTTTATTATTACCACAGGAAAAATTACATAACACACTGTTATTCCTTTGTAAGTAACTCGTCGAGTTTCCTGCAGGTCTCCTATGTAATATCTTCAAATAAATACACTGCAAGTAGGTTTATTTTCACCCGATGTACGTTTCACAGATATTATTCTGTATCTTCAGAGCTTTGTTTGAATTGTACTTGAATGTTTTGCTTAGTAGGTAATGATTTGTTGGTAAGCGAAACATTCAATTACAATTCACACAAACGTCTGAAGATACAGAATAATTTCTGTGAAACATACATCAGGTGAAAATAAACCTACTTGCAGTATATTTATTTGAAGATATTATATAACACAACTCAATAATAGTACAGGGAATTTTTGTAAACAGTACTGAACTCACAATATAGAGTGTGAGAAGAATCTTCATTTTGCAAACTGGTAAACCAACTAACTACCTAATTTGTTGTCTTTGTACATCTGTTCTCATATTACATAACGGTGTTCTTGTGTCGCGTAACGAAGTGCTTACGAGAATGCTGAAAGTAAAGTGTAGTAAAAGTGCTAAGTAACAGCAGTGTTTCCAAGATTTTAAAGGTAAATTCAGTTCAGATGGGATCCCTCTATATTGCCAGGCTTCTAGAAAATTGATTAAAATGGATCAACAATCGCAAGTTATTCTGCATGTATCCAGCAACAACATATCGTTGCGGCTTCACGTTCTAGTTGGAAACAAGTACTTTCAGATGAAACAGGACCCTCCCACTCATCACATTCAGGACTTACAAATTGTCATGAATTTTATTATGACTCGTACAGAGTTTTCATTTTAGCAGACATTTCTCTGCAAAAAATAAACAATCCAGTGCTTAGAAATTTTCTCATGAAGTACATGAACTTAGATCCTTTGAATGTGTTTATTGGAAGAAGACACTATCTTCCAAACTACGAGGATTGTTCAACAGAAAGACGTTTAGAGGCTGTAAAGCATTTTTTATTCAACGATTTTAAAAGAAGTCTCCATTAACATTAAGGCATGAGTCCCACTGTTGCATTAATCTGTAGATTCCCTGTTGGTAAAATTCTTGCGTCTGTTTGCGGAACCATTCGCTAACACCAAACTCTAGCTCAGTGTCTGATTTGAACCGCCATCCTTTTAGTGATTTCTTTAATGGCCCAAAAACATGATAATCGCACGAAGACAAGTCGGGACTGTAAGGTGGATGTTGTAAGACTTCCCACTTCATACGACCAAGCAGATCTTGAATCGTCTGGGCTACATGGGGTCGAGCATTATCATGCAAAAGAATGACACCATTTGTGAGCTTCCTGGGACATTTATTCTTGACGCTGACCCATAAGCGTTTTAAGCTGTCTGCATATCGCTCACCATTGATGTTGACACCAGGTTCTTTAAAATATAAGAGCAGCACACCTGATAATAAAAAAATATGGTCACTATTACTTTTCCTGCTGAAGATTGGGACCGACATTTTTTTGCCTTCGGAGCTTCTGCATGCTTCCATGGCATATTCTGGCATTTGGATTCTGGTTCGTAGTGATAACACCAATACTCATCACTGGCAACAATTTGGTGTAGAAAGGCAGTACCTTGTTGTTGATAGCCCATCAACTGCTGTAATGATGACACCAAATGCAAATTTTTCTGCTCATCAGTAAGCAGTCGTGGAATCCACTGAGCAGCAACTTTGTGATAGCCAAGACTATGAATGATGGAATGAACAGTTCACATGCTGATGCTCAACATTTGAGAAAGTTTTCTAACTTTGATGCGCCTATTTGCAGGTAAAGCAGTTTCCAGCTGTCTCACATTTTCACCTGATGCTGCAACACATGCAGGTCCGGGACGGGCCAAATTTTTAGTGGATTCTCTTCCTTGTAACAATTTATTGCACCATTCAATCACTGCTGTATGAGAATAGTCACCATATACAGCTTCCATTCTCGTATAAATTTCCATTGGCTGATGCCCCTCAGCGGCCAAAAACTGAATAACAGCATGCAGATTATCTTTGGATGTATTTTCTATCATAGATGCCATTGTTCAACGTAGTCACAACGCTTAGAAAAGAGCAAACTGCAAATATTTTTGACAGACACATCACTAGTACATAAACAGACAATATAAACAAATGAATTCCGTTGCCATGAAGACGAAGTCACAGCTCGCAGATCAAACATGTTTCTATTGAACAATCCTCATAGCATGAAGAAACTAAGAAAATATCTGAGCTGTGTGTGAAAATCAGAAAATATGACGAGTATATGTATGAAACTACAGACTCAACAGAAAGAAAAGTGGGAAATGTAATTATTGATGTGCTTAAAAATAATGAAATAGTTGGTGAACTTCATTTTTGAATGCTTGTAAAGAAATGTCAGCAGCAAATCATATTACAGTTGCTAGGTTATTCAACGAAAATATGCATTTGTTGTGGCCAAAGGGTATTAAGTACATGTATGCTTTTTATCATTAATGCACTGTCGTATATGAAGAAAGCAGCGGAAGCCCTTTGTGTCAGCTATCCGAAATTGACACATGTTGTGCATGTGTTCCCTAGAGCATGTGAGACAATCCGATTCGTGTACCCCAATGTGGACAGATTGGTTTCAAATGGAAAGAAAGTGTTTGTTAAATCCTCTATGATCTTTTCAAAACAAAAATCCTAAATTTACATTACTACCAGCACCCATTGTCACTCTCTGGGGGACTTGACTTTCTGCAGTACTATATTATGCAGATCATTTTGATAGTGTTAAATCAGTTGATGAACTGGACAAAGGTGATTCTTCATCAATAGGGAACCTTTAAAATCTGTTAAAAGACAGTAGTGAAAGAAATGAATTGGCATATACGAGGGTAAGTCAAAAAGTAAAGGAAAATTTTTAAAAAGGAACTTTTTATTGTGAAAACAAGATGACAAGTAACATCATTTCTCTACATAATCTCCCTCAACTTCTATGCACTTGGTCCATCTCTTGACAAGCTTCGTAATTCCGTCCTGGAAGAAGATTTGTGGCATCGTGCACAGCCACTCGCGCACCGCCTCCACAACCTCGTCATCCGACGAAAACTTGGATTCACGCAGGTGCTCCTTCATCGGACCAAGGTCAGGAATGTACGGCGGATGCTCCAGCAGCTCAAAACCAAGATCTTGAATGCACTGGATCGTTTTCCCCGCAGTATGAGGACGGGCATTGTCCTGAAGCACAAGCACACCTTTTGAAAGTTTTCCTCACCTCTTTGTTTTGATTTTGGGTTTCAGATCTCGCAGTAGCTCACAGTAGCTATCACTATTCACTGTTTGACCTTTAGGAGTGTAATGAATTAGAAGTGGACCTTTCATATCCCAAAACACTGTCATCATCAACTTTCCTGCAGAAACTTGTTTTTTGAACATTTTTGCTGTAGGCGAGGATGGATGTTTCCACACCATACTCTGCCGCTTACTCTGTGGTTCGAAGTGATGGACCCACGTCTCATCAACGGTTACTATGCGACTGAGAAACTCTTCTCCTTCCTCTTCTAAACACCTTAAATGTGATTTCGAAATTTCTTGTTTGTACTGGTCTGTCAGTCGAGGTACCCAATGTGGACACACTTTGCGATAATTTCGTGATTCGTGGATGATTGCAACTGCTGAACCGTGGCTAATGTTCAACGCATGCGCAATATCATCAATTTTGACATGACGATCATCATGAATCATTCGCTCAACTGTCTCGATGTTCTTGTCCGTCTTCGAAGTGGATGGCCTACCTGAACGCTCTTCATCGCAGATAGATACACGACCATTTTTAAAGCGATTTATCCACTCATAAATTTTGCATTCACTAAGACAGCTCTCACCGTACTGCTGCTGCATTCTGCGAATAATCTCCGCAGGTTTAGTCCCTTCACAGTGCAGAAAACGTACCACTCCCCTCATTTCTTCCTTGGTGCACACGGACAACGGGGAACTCATAATAAAATGCCCTGAAATCACTACGAATGGAGCTGAGCGCTGAAACAACACAGCTAAAGAACAAAAAAACTTCGAGGTTATGATATGTCATTGTTCAGTCAGTGCTGCCATCCATTGCAGCAGGGAAAATAAAATTTGCCTTTACTTTTTGACTTACCCTGTATTTCTGCTAATTTGAGTTTTCTGTACGATTCAATTAAAAAACTCGAAAAACAATAAACCTCTTAATAGTAACTGTTAATGAAATATGTTTTTATGAAAGCAAAATCAGTTCTCTTACAGAATCAAAAATGGAAACCTTAAAAATATATATATTCAAATTTATGTTTGAAAAATACATTGGATTTGAAATTCTACGTAAAGTTGCCCAAATCAGCAAGTAGACTTTGAAAACTTAAGTGTAAGTGATGTTCCTCTATTTAAGTATGGCAGATTGACTACATGTGACGTAGAATGGTCCTTTTCCCAATACTGGGTTTTGTTCCATGAAAACCTGGCAGATATTTATTTGTTATGGACAATTTGGTGATAGGGTTTACTGTGCACTGCAACTCCAATGAATTTTCAAGAAGGAATTGACAAGCTGGTGAGCAAGTTTGGCGAGTGCTTGTAAAGATTTTTCCTGAAAGAAAATATCTGTAACTTTTTAACAAACATTTTCCAGTTCTTTAATACCTAAAAAATTAATATTTTCAGTTTTTTAAGAACCTAAAAATCCGTTCCCAAGTCATAACACACACACGTACGCATGCGCGCGCAGTATTGTAATGCAATATCACTCAAAACAACACACTGTTTATTTTTCTGACAACCAAACATAACGCTCACACTGATACCTCTGTCAGCACAGCTAAAAACGGCATTTCAAAAATAAAATTGACAGATGGATACATAAGGACAGTGGATGTTATGAAAACTTCAGCAGATTTGAGAATCTTTGATATGCAGAGGACAAAAGAATATGGACCAACTAATTGTGTTCATGCATTGAGAGTTTTGTAACTGTATCAAAACAAAATCTTGAATAGGCAGACCAACGAACTGAATATATCCAATTAGATCATACTACAAGGTAAATAAAAAAGAAGTGAAGATGAAACTACGATGTAGTAGTTAAATACTAAATGGAAAAATGAAATACTTCAATAGAATAAAAAACAAAAATTCTATTGAAGAATGATGACTATGTGAAGATTCACCATGTCTAATGAATGAGTTTTTACGATGGTTACAAACTTGGACCCTTAGCACGAAAAATATGTCAAAATTTCAACAACATGGAAAGCAAAGAAGCAACAAATGCTACATATTCTCTCTACAGTGAAAGTGAAGAAAAGTAATAACTGGGTCACATCAAAAACAAGAGTAGTTGATATAAGAAGGCATGTAGAATCAGTGATTTGGACGGAACATTGTGAGAAATCAGATAGCTCATAATTAAGTTCTTCATGGTCTGAGTTTTTAACAATATTAATTAAACTTAAATTACACAATTCCAGTAAACACTTCACTGGGACGGACAATGAAGAAAAGGAACATCATACACACACAAAGAATGAAGATTAGTCAATGTATTAACAAAACAATCACATTTTGTTTACTTTATTTACTGAATACCTTTCGAATACCCCTCTTTCTAGTCTGTAGTACCAGCAGACGATGAATACTTAAATTTGTTATTTGTATACAAAACACTGCATTCATACTCATCTAATAATATTTTTGAAATCATACTGCATCCATGAAATGAATAGGTTCCAACAAAAAACAAACATAATATTTTCATATTCAGGAATCAATAATTTTGTAAATGACAATAGTTTATATTCCATTATTGTGAGCTAGGTAAGGTACAAACACACTAATCTAAAGATCCCAGGTACACCATAAAATCACAGTATACTTTTAGTGTCCAGCTGACTTAACCTATGGAAACGCATACCTAGGAGAACATCCTCGGGTAATAATGGTAACTGACATGAGCCGGTCACGCTGAGTTCCTTACATGCTGAACAGTTCACATACGGCAGCCTACAATGCCTAATTCCTAAACTAACTTGGTGGTCGAAAAAAAATTTTTCTACTTATATTTAGCCGGTTGTATTTTCGTAAATCAGAATTCACTTCACCTGTAACAGGTTTCTTTTTGGTAGAAATGCAGTCGCTAACTGGTTGGTCAGTGGTTCGTTTCTTAGATACGTTTTCTGCCGGAGGTGAAAGGTTTCTCTGAACCCTCTGACCAGATTTGTCCTTTGGCTGCGGTGAAAAGTGTGCAGGCTTACGCCTCTCAGCTGCCCCCTGCGCTGGACTCGAAGTTACTCTTCTCGGTTCTGCAGAAGGTTTATTAGCACCTTCCAAAATCCACTGCCTGTGCTGCGCTTGCACTGAATCTTGTAAAATCTGCAACAGATAATGAACTTTAAATTGAAGCAATAATAGCTGGCCACAGTATTTAACAGTACCACACAAAATGATACAGTATTCTCTGTGGTTACACAAAATCACAAGATAGGTCAAAAGGATGATATGGATTATGCATAAAATAAAACAAAGTTGATACAGGTAGTAACCGTAGTCATCTACACAACAAACTTCCACAAGAAAGTAGAGTTTTAAAAAGTAATACTTAATGTGCACCTCATCATGCAAGAAAGGAATATCCAGATCATTTTTATGTTAACCCTAAACGTTATAAGTTACTTACACTTCTTTTTTTACATTTTCTTCTATTACATTCATTTTTTCATTCAATGAAAAATTTTGTATAATTATTATGAGATATTACAAAGATGGTGGAAGACTGTTTCACATTTTATATACAGAGTTGGTGTCAAATTTTAATACTACACATAAGAAAAATTAGATTAATTCATAAAATTCTAGCACGCTCTCTGAGCTGCAGAACTCGCTCACTATTTTGAACAAAATACATGTACTACAGATAAAAGAAAATTAAGAAATTTTTTTTTTTAAGTTGTGAGTAACGTTCTTCATATATATGATTCTTAGCACAAGTTGAGAAAACCCATGAGGAGGTGGTCATATGTTACCACAGTTTTGAAGAACCTTTGGGTGGCTGCACACTGGAGTGACATTTTGTTTTGCAACAGAACCATTTTGACACATTCTGTTGCAAAGAGTCGCTTCGGTGAAGAGAGGCTTGACACATTGGCTCCCGACAAAACAATTTCTCGTTAGTTGTTTTTGAGCTGTAAAGGTGTGTGGTTCATGACACGCATTAAAATAGAAGGCATGGACTAGATAAGTATAATATAAACTCCCTGCCTTTTAGAATCCAGTGCATGCCCAGTTCAAAACATCGCAAGCTATTTTGCTGCGAGACATAAATTGAAGGAGCTTCGTCTTTGGTCGCAAGGAGCCTCGCAACACCTCTAGTCAACGTTGCAGCCAGTGTGCGGCGCTTTATAGATACTGATAGCAATAGAGTAGTTTGCGAAGCTTTGTGTTTCCATCTGTCAACAAATTTTTGGTCATGCTGCTAATGAGGACAAAATCTGTATGAAAAGAATTTTGATGAAATGTGGGTTTATAAATTTCATGTCGGAATCCAAATGGCCAGGCTTCACAGTAGATTGGAAAAGATCACCAGCAGAGGCATGAAAGATAAGCTAAAAATGTTAAGTCTGTCCCACATTTTCAAATGGGGATACATCCAAAACTAAACATTTTTCAGGAAACAGAAAAAACTGGTACCTTATTTGTATTGAACAACTCCGGGAAACCTTTAATTTCAAAAATCAAAAAAATCTCTGAAACTAATGTGTGAATATTAAAAACTAAAAATAAATAGTTTTTGTAATAATAACAAATTTAATATGGCCTTAAATCCATTCACCAATGGCCAGTGTAATGGTGAGCGTGCCCTTCCCTGGATTTATCACCTTTTGTAAAAGCAGTGGCTTATATGAGAAGGTTATAGTAGAGGCATATTGTTTCATTTACAATCACATCGTTTATTGTCAAACAATTAAAATTGATACATGTGTTTGAAATTGAATCAAAGATTTCTGCAGACAATTTATTTAACCAACATTATCATCACTTTCATAAACTTCCTCCTTACCACCATACTCATTAACCTTTTATAATAAACCAATATTATTTTACTCTTTATCAGTTACTGATGCAAAGTAATGACGGTTTAGTAAAGCAAAATTTAAAGTTAAAGGCATATGCGCAAAAACCAGTTTTTTCATGGACGAGTCCACTTTGAAATATTGTGAATGGCGGGAGGGTAACAGAGAATCAGCTGCTATGCAAGTAAAGTGTAACGGGGCAAAATTTATGTAATAATTTTCAAAATAATTTCAATGTCATAAAGTAGCGTATCTGGTTGAGAATGTAGTAGAAGGAGGGGGGTATGTGATGACCTAATATGGTAACGAAATGTAGCAAATATGATTCTGACTGTGAAGTAAGGAGACGGAAGACGATGCCCATATAAGGTGATAAAGCAACCAGTGAGTTTATTTGTGACCAGTGAATCACACAAAAGGAATGTAGTTGACGACAATATGGTTGTATCGAGTTAAAAAGGTGGTACGAAGTTAAAACAGAAAATAACGGACCAAAGATGAGACGGGTGGAGGGGACCGGAATGAACTGGTTTTAAGGCGTCACCAAACGGAAATCTTGGGCAAGCACGCCAGCAAAATAAGTCAGTCTCGAGACGACCAATGAACAGCACACACGTGCTGATAGTGCCCGTGGGCAATTACGGTAGGCCTGCCCGAAAAATTGTGTTTTAAAATCGTGAAAAAACAGTAAAAATCTTTTTTAAAGTAATCAGTCAACACCAGTGATCAGGATATAAAAGTTTCAGACAGTACGTTTAGTTTCTTTTTATCGAAAAAGTTTTGTGCAACAAGTGGTTTAACAACGACAAGAGCACACGTCAGATAAGTAACACTGATTTACATTCTTATAATTTTTGGTTTAATAAGTTTTGTTTAATAATTTGTGACTTAACAATTTTTGTCTTATTAATATAATAAAATAAGATGTTTCTTGCTATATAGTCATGTGTTTGTATAATTATTATGCCACAACACCTTAATCTATATTCTGTACCAAGAGTTCGTCTAAACGACCCTGGAGTTTGGAAATAAGGGAAATTTATATTATTTCTTTCGGGTAAGCTATAAACGGTTTCCATATTTAATCCACAAAATATGGTGGCGACCTTGGTGTGACTTTGGGGAATCTTCTGGCAGTTTATTAAGGTAAGTCGTAAAGCGTAGTAAGCGGGGTGTAAATAGTCTTCTTATTATTATTTTAACAGTTACAATGGCGACCCTGCCAGGATGCTTGTATAAATTTTTTTATATAAGTTAGGCCTACTTGAGGTACAGAAATAGGTTTTGGTTAATGGTGTTTTTTTGTATTGTTTGTATAAGTCATGAAGTGTGTGTGATTATAGGTTATGATTATAGGTTACGGGATATAATTTATGATATAACACATGGTGTTTAAAAATTTTTATGAAATTTTATGTTTATGTAATTCATAAAAAAAAATGGCAGATGAAAATGAAACTAGTTTAACTGACTCCGCTATAATGAGTGATTCTGGGGTACACTCGACTCCAGTGCCAACAAAGGAAACCAAAGTAGGTGCATCAGAGGAAGACTTGATAAATTTCATAAAACTGATAATAGAACAACAAATACAAATGATTAATGATATGAAAGAATGAAATGAAAAGTGGGAAAGAGATAGAAATAAATTAAATGAGAACAAAGAAAGTAAACTAAATCAGGTAATGGATGAGAAGGTAAGTGAAGGTGTTAGTGTAAATGATAACTATAATGATATGACGAATAATAATGGTAACATAGTTGAAGAGGTAGTGTTAGAGAATAAAACATGAATTATGATTATGATGATGAGATTGTAGTGGTGGTAGAAAATGGTAGAGATGCAGGTAAATATAACGAGAACAAAGACGATCAGGTAAGAGATAATAAGGTAAGTGATGATAATATTAAGTAATTCGTAGTCCTTCAGTCTTCGATTGGTTTGTACCCTCCCCGCATATACCTGTGGTGCGTGTGGTACTGATTCTCTCACAGGCATATGGGACCTACAGTTTAACGCCGGATCCGAACGGCATAGTTGGGGAAGGTTTATACTAAACAGGATACCTCTCGCTGGTTTGCCATTGCCTTGCGAGGGGGAACGGTCGTATCTAAATCAGATGGCCCCCGGCGGGAATTGAACCCGTGCCGACAGCGTAGCAGCGCCACACGCTAGCCACTACGCCACGACCGCTCCAATATTAAGTAATAGCTATAATAATGACATGACAATGAAAGGACAACAAAATGTTAATTTGACTAGTGAGATTGATAGGCGTTTTGATGCTATTGATGAACGATTAGCATCAATAAACAGTCGCCTTAGTGCCTGGGAGAAACAAATGCAAGATACTGTAAACGACATTAGAAAAAGAAAGGAGAAGCGGAAACAAGAGGCAGAGAAATTAAAGGAGAATAAAGAAAGTGAACTAAACCAGGTAATAGATAAAAAGGTAAGTGATTCTGATAGTGGAGGTAATAATGATGATAATTTGACAAATAATGCTAATAGTTTAAGTGCAAATAAGGTAATAGATGACAAGGTACGTGATGATGTTAGTATAAGTGATAACTATAATAACGAGATGATGAGTAGTAATGGTGATATAATTGAAACTGTGGTATTAGAGAGTAAAATGTTATAATATTAGTGGTGATGAGAGTATAATGGGAGTAGAGGTTAATGATGAGGTAATAGTTGTTAATGAGATTGAGAGACAGCGTGAAGAGAGGTTAGGTGAGTATGGAGGGCTGAGGGCAAATTTTCCCTGTGTGTTTAAGTGGAATAAAGACTCCACATGTGATTTTAGAGGACAAAGGTTCCTCCAGAGGTTATGTGGGAGACATGGTGTCTCAAAGTGGTCCCTTAAGTTTTTGTGGTGATGTACCTGGTAAAGCCAGGAAGTATTTTAGTGATTTTGTGGTACCCTTTGCATGGAGTGAGATAGCTCAGGGGGGTTGTGATAGGTATTGTGATGAGAGATGGAGAAAGAGAGACATACAGATTTTTGAGGTTAATAGAGATTATAAAGAGTTAGTGGAGATTTTAGATATTGAGAGAGGGGAGAAAATTGACTTACCTTGTGATGAAACTGGTGCAGCAGCAGATAATGTTGATTATATTGATGACTTACCTGGTAATGAGACTGGGGTAACTGGTATAGCAGTAGATGATGATGATGATATTGTAACTTACCTGATGTGACAAATAATACTAAGGGCGACATGACTGTAAACAATGGAGACAAGGTATATGATGTAATAATATGGAATAATGCTGTGGGTTATTATAGTATTGTGGTAGAATATGAGAGTTTAAATGACGATTATATTGATAGAAGTAATATAATGAATTTAAACAAAAATGAAATGTGCATGGGTAATATAAGACTAATCTTTGACGATGGGGGTTAAACATATGTTGTTGATGGACGTTTAATTATTTTAGTTCATGGTTTTAATACTTGGCTGGATAATGTAATGATTTTTGGAGAACAATGACATATTATGTGAAGTAGGTTGTATATAAATTTGTATTGGGGTTAATAATATTATGTATTATGTTGTGTTATTGTTATGGTAGGGTATCTGAGGATACATTGTATTGTGTGTGTGTTATATATATTGTGTAGTAATGTTTATAATTTTGATTGAGTTGATTATAATAGTGATATTGATTGTTAATAATTGACATTATGTAATACTAAATTTTATTATGGAATTTAAAGTAATTCGAAATGTTTTAAAATGTGAATTTTGGTAATAAATTCGAAAAAATTTGTTTTTAGAATTGAGAATTTTATAATAAATGGTAAATGATTAAAATTTGATAATTGAAGTATTTAAGAGAAAATCAGAGCTGAAGTTGTAATGTGAAATTGTAATAGTGTAGTGGATATATATGGATATAAAATTGTTGAGATATATAACACAGTTTTATAAAACATTTATAGTATGGTTTGTAATGGGGTATTTGAGTACCTACCTTTGTGGTATATGTATTTTTGTCTAATCATATTTTGTACTGTTATGCAAAGCACAATTTAAGGTGAATGTAATCATAAATTGTAATCAAGTAGAAAGTTGAGACAGTGGGTTATTGTATTTCTTAATTTGATATGGCATAGATGTAGTTTCTTTTGGTAATATATTATGTTGAATTTGTATTTCAGTAAAGCTGTAGAATGTAGATAGACAAATCAGTACTTTGATCAATGCAAATCAGTACTTCCAGAGGAACCCAAATCAGTGTAAGGATATGGATTAATGGAAAGCCATTTGCTAATGTTTTTGCTTTGTTGTTGCAAATCTGGGTGGAACTGTGGAGGTGGACCTGTGCTGGCAAGTGCGTCAGGGCAGGGTCGCCAAGTGCCTGTCTGGCTTTATGGTGTTGGGATCCTGAGGAAGGACTTCCAGTAAAGTCATGCAGGTGCAGCCACAGTCACCGGATTAGGGGGGTAAGTACCCTATTTTTAATCGAGAAGTAAGGTAGGGTCATGGCGCCATATCCTCGCTGATCCTCCTAGGTTTAGGCAGTGAGAGTTTTTATGTTTTTTACATTAAACCTCTCATTGGGGGGGGGGGTCTTGTAACGGGGCAAAATTTATGGAACTAAATTTATGTATTAATTTTCAAAATAATTTCATTGTAATAAAGTAGCGTATCTGGTTGAGAATGTAGTAGAAGGAGGGGGTATGTGATGACCTAATATGGTAACGAAATGTAGCAAATATGATTCTGACTGTGAAGTGAGGAGACGGAAGACGATGCCCATATAAGGTGATAAAGCAACCAGTGAGTTTATTTGTGATCAGTGAATCACACAAAAGGAATGTTGTTGACTACAATATGGTTGTATCGAGTTAAAAAGGTGGTACGAAGTTAAAACGGAAAATAACGGACCAAAGACGAGATGGGTGGAGGGGACCGGAATGAACTGGTTTTAAGGCGTCACCACACGGAAATCTTGGGCGAGCACGCCAGCAAAATAAGTCAGTCTCGAGACGACCACTGAACAGCACACACATGCTGATAGTGCCTGCGGGCAATTGCGGTAGGCCTGCCGTAATGATTGTGTTTTAAAATCGTGAAAAAACAGTAAAAATCTTTTTAAAGTAGTCAGTCAACACCAGTGATAAGGATATAAAAGTTTCGGACAGTACGTTTAGTTTCTTTTTATCGAAAAAGTGTTGTGCAACAAGTGGTTTAACAACGACGAGAGCACATGTTAGATAATTAACAGTAAAGGAAAAGTTGGCCAAAATTCAAACTCAACTTTTGAAATTACATGTATCAAATTATAAAATAATGAGATCTCAATAAGTAAATAGAGAGACAGAAGAGAGTGCGAGCGTGAAAGAATAATAGGTTATTTCCCCTTTCCCTTTCTTTCACGCTCGCACTCTCTTCTGTCTCTCTATTTACTTATTGAGATCTCATTATTTTATAATTTGATACATGTAATTTCAAAAGTTGAGTTTGAATTTTGGCCAACTTATCCTTTACTGTTACTTATCTGATGTGTGCTCTCGTCGTTGTTAAACCACTTGTTGCACAACACTTTTTCGATAAAAAAAAAAACTAAACGTACTGTCCGAAACTTTTATATCCTGATCACTGGTGTTGACTGATTACTTTAAAAAGATTTTTACTGTTTTTTCACGATTTTAAAACACAATCATTACGGCAGGCCTACCGTAATTGCCCGCAGGCACTATCAGCACGTGTGTGCTGTTCAGTGGTCGTCTCGAGACTGACTTATTTTGCTGGCGTGCTCACCCAAGATTTCCATTTGGTGACGCCTTAAAACCAGTTTATTCCGGTCCCCTCCACCCATCTTGTCTTTGGTCTGTTATTTTCCGTTTTAACTTCGTACCACCTTTTTAACTCGATACAACCATATTGTCATCAACAACATTCCTTTTGTGTGATTCACTGATCACAAATAAACTCACTGGTTGCTTTATCACCTTATATGGGCATCTTCTTCCGTCTCCTCACTTCACAGTGAGAATCATATTTGCTACATTTCATTACCATATTAGGTCATCACATACCCCTTCCTTCTGCTACATTCTCAACCAGATACGCAACTTTATTACAATGAAATTATTTTGAAAATTATTACATAAATTTTGCACCGTTACAAAAGGTGTTGCCAACATGTGTATCATGTTTTAGTTACGTTGTTAATTACCGTGTTAAGTAATATCTCAGTCTATATATGAAGGGCTTATTTTAATAGTGGTCCAACTCCAGATTCTATGTTTATTAGAAAGAAGGTTCTAAAGTTTAAACAATACAGAAAATTCACTAATGAAATTTATGAATAGGTAAATATACCAACTAGTTGACAATGAAATACTTACTTTTTATGCTATAAACAAGGTAAATGCTCAAAGGAGATGGACCACTGTTAAAATAAACAATGTTCAACATCTTCAGTAATTTCTTTTAATAATGATGGAGGTAGACCACCAGGAAATAAAAACAACTGTGCAATGGATGAAAGAATACTGTATTGTTAATTTATAAAATGTGATGAAATACAAAAAATAATACATAATAAAAGAAAAATATATACATTATCAGACAGTTTTCAATAAGCTGCTTTTTAACTTTATTTCTTCTTTGTAGATTTAATTTTATTATTTTTGCAAGTAGTAACGTCTGAACTGTTATTATCTTTGGTAGTAACTACAGTAAACTCCCGATTATCCGCGGAATTGGTTGGCGCTTCAACTGCGGATAAGCCAATTCCGCAGATAATCCGCAAAATGGCCGAAAAAGGACACAAATCAACACAAAAATGCTTTTGAACAATTTTTATTTACAGCAGGCGGTCTACAAATACAATTATGACTTAATAAACAGCAGTTTTACGTACTTACAAGTTTGTTGGTTTACTTTTTCACAAAAAAATCGGTCAACTGTTTTTGTTTTTTTTTTGTGATAAAAAAAACCTCTTCTTTATTTGTGATTTAAGTTTTTTTTTAACATTTTGTCACAAAGTGATGCATCGTCTTGTTCTTCCAGAATTTGCCGGTCAATGTATTGAATGAGCCGCTCAATGTGTGCTAAAGCTGCGTCATGGTTCACTTGCTTCTGCGTCTTATCCTCTTCTTCTTCCTCACTCTCCTCCAAAACCATACCTAATGCTCCACCTACGATTTGTTCATCAGTAAGATGTTCAAAGCCTGGATCATTGGCATCACAATTAATCCACTCTACGATGTTATCTTCATCGACGTTACCTCCTCCAGTAACAGATTTCGCTAAATTAGTCAAATCACAAGCAGAAACTTCTTCTTCTTCCTCTGCAGACTCTACCAAAGTATTTTCCACATTTGGTAAAATCTTCCTCCAGGACTTTACTAACGTAGATTGCTTAACTGACTCCCAAGCAGTGTTTATGTCATAAATGCTGTCAAGAATAGTGTGATCTTTCCAGAAGCCCTGAAGATCATTCCCCTCTTCAATCCTTTTTTTTCAGTAAGTTTGTTCTGTATTTTTTTTTTCATTGAAGCAATTATGCCCTGATCCATGGGCTGGATAAGAGCTGTGACATTGGGAGGCAAAAACTTGACAAAAAAATTTCCATTTTCCGATTTAAAAACACTTTCCACTGGGTGGGACGGGGCGTTGTCAATCAGCAATACAGCTTCTGGTGTATGTTTTGAGACTTGAGATGCTCTCTAACTTGAGGAATGAAGTTTTTTCAAACCACTCTTTAAATATTTGTTGGTCCATCCAGCCTTTTTTTTTGGTTGAAGTAGTGCACTGGGAGGTTTTCAGCCCTTGTGTCTTTAAAAGACCTCGTTTTTTTTATTTTCCAATCACTACTAGTTTTAGTTTTTGTGATCCCGTTGCATTGCCGCGCATCATTATTGTTACCCGTTCTTTACTGGACTTATGTCCTGAAGCTTGCCGTCTCGCTTTCAAATGCCAGTGTTCGTGTCGGCAAACATTTCCACAACAGCCCCGACTCATCAGCGATGTACACTTGTTTGTGAGAAATTCCCTCTGACTGAAGAAACTGTTCAAAATCAGTTTTTAAATTTTCCGCTGCCTGTTTGTCGCCACTTAATTTCTCGCCGTGAAGCCCAATTTCCCTTATCCCGTGGCGTTGTTTAAACCTTGTCAACCACCCTGATGATGCGTCAAATGTTCCCTCTAAACCTAGCATTTCAAAAAACTGTTTTGCTTTTTCAGCAACAATAGGCCCTGAAATAGGAGTTCCCTCACTCTCAATTGACCCACCCACTCTAAAAGTGCCGCATCTAGTTCTTCATAAGTGCTAGTTTTCATGGTTTTTCTTTTTTTCATTGATGAGGAGTTGTCTGATGTGGATGCAAATTGCATTAATTTATCCTTTTGTTTAAAAATGTCCCTAACAGTGCTTTCTCCTACTCCATACTGCAAGCTCATATGCTTTTTCGACGCACCATTTTCAATTTTTTTAATAAATTCTAGTTTCTTTTGAATTGATAAGACCACTTTTTTCCTTTTTTCAGTCATTTTTCAATAGTAGTGTAAACTAAAATCATGTACAACAATTTAAACACACACGCGAACTGCTAGTCGACATGTGCACACAGGTTGACAGAAACGCACAAACTGATGCGTGAGTTATGAGAACTGGAAGTGGCGAGTGAAGGGGTAGGAGGGGAGGCAATAAGGTGCCGGTGACGAGCAGTGCCAATGACCTTGGGTGATTGACTTCCACTCACCCCAACTGATGGTTGTCGCTCTAAAAATAGCTTCTGCACCTGCCGATCGTGACTCACGCATTCTCTCTCAACATGCGTGCTTCCATTTCCCTACATTCTTTGTTTTCATTTATGGTATTCTGTTTCACTGTAATGTTTAATTGTAGGCCTAATTTTATAACTTATTCTACTGTTGTAGGTTTTCTTTTAATACCGTAATTTATCATCGCAAAGAAAAATAAAAAAAAGGAAAGGAAGACCGCGGATAATCGAGAGTTTACTGTATATTATTAAAGTAATCATGATGAATTGATGGGATAAAAGGAAATAAATCAATCATGTCTTTTTTCTTCTTCTCATCAATTCTCCGTGGTTCAGGATACAAAGACGGAATGGGAACTGTACCAAAATGTCTTGGTCTTCCTGTCTTGTTAGGTTTTAAGTTTAAGGCAAAAAACTCTACATCTTCATTTAATGTTTCTTTGTATTTCATAATGTATGGCTTACTTCTTTCAAATAGTATCCATTTTATTTTTAACCAATTGCAATCAACCTTGTCTTCATTTTTCTTACGTCTAGTTATTTCATTTTGTAATTCTTTAATAGCTAAAAAATCACTGTGATTCATTTCAGTGCAAATAAATTTACATTTTTTACCAGTGTTTTGTATTACATTAAAAATTTCATTTGGAAATAAATAATTTCTTTTTTTCTTAAATTCTTCTCTATATGACCAAAATCTCTGTCATTAGGGAGATACGGATGGCCAGGTAACAACAATTTTAAACAAACGTTTCCACACTTAGGTTAGGATCTTGTGTGATTCGCATCGTGGTCAGTGCAATATATAAATTTCTATTTTGGCCACCACACGTATCACTGTAGCCAACGATGTGTTTCTCTGATGAAATAGAATTTGTTATGTGTTTCAATAAGCATGTACCAATTTCTTGGGACCCACGAGATCCTGACACCTCATCCCAGTAGTACATAAACACTTCATTTTTTGTTAAATTATGACATCCAAAATTATACATAAATGTTTCTTTTGTAATATGACACAGAAGTAGTTAACTTAGGGTAGGCTCGTGCCTTCTGTAAGTCAAATGTGAGTACTGGCATCTGAGAATTAGGTAGCTTGCTAGATTCAGCATCAGATGACATTGCTGCTCTTCCAGCCTCAGCTTTTCTAAGATGAAGTTCCTTTTTAAGTATTAACACATTTTTTCTTCATTTTCTAAACAAGCCTTTATGTTTAAGTCTGGTGTGTCACAAGTGCTACAAGTATCTTGGCGAGGATGTCTGAATGACAGATTAAAATAATTATGAAAATTTTTTTTATAGATATGTTCTCCAGCAAAGGTTATGTTTTCCTCTTTGCATTTTTCTACGTATATTATATACACTTTAGAAATATTTAGATCAGGATTTAAATACATTTTGTTAGGATTATCTTCTCTACAATAATGACTTTCAGAAACAAGAAAGCTTCTGATGTGGTCTTTTATTTCATTTGAAATTGCATCAGGTATGAAATATCTATTTACATGTTTGCCTCTTTTGTCAACATGAGGTGTGCCTTGAGTTTTGCTTTTATTCAGAAGCCTACCAAGGCGTCCATTGGAAATTCCGAAAGTATTCAAAAAAGCACTTTTACACACAACAAACCTATTGCTATCAATTTCCAAATTATAGGTATAGATATGACCCTTCTGTTTTCCATTTCCATTGGATGGACATCTACGTTTGACTGACTGACTAGTACACAACCCATTTAGGTAACTAGTTTGAAGGTTAAAATCGGCCATAGACCAAAACTTTTCAAACAGTGTTTTCCTTCAATTTTCAGTAATTTTATCAATACATTTACGAGGGCACTGACAGTTAACATTAGTAAATATTTTAGCTGGAACAATCTTACCAGCTTTTGTTAAATAAGATTCACCACCATTTCTTTTCCTCTTTCGGATATTTACTTCATACTCTTTTCTCTGTCCCTTTTTGCCTTGAACTTGTTTTCCTCTGTTATCGTTTGGAACATAATTCACAGCATCATTTACTTCAGTGTCTTCATTCGAATCTGGAAATTACAAAAACATAAAACAGATTCTTGTAATTTTTATAGATGAGACACAGATGAATAATTTTTTAGAAGCTCACTAACAATCTTTTAAGAATTTAATAAATGGGTATACTTGGTTCAGAAAAAAGCTTTAATACATTCAACATAGCTTACATTAAATAAAAACTGTCAAAGATAACAAGAAATTATTAGTAAAATGTTTGACTAATCACACAACAAATATAGAGTAAAACCTTAATGAAAAGTATAGGCCTTTCAAAATTTTGCATATGGCTTTGTAGAATCATTTTCACCTAAATTTATTCCTTGATGTGAAATGACAGATTTGAAATAATAAATGCATATCATTCCAAATAATTTATTCCAGCATTTTATCATTGAGAATGTATATAAAATAGTAATTAATGCCCCTTGTTAACCTGTAAATTTTGCATACTTATTAAGCTACTAAAACTATAGTGTGTTACAATACCAAAAATGAAATGTTCAAGAATGAAAATTCCTTCTTTCCCAGTTAATGAGTACATTTTTTTAAGAACAAAAAGTAAAGAATTACTAAGTATAATTTCATGTAACACTATAATACTTTGAACATAACCTAATAGGGAAAAATGTTTTATTATACCATACTGAAAAAATGAAATGTATAAATACCTGTAGAAAATTTGAAATCTGGATCCAAATCTTCATCTGTTTGTTCAGAGCCACTAATTTCCATGTTAAAACAATCAGCAACATCTGAATCCTTTAAGTAACTCATCTTTATAATGACACACTAAATAATATTTATCTACCTAAACAAGCAAAATGGAGGTATACCATTATTGAAATAAAACAGCTGATGATTTGGAGTTGTACCACTACTGAAATTAAAAAAATTGTGCTTTCATTTATAAGTATATCTTGTGGTGCACTCTGCAGTGTAGAAAGAAGGTGGAGATGAACCATTTTTAAAATAAATAAATGATATTTTACTGAGTGTAAATTTGCAGTTAACTCCATTTTCACAGAAACTGGAGTTGGACCACTATTAAAATAAGCCCTTCATATTACCTTAGTTTATTATCAATTATGTCGTTGTTTTACAGTTAATTTTAATCGTTTAAACATAACTATTCATGCTAGCTTCAGCACATACTTGAGCGAGCCTGATGGTTTTTTATTAACGTCTTGCTTATCTTTACAATAAACATAAATAAATATGAAACAAACGGTAGAGAAATAATAGAATATTAGTTCTATTATGATATAAAACGTGTGTGTGTGAGTATGCGCATTCGTTTTGAGTAATAATAAAATGAAGTAGAATATTGAAGTGAAAAAAATTATTAAAATTTTTATTATCGCATGTTATAACTTTAACTTTTCACTTTACTTACAATAAAAGGTTGCTTTGCCAACTGGTAAAACATAAATGATCACTCTGTCGTTCATCTGTTACTTTTACGAGTTGTAACATTTGTGGGGCTAAAAGATGTTCTTAAAAGATATTATTTACTTCAAATACTGTATTAAAATAACATGATTTCTCCTTCTGCTTGAAACAGATTTCTGTTGTCTACAATTAAAAGATTTTCCCAAGTACGCTAATACCAGTACAAAGAAGTTGTCCCTTTATGATAAACTGCAGAGATAATCAAGTGTAATTAAGGAGCAGAAGTGCACAAATGCATAGATTGCACATTCTATTCCATTACAGTAAGAGTTGGTACTACGTCTGAACAGCACACAATTTCAGGACTACAAAGAAAAACGAGATTGGTTTAGATAACATTTGTTATAAAACACACACACACACACACACACACACACACACACACACACACACACACACACACACACACACACACACACACACACACACACACACAGAGAGAGAGAGAGAGAGAGAGAGAGAGAGAGAGAGAGAGAGAGAGAGAGAGAGAGAGAGAGAGAGAGAGAGAGAGAGAGAGAGAGAGAGAGAGAGAGAGAGAGAGAGAGAGAGAGAGAGAGAGATCCGTGGTAAGCAAAACACAGGTTACTAACAAATCTTGCACGCGAGTTTTAGTTACTATTCGAAATAATATTCATACGTTGGCTGCACTGACGTTCATAACAACAATTCTCTTCTCGCATCTCAAAGGGACTCCCACCACATCACCATTCCCCTCTGACCATAAGTGTTTCACGCATTCCCATGCCCTTAACTTTCCATTTTGCTATAAATCTAACCAGTTATACCCGAAATGTGCTTGAACCAATTTATCTCTTTTCTTTTCCACTGAGATTTCGACTCTTGTCACTTATTACTGTAGGATGTAAATTAAATAGTCAAGTCATTCCGCTTTACTGAATGGGCACATTCCATTTTGTAAATCTCTGCTATATACTGAACACATTTCTTTCTGCTGCCTAACACGATGAGGACATGTCCTCTTTTGCAGCATTACAAAGATTTTGTATTACATTTAAATTATTTTCACCTCTTTTTGTCACTTTTTCAAAAAGAATGAATCTGGTTTTATAACTTTTTGACATATCTGTGAATGAATCTGGCTGAAAATTTTATAAACTTTTTTTGGACATTTGTCTCCTTGGGTGACAGAGGTCATGTTGATGTTCTTTTCTGACACTGATAATGTTATGCATCATTTATTCTTACTTCACAGAAAAGAAGACTGTGAATAGATGATCTTATCTCACAGTGCTGGAACATCTGAGAGAAAACATTCGTAGATAAAAACGTGAGTTACTACATAAAGGCAATCTTTAAGTTCACATATTCTTACAGATTTGTGACGTTTAGGCAAAACTAAAACAACCATTTTTTTAATCATCCTATCGACTTCTGCTAGTTCCAGTAGTCTTTTGTTTTTCCTAATCTGAACACCACTTAAAATGAAAATTACTTATGACTCAAGATATTACAAAACAAAACAAAGAAACAAAATCACAGACCAAATATTCCAGTGAAAACAAATGGTGGTAAGAGAGTAATCCACTTAAGCAGATAACACTTAGTAGGTCACAGTTATGTCAAAGTCAGGTATGTGAATCTTCTTGAACTGTTTGAACAGACCTCATGTATAAACTCTTATTACCTAATCATATTACAATTAATTAATAAAGTTGTGTTAGTTGTTATAATCACAAACAGAAATAACACTGTTGCACATCACTATAGAAAAATTATTTCTGATTAGTGCTTTGAAGCTTCACAGCTCATCATCAAACTGGAAATATCATATTTCCGATCTGATGATGAGCTGTGAAGCTTCAAAGCACTAATCAGAAATAATTTTTCTATAGTGATGTGCAACAGTGTTATTTCTGTTCATCATATTACAATTGTAGCCACTCACCTTACTGGCATCGCCATGTTCTTCAAGTAACTCCTGTAGTTGTTTAATTGTGTTATAAACAATTACTGGAAATATCATATTTCCGATCTGATGATGAGCTGTGAAGCTTCAAAGCACTAATCAGAAATAATTTTTCTATAGTGGTGTGCAATAGTGTTATTTCTGTTCGTCATATTGCAATTGTAGTCACTCACCTTACTGGCATCGCCATGTTCTTCAAGTAACTCCTGTAGTTGTTTAATCGTGTTATAAACAATTACTGGAAATATCATATTTCCGATCTGATGATGAGCTGTGAAGCTTCAAAGCACTAATTAGAAATAAGTTTTCTATAGTGGTGTGCAATAGTGTTATTTCTGTTCGTCATATTACAATTGTAGTCACTCACCTTACTGGCATCACCATGTTCTTCAAGTAACTCCTGTAGTTGTTTAATCGTGTTATAAACAATTACTGGGCTAATAAGACCGAAGTCAAACAGATTGCACATATGCAGAACAAAATTCCGATACAAATTCTTCATCAGCAGCTCTTGCCCTTTGTTCTGCAGGAACATGGTACATGCTAACGGGATCTGACAATCACCCACATAACTGGAAAATAAATGTGGTATTAACATGTGCTCATAGAAAATAAGTCGCACAAGACAGTTAGTTGGTCTCTTGCCCATTTGATACCTACAAAAACGCATCTCCCAATTTTCTCTAGGAATCAAATCAACAAGTCACCAATCCAACTACTGCCTTGTGCGGAACTGATTACTGCTTTTGTATAACATATTGCTGAACTTGTTTTAAGTCTTTTATGTTTTAAATAAAATTAAAATGAAATATGTAGAATTATGATTACTTTACATTCTACAATCTGGCAGAATGTAATGTACCTGTTGTAATGAATGTTGTAACGTCTCACGGCTAATCTCTCGGAGTAATAGTAATTTACTTATCGTCTATTTGTACTCTTCGAAAATCTCGCTTTATTAAGAGTCACAGAATTTGTTATTTTTTATGTTATATGCTTTCAAAATCGAAGGTGTGTGATTATCCAAAGATTTTCTTAAATTTTATTTATGGGAAATCAATACTGCTGTTTGACAGTAGTTAGGAGAGAGAGTGCAAAAAGAATTACTCTCTTAGTATACGATTAATTATTTCAAATTTTTCCGCTCGTGGTACCAGCTGACTGCTACGTTTACGAACACATTTGAGGTTAAAGTGACTCCAAATGGTACGTAATAAATTCGGGATGTCTGTTCTCTTCTCGGTCTTCTTACAATCTGTAACTAACTACCATCTACTGAAAATAATACACATTTTTATTATTCAAACCACAAGCCATTCCTTGAATTTATTTAACATTTTTTATGGTCTCCCAAAACATAAAGGGATAATCGATTCTTACATAAAACACAGATTTAATTCGATCTTATTTTTCTTTCAAACATACATCATATAACAAATATTTTTATTTCAATTTTAATAACAAGAAAGAAATAATTAATTAATTTCCCAGGGTTATTTTAGAATTCTTTGTACTTTGAGAAAGTCAGAAATGTATAAAGGTATTTAACCATTGTTCTGAAGTCTTTGTTTCTGACGTGGGACTATTTTGTCTTTCCTGCAATTTTTTGAGATACCGTGAAACCTCGAAAGTTCGGACCTCAAAAATCTGGATTCAACAAAAACTAATATAAATTATTTTACAGAGTCCAGACTGAGTGTAGTTTCAGCACTCGCCAGTACCGTAAACGCATTGTGGCTAGTCACAAAAAGGGCAATGAGTCAACTACCCATCTGCATTCACTCCACTCAAGGGGTTACCTGTACCTGTCACATGCTCAGTCAGTTACTTCCATGTCTTTGGCATAATTGTATTAGTGTGCAGTGTTCTGTATGTTTATATAAACGTGCATGTACATGTTTATACGTTTGTTTATGTTATTAATTCCAATACACTGTCAATATTTGTTTGAGTACAGACACTTTAGTATTGTTTGGTATGGCTAGTACAGTATGGCTAGCTTGTGGAAAGCGAAAACGTGTGTTTTTGACAATAAATAAGTTAGAAATTTTGAAAATATTATCTAAAGGTGAAAGTGGGACATCTCCGTCTAAAATCTACAATATGGGGACTTCAACCATAAGTGACATTAAAGCACAAAAATATAAACTAAAAAAATATGGCAAAAAATTGGATTCTGAAGTAGGGTCACAAAACAGAAAAACACTGTGGACAGCTAATAACCAGCTTGCGTCTGGTTTTTGGCAGTGTAGATGTTCACTATTCATCCTGGAGTTCGGCTCTTACCATAGTGTGCATCTTTCAGAGTAAACTTTGATTCGGCTGAAGTGGGTAGCAAGGCAGTCATTCCCGGTATTGAGACGAAATTAAGCAAGAGAATATCTCATAGATTTGTTTTTTATTTCTCCCACAAAGTTATAACTATGTTTTTCCACATCTTGTCACTATTGATGTTCTTGATCAGTTGCTCTTGTTTTTTTCTTCTAAATGTTCTTTTGAGTATAAGTTTTTTGCAGTGATGACAGTAGGTTGATGTAGAGAGGTACCTTTCTTTGCTAGATTGTATGCCACCTCATTTCCTGGTGAAGGGATCCATTGCAAAATTATGTTTATTTTTAGCTTTTGTAGAGTTTTTATCATCTGTTGTGCGTCTCTAAGAGGTTTGCTGGAAACTGTTGTGTATGAAGTTACAGCTTGTATCTTAAAATATAAATGTATTGATTGCTAATAGAATTAACTTACAGTATTTCACATATTTAGTACCCGCTAGATTTAAAAATTATGCACAATTTTTATTACATTATATAATATTTTTGTTAAATTAAATACTAAACATTAAGCATTTTTCAAAAGTAATACTTTTCAAAAATACACACCCGTGTCTCATTACATGAAGATTCCACATCTTCATTAGCTCCTTTTCACCTTCATTAACGTCTGTGAAATCGTCGATCATCATCATTGTTTTTGTCTGCAGCCACTTTGGATCGTTCTCGTCTTCGCTGTCGATTTCCATTTCTTTGGGATATATTGGCAGGCACGTTGTCGTGTGATGATACAATCTACAGAAACACATCCTAATTAAATGAAGTTTTTACATAATTTTCATCATTAATTTATATATTTAAAATGAACTACCAGAACACCTGAACTGGTACTTGGCCCCGTACCACATGGACCCAATGGATAGAGAGAGACCAAAGATAGAGTGGTTGCAGAATGTAGAGTAAGGTTTGAGAATGATATGAATTAGGAACTAGAGAGAAGTGATTGACAGAAATGAACAGAGACATACTGTGCTGGAGACCAACGCTGTCACAGGATGTAGCACCACATGAGAGGGTAAGTTTTTACATGTTATTAACAAGTCTTAACCCTTTGATCAGTGACAACTCGGGTTAGTATGTTAGGCCTCTGCCAGAGGATTTTTTTTAACTTTGTAAAATCTAACTTAATGCAAAATTATGAAAATTAATTATGGGGAAACTAATAAACAATATATAAATAGTGTTAAATGAATCATCTCCATACTTCAAGTTGTCAAAAATAGATACTTCATCATCTGATTCATAGTTTGTAACATACTCATGAACTTCGTCCTCAGCGAAATAGTTAAACTTTTACAAATGTAGTTAATCAGAAACACTCAACACTAAAATACAATTTTAGATGCTGTATAATTTGTATACAATGAACAATGTAAGTTATTTATAAAAGAAAACACTGGTCACATCTTCTACACTTTCGTAAACTAAGCACAACATAACTTCCAAGTACACTTCAAAACATGCTCGAAAACGTGTGACAGAGAACGCAAAATTGTCTCCATAGTTATACCACACTATGAAAGAATGAATACCAAATGTTTAAAAAACAATCCACTAGAGTGCAGCACGAATGACATTTCAACTAATGTATACCGGCAATACTGAGGCAGCAAAGGTTGAAAATATATTGAAAACATACAAATACGTGATTACTGCATTTGGCCCCTCAGAAAATACTTCTATAGACGTGATTATTGATCAAAAGAATACAATATGACTATATATACAGAAAAGATTGAATGTATGACAATCACAAAAGAAGAAATTAGATGTGCATTAGAAGTAACCAGAAAATAATAACAAAAGTTACAAAAACAAAATCACAAAACAGCGAATAAGACATGTGCTCTTGGAAGAGTACGCATGTACTTATTATATCAAAGATCTTTTTACATTATAATCTCTATCGCCATACAACAGGTTTACTTATATCCATTTTAATACTACATAAGACTGTCATGCATCAGTATTATATGGATGATTAGCCTATTAAAAAGATTTACCTATTATGACCCGTAATATACGGCCTCTGTCCATCAAATTCATTTTCATCAAGCTCTAAAAACTCTGATAAAGATGGCCGAGGTCTCTTCGGATGACATACAAGAATGTTGGAGACAACAGTTCTTCTGACAGGACCGTTTCGTGAGAACGCCATACCTGGTGGCTGCATGACTAAGTCTTGAGGTGGACCTGTATATGACCCGTCGTATGATTCATTTATCGCTACATCTATTCTCGCTCCCTGTGGTAACGGCTGTGGACAATGTGAAACACATTTTAAGCAATGAATGTTAATAAGCAATAGGCTGATGTAATATTTTAAAAGCATAATATTCTGTAGTTATTATTACAGTATAACTACCAAAGTTACAAAATTCACTGTTTCAAATATATATAAACAGTGACCTTCCAATCCCTCACCTTTCACATAAAAAACATCATATTTGTTTGAAATATTTCACTGTCAAAAGGGCTTCATGAGTCATAGAGAAGTATGCAAAACACACAAAAAAAGAGACTTGCCCATGGTACCAACTAAAATAAACTAAAAAAAATCTTACTACTGGTATTAAAAAAATACGAGGGCGAATTGAAAAGTTCGGGACCTACCATATAAATGAATGTGTGGCATTTCAGTTTTTTACCGCATCATGGTGCCACGTTCGCCCCATGTACAGCTGTGAAGCATCAAGTCGGGTCAAGTTATTGTTGCGGAGAAACAGCTGTATAAACAAGGTTATCTCACAGCAACACTGAAAATGGAGAAAACTGAACATCGTGCAGTAAACAAATTTTTTGTTAAGAAAGGTTTAATGCCAACAGAAATTTTTAATCAGATGAAGAATATGTTGGGTGATGCTGGACCTTCATTTACTACAGTGAAAAAATAGGCTACTGAATTTAAACGTGGTCATGCAAGTTTAGAAGATGACCTGCATATTCGGCGTCTGAAAAATGCCACTACACCAGAAATCATCAATAAAGTGCATGATATTGTTTTGGAAGATCGCCGTTTGAAGGCGTCTGAAATTGTTAAGCCTGTGGGCATCTCAGATGAAAGGGTACATCACATTCTTACTGAGGAATTAGGTATGAAAAAGCTGTCTGCAAGATGGGTGCCATGTTTGTTGTCAAGTGACCAAAAACGCATGCGAATGCAAGCTTCTTGGGAATGTTTGGACTGTTTTAAGAAAAATCAGAAAGATTTTATTCGTAGATTTGTAACAACTGATAAAACTTGGGTTCATTACGTCACTCTAAAACAAAACAACAGTCGAAACAATGGATGCATAGTGATTCGCTGCCTCCAAAAACGGTAAAATCAATTTTGTTGGCTAGAAAGTGTATGGATCCAATTTTCTGGGATGCTAAGGGGATATTGTTACTAGATTGCCTTGAAAAGGATCAAACGATAAATGGAGAGTATTACGCTAACCTTTTGGGCCAATTAAATGTAACAATTTGAGAAAAAAGACCAGGTTTAGCACAGAAGAAGATCATTTTCCATCAGGATAATGCACGCCATCACAATATGCGTTGTGTCTATGGCAAAAATTGCCGAGTTGAAGTACGATCTGTTACACCATCCGCCTTATTCACCTGATTTAGCGCCACCTGACTTTCATCTATTCCCAAACATCAAACAATTTGAGGGGGGGGGAGAGAAGAGATTTTCCTCAGATGATGAGCTGAAAGTGGCAATAAACGGTTATTTTGAGGACCTCGAAGAATTGGACTTCCTCAACTGCACTTCACTGCTGTTCGAGGGGCGAACGTGACACACGATGCAGTAAAAATCAGAAACGCCACACATTTGTTTCTATGGTAGGGTGCGAACTTTTCAAATAGCCCTCGTATATACAAAATTTTCTACCCAGTGTTTCAACACACACACACACACACACACACACACACACGCACGCACGCACGCACGCACGCACGCACGCACGCACGCACGCAGAATTTAGTGACTTTGCTAACTTACCCTCCAATGATCTTTGAGCATAATGAGGCCCAAAGCCGTCTAACTTATCACCAAAACACCATATGGGCATGTCTATGGTAACTCACGTTGCAGATTGACTAAACTTTCCAGAGATATTGTAATGTTAAATTTGAACACAGAAATATTTTCATTCTGTATGTCCTTAATGGGTCTTTAAACAGTCATATGTTTGTATTATTGTGACTGTTAGTTTAAAAGATAATCAATCCCAAATTCTAGTAACTCATGTTATGCAAAAGCGACATGAGATTCATACTAAAAAATACTTGGTCAGTTTTCCGTGGTCCTTGTTAATAAACATGTTAACGGCAAACATTTCTGAAGAAAGTACATTTGACTCTTATATATACGTAATTAAAATGTAAATTCGTTTGAAAAACTTTGTAAAGTTATAACAAAAATAAAACTGTTGACTTCTTGGTAACTCACGAGTTACCAAGAGTTTGACTGTTTGTAACTTGTGGACTAGTGGAAAGTGATTACTGTTAACATGAGAATGTTTTTAGGCTGGGGGTCATTCCACAAAAATCGTCATCGAAAAACGTAATGCTTCCACACTTTCGATTCCCCACAGTCTAGAAATCTGATATGTAAATGCATCAAGACAGAAATAATCTCTGCTGAAATTGAGTTTAGCAAACGTTTTAGTGAGAATAAATTTGGTTTTACATGCTCTGTTTGTGATCGTCTGTGGTTTGGAAATGATTTACGTAATCCACATTATATGTTTCAAAAGCCTAAAAACATTATCATGCTTGGATGTTCCGGTTTCGTCAAAATTCTTTGAATGCAGAGAGAGAGAGAGAGAGAGAGAGAGAGAGAGAGAGAGAGAGAGAGAGAGAGAGAGAGAGAGAGAGAGAGAGAGAGAGAGAGAGAGAGAGAGAGAGAGAGATTTTAATTAGTGCAAAACTATAATAAGGTGACACTTACTATTGTGTGTTGGACAAATGTAACTTAAATCTTTATATATAAAAATTCAGTGTACATCTGTAAATGTTCTTAAAACTTTTGAACCACTTATCCGATAGAGCTCATATTCGCACCATATGTTCGTTAGGTTCAGAGTAAGGTTAACATGTGCCGAGTGTGAGGTTGGCCCGAAGGGGGGGGGGGTAAAAATGAAAATACCGCATATGGGGTATAAAATTAAAGAGAATTTCCATGCAAGTAACAATTTTACATGCATGTATGCACTATTGAAAATTTTTGGGCAGTTGGGCTTAATAAATGGGCGGTTTGAGGGGGGGGTTGTCAAAAATGGAAAATATGAAAAACGGCAGGACTGATTTCAACCAACTTGCCAGAAATATTTTATGCAATGGGAGAAGCAACATAGGATAGGTGTTTTGGTCCACGTTGGGAGGTGGGGTGAAAAACACAGTGATTAAAAAACACAGTGGTAAATATAATACTGTATTTACATTGTTTTTAGTGGTTGAATATAATACTCTATTTACATTTTGTTTTGGAATGTGCTGCAAACAACAAATCCATTACCGGCAATTCAATATAAACTCAATGGTAGGTTCTATTTACATTTTGTTTAGGAATGTGCTGCAAACAACAAATCAATTAAAGGAAATTCAATATAACCGCAATGCTACGTGATGTATTTATAAAATTGTTACAATTAAAACGTTTTATTTTCATATATACATTTGTGAAATTTGTGATAGAAAAATGCCAAGAAGAGGACAGGCAAACATCGGTCGAAAATCACAACATGCTCAAAACGAGCAGGCGCGACGACAAAGAAGAACGGAGGAACAACACTCGCAGGAGAATGAAAATATTAGGAATTTAAATGTAAGTTCACGCGCGCAAGAAAGTGGAGAGCAGCGCAGTCAATGTGTATAAGCAGACAGATTACGACACAGACAGGCACGTCAACGTTTAACTAATGAAAACAGAGGCCTTCATCTATTAGCAGAACGACAACAAATTCAAGTACGACGAGCATTAATAGCAGCATCATTTAACCGCCTTGCATTTGAATACGATCCAGACATTGAGTACTCATCACATTCAAAAATAATTATTGGAGATATGAATAAAGTATGTCAATTTTGTCATGCATTAAAATTTAAAAATGAAACTCCTGGAATGTGTTGCGCTGCCGGAAAGTTGTTTTTCCAGAACTGCATCCACCGCCTGAACCATTAAATTCATTACTAATAGGTGATACTGCCGATTCCAAATTGTTTCTACGAAAAATACGAAAATTCAATTCTTGCTTCCAAATGAAAGCATTTTCCGTTAGAAATAACGATGGTCGTCACTTCGACACCACATTCAAAATTCAAGGACAAGTGTATCACCAAATCGGCTCTTTACTTCCAATGTCAAAAATCAATATCCAAAATTCTTGCAAATTTATTTAATGGGAGACGAAGCAGAGCAAGTTAACATTTGCTGCCATTACAATCGCATTGAATAAATTACAGAAAGGGCCATTGTTGCATCTCTAGACACGATGTTAAATGAAAGAAATCAGCTCATTCAATTATTCAAACACGCTTCGAAAAGAATGCAAAGTGATAATTACATGGTCGTGATCAAAGCCAACAAAAGTCCAGCTGGGCAACACGCTGGTCGGTTTAATGCTCCAACTATTAATGAAGTGGCCATTGTTATTGTTGGTGATCAATTTGCCCATCGAGATATCAAAATTATGCGTCGCGATAATACCATACAAACCATACATGATATTCATCGTTCATATGATGCTCCGCAATATCCACTTATTTTCTGGGAAGGAGACGAAGGCTATCATATTAATATCCAACAACGTAATCCTTCAATAGGTACAACCAACATTTACATTATTTACAACATTTACAATATCTACAATATTTACAACATGTAAGTAATTCTGTGTAACTAATTGTTTTTTATTTACAGGTGAAGAAACTAATAAAAAAGTTAGCTGCATGAACTATTACGCATATCGATTGATGATATGGGAACAGGCAGATAACCACATACTCAAATGTCAACACTTATTTCATCAGTATGTAGTGGACATGTACGCAAAAATAGAAAGCGAACGTTTGCGATAAATTAGTTTTAATCAAGCACGATTGCGCACGGATGAATATATACATTTACGTGACGCTATTAACAATAACAATGATGCAAATATGAATATCAATGATCTGGGAAATATGTACATACTACCATCTTCATATACAGGTAGTCCACGTCATATGCAAGAGTACATACAAGACACTATGGCTTATGTTCGTGCTTATGGTCAGCATGATCTGTTCATAACATTCACTTGCAATCCAAAATGGGAAGAAATTACTAAACTGTTACTACCTGGACAAAAACCAATTGATTGTCATGATGTAACTGCAAGAGTGTTCAAACAAAAATTAAAATCTCTTATCGATTTTATTGTAAAGCATCATGTATTTGGAAAAACAAGCTGCTGGATGTATTCAGTTGAGTGGCAGAAACGTCGGTTACCGCATGCACACATTTTAATTTGGTTAATTGAAAAAATTAGACCAGAAGAAATTGATACAATTATCTCTGCTGAAATACCCAATGCAAATGTTGATCCAGAATTATTTGATATCGTAACAAGAAATATGATTCATGGTCCATGTGGTTCGATAAATATGAATTCTCCGTGTATGGATAATGGTAGATGTACAAAGAAATTTCCAAAAAAATTTGTCACGGAAACAATCACTGGTATAGATGGTTATCCTTTGTATCGTCGAAGATCCAGAGAAAATGGTGAACAATTGTTTATGTTGAACTTGAGAAATAATGCAGATGAGGTTGAAATCGACAATAGGTGGGTGGTTCCATATTCGCCTTTATTATCTAAGACGTACAAAGCGCACATAAATGTTGAATTCTGCAGTTCAGTGAAATCAATAAAGTATATATGTAAATACGTAAATAAAGGCAGTGATATGGGCATATTTACTCTTCAAAATGTTAATGAAAATGATGAAATTACGTGCTATCAAATGGGCAGATACATAAGCAGCAATGAAGCCATTTGGCGTATTCTATCATTTCCCATACATGAACGAGATCCAGCAGTTATTTACTTGGGTATACATCTTGAAAATGGACGTGTATTCTTCAATGAACAAAATTTATTGGAGAGAGCATTAACAGCACCAAAAACAACATTAACTGAGTTTTTTGAATTATGCAAACAGGAAAACATTTTTGGTGCATTTGCACGTACGTTACTTTATGATCAAGTTCCAACATATTTCACATTCAATAAAACATCAAAAAAATGGGAACCCAGGAAAAGAGGCACGCCAGTCGATGGTTATCCCGGTATTTTTTCAACAAATGCATTAGGAAGATTATACACTGTACATCCAAAACAACAAGAATGTTTTTATTTGCGCTTGCTGTTAATTAATGTCCGTGGCCCAACATCATTTGAATATTTAAGGACCGTTAATGGCCAAAGAAATTTGGTTAAAGATAATTGGAATATGCATCAAATCATGACGCATGCCGAGGATTGCAACTACTTGAAGACGATACACATTGGGATTTAACATTGGCTGATGCTTCGCTTACTTCATCAGCACACCAAATACGCAATTTGTTTGCACTTTTATTAACCACATGCTTCCCAACAAAACCAGATGCTTTATGGGATAAATACAAAGATGCAATGAGCGAAGACATATTGCACCGATTGCGTACAATGCAGCAAAATACCAATTTAAATTTCACTCCAGAGATTTATAATGAATCATTGGTTCTAATTGAGGACATTTGTTTGCAAACTGCTAATGAAGCACTTGCAAATTTAGGAATGCCTGCACAGAATCGGACAGCAAGCGATCTGTTTAATCGTGATATGCAACGAGAGCAGTCATACAATACAAATTGATTGCATATGTTAACATTAATGAACCAAAATTGACACAACAAAAAACGATTTACGATACAATTATGCATGCTGTTGATGCTCAACAAGGCAGGTTCTTTTTCCTTGATGCACCAGGAGGAACTGGTAAGACATTTCTGATATCACTAATTTTGGCCAAAATACGTCCACAATGTCACATGCCCTTGGAATTGCATCATCTGGAATTGCTGCTACTTTATTAGACAGTGGCAGGACAGCACATTCCGCCCTTAAACTGCCAATTAATATACAAACAAACGAAAACACTGTTTGCAATATTAAAAAACATTCCAGTATGGCTAAAGTCCTCCAAAGATGCTGTATCATCATCTGGGATGAATGCACAATGGCATATAAGCATTCATTGGAAGCCTTGGATAGAACACTCAAAGATTTAAGAGGAAATGACAGGCTATTCGGAGGTGCACTCATTTTGTTATCAGGCGATTTCCGACAAACGTTGCCAGTTATACTACGTTCGACATATGCAGACGAAATAAATGCATGCCTAAACTCTTCAAATTTATGGCGAAAAGTGCACACATTAAAATTAACAACTAACATGCGTGTAATGCTTCATAATGATCCTTTGGCTGACTCATTTTCTAAACTACTCAATATTGGAAATGGAACAATTATTATGGATCAAAATACTCGAACAATTAATTTGCCGAATGGCTTCTGTAACATTATGGATATGAAAGAATTATTAATTAACGTGTTCCCAAATATTCGCGTAAATATCCGTGATCATCAATGGCTCAGCGAACATGCGATACTGGCTGCAAAAAATGTTGATGTTGATGACATGAATATTAAAATACAAGACATGTTGCACGGCAAAGCAATTTCATTTAAGTCAATTGATACAGTCGTAGATGAAAACGAAGCTGTACATTTTCCAATGGAATTTCTTAATTCTCTGGACTTACCAGGTTTGCCACCACACAATTTAAAAGTAAAAATTGGTTCACCGATCATTTTACTGCGCAATCTCAATGCACCATGGCTGTGTAATGGAATGAGATTAGTTGTCAAAAAATTAATGGGAATTTAATAGAGGCAACAATTCTAAACGGAAAATTCAAGGGTGATCATGTTTTGTTGCCAAGGATACCAATGATTCCCGCTGATTCAACAATTAAATTTAAACGTTTACAGTTTCCTATCCGGCTAGCCTTTCCTATGACTATAAATAAAGCGCAGGGTCAAACAATGAATATATGCGGGTTGGATTTAGAAACCCCATGTTTTTCACACAGTCAATTATATGTTGCGTGTTCCCGTGTTGGTCAACCATCAAGTTTATTTGTTTATGCCCCCCAAGGCAAAACCACAAATATCGTTCATGATTTAGCTTTACGTTAAATATAAACATTTGTTTTTTCAATTTTAATAATTTCATTTATTTTTATTTTTTCAAAACACAATTATTATTGTCAAAATAAGCAAAAAATAAATTTCATGGAAAACAAATCATTTATATTATTACTCAATTAATATAAAAATACATGAAATAAATTTATTAATTTAAAGACAAAATGTTGTTTCTGTTAATAATAATGCTCCATGTATTTATCACTATGCTGCTTATAATATTCGTCTGTCACATGAAAACGTCCATCATCAGCCACCATCAACTTGCGCGAAGCGAAACATTCATCAATAACTGCCAATTTAGATAACATTTGACGACAGTTATACTTCTACTAATTATTATTAAATTAAAAAATAAATATCTACATCATTTTTTTTGGCCTCAGCAAAATGAAAAAAAAAAATTTAAGAGGCAGGACAAAGTCTGCCGGGTCATCTAGTTATTGTATAAGAGTGCCTTTGTTTATGTTTGTGTGAAATTAAAGTTCGTAATTAGCGTCTTAAAAACGAAGTCTGTAAATGAGGCTTTAAAAATAAGGCAACATACATAAATAACTTTTACATATTTTATAAAAAAATCTGGTTCACATTTCATTTTAAATACAGTATTACTTATAACAACTGAAAACTTTTGATGTTAGTATTCACTAAAAAACAGTTCAGTTATTACTAAGAAAACTTGAAATATCGACTTTTTATGGCTGTTAAATTAATTACGTAAAAATAAATTATTGTATTTAAATGGGAAGTACAAAAGATAATTAGTAGATTATTGTCATCTTAATCATCATATGAGCTAGAGTAAACAAGATGATATATTGGTTTTCGTGCTAGGCCAACTTTCCCAGGTTTGGTTTGCCTGTTTCTTTTTGTTCGTTTATTTTCTATCTGAGAGGAAAAATTTTAACAGTTTCTTCATGCAGATCATGGCATATCCCTTCGAAATTCCTTAACCATTTCAGGTTCGTTAAGTAGTTATGATATTACGTTCCTTGATACGAAATCAATATCATCATGAGTCATATGCATAACTGTTTGGCAACAAAATCAGATTCAGATAAAACTAAATCTTTTCTATTTAAAAACTGACTGTCACACCTGTCGTTTTACAGCTCATCTTATTCTGTCCATAACTGGTTGCAAAATAGTTCCATGTTATCGTTTTGTGGTGTTTCTCTTCCAGTATGTTCAAATTCGCAGTTATGTACTTATTACTTCCATGTTCCATAAGGGAATGGAAGTATGGTGATGGCAAAAAAAAATCGTGTTTGAGATAAGACCTGATTCTGATTGTACTGCCCTCAAAACATGAAGTTGGAAATTCAAATAGAATCAAATAATTTTTTGAGTATGTGGCTGAGCTGTAGAGGACTCAAGGCCTGTTGATTTTGGTGAAGATCGGTTAAGGGGAAGGGGTTCTTTACCTTCAACGTTTTATGTTTTAACAAGAGTAAAGTACTTAATTTTGATAAAGTCTCCTGAAAAGAAGGTCATAATAATCCACTGTAGAAAGGTAAATGAAATATCTATAAATGAAAAGGGTAGTTGAAGGGGGGAGGGGATAATTGTTTATATGTGTACTACGTTATCGGCAACAAAGAAGTAGTTTGTTGTTAAAATTCCTTACTGGGCTGTCTGGCCGTGGTCCAATGTTTTCTGCAAAACAAGACGTTTCGGCAATGCCATTGGCTGACATCATCAGTAAAAATCGAGTGCGCTAACGTGAGGTGGTACACGTCAGTGACCAAAGTTCTGTGGTTAAGGCTGAAGAAAGAAGTAGTTTCTATGGAAATATTTCATTTCGAAAATGATTTTAAATATAAATCTTAGAACATGGAAGTCATGTCTGGTTCTCCATACTGCTAGTTTTCGAATTATGAACTTGGACCATCAGACCAAATTTTGACTTACACATTTCATCAGGAATCTCCTCTAGAATCTTTGAAATATAAGCAAGAACAGTTTCTTTTGTATGGTTAACATTGTCAGAAACAATTACCAAAGGGCGTTGGTTACCTTCATAACAAATGCTACACATAAATAAGCTGATTTGTGGCTGTTGCCAGTGGTAGCTTTGAATTTCATCCTGAGAAATACAAGAGTAGTTTATTGAAAACTCGACTTGGATGAGTGCAACATCTCTGTCATACTCTTTTGAATGTGTCAGTTTAGTCAGACTGGTAGCTTTTGGCTTGTTCTCTTTTAGTATAAACATGCTCTTTAAACTGACATGGCAGTGAATTAATATACCCAACTAGTTCATCAACAGTGTCGTGTTCTACCACTTTACTTAAAGATCCTTCCACATCTTTCCAAGCAAACCACTCTACATAAACATTATCATTTTCAGTTAATACTTGTTCCATTTCAAGCTTGAGTTTACACAACTCACACCTACTTAACCAGCACTTTTCTGCATGAGAATAACAGAAAAAGTGATTCCAAAATGTTTCTGTATATTTTAGAAAGGAAGTGAAGACAACATTTAAGGCCTTGACCACAGCAATGAAATTTTCATGATATTTACATAAACATACAGCAAAATTGAAAGCTAAAGGCATATGCGCAGAAACCAGTTTCTTCATGGACGAGTCCGCTTTGAAATTGTGAATGGCGGGAGGGAAACAGAGAATCAGCTGCTATGCAAAATAAGGTGTTGCCAACATACGTGTCATGTTTTAGTCGCGTTGTCAATTACTGTGTTACGTACTACCTCAGTATTGTAATGCGACATAATAGTAACCCTGTCCCAAAGCTAGAACTGCTCAATTCAGTAGGAATGATAGTAGGCAGAGTCGCCTAGGCTATCAACATAGACCAATAAAAAAACTTTAGTTATTGAAAAGAAAGACTGTCTCATATAAATAATAAAAGTAAAAATACAATGCAGGTAGTTAATAAACCGATCAAAATGTAAAATAAATATAAAATAACATACAAACCTTTTGTAATTATGTTGATGTGAAAGAGTGTGGGATAAAGGTAGTTACTAAGGAAACAGAAACAGACTGTGAAAGCTAGTGATCCCTGATATTAGATAGTACGAACAAACAAATACCCAACTAATAAAGTGTCAGTGAAGCACCAGTGATATTCCCAAACACAAAAAGTGTCAGTGATGGGGGTTTTAGATCATGTTAAGATGTTTACAAAGGTTTTGGCATGACTAGTTATGTTTGTGTTTCATGCCAAAGCTTATAGGTAACATTCATGAACCATGTTGTTAGAAATAGTTGGAGCCTATGAGCAGAATCAGAAGGTGATGCATTAGGAACCAAAAACCCATGAACAATAATCTAATCACTGATTAGTAGTACTGGTTAAGATTAGTGGGATGGTTGAATAGTATGCCAGTTAACTAATGATTGTGGATAATTATAAAATACAAGGTTTAACCAAGTAGGCCATGCTTAAAACATAGCATGCCGGATGATTCTGTTCTTATCAGGTTGTTTGCAACTAACATGTTGAATATTTTAGTTCCAGTATTGTTATGTATAAACAATCAAGTTATTATAGTAATACTAATTATATTATTTGTCAATTAATAATTGTAGACTAGGCCATGGAGGCAGTATATTGAATGATATGTTAAAGGATTTTATTGTAACCATTTGTTAAATAATGTTAAGGGTCCAGACTCGTTTAGTAAATAGTAAAATCAGAAAAAAGCGTTCAGAATCAGAGTTTAAGTAATAATAAATGTAAATTATAAATAGTATTGAAAAACCATAATGGCCTTAAGCCACAATTTCAGTATAAAAGGAATAATGTCAGAAACAAATAGATTAGTAAAACAAATGTAAGGAAACCAGAAGGGGACCAAATTTATACAATGCACTTTGTTGTTTAATAATAATAGCACATATTATGCTAAATTAAAGAATTGTGAAGTAAAATTGCAGAAGTGAAGGTAAAGTGTAGGCCCAAAGTTAGAAATTTTGTAAGGTGGGAAATCACCCTTTATAATAACCAACTTATGTAAATAAGGTATCAAAATGCTCATAATTATATAAAGAAAAACATGATGTAATTTAAATTTAAGGAAACTTAAGGCCAAAAAAGGAGTATTTTTATTATAGGCAAAAGAACATTTGATTTTTGTAAACTGACCATGTGACCTAATGAACTCTCAGTTTTGACCAATCACAGGCCAGTATTGTAAGGTCAGGAGACCGTTGATGAAGAAGCAAAAGTAGGTATTGTAAAATTCATAACCACATTACAGATATGACTACACAACACTACCGTAGACACTATCTACACTAACAGAACAGACACTAGTGATCATTAATTAAAAGAAAAGTTTAAAAACTAAAACTGTGAACACTAAAACATTTATTTTAAAATAATTTGGGTGAGCTCGAAATTAACAGTTCATAAAGGTTAGACGTGTGAGCGGCCATCTTGTGGAAATTTCACTGCCTGTTACAGCCACAAAACAATAGTCGTTGCTTAGCAACGAAGCTTGTTTGCGAATATAGTATTAAGATTTTAAATTTTACTTACCTTTTGTGATGTATTGTATTTTTGTGTGCATTCTCTGAATTCAATAGCAGTCTCAAAGAACCCTTAAACCCTGAGATTTAATATAATTATTACAATTAATTTGTTTACTGAAGGTTGTTAGTGTCATAACCGAATTGAGCAGTAGAGTCGACCCGACCATTATTTTGTTTCGACACAAGTCGACTGATCCTTTTCTGAACAATTGAAATAAAAATAAATATTATTATTTTGACTGGAAAGAGTTGTCATTGTAGAGAATTAGAGAATTTACAGGACAATTACAGGCAGAAACCAGGAGAGTGAGCAGCGAACGGACCAGATTACTTAATAAAAGAACGGCGCCGTAAGACAGAATCGATTACGGCAACAAATCCGTTTTTACCCAAATGGAATCAACTTTCACTTAATAACTTTTCTCGAAAAACGAATTAAAAGCAACACATTAAATAAAATAAAAATCAGAATAAAATACTGTTAGATTACAGATGATGCAACCAACGTGTGGCTAAATAACCCGTGAAAAGACTGTTAGATTACAGTATATATATTATTATCTCAGTTTATTATCAATTATGTCGTTGTTTTAGAGTTCATTTTAATAGTTTAAATGGAACTATTCATGCTAGCTTTAGCACACATTTGAGCGAGTCTGAAGGTTTTTTATTAACATGTTGCTTATATTTACAATAAAAATAAATAAGTATAGAACAAACAATACAGAAATAATAGTAGAATATTATTTCTATTATGATATAAAATGTATGTGTGTGTGTTAGTCCGCACGTTATCGTTTTGAGTATGAAATTTTGATTATCGAATGTTACAACTTTAACTTTTTGCTTTATTTACAATAAAAGGTTGTTTTGCCAGCTGGTAACACATAAATGATCTCACTGTTGTTCTTCGTCTGTTACTTTTACAAGTTGTAACATTTGTAGGGCTAAAAGAAGTTCATAAAAGATATTATTTACCTAAAATACTGTATTAAAATAACACGAGTTTTCCTTCTGCTTGAAACAATTTTTTTTTCTACTATTAACAGATTTTCGCAAGTAAGCTAATACTGGTACGAAGAAGTCATCCCTTTATGATAAACTGTAGAGATAGTCAAGTGTAATTAAGGAGCGGAAGTGCACAAGTGCATAGTTTGCACATTCCATTCCATTCTGATATGAGCTGGTAGTACGTCTAACAGCCAACAATTTCAGAAATAAAAAAAAAACGAGATAGGTTTATATAACATTTGATATGTAACAGACAGACAGGGAGTGTGTGTGAGAGAGAGTGAGACATCCGTGGTAAACGAAACACAGATTACTAAACAAACCTTGCATGCAAGTTTTGGTTACTATTCGAAATAATAGTCATACGTTGGGTGCACTGACGCTCATAACAACAATTCTCTTCTTGCATCTCAAAGCAACTCCCACCACATCACCAATCCGCTCTGACCATAAGCGTTTCGCGCATTCCCATCCCCTTAACTTTCAATTTTGCTACACATTGTGCAGAAATTTACTTGATAATTTTTCAAACAAAGGTCATAACTCACTGAATTTGGATTTTCCTATTTAGATGTCTGGGTGCTCAGAGCAAAACAGGTCATCATTTATGTTTTATACCATTTGCTCTAACTATTACACCATCTTTAAAGGCCTCGTGTCTGTCTAGTTAACATAATCCCTCTCATAAAATGATTTTACAATTTGAAATGTTTTTTGATCTAAAGCCAGTGAATTGCTCTTTTTTAAACATAATACCCACATATTATGGTTAACCCGCATACTTTTTAACATAATTGAACCTGCATATACTTCAAATAATTTCCGAATAACACATTTCCTTTCATGTGGTAAAAAATTATGGGCATGTGCTGCGATTTTTCTCAATGAAGTTGCGCTTTTATAAACAACAGAATTCTAATTCTCTTTTTTGTTCATTAAGCTTGGCTAGGTCTGCTTATTTCTTCTTTCTATAACTCTTCATTTGAATTCTGTTTTACCTTATATTCTCTACATTCTACTTCCTCTTTCAATTTTTGTTGGCGTCTTTTCATTTTCTCTACCGCCGTTACCGCCATCTAAGATATTTTTTTTATTTTTAAGCATTTAACCACAAAACATTACTACAGGATTAATATGAGTGTTTTGTTAAAAGTTAAGTATGTTAGCAACCTATTTCATATTCATAAAATTAAGAAATATGGCTAAACAACTGAAGTTTCAAGCTTAGGCCCCATTGACACTAGGGAGATCGGTATGAGATACACGTATGAAGGATACAGAACTAATGTGGGAGCAAATGGAGCCGTTCACACTGTGATGTAGACTGGCGACGTGTATGAGATACCGAATTTGAGCCGCTCGGGAAGTTCAGCCACTTGATACTTTTCCTGTATGAAGGTGGCTGATGCAACGTTGAGCAACACGCGGTCACTCACACTCTTCATTCCGTCGCCTTCATATGCCTCGAGTTCTACATTTTGTTTGAAAATGGAAAGTGTTGTTTTCGATAATGATAAACTTATTCCGTTGGTGCAATTACAACCTTTGTTCTTTGATAATAACGACCCGGCTTACGCGGACAACGCGAAAAAAGAAAGCGTGTGAGGATAAATTCGTTATATGGAGATGAAGAAGTCCAGAAGAACCCACATTTCCCTGATACGATTTTTAGCCTTTCTACTTAGGTACTATACGGATAAAACTTTAATCCCATCCATTTTTGTGAAAAGCACATTTACATCTAACAAAAAGCACACTGACTATGATCCAAGGAGCTTCGTCTGCCTGGGAGAGGTGGGGGGGATAGAGGGGAGAAGGCCGCCAAGCGGCTGTATCGGAGAAACTCTTGATACTTTTTGTATCTTACACCGGTATCACATATATGTATCTCATACCGGTCTCCCTAGTATGAATGGAGCCTTAGTCTGTAGCTAAAGAATAACTCAAGTTACAACAATGAAATCTCAAGTAACTGTATCAAAAAATATTAACAGTGTTGACAAATATGTTTTCAGTAACTTCACAACAACTAAAAGGGTATTAAAAGATAGTGTTATAGAATGCTATTATGTAAGTTATTAACAGTATCCTTTTTTAGAAAATCCTATAGATTATATATAGGACTATATAATTATATAGGGTTCATATGATTATATATCAAATTTTTATTAGTTACTGATTCACATGATATTCTGACAAATAAATGCTCACTGGTCAGTATTTTTCCCTAGACCAAAGAATAATTCACAAATATTGCTCCGTTGCTCAACAGTACAATGTTATTGAACAAGTTTGCGAAAAAATAAATAACAGGGAAACTTTTAAATACAGGCGAAGTTTTTAAATTCAACGGGCAAAAAAATAAATATAAGTGTGTGAAGCGCGCTCGTGTCAACTAGTTTATTTTAAATTTAATACAAATAAAAGGTAATGATGACTTGATTTTACATATTAAGTACTCAACAGTACTTGTTCATCAACAGGGCCATGTTCTACCACTTTCTTTAAAGATACTTTCACATCTATTTATTTATTTTTTTTATTCAGGTATTGTCATTCCATGTCAGTTCAACCATGCTATGACACCCATGATCTCAGATTTTGATAAAGCTCGGCAAATTTATTCATTTCATGGATATAAGTAACCACACAATTTTTTTGTTTATCTCAATCGGTTTAAATTTGGCAGCCTTTCAAAGTTTTAGAAATTTGGTGATTTTTAGCCTCCGATGTTGAGAACCGAAATCTGCTTTTCAAGAGTAAATAAGTTATTTCTCTCTTATTCATGAGTCGATCATTATGAAACTTTACACACGTCACTGAAAACATAAGGAATATAAAAAAAAATAATTTTAGTATGTTGGTATTACCCATATTATCAAGAAAAATTCTGTTTTCCGTTAGTTAGAAACAGGGTTTCACATTAAGTGGGATATCTAGAAAACAGAAAGGGATAATCACAATTTTTTTTTTAACTGACCTGTAACATATGCTCTATCATATGTTATCATAATATGTATACCAGCACACAAAAATTATTTTTTTATATTCCTTATGTTTTCAGTGACATGTGTGTTAGGTTTCATAATGATTGACTCATAAATAAGAGAGACATACTTCATTTACTCTTGAAAAGCAGATTTCGGTTCTCGACATCGGAGGCTCAAAATCACCAAATTTCCAAAACTTTGAAAGGCTGCCAAATCTAAACCGATTGAGATAAAAAAAAAATGTTGTGTGGTCACTTATATCCATGAAATGAATAAATCTGCAAAGTTTCATCAAAATCTGAGACTATGGGTGTCATTTCCTTTTTTTGGTTGAATTGAGGTGGAATGACCCACTGAAAATATTTGAAAATTATGATCTTTTTGAAATTATTTTGACATCATAATTTCAACTTATGTGATATATGAAAAGCTTGAAATTTTTGTGTAATAAATGTAGCATTTGATTAAGTTCTTATTATTATTTCTGATTTCCTTTTTTGAGCGACTGGAGGATAACAATTAACAAAGAATCCCTGTGAATTAACTGTCCGGGTCCTGCTACACTAGTATTACATGACACTGCTAATTACGGACGTTCTGTGTGTAAATCTACATTTTTTATGTACTACACTGTACTTGTTGTTAGTGGTTTACTTGTAAATTCACTGGAAATGTATTGCTGTGTCATAACATTGTGTCATTCACTCTTCATGATACATTTTTGTTATCACAACATTAGTATACTTCCACTGAACGATGGCCCAACACCAACAATGTTTTATATTGCTACTACTCCCACCTCTGAATGAGACTGTCAATAAATAGTTTTCCATTCACAAAAGACTCGGTGCAATAAAACTGGTTTCACTGCAGTACTGAATGAGGTGAACACATTTATAATGTGTGATGAAATTCCGATCTACAGTAGACTCTTGATAGTTCGAGGCACCCCACTAGAGAAATAATATACAGTAAACCCCAACGGACTAATTGGGGATGAGGGGTGTCCATAAAATCGAAAGTCCGTTAAATAGCGAATTTTGTTTTTTGAGGATATATTTAAATCAAAATAGGCCTATAACACTTCAAATTTTAATACTATTAATATCATGCAAATATTTTATGTACACACCTTTGTTTATTTATGCTGGATAAAAGCATCAAGAGTCAGTTGTTTTCCACCAGAATGTTGCTTCTTTATTATTGAAGACCTAAACTGTCTAAAATGATCATAGTAAGCACACACTTCCGGATCTGAAGACTCCCCTATGTACGCGATAATTTCGTCCATGCTGTTTCTTATCGCTGATAATTTAGGACCTCCCCTGTAACAGATGTTTCTTCATCGTCGTCATCATCATCTCCATCTTCTTGATCGCCGTGTAGAACAGATTCTGCAATCTCTTCCTAACTCAGGATTTGGTAGCCCGGGTCACCCTCATCCAAGTTTAGCCACTGTTCTATGTCATTCTTGTTTACTTCTTCACCAGCCTTCTTTATGGTTTCGCAAAAATCAAATGTTTCAAATCCTCTGAAATCGTACTCCAGTTCAGTCCCATTCAGTAACTGTGTCCACCCATTAGCCAATGTTGTTTCCTTCATCTCCTTCCATGCGGCACCAAAATTAAAGATGGCGGACTTGATGTTGTATGCACGCAGATTTTGTAGCATTCTAGCTCCACTCATGTCGTTTTCATGGTCTTGTTCGTCCTCCAAGACAACCATCACTCCTTCAAGAAACTTCTTCTTGTACAGCTTTTTGCAAGCAACAATGACTCCTTGGTCCATTGGCTGTAAAATTGAAGTGGTGTTCTGAGGGAGGAAGAAGCATTTTATTTTTCCGTCGTTGCTAACCAACTTCTCGGCGTTGGGATGGGCCGGTGCATTGTCCAGTAGTAAGACGGCTTTCACTGCATGCGATGGAATTTTCATAGTCTCTTCTTGAAAACGTCGCACTTCTGGCACAAAATGATTAAAAAACCAGTCTGAAAAAATACTGGAGGTAAACCAGCATTTTTTGAACTTTCATAAATGACTGGCAACTGGTTCATTATGTTCTTTATCGCACGAAGTTTCTTTGTGTTTCCGACTATGACTGGAGTAAGTCGATGCGAACCATCAGCATTCGTACACAGTAGGACAGAAAATGCGCTCCTTGTTGAGTTTACGGCCTGGTGTGCTAGTTTCATGTTTGTGCGCCAGAGTATTTTCACGCACAGCACGAAAGTAGAGACCAGTCTCATCAGCATTTTAGACCTGAGACAAAGTGAGACCCTCAGATTCGATCGTTTCCTTTATATGTTGACGAAAGGGCTCAACTTGTTCAGTGTCTGCACTCAGTGATTCACCACATGTTGATCTATTTGTGATGCCATGCCGTTTATGAAAACGCCAAAGCCACCCATCACTCGCCTGAAACTGGATGCCCATATGTTTTGCCAGTTTATCAGCAGCAGCCCGCAACTCCACACTACGAACAATGACGCCACTAGAACGTTGTTGAATAAACCATTTGTACACAACATCCTCTAATTGTTTGTGTTTGGCTAATTTACTGTGTTTTCTTTCTTCCTCATTCTTCGAACTATCAACACTGTACTTTAGCGAAAACTGAATAAGTTTATCTTTATTCTTTCGAATGTCTGAAACGGTTTGTTTCTTTATGCCATACACTTCACAAACGTGTGTAACAGACGCGCCACCTTCCAGTTTATTTATTAGTTCCCAGCTTTTGCTTTATACTCAAGTTCACATGTTTTTTCTTAACGCCAGATATACTTATGCTGTAATTCACTGATAAAATAATGGACCTTGCTGTAACAACGCAAGTATAAACTCGTTAACACTCTCTATTTAACATGTGCAAGGTTCGTACTATAGGAACACATGAAGTGTAGATGCTGCATTCTCTTAATTCTGAATAAACTGATGCGACGCTGTACAAACGTGAACCACGCGTGCATACGAATTATCACGAAGATAGCCGAATATTCAAGAGTGAAAATGCGCATCTGTTGCTATGGTTACGAACTACCGCCAAATTTAAATCACAACCATAGATTTCAAAAACTTAAATCTTGATTTTGTTGTCTCAAAATGATTTATTATTTTGAATCTCTTTGTCGGTCAAGTTCTGTCCGTTAAATTGAGAGTTTACTGTATACTTCTAAAATGCCCGGGTATTAGTACCAGAAAAAGATCAACAACTCAAAAACAACAAAAAAAAACTCGATTCACTTTTTAAAAAGTAAGTTTCATGCAAAGTATTTTGTTTTCAAATATACATACAGTACAGATTTTAATATTACTGCATGTCATTTTAAATTTTAGTGTGTGCATTTAATAAAGAGATTTGTGAGTGTTAACGAAAAACGTTTTGGATTTTTATTTAACCCTCATGAATATAACCTAATTAAACAAATTACGATTTGTCATAGAGTTTTCATTTTCCTTTCTCTCGTGAATGTTCTCGAAAGCTTGCACAAATTAGAAAACAAAACCCACATACACACCAGTTTACAGATTTTGTATAACATTTCCTTTAGATAAATTTCCAGCATACACTTTACATTATCACACAGAGATGCTCCACAGTAGAAAGCACAGCGCTGGGTGCTCAGCGTGCCGGCAGAGCACAGCAGTTCCACTAACGGCAGATAATACCGGCATTTTGCCTAGTTCGAGGCTGGTTTGGTTCCAATTACCTCGAACTATCGAGACTCTACTGTATTTATGTGCATACACTGCTCCCTTACTTTGAAATCAAAATCGAGGATAAACGTTGTTGTTGTTGTTTCCAATGGCTCAATTTGGCTCACACTATTCTTGACCTAGCTTTCCAATAAAGACCAAGTAGGTCTCTTCTATTTTGTCTTTCTTTATCCAGTTTTTTGCAGACCAGGAGCTGGTCCTTGTCCATTTTGCTTCCAGGGCATTTACAAAGAGTGGACATCCCAGAAGGGAGGATGTTGATCCTGCTGAGGTGCCCTGCTAAGCAGTCATGTCCTGTAGCCATGCGGAAATTGGCAACCGATGATCTTCTTGGAAGTTCTTTGTTCTCAGGGTAGAGACTAGATATATTTTCATACAGTTTGCCTTTCAAGACTTCTTGGGTTCTGTGGTGATGGAAAGAAGTCTGGCAATGGTTTTTAAGTTGTTTAATCCTTCTATCTATTTTACTAAGTCTCAAAGGTTTCTGTTTTATAGAGGTACCCTTTTTAGCCAACTCGTCCGCTGCTTTGTTTCCCTTCAGTCCTCTGTGTGATGCCACCCACTGTATTACCACTCTGCAAATATTATTTTTAACTATCTTGGTACTTATCTCTGATAAAGTGTATTATGATTCTCTTGGATTAGTCATTATTTGCAATGGCCTGTATAGCTGATATTGAGTCTACCAGAATTACAGAATCATTTCACAGCTAAGGTCTCATCGACAGTTGTCTCAAGGCTTCATCAACTGCAAACAACTCAGCCTAAAACACTGTAGCATCTGAATGTAGTGCAAAATAATGGGGAAAAAATTCACTATATATGCCTGCTCCTGTCTCTTCATTTAGCTTCGATCCGTCTGTGTAAATTCTGGTCCATCTATCATTAGGATATAATGTATTTACGGTTTCAATTGCTATCTGGTTGACTATAGAAGGAAGATCTTTAATTTTGTTGATAGGTTGTATCAGCTCTAGATTTATGTCAAATTTGACATAGTCTAGTGGATTCATTGGCTTTGTTGGTGTTTCCAGTTTTTCGCATATATTCATTTCTTCCATTATTAGGTGTTTGAAGCTCTTCTGTGTCTTCAGTGTTTGTTCAGCTGGCACTTCAATTACCCATTTGTTGTCGTCCTTTCTATGTATAAGTTTTTCATACAATATCTGTGCCATACACCTGTATTCTGTCTCTAGAGGGTTGGTATTGTAAACGAATACATTTCAACTATTGGTGTTGTTTTTACTGCCCCAGTTACTAGCCTCAGGCAGTTATTCTGATTTCTCTCAAGCCTATTAATCACACTGGAGTGTGCTGTTGCAAGAGCTTCCTCACCATACATGATATTAGGTTTTATGTAGATTTTATGTTTCATTCAGCAAGTCTAAAGTTCCTCCCCATTTGACTCCAGCTAGTCTTTTCAGAACGCTTGTTTTTGGGGAGACCTTTGCGCAGATTTTGTCAGAATGCTGTTTCAAGATGAGTTTATTATTGAGGACCACTCCTAGGTATGTGGTACTATCGCTTCTCTGTAGTTCATTGTTTTCATATTTCTTTGGTTTTTGTTTTTAGGGAGAACAGCTGATAGCGTGTTTTTTGGTAATTAATTTTCATATTATTGTCATCATTCCATTCAACAAGTGCGCTCAGTGTGGCATGCATGTTATTCTGGTGAGTGTTGCACATCTTCTTGCTCAAGTTCTTGGCTGCAGTCCATATGACCACGTCAACTGCATAAAGCGCACAGTTAACTTTAGTAGAAGATAGAGCAGCAGGCAGGTGTTAAAGATGTTAAAGGGCAGCGCACTCAGCACAGATCCTTGTGGTAGACCAACCTTTGTTTGTTTGTATGATGATATAGATGATTTCCATTTTGTGCACACCCAGCGCTGAGTTAGAAAGTGCATGATCCAGTTAAACATATTCCTGACCGAGGAGAAAGGACTAACCTATATAAGTGTTAGAGACAAGCTGTTATCTCCCTCGGTCAGAAGGATAACAGTCGGCATGAAAGCGACTGTTATCAGTGGTAATTAATTGTTATCTAGCATCATTGCTGCTGGCATGATTGCGATCATCATTATCAAATGTCTATACTGACAGCAGAATGATATGATGGTGACTTGACAGGTCAGTTCTGTTGAAGGTGATAAGCTATGACAGACAAATACCAATTATCCTAACACAGCAGCAATATGGACTCTAATCTCATTTTACTAACAGTCCAATCTGATTGGTGCACATGCACAGTGTTGGGAAGTGTTGTGCAATTAAGAACACATTATTACATCGAAGGCTTCTGAGATATTTTACTGAATTTCACCCTTTATCACCAGTTATCAATCCTTATTAATGAACAATGAATCCGTAATGTTCTGTGTTTATCAATAATCACATTTTTCACAGTTTTACTTGGTTTATAAAATATTAAATATAACATTTCACTACACTGTATTTTAAATCTTTACTTATTCACACTACTAAATTAAAATTTTACTGTATATTACGATTAATAAATGTATTGTATATTTCAACTTTTAACATATTTCACTGTGCGTTCAATGGTGGTAATCACAAATTTTTTCACCTTTTTTTTTGTCACAGTTACATATGTTGGAATAAAAAAGTGCCCATTATTACTTCCATGTTCCTTAAGGAAATGCAATTACTTCCATGTTCCTTAAGGAAATGGAAGTATGGTGATGGCAAAAAAAATCGTGTTCGAGATTATTGCAGAGTCTGATTGTACTACACTCAAAACATGAAAAAAAGGCATTTTTTGAAAAGTGTCTGTGTGTGTGTCTCTCTGTCAGTCTGTGTGCCTGCCTGACTATCTATAGATTTTTTTTCTATGGCAAACGATAACAGCCGCAAATTCAAACAGAATCAAATAATTTTTTGCATACAGCCCTGAATTGTAGAGTACTCAAGAACTACTGTTTTCGGAGAAGATCGGTTAAGGGAAAGGGGTAGTTTACCTGCAGCGTTTTTTTTATCAAGAGTAATTTTTTTTGGTAACCAACAGCCGCAAATTCAAACAGAATCAAATAATTTTTTGCATACATCCCTGAATTGTAGTGATCTGAAGGCCTTTTGATTTTGGTGAAGATCGGTTAAGGAGAAGGGGTAGTTTACCTGCAACCTTTTACGTTTTAACAACAGTAAAGTACTTGAAAATTCATTTTAACTTTTTCTAACAATGATAATTGTTAAAAATAAAATAATTTTGTTCCCAGGCAATAAAATTATAATTTTTTCATTTTATGTAAATCATGTATGAGAGAAAATATATCGTTCGTGGCAGGCAAGCATATCTCAATTAAGTAATGTTTACGTTTCCATTTTATTATTATGATTACTGCAATAAAAAGGCAGGGAACACACACACACACACACACACAAAATTGGCGTTATTTCTGGCCTCACTCATGTTTATTTTCTTACATTTGCACGCTTTTTAAATGGAAAGTGCCGAAACCCACACCAACATAATGCGTGCAAGCCGAAAAGTTGTCCAGCGTGGATAGCGATTTGCTTCCTGCGGATCGCTGGGCAGTGTAACTGCACGTGTTTACAGAGGAACGATTCATAGACAGAATTTTCGTCTTTAGCGAATGAACCCTCTGCAAGATGCTGAGGGTCCATGAGTGACTTCGGAGCGCTCCTTCTTTTCCCCGTGTTTGTTCTGTGAAACGTACACTGTAGATTCGCAGCTTTACTCTAAGCAACGCTCAATAGGAAATGTTGAAAATTTTTGTCCACGGTGTACCCTCATACACACTAAACCTGCTCTGATGTTTTAATTACGGACATCATAATATTAAAACTTAGGAAACTTGAGCACTACTTAATGGAGATCAAACATTAACTTATACAAGCCATTAATTTTATGCATATTTTTTATATATATGTGTACAACTTTATCGGCAACAAAGAAGTAGTTTTTGTTAAAATTCCGTCCCGGGATGTTTGGCCGTAGTCCAATGTTTTCTACAAAACCAGACGTTTCGGCAATGCCATCGACTTCCATCATCAGTGAAAATCTAGTGCGATAACGTGAGGTGTTATACGTTAGTGACCACAGTACTGTGGTTAAGGCTGAAGCAGTAAGTAGAAAGAAGTAGTTTCTATGGTAATATTTCATTTCGAAAATGATTTTAAATATAAATGTTAGAACATGGAAGTTATGTACAGTTCTCCATACCGATATTTACTTCCATGTTCCTTAAGTACATGGAAGTAGGGTGATGGCAAAAAAAAATCGTGTTCGAGATTATTGCAGATTCTGATTGTACTACACTCAAAACATGAAAAAAAGTCATTTTTCGAAAAGTGTCTGTGGTGTGTCTGTCTGTAGATTTTTTTCTATGGCAAACGATAACAGCCGCAAATTAAAACAGAATCAAATAATTTTTTGCATACAGCCCTGATTTGTAGAGTACTCACGACCTATTGTTTTTGGTGAAGATCGGTTGAGGGAAAGGGGTAGTTTACCTGCAACAGTTTTTTTTTAATCAAGGGTAATTGTTTTCTATGGCAAAACATAACAGCCACAAATTCAAACAGAATTAACTACTCTTTTGCATACAGCCCTGAATTGTAGAGTTCTCAAGACCTATTGTTTTTGGTGAAGATTGGTTAAGGGAAAGGGGTAGTTTACCGGGAACGTTTAATGTTTTAACAGCCGCATATTCAAACAGAATCAAATAATTATTTGCATACTGCACTCAATTGTAGGGTTCTCAATGTCTTTAGATTTTGGTGAAGATCGGTTACGGGAAAGGGGTAGTTTACCGGCAACATTTTATGTTTTAACAACGGTAATGTTTTCTCTCACGAACGATAACTGCCGCACATTCAAACAGAATCAAGTATTTTTTTGCATACGTTCCTCAATTGTAAAAGACTGAAGGCCTGTTGGTTTTGGTGAAGATCGGTTAAGGGAAAGGGGTAGTTTACCAGCAACGTTTTATATTTTAACAAGGGTATTTTCTATGGCAAACGATAAGAGCCGCAAATTCAAACACAATCAAATAATTTTTAGCATATAGCCCTGAATTGTAGAGTACTCAAGACCTTTTGCTTTTGGTGAAGATCAATTAAGGGAAAGGGGTAGTTTACCAGCAACGTTTTTTTATCAAGGGTAATTTTTTTTGGCAAACGATAACTGCCGCAAATTCAAACAGAATCAAATACGTTTTTGCATACATTCCTGAATTATAGAGGACTGAAGGCTCATTGATTTTGGTGAAGATCGGTTAAGGGAAAGGGGTAGTTTACCGGCCACCTTTAATGTTTTAACAAGAGTAATTGTTTCAATGACGAACGATAACTGCCGCACATTAAAACAGAATCAATTAATATTTTGCATGCATCCCTGAATTGTAGAGGACTCAAGATCTATTGATTTCGGTGAAGATCGGTAATGGGGAAAGGGTAGTTTACCTGGAACATTTTTTGTTGTAACAAGAGTAAAGTACTTAATTATGATAAATAAAGTATCCTGATAAGAAGATCTTAATAATCCACTGTAGAAACGTAGATGAAATATCTATAAATGACGAGGCTAGTTGAACGGGGTGGGGGTAATTTTCTATTAATGAAAATTATAGTTGTAAGGGAAGGGGAGAATTTTTATATGTGTACTACGTTATCGGCAACAAAGAAGTAGTTTTTTGTTAAAATTCCTTCCCGGGCTGTTTGGCCGTAGCCCAATGTTTTCTGCAAAACCAGACGTTTCGGCAGTGCCGTCGAATGCCATCATCAGTGAAAATCGAGTGCGATAACGTGTGGTGGTATACGTTAGTGACCACAGTACTGTGGTTAAGGCTGAAGCAATAAGTGGAAAGATGTAGTTTCTATGGAAACATTTCATTTCGTAAATGATTTTAAATATAAATCTTAGAACGTGGAAGTCATGTATGGTTCTCCATACCGATATTTTACTTCCATGTTCCTTAAGGAAATGGAAGTATGGTGATGGCAAAAAAAAATCGTGTTCGAGATTATTGCAGATTCTGATTGTACTACACTCAAAACATGAAAAAAAGCCATTTTTCAAAAAGTGTCTGTGTGTCTGCTGTCTGTCTATAGATTTTTTTTCTATGGCAAACGATAACAGCCGCAAATTCAAACAGAATCAAATAATTTTTTGCATGCAGCCCTGATTTGTACAGTATTCAAGACCTATTGTTTTTGGTGAAGATCGGTTAAGGGAAAGGGGTAGTTTACTTGCAACGTTTTATGTTTTAAAAATGGTATTTTCTATGGCAAACGATAACAGCCGCAAATTCAAGCAGAATCAAATAAGTTTTTGCATACAGCCCTGATTTGTACAGTACTCAAGACCTATTGTTTTAGGAGAAGATCGGTTAAGGGAAAGGGGTAGTTTACCTGCTAAGTTTTATGTTTTAACAAGGGTAATTTTTTTTTTGCAAACGATAACAGCCGCAAATTCAAACAGAATCAAATAATGGTTTGCATACAGCCCTGAATTGTAGAGTTCTCAAGACTTTTTGGTTTTGGTGAAGATCGGTTAAAGGAATAGGGTAGTTTACATGCAACATTTTATGTTTTAACAAGGGTAATTTTTTCTATGACGAATGGTAACTGCCGCGTATTCAAACAGAATCAAATAATTTTTTGCATACATCCCTGAATTGTAGTGATCTCAAAGCATTTTGATTTTGGTGAAGATCGGTTAAGGGGAAGGGGTAGTTTACCTGCAACCTTTTACGTTTTAACAAAAGTAAAGTACTTGAAAATTCATTTAAACTTTTTCAAACAATGGTAATTTTTAAAAATAAAATAATTTTGTTGCCAGGCAATAAAATTATAATTTTTTCATATTAATGTAAATCATGTATGAGAGAAAATATATCGTTTGTGGCAGGCAAGCATATCTCAATTATGTAATGTTTACGTTCCCATTTTATTATTATGATTACTGCAATAAAAAGGCAGGGAACACACACACACACACACACACACACACACACACAAAATTTGCGTTATTTCTGGCCTCACTCATGTTTATTTTCTTACATTTGCATGCTTTTTAAATGGAAAGTGCCGAAACCCACACCAACATAATCCGTGCAAGCCGAAAAATTGTCCAGCGTGGGTAGTGATTTACTTCCTGCGGATCGCTGGGCAGTGTAACTGCACGTGTTTACAGAGGAACGATTCATAGACAGAATTTTCGTCTTTAGGGAATGAACCCTCTGCAAGATGCTGAGGGTCAATGAGTGACTTCGGAGCGCTCCTTCTTTTCCGCGTGTTTGTTCTGTGTAACGTACACTGTAGATTCGCAGCTTTACTCTAAGCAATGCTCAGTAGGAAATGTTGAAAATTTTTGTCCACGGCGTACCCTCATACACACTACCTGCTCTGATGTTTTAATTACGGACATCATAATATTAAAACTTTGGAAACTTGAGCACTACTTAATGGAGATCACACATTAACTTATACAAGCCATTAATTTTATGCATATTTTTTATATATATGTGTACAACGTTATCGGCAACAAAGAAGTAGTTTTTGTTAAAATTCCTTCCCGGGATATTTGGCCGTATTCGAATGTTTTCTACAAAACCAGACGTTTCGGCAACGCCATCGACTTCCATCATCAGTGAAAATCGAGTGCGATAACGTGAGGTGGTATACGTTAGTGACCACAGTACTGTGGTTAAGGCTGAAGCAGTAAGTAGAAAGAAGTAGTTTCTATGGTAATATTTCATTTCGAAAATGATTTTAAATATAAATCTTAGAACATGGAAGTTATGTATGGTTCTCCATACCGATATTTTTACCTATTCTAGAGAAACTTCAATTTTAAAACAAAACATAACAATGCAGTGTCTGACTGCAACGAAATATGGATACGTTATAGAATGGAATGTCTTCAACACAAATATAAAGTTAGAAGTTGTTAACTGTGTTAGAAAAGAACTTGGTATCAATTTTGTAAAATATTTTTGGCTCGTTTTAAAGGTCACAAGTTTTCTGTATCAATTCATAAATACCAAAAACATAAAGTGATAATTGTATTTTATAATGATTTTTATTTGATAGTGAGGTAGTGTGTGCTCAGCTGTGAAGTGAATGAGTGTCCGCGTGGGGTAGTACAGTCTGGGCAGGTAAGGTGGAATCATGATAGTGTAGTAAACATCATTGTGACTCATGGGAGCAAAGTACGAAAAGTGGCCAGGCATCCGGCAGGAAAAATTAGACCTTTAAAACGAGCCCAAGCTGTAAAAGTACATTATGCAACCTTCTTTTAGCTGTTGACGAGTGATTCACTATTACGCACACAAAAAGGAATGTGTAAACAATGTCGTTGTTTGGGTGAGGCAGAACAGCATGCGTCTTATGTAATCAAACTGTAAATAAGTGACGTCAGCCAACGGCAGCAATATGCGGCCGAAACCGGACCGCACTGGTTTTTAAGTGCGGAGTAAAACGAACAGCATTATATAGAATAAAGGCAGTGGAACTCAGTCTCATCATGGCTGGCACCCAGTACACACGCGTTTACAGTCCGCGTGGGCAACCACGGTAGGCCAAGCAGCCAAGGTAGGCCTACCGCATTCTATATTGGAAACAGTGCAAAATTATACAACTTTGTGAAACATAGTGGACCAATCTTTTTTAGCGGTTTTTTAATTTTTATCAGAACAATAATTTCAGAGAGAGTGCGCGGTTCCACCCATGTAGTGCAACACGTGGTTTTGCCGTGTGATGCAACGATAAGAAAGAAAAATATGAGACTCACCTAAAAACAGATAAGTGCAAAGACAAAAAGGTAAAATATAACGAGTCTGGGAAAGGTTTCTTTTGCCAAATAATAAAATCAAACGTAATGAAACAAAACTATATACAGAACGAGAGAGAGAGAGAGAGAGAGGGGGGATAGTAAAAGTACTGATTTGCTGTTTTTCTATTTTTTGTTTTATTTTCTTGTTGCTTTGTAATTGAAATGTAATTTTTTATTAATAATGAGATTTTTTATTACAATGTAGTTTGTACACTCCATTCTATAATGTATCCATATTCCGTTGCAGTCAGACACTGCGTTGTTATGTACTTCTGTTTTGAAGTTGGGGTTCCTCTAGAATAGGTAAAAAACAGGCACTTTTTTATTCCGACCAACACAATTGTAACAAAAAAAAAGACAAAAACGTTTTTGATTACCATCATTCATCACTCAATAAAATAAGCTAAAAATTAGTATAATTTGATTTGAGATTAGTGTAACCATTAACTTGGAATTAAGGTTCAAACTTGAGTGCACATAGTTTCTGCACCGACAGTAGTACATTTTTAATATGCACAGAATGAAACACTATATACAGTACTTACAACATACGTGAATGTAAACCTTGAATGGCATAGTTTCAGGTGCTTTAGCAAAGCGTACAATGTCTTGCAGTCTAAGGTACACCACGGACAGTGTACATTATCACAGGCTTCAGTCTGCTGTCGGCTATTGTTGTTGTACAAAAACTGATACACTATCTGTAACTTGGAACTGACAGGCGATCCTCCTTCTTCTTTCATCGGTTTGCCAGTGGCTCGCTCTACAATAACAATAAAATCAACACACTGTGTTCAAAATCTGAAGACACGAAGATCCTTAAACATTAATTCGTTTAAATTTTAGGTTATTAAAACTGAAGTCTGAGACATGATTTAGTGCACACGAAATCAACGCGATGACTATGATGAATTCTAAATTGCCCAGACCCAAAGATGCTTTGAAGATAGATTCATTGAACGCTTACCAATAAAAAATGTAATTCATAACATTCCTTCGTATATACAACATCTAATCAATGTAACCACAATTCCACCATATTTATGATAATTTAAAACCCTTACACTACTGGAAGAAAAGTCGAAAAAAGATGGAGTAAAAAATATTTGAATATAACATTTGATTCAGTAAACGTTATTCAAGATAAATAACACTATAACCAATGCAATCCATATAATGCAAATTTAAAATTTGTGTTATACTGTGTTTTTAGGGGTGAACTATAATTATCTTAACAACATTTTATCAGAAAAAGGAACAGTGGACCTGAAACATATTCTTAATACAAATATAAAGTTTTCTATATAGGTAACTCGAAGTTTCTTGCAGTAATTTATACACTGTTGTGATGTTATTCAATATGTTTGTTTCTTCTGCAAGTAGTGTAATTTCGTATTTTCTTTTTAACACCGCATGTTTCACTGAAAAATATCATTATCATCAGAGGTTTGTAAGTAAATTAATAACAATCGAAATAATTCTATGTTAATAAAGAAATTAACGAATAATCGAATTTGTATCGATTTTAATGTAAAATAACTGATAATCGATTTAGATTGATTAGTTAACGATTGTTTTAATGTTTACTTTCTTCAGCAGCTGTTTTCTTGGTTATATTTGAAATAGGTAATTAATGTTTATATTTTATTCATTTTTATTTTTTAATAAATTTATAATTTTAAATAGATTGTCTTGTTTTGTCTGTATTTGGGTTTGTTCTTTAATTAATAAATTATTGTTATTGTGTTTGTAAATATTAAGAGTTTCCCAAATATTCATTTTTTGACCTTTTTGTGTTTTAATTAATTTTATATTTTAAATGTTTGGAAATTGGAGGTTATTATTTAGACAATGTGTGGCTAAATTAGATTTATAAATATTTGGTTTCAAATATGCATTGCTGTGTTCAAGGAATCTATCTAGTAGTTTTTTTCTTTGTCTGGTCTACGTAACATTTATTGCAATCTGGACATTCTATTTTATATATTCCATTTTTATTGTCAATATTGGATTTAGTTTTAGGTTTTATTTTATTAAAAATTATATTATCTGTATTATAAGATATTTTAAAATTAGTATCTTTAAATATTTTATTTAGTTTTTGAGTTATATTTCCATAATAAGTAAAGGTTGTAATAAATATAAAGTTGCAAGGATGCTTGACAGTATTGGAGAGGCAGGGTACGTTACCAACTTCAACCTACGTAGAAGTAGTAGGTAATAACATAGTAGGTAATAACCTACCCTTATTAATCATCATCATCTCCATCATGGCTTAAGCCATACAACCTGTATAGGCCCTGTGGACCATCTTTTCCTCAGGACCCAATGGCCCGTCCTCCTTTCATGTGATACTCAAGTGGCTTATCTGGACTCTACCATACAACTGATATGCTCTTCCTATTTAAGTATACAGTCATTACTTCTGTCATTTACAGCAAAGGCTTTTAAATCATCACCCCTCTTAGAAACGTTTTTATCACAGAATTTTGGATTTTATTTTCACCTTTCCTACTGATAACTCACATTTCACTACCACATTTTTTACAGTTTCATTAAAGTTTCCTTTCTACAAAGCCTACCAAAAGTTCTTTTATTGTGCCATATTAAGCTATTAAGTTTGCTAGTTTATCAGCAATATCCCAAACAAATCCAAAAATTATGTCATACTTATAAACAAAACCAAACAGGAAAACATGTTTGAATAGGTATCCAAGTCACTTATTGACAAAATATATGTTTTGAAACGCATAAATGAATCGAACGCAACACGAAGTCACACGACAGAAGTAATACGGTAAATATTATATATATACAAACAGGAAAATCAATATTTATTGTTGGAGACAAAAATCTTAATTGGTATCGCATATCTGAATAAGGTATTCAGAAAGTGGGATCTACAGCATTCATTAAATATGAATACTCCTGAATATTTTGTAAAACACACATACAATGGACTTTTTTTTGGAATGGAACCAATCAGGACTGGAAAGATAAATGAAGAAGTAGATCATAATAACAATGTGAGACGAAACTTTTCCAAAAGTTATGATTATAGAAAGCCCAGTCATGGTACTAATAAATTCATATGAATAAAGTTATGATACTAATAAGCTCAGTACCTATAGTCAGGCCTATATTTAAATTCATTATCTAAACTCCTTACTTTGGAATATGGTTCCTTTTGGATATTGCGTGTGGTCTCCTTTACAATAATCCCCTTTGGAAGCTCTACCATGGGGCCAGTACCTAAGGTACTTTTCAAAGCATCTAAAGTATTGGATTTGTTGAATCATCTCCAGAGTTACTGTTGTTTAGCTCCTGACATCATTAAAATGTGAATCTTTCAGTGTTCCTTTTACATACCATGGGATGGGGGGGGGGGGGCAGATAAACTTGTCCAGATCCAGTGAATAGGCTCTGGCCGTTCCAACTCATCTTTATTTCTGCACTAGAAACTCCCTCGCAGAGTGTTGTGTGAGAAGGCACAAGGTCAATAAATATCAAGTCCTAGCAAAAAATTGCAGATCTGTGCCATCTAATTTTTACATGGAGCCTTTCCAGCAATCTCATTATGACACCAGTAAATCAATGTGGTATATTTTAATACATCTTCAACAGACACATCATTACAAGCAAGTTTTCAAACTTTATAAAATGTAGTGGACTACAGGCGACAGCAAAATGTTTAGGAGGTAAACAAAAAAAAGTGATACACATATAAACTCAAAAACTTTTGGATACACTCCAGAAATGAAGGATTCCATTCACGGATACTTGGTCTAAATGTGTCTGGAGAGATTGACGAAAAGAATGTTTAAAATTTTCATAAAAACTCCAGGATGAAAATTTGTTGGTTCACCAAAATTAAGAATTTGGGAGAAATGAACATCCTCGGAAAACAAAATTTTAGAGTGTTTTTGTTTTTAGGAAAGGATCAAAGGACTGAAAGGTTTTAAGAAGAGACAAAACAAAGACTGTCTGGGCAAAACAAAGAGATGAAAGAATATAATGGAAGTATGAAGAAGTACTAGGAAGACAAAAAGCGAGAAAAGAGGAAAGGCAACGAAATGTTATTTCAAGAGTTCTATAGCTGGCCAAAGTTGAAAAATGGACTACATAAAAATAAGAACATTAAAAGACTCCAGCATCCAGGTACCAGGATGAATTTTGAGTGTTCACTAAACAGGAAAAGTCAGATCAATTTTGTTATTATTATGGGTTGTTGTTGTTGTTGTTATTATTATTATAAAATACTACTATTATCAGGTAACAGGTTTATTTAATTATCTACAGTTGTTGTAGCCTGTTACTAAAATGTAAACCATTTCACACTGGATGTGGTCTTTCGGTATTTTCACAATAACACTATGGTGGAGATATCAAAATGACTCATCCAATGTAAAGCCATTAATTGCTGTCTATTACACCAACTGTCTACAACAACAGTGAAACAGCTTGGTGTGGAGAAGATTCTTCTATTCAGTACCCAATTTAAACTGCTAATAAAATGCTCATGTGCTAAGTTAATTTACTGTAAATACAACATTTGATTTACATACTGCACTTACCTGGTTTGTTATTTTCTTTATTACTGTTGTTGTCTAGAGGATCGTCAATATGACAGAGAGGCTTTGGCCTGTCTACATGTGGTTTTACTGGCTCTTTCGACCATTTTAATCTGAACTTTAAAATCGGTCCTGAAGTAAATTTTTCAAACGAAGTCAGTGCTACATTTGGATCCTATCAAAAACAATATAATTTCTCATAGACTCTTAGAAATAAATATAAAACACAATAGTTTTTTCTGTGCAAGAGATGTAACCTTCATTCTACCTCTCACTTGCTCAAATATATATATATTCAAGTACCTTGATTACACTTACCCTGTGAATATGTTTATTTTCTTTTTTTGGCAAATAACCCACATCTTTGAAAGGTCCTATCGATTCCCATGACGAGTAATTGTGAGATATCTTAGAGCCAGCAGATGGATTAGAGTTTAGTTCTTCAAGTAAAAGCTCGTAATCACCATCGGAGAGCAAAAGGCGGTTCTGCTTGTCATATATCTGCACATCTGTACCATACTGATGCCACGCCCCATATTCTTCACTGTTAGCAGGTTTGGCATATTTACGCTTCTTCTGAGGCGGCTCTAACAATACAAACTGAAATTTTCAAGTCTGTACAACACAATGAAAATAAATTTGATTACAAGTGCAACTTCTAACCATATTAGTTTAGTGGACAAATTTATTTTTAAAAATTGCACACAATTTTTTTTCTTATTAAAGAGGACACTTTCCATCTCTGAATATAATTACTTGTCAACTGCCGATTATTTGGGGGCAGATTCAGTGGTTTCTTAATTAGCTGTTGCAAGCCAGAAGAAGATAAAACTATGAAGAGATGAATCGAAATGTTATGTAAAAAATAAAAGCTAAAATGATACAAGACACGTTTATCTACTGTGAATTTCTTATATAGCACTGGCAACTTAAAATATAAGGGTTCAACTGAGTTCAATATGGAAGGAAAAGGTGACATTCAGTTAGCCCAATTAATGTAAAAGTGAATGTTTTTTTCTACTGTCAATAATACTGCCACGAGTCAACGTAAGTAATACAGTACAACACCATAAAAAGTGCCCGCTTATTATGCTATCCCGTATGAGACACACTTCTCGTCTGGTCCTTGCACATCTTGTATACAGTGAAACCTTGATATAACACTCTTCTGCGGACCGACCAAAAAGTGCTTTATATCAAGGTTTCAAGTTTGACTTCAGAAATGTAAACAAATTTGTAAAAAAAAAAAAAATCGTTTACATCATAGTAGTCTTGGTGACACTTGGTAATCTAAACTTCGTAATTATTAAAGTTAGTCTGGGATGATTTCTTCTAAGAATTCCTATATAGCTGAGCTCCTTGCAAACCATGTTATGTAAAAAAAAAAAATATATTATGTTGTAAATCATAGAGAATCTGTTATTCGAAAACTTTTGAGAACTAAATTTAGGGATGAAAATATGAAAAATAAAGACAAAAACTGTCAACATTTATCCAGTATTCTTTAATTACAATAAACAGTGTACAGAGAATAACAAAAGTGACTTGAGCTTTATTCCACAGACTGTAGAAGAGGAAGGCGTTAAGATTGGGTAGGTAAAAAAACTTACGTGATTTGATGTGAAACATAAAACATATATGATGACCTGATTTGCCACAACTGATTGTGCTGCCCGTGTTGCAGTGCATACCTTGCACCACTGTTTATGACGGCCCTGGACTTTGGAACAATTGATTTGGACTTCCATAAATTCCTTTCTGGCAAAAAGAGCGTTACATCAAGGGTGGATGCCGAAACTGGGGTGCAATGTCACGGTTTATTTTACATTGTTTATATGGAGAATTTGCCGGGACCATGAAAAATGAGCGTTACATCAAGGGTCGCTTTATATCACAGGGGCGTTATATCAAGGTTCCACTGTATAGACATAAGAAACCAGTTTATTGCGCTCAAATTCCACAAAATACGCTGTTTTTCATTACACAGTACACAGACTTGCACAGAACCTACTGTCAAATATAGTACTTTTCTGCAAATGTGGGAACATTTATTTTCCTCAGCCTTTATGTTTATGTTTACACGATATAGCCAAAAGCCGCTTGATCACTAGAATACCAAACATCCATTGTACTCTACCAGCTTATTTAAAGGATATAGAAATTTGATATTGACGAACACCATCTGTGATGTTTGCAAGTGAGCAGTGACTTCGATGACGTTGTGACGGTACAAACCGGGTCACATGTATAAAGGGGTTCAGAGTTTTTAATCATGTCAAAATTAAGAAATAAAACCAGTTTAAGAGAACAGTGGCAAAATGCGTTGTAAGAAATCTGGGTGTGATTTGTAAAGTGAGGCGACACCTATTTTTAGCTGTGTCTAGCCAAAGTGGGACCAATATTGTAATTATCGACTGACGTCACAAAAACGTTACGGGCACAACCCCTGTTTATTTAACGTTGGAATGCAGTTCGGCATCAACCAGACTTACAAATATGCCAGCGTGGAACATTCAGCAGAGAAGGGGTTATCACGTGACCCACAAATATATTGGCCGCACCGAGACCAAAATCGTTTTGTTTTGACCAACGTCTGATCCCGGCCGGGTGTGTGTACAACTAAAGTCCGCAAACAAATCAATTTTAACTCTAAACAGCCAAAAGATGTAATTCAACTAAAGTAATTTCAGTAACAAGTGTCGACAGTGAGTGACAAATAAATTAAACATTTAAAAGCAATTTCGGACAGTTTTAACGAGTGTACGAGGAAAGTGCGTACCAGGAAGGATGTGTCACTAGGAGTAACAAAAATCAACTAAGTACAGAAACAGATCGATCAGCCCACAATTAATACTTCTATCATTCATAAAATTACCTTATAAAAATGAGATCTCAAATCTGGAAAGGGGTGGGGGAAAAGGAAAAGGGAGAGGGAGAGGGAGGGGAGGGGGAGGGAGAGAGAGAGAGAGAGAGAGAGAGAGAGAGAGAGAGAGAGAGAGAGAGAGAGAGAGAGAGAGAGAGAGAGAGAGAGAGAGAGAGAGAGAGAGAGAGAGAGAGAGAGAGAGAGAGAGAGAGAGAGTGAGGTGGGGTAATATTGGCCGTTATAACAAACAAATGAAAATAAATAAAAAAGTATGTCTATTTCAAAATGACCGCGTGTTAGTGTAAATTATTAAGTCGCTACCTCAGCCTGTTTGCGCCATTCAACACTCGCTTAACGGATGCTGGGGTTTCTGGATACAGGGAATCAAAAAGGTAGGTGAGAAAAAAAAGGTAGGTGGTATTTTATAAGGTTACAACGTGTTGCCTTTACAAATTTTGTTAAACAGCCATCCTGTAAACATTTGTTCCTGCTCACTGCTCATGCACTGGTGTATGATATTTAATTTTTGGTGGTCAGTGATAAGAGAATTTAGAAGTGCTTCTTCTACCAAAACGTCACTTGGTGTGAATTCATATTAGAACTACATAGACAATGTGATTAATCATTGTACAGATTCTCACACAAAAAATTATAAAAGAATTTTTTTTAAAGAAATAACTGAATATTTAATGTTAAGCGAAATAAGTCACAGAAACTGATTTGAATTCTTTGCTTGAAATATTGTACTTAAATGCAGTACTTCGATAAAAATGCTAATTTATATGTGAAAAATATGAATACGAGTATATAGTTAAGACAGTATCCCCGTATATCTATCCTACTTGGTCCTACTTAATACACGGTTTTCACGCAGTCCCTTGATAAGCATTATAATGACGTTTTACTGTACTTGTTTACTAATATACATTCTAACTTTTATGAAATGTTCTATCCATGGTTTTAGATTATTTGTGGATCTTGTCCACTCTACTATCCCAGATAAATCTGATGTTGACTGCTATACATGCACATGTTGTACATATATATAAAACTGTCACACATACAACAATCATTACAAGAATAGTTGCCTAAATGTTTTTGGACAATACAAAATTATCCAAGAATTATAAGTGTGGATAATTGCAATTATACAAATCCATACCCGTGGTGAAAAGTTTGAGTATACAAGAGGCATTTCATTAATATTGCACAGGGTAATGACAGAAGATGGTAAAGAAAGATTCTGAGGATATATGGAGGTGCACTAGATGCCGGAATGTGGTGTATGAGGACAAATGCTGAATTACATGATCTATGTAAGGAACCAGAGATTGTCACAGTAATAAAACAAGGTAGAATTAGGTGGGCAGGTCAATACACAGTATGAGAGGATAGGGCAGTAAAAAAGTATTCATTAGAGGACCAGGAGGAAGAAGAGCAAGAGGGAAGAAAAGAAGAAGATGGGTGGATGATGTAGATGAAGACTTGAGAAGCCTGGGGGTCAGAAGGTAGCAAAGAGTCGCACAGGATAGAGAGGAGTGGAGGCATGTCGTTCTGGAGGCCAGGGCTCTTCATGAGCTGTAGCACCGTGGAGTAGTAGTAGTTGTTGGCAGTACTGCAGATTGGATGATGCATCAACAGTGAAATTACAACAGCTGCAGTTGAAGGCTTCAGACAGAAGCACGTGTTTTGTTTCATCCATAGCATACTTTGAGTTCAAATAAGAGAGCTATAAATGGAGCCTGCATGGGTCTCGGGTACTGTGACTGTTGAAGATCAAAGGTTGTACATTAAGATGAAACTTTACGTAAAAAACTTTACCCACAGAAATCAACAAGCCTTTTTAAGTGAAATTTGTGGTGAGTGAACTGTAGTACAGTTTCTCGTTGGGCTAATCGCTTTCGTGTGAGCATTGATGGTGATCCAAGACCAGGAAGGCTGAAAACATTAACTTATGAACGAAGTATGAAACTTGTGGCAGATCTTTTTCTTCTTGAAGATCGTCGAGCGACATGTGAGGAACTTTCTGAAGCCATGGTGTGACGATTTAATAAGCCTAAATCCCACAAAAATTAAAAAAAATTTTATAATACTAAAATACGTAGTCCTTCAGTCTTCGACTGGTTTGTACCCTCCCCGCATATACCCGTGGTGCGTGTGGTACTGAGACTCTCACAGGTATATGGGACCTACAGTTTAACGCCGGATCCGAACGGCATAATAATACTAATATTAGCTTTAATAAGGTAATAAATGAACCCTTCTCCATGCCCCAAACCGGTAGTAACCTGCCGATTTGCCAATGTAGCAGTTAATAAAATTAGATTTGAGAAACTAAATAAATCCGTAACTACCCCTAGTCACATAAAAGAGTAATCAAAGTAAAGAGCAATGTCATTAAGTTGTAAGCGAATTAAAGGAAAATAATTAATAATAAGTGAGAACTACTTTTACGCTAAGAAGCTACCAGCGCGCGGACAGCCTCTTCACCCCTATAGTTAGCCAGTTCAGTTGTATCTCAGACTCCGCTGCTGATACAGTGTACAAAAGTACGTAGTCAATATAAAAACCTATAAACGAGGAGAAGCTTGTGTGAGATAGCCGGATGATGTAAAATTGTCGAAAATGACGTGAGTGTATGACAATGACATCTCTGTAACAAACTAACATCACCTAAATGTGATGTTAAACTTTTAACATGTAACTGTTAACCGTAAGTAATATGTGCGGTACAACAATGTGAATACCAGTGAAAGTTACAACCCAAAACCTACCACAAGAATCTACAGACCCAACAGACGACTCATCTTTAGGAATGACAGCAGATTTCACCAAAACACGATAGCCAGAAGATCTCCAAAACACCCTGCACAACCGATAGAAGCGCCGATTCGCCGACGATGTTACACACAGGTGACACGGAAGTTCAACTTCCGTGGTTCAGAACTTAACTTAAAATAATACATGATAGACACTTAATTAACCAATGAAAGTAAAGTAAAACACGAAAGACTGACTTAATTACCATAAAATTGTAATTTCATGCTTAGTAATAATATGTGTTAAGTTTAAGGCTTTTATGACTATAACACGTTAAAGTTAAATAAGCCCATTCTTCAGATGGCACAAAATAAAGATTATAATTTTAATATCATATACTGAAACAAACTACTCGGATCCGAGGGCAGTACAAGCTATGTTAACTCATTAATTACTCTAATTCTATTTGTACAACAGGTGCAAATGTTTTTATTTTTAATATACTCGTTACTAAATTTCTTCGCAGATGTTAAAACACTATGTAATAAAGAGATGTCATGGTCCATAAACGTGAGTGAATAAATCTACAAACCCCTGTCAATATTCCTCAATTCACGGGATCCTATTTAACATTTGTTTACATTCCAGTTATTTATGAGTTTGTTAAGATTATGGCAGCCTGTTTAATTGACCTGAGCCAATTAACCAGGTTCCCGATATTATAACGATGAGACGTTATAAAATGCGCAACTCTGCTTTGTTTTTGTTTTAATGCGCCAGTGACAATAGCAAAATAAAATACGTTACTCTGCTGTTGTCATTTAATATTTTGTAGAATTATTCACTCTGTTAGCTTAACTACCGTGTTAATTTAAAATACGCAACTCTCCCTTTTGCGTGTAGTGAAATAAGAAGTCTTTATTATTAACCCTTAATATTAATAGTAAAAAAAAAAAAACTCGTATTACAATAAGTAAAATCTAAAATTATAGAGAGAAAATTATAATAATTATTATGCAACATAATATAGGTAAGGATATTTAAATGTAGTAAGCCCAGGTTTTTTCCTGTTCAAAAATTCATTCCCCAACTTGTCGGATTGACGACAATCTCGGACAGGAAAATAACCTGTTACCGCCTGTACGAACGAAACAACCCCATTGTTACAAGCTGCAAAGTCGAGTTAGACAATACACCACCTCCCTCTATTGTCTAATACAAAGTGTTTGACCCCCTTTGCCCAGTAACAACAGATTTTAACCATATGTTGAAAATTTAAATATGGTTGTGTGAGATTTCTCTTCTCTCTCTCTCTCTGAGGCGAGATTCGATCCTCTCATATCACCTATTTGTAAATACAGTAGAAGCCCGATATAGCGCGGTTGTCAGGTGACATACTTTCCCCCGCGTTATAGGCGTAACCGCGGTATATTGGAAGGTGACCTGTACAGTGACAAATGATGGGGAGGGAGGACCAGGAAAAAGGCTACAGCATAATGCACTACTATATACTGTATGTAAATTATGTCACCAAATGTAGAAATAAAAAATAAGAAAACTGTATTTTAATCCAATATTTTAATCTATTTTAATCCAATGGAATATAAAATACACTATTTATACATTGCTCACTCAACCTACTGTAGGCCTAATTGTTGGTCTTAAAAAAGTCCGTAATTGTTGTTTGACGGGATAATGCACAGCGTTTCTTTTCCGCGTATTGTTTTATAAACGCGAGGTGCAGCAGATGAACATTATTAGATTCACTTTGCCTCTCCATCCACGAAATTACTTTGTTTATGTGTATTATCACTTCACTAACATTTGGAATAACTTCTTTCACTTCCACCCCATTTTCATTTCCATCATCGTCATCGTCTTCTTTTTCTTCGCAATTTGCATTTCGAACTGCATCAATGATATCTTTATCTCCTATACATTCTGTAACAGGCTCACCGTTGTCAACTTCTGCCCAGTCATTCAAGTCATCTAGAGTGAAGTTGCAATGCAGAGCACTACTCCCAGACTGTACATCACTATTAGTGAATCTGGCAACAGAGCAATTTCCATCGGCGATGTTTTGTTCAAAGGAACATTTCTTCCAGCAATTCTGAATCGTAGCCGTACTAATACTTTCCCATGCAAGACCTATTGAATACACAACTGTTTTCACGTTTATTGACTTAAAGTAAATTTCCATTTCCTCATCAGAATTCACTATAGCACTCAGAAGTTCACGGCGGTAATGCGCTTTAAATGCTTTTATGATGCCTTGATCTAATGGCTGGATCAGTGCTGTAGTGTTTTTCGGCAAGAACATGACTCCGATTTTCCCATCTCTTGACTGTAGCATATCAGCAGGTGGATGTGCTGGACAGTGGTCAAGGGTCAGTACAGCTTTTTCTTCGAGGTTGAGTGACCGCAGGTGGCTTCTCACAGATGGAACAAATTCTTCATGGAACCATTTACCGAAAATATCACTTGTCATCCAAGCATTTTTTGTATTACGATATGTGATGGGTAATGACGTCATGTTAACATGTTGAAAGCATCTAGGATTTCGGCTTTTCCCTATACAGAGAGGTTTAACTTTGTGGCTGCCTGATTTATTTGTGGCAAACAGGAGGGTAACTCTATCCTTATTTATTTTTAATCCAGATTTATTTATTGAATTATTCACATCCAGAGTTCTGGTAGGAAGCATTCGAAAATACAGAGCAGTTTCATCACAGTTATACACTTGATGGTCATTTAAATCGTTATCGATCATTACTTTGTTTAATGCCTGAGGAAAAAGTGCTGCAGCTTCACTGTCACATGATCGTGCTTCCCCTTCAATGCTTATCTGGCTTATACCATGACGAAATTTCCATCGCGAAAACCACCCATCAGATGCATTAAAGTCACTGTTGCCATGTAAATCACTATGGAATTTCACAGCTTGAGCTCTAATAACTGGTCCTGACAGTGGCACACCTTCACTTCGTTTTATTAAAAACCACCTGTACAGACACTCATCTAGTTCACTATCCTTACCTACTTTAGTCTTTTTTCTTTGCAACCCCACTTCACTTTCAACTGTGTTCACAAAACTTTTAAGTTTATCTTCTTCCTTCATCCACCCTCTAACTGTTCCTTCTGGAATGCCACACTCACGTGATAAACTTGCCTTTGACTCTCCGTTCTTCACACGATCAATTATTTTGAGTTTATCACTCACAGAATATGCTTTTCTTTTCTGCGACATCACAAAACTCTACACTATACGAATTTATGACAAAGACTATACACTTTGATAAGATAATATCAGAGTATGATCTTATACTGTAATATAAGAGTACACTATGAGGGAGAGAAGGGATTTAGTTGGCTGCTTGCCTTGGCATGAATTCTTAGAAACTGATATGTTTGATATTAATAATATAAATAAACATGAGCGAGCATACTTACTTTTTCGGTTTGATTTTGTTAGGAGCCATCTTGTTGTTAACACCTATACACGTAAAATTATTACACACCAGGGTTCTTATAAGCGAACAGGAGAAACAGATCATGGTTGTTTAAATAAAGAAAACTTTACTTGTTTCCCAAGAATTACTGAGGTTTATTCATGATTAGATATTCACATCATTTTAAAATCATCATCATACTACCTCCTTCAGCTGTTACATAATTCTCATCAAAAGAAACTTACGTGAATAAAATTGAAACCTCATATAAAATTTTAACTAACAGAAAAATCAAGATATTAAATAGAAATAAAACTAAATAATTTTTTTATAAACGCAAACCAGACTTCTTCATTTAAATATATTTACTCACATACTCACGCACACACACACACACACACACAATGATTTTTATGATTTGAGAGCTCTCGTGTTACATGTTGTTAAAATTTATTTCCCCATTACTTAATTAAATTTAAAAGAAAACCTTTGTTGAAATTTTAATATGAAGGCATGGCTACTTAGCTGTTCAGTAAGTTGGTGGCGTTACACTTTTACGCACATTGTCCGTTTTAAATGAATGATTGCCGAAAACTGTTTTTTAATAATGACGAAACAAAACTGTTAATTACTTTTGTATTTTTCTAGACTTTACTTCACATTTTCTTTTATATGTTAATCACATTTTTTGGTCTGTTGCGGGCCCGCACTTACGTTTCGAAACTTTTATACAGACCACTCGCTAGTGGTGATGGCGTTATACTGGGGAGAGAAAACAGCGCTATTTTTTGAAGCGCTGTTGTAGTATGTTCAATTGTCTTTGTTTTCCAGTTTGTATCGCTCCGCCAGCTGCATGTCATCGTTATGTAACTTGTTTACTCATCAAGTATAGGCTCTGACGTAACGCTCGCCTGACACGGTTATGTAATTTGTTGACAGATTTTGTTGTGTCCTTGAACTGACTTTGGTACAGTTGCAGTTATTAAAACGGTCCACACAATACTATTAAACAAGTCTGTTTCATAAGGTTAACAGCAGTGCAGCCACGTTGCGATCGTTTCAAAATAACAAATTTACCCAAGTCTATAATTTCTGTCCCTATCACTCAACAAGGGATAAAGTTATTATTATTTATTTATGAAAAAATACAAATTATGTTATTTATTATCAATAAAATATAAACTTCTTTACATTGTCTCAGGTAGGCCCCAAAATGCCCCGCTACAATACCCCCTCAATGAGATATTTTATGCCGAAGCATAAAAAATCTCATTGACACATTCATACTTGCTAGAGGGATCAGCCAGGATATGTCGCCACAACCCCCTGTATAGTTTACAACAAAAAAATAGAATCAACTCACCCTTGGTCCGGTGACTGTGACCGCATCTGCATGACAATACTGGACTTCTCTCTCGAGATCCCAACACCGTAGAGTCAGACAGATACTCAACGCCCCTGCTCTGACGCGCAGGCCAGTTCAGGTCCGCCGCCACAGCATCACCAAACACTGAAACAACAAATCAAAATATTAAATAGTGGCCTTATTCAACACCATATCCCCAACTGATCCGTTCCCCCCTAGCGGTGCTGGTTTGCGCCAAGAAGCACTGGTTTTGTTTTCATTTACTTATTCCTAACCTATCAAAACATCTAATATAACATAAGAAAACATCTTAAAATAAACAATCTGTATGTAAAATTTATACACTTCACATCATTAAGTTGGCATATAAAATCAGAAAGTTACTTTTAAACTTGATTTACTCTTATTAATTCGTTTCTCAAAATTGCAATTTTTTTTTTTTTTTTCATGGCAATCATTCCATTTCCTTAATTTGGGTGATTCTACGTTATTCATTATAATTTACTTTATCAATTTGGCATTTATTCATAAACTTCCCCTTTTATTACTCTAACGTTCCCTTACAAAATCTTTAACTAGTATTACACCCCTCTATCAAAAATCTACTAACCCTTCTCTACCTCTAACTACTTACTACTTTAGCTCATTCGCCACCTTCTCTCTATATATAAAAAAAAATACTCTCTAACCCTTTGTACATAGGATACGTGTTTCCCCCCCCCCCCAAAAAGCTCAATTCCCGTTCTCTGGTTCCCGGATTTTACCTAAGGCAACCCCTTCCCTACTAAAATCTATACCAAATCCCGTCCCAACCCTTATGTTGCGGACTCCCACATTACACTACCCCTACTACAAAATTGCCATCCCCAAAAAATCTCAATCTCATTACCTCACTACAATTACAACAAATTAACATCAACAAAATAAACAATATATCACTCAAGACTCTACATAAATTCTCCATTTCTACTGTGTCTCCACTTATACTTCTCAAAATTCTATAACATACATTAACTCAAAACAACATTACATTATTTTCATCTCTACTATTTCTTTAACTTTGGCTTCAATTTGGACAGATCTATGTCCCACAAAATTCCACTTGAACTGAATCAAACATTTGATTCAAATAATTACTATCACCCATTTCTATCTTTTGCAACCCATTGAAAATTTCACCTATCACAACTATTTTTCATTCTATTTTAAAATCTATAAACACATTGAAAACATATTATCATATTTTTATAATTCTTATTCCTAACATACGAAATGCAATCAACACACTAATACATAATAAACACAATATAAGAAGTATTTAGTGCATCTATTTTTCAAATTCAAACAAAATTATTGAGTAGCAAATCATCATTATTAATTAAAATATAGCAAATTTTTAATACGTTATCCATCTGGATAACCTCCCAGCCACACACATCTTGTATAATACATCACATAACATAATACACAAATAGCAATCAACCTGGATTATTAGCATACATCAAACAAACAATTCTCTTTTAAATCATTTATCTAAAAATTTGTAAACATTATTATTTAAAATTTTTCATTAACTGTTTTTATTTATCATCATGATGAATTTATCCTGTGTTGCAATCAGCTTTTCAAAATTTCCTTAAAATTTATTATTAACATATATTTTTAACCATTATGATATTCCACAAAATAAGCCATTTAATATTTATTTATTTATTAATTATTATTAAATTAGAATCTCATCACACAATTTAAATTCATTATAAAATTCAAACACATAACATTCAACTACAATATCTGAACATCTGAAATTATTTATTTCAATTGATTATTAAAATTAAATATTTAATTGACTATTAAAATAACATATTTCAATTATTATCAACATTCTACCAATCATTAATTATTGTCTTCATAATTATTGTAATATTTAATTAGAATGCAAAAATATTAATAATCTTATTATTATTAACACAACATTTTCTAAAACATATACATATTACTTTTCTAACATTTCACAATACACACAAATGAATTCAATATTATTTACAAAATATGCGTCAAAACTGTTCAAGTGTATCTCACTTCAGATGTCCAAATCAGCAAGGTCATTACCAGAATTTACAGTATCTAACAAGGTCTATACACTGATATTCTAGTTCAGCCACCATCGTCATATATATATCTAACATATTTGTAACATTCATCATTATTATCCACACACAAATTATTATAATTGTTGCTATCATAATAACCCATCCATTCTATTTCATCCATTATACCACTATAAATCTTGTTACCATAAGTTAGGATTGTCCCGTCTATATCAGTGTTATTTGTTAATGTCAGGTAAATTGTTTTCTCATTTTTGTATTCCTCAACTACTACGTCAGGTAAATCATTATAGTCAGGTAAGATATTATCAAAATTATTCTCTGTCTCTCTTTCTAGTATTTTTCTCAATTCATCATACTTTCTTTCTAACTTATATAGTTCTATTTCACTCTCAATACATAACTCTCTTTCTTCATAGCACCACATCACACTCTCACAATTATTACGGACAGAGGGTACAACATTATACAACATTACTTCATTTAACAATAAGGGTCTCTTGCCCTGAAAAAACAACATTAAATCATCATCATCATTATAAACAATAAGGGGAAAATTTGCCCTCTGTCCCCACTCAACTACAACATTATTTTTCCACTCTCTTTCTATTTCATAAACACTCATTAACATTTCATTATCGCATTCTAAAACTTCATCAGTACTATTTGTTATTATATTTTCATCATTTGCTTCTACATTATTCTTCACCCCCACTATACTCTCAGAATTGTCTACTATTTCGTCATTTTTACATTTTGTCATATTTAAAACATTGTCACCTAATTTCTCAACATTCCGTTCTAATTTATTTAAACTGTTTCTTATTGTTTCGTTAGTGCTTTCTAAATGTTTATTAATTTCTTGTATCTCACTTTTCAACTCGTCAAATTTCTCATTCTGTATATCTAATTTCTTATTTATACTACTTTTAAATTCTTGCATCTCATTTTTGTGTTCGTCTAACTTTACACTCTGGTTTTCTATCATTGTTTGTATTGCTTTAAACATTTCATACGTATCGTCATTTTTTTTATTTTGGATAGGTGTCGATTGATATTCGACATCTTTCATTATTTTTGATTCGGTTAACTGACTCTCTACATTACTATCACTCGTTTGAACTCCCGAATCGCTACTAAACTGACTGTCAGATAAGCTGACAGCACTATTATCTGCCATTTTTCTTAAAATTTTTAATATATATTTCTTTATAAAATCTTACCATATGTAACGCATACTTATCAAAAAAATATTCTACTCACCAATATTAAACATAACCTCTTACGTCTAATTTACGTACGAGAAAAAAAAATTTTATTTTTTACCTCAACAACCATTCTGTTCTCCCCGTAGGCTTATATTTATATAATTATATTATATAAATTGTCCCTGTTCGCAGGCAGCCATTGATATGTTTGATATTTTTGATATTAATAATATAAATAAACATGAGCGAGCATACTTACTTTTTCGGTTTGATTTTGTTAGGAGCCATCTTGTTGTTAACACCTATACACGTAAAATTATTACACACCAGGGTTCTTATAAGCGAACAGGAGAAACAGATCATGGTTGTTTAAATAAAGAAAACTTTACTTGTTTCCCAAGAATTACTGAGGTTTATTCATGATTAGATATTCACATCATTTTAAAATCATCATCATACTACCTCCTTCAGCTGTTACATAATTCTCATCAAAAGAAACTTACGTGAATAAAATTGAAACCTCATATAAAATTTTAACTAACAGAAAAATCAAGATATTAAATAGAAATAAAACTAAATAATTTTTTTTATAAACGCAAACCAGACTTCTTCATTTAAATATATTTACTCACATACTCACGCACGCACGCACACACACACACACACACACACACACACACACACACACACACACACACACACACACACACACACACAATGATTTTTATGATTTGAGAGCTCTCGTGTTACATGTTGTTAAAATTTATTTCCCCATTACTTAATTAAATTTAAAATAAAACCTTTGTTGAAATTTTAATATGAAGGCATGGCTACTTAGCTGTTCAGTAAGTTGGTGGCGTCACACTTTTACGCACATTGTCCGTTTTAAATGAACGATTGCCGAAAACTGTTTTTTAATAATGACGAAACAAAACTGTTAATTACTTTTGTATTTTTCTAGACTTTACTTCACATTTTCTTTTATATGTTAATCACATTTTTTGGTCTGTTGCGGGCCCGCACTTACGTTTCAAAACTTTTGTACAGACCACTCGCTAGTGGTGATGGCGTTATACTGGGGAGAGAAAACAGCGCTATTTTTTGAAGCGCTGTTGTAGTATGTTCAATTGTCTTTGTTTTCCAGTTTGTATCGCTCCGCCAGCTGCATGTCATCGTTATGTAACTTGTTTACTCATCAAGTATAGGCTCTGACGTAACGCTCGCCTGACACGGTTATGTAATTTGTTGACAGATTTTGTTGTGTCCTTGAACTGACTTTGGTACAGTTGCAGTTATTAAAACGGTCCACACAATATTATTAAACAAGTCTGTATTCATAAGGTTAACAGCAGTGCAGCCACGTTGCGATCGTTTCAAAATAACAAATTTACCCAAGTCTATAATTTCTGTCCCTATCACTCAACAAGGGATAAAGTTATTATTATTTATTTATGAAAAAATACAAATTATGTTATTTATTATCAATAAAATATAAACTTCTTTACATTGTCTCAGGTAGGCCCCAAAATGCCCCGCTACAAAACGTAGAGACTGTAAATACGGGGCAATTGTTTATGTCTACAGGTACACTTGAACTGGCAATTCTGGCTGTTGTTTACAACGCCGTTTCCAACAACAAGCCTTTGTTTACAATAAACGCAGCGCATTCCAATGTGGCTACGGAAGTCACGATAAACAATTCATAATTTACTCACTCTCTACAAGTAAGAATTTTCGCTAATAACGGGCGACATACTATTCACCGCGTTATATCCGAATCCGTGGTATATCGGACCGCGCTATATCGGGCTTCTACTGTATCTCTCATGTATTTAAATTATTACAAAAAACTAAAGATAGTAAAATAGAGTGTTTAGTATAAGTAGAATAAGGAGTGTATAAGACTTAGCATCTTAAGAACATGGCTCAATTCAATCCAGATTTGTTGTTAAAAGATGAATTATGCTATGAAGCACTGTTGCGCGGACTCCCTTACGCGAACGTATCGGTCGCGGAACTACGCAAAACGTTACGCGAAAATATCACGAGTGGGATAGTAAAGAAGTAAAGTATCAAGTCGGAGACTTAGTGATGTACAAAACTCACCCTACGAGTAGTGCAGTTGATAAGACCACCTCCAAACTATCTTACTGATGGTGTGGCCCTTACAAAATTTACAGATACTTAACTCCCGTAACCGTAGCACTGTATGAACCCACTATGAATAAATATGTACGTAGAAGTCATGTTTCCCAGATAAAATATTATCACGGAAAGAAAAATGCTAGTGAGCAAGAAAATAAATGAAGTAGAAAAGGATAGATGTATTAAGACGTATATTTGCTATATTGTAATTGAGTCACTAATTAATTACCAAATCGTATAAATAGGAATGAGGGCTGATCAACCTTAGATCCTGCTCATCGAGAATAAGAAAAGTGAGAAGTCAGCTGACACAGAATATAAGTAACGTTACTTTACAATTACTTTACAAGTATTTTAATAAAATGATTCGTCAACCGCAATTCAACGAAATCCTTGAAAGAGAAAAGGAAATACAGTAAGGATGTGAAACCTACTCTGTGAAGAGTAACTCCATAACAAGAGTAAGAAAAAGCTAAAGAAAAAACCGGTAGTAGTCTTAAGTAGTAGAATTAAGATGAATTTTGTGTATTTTATATATTTTATGAACTTTGAATTTTATGTATTTTAAGTATTAGTTAATAAGGTATTGTATTTCTTGCTAATAGTAAATAGTGAATTGAGAGTGATTCATGTACCTCATGAGGAAGTTGTTAAAAGAGAGAAAGGAATTTCACACAGAAATTCTGAGCATACTCCCAGTGCAATTCTAATCTATTTCCCCATTGAAAACACATCGGTCCCTGACCCTGTGTCTTCTTTAAGTGGAGGAGTATGTGACGATTTAATAAGCCTAAATCCCACAAAAATTTAAAAAAAAAATTTATAATACTAATATTAGCTTTAATAAGGTAATAAATGAACCCTTCTCCATGCCCCAAACCGGTAGTAACCTGCCGATTTGCCAATGTAGCAGTTAATAAAATTAGATTTGAGAAACTAAATAAATCCGTAACTTACCCTAGTCACATAAAAGAGTAATCAAAGTAAAGAGCAATGTCATTAAGTTGTAAGCGAATTAAAGGAAAATAATTAATAATAAGTGAGAACTACTTTTACGCTAAGAAGCTACCAGCACGCGGACAGCCTCTTCACCCCTATAGTTAGCCAGTTCAGTTGTATCTCAGACTCTGCTGCTGATACAGTGTACAAAAGTATGTAGTCAATATAAAAACCTATAAACGAGGAGAAGCTTGTGTGAGATAGCCGGATGATATAAAAATGTCGAAAATGACGTGAGTGTATGACAATGACATCTCTGTAACAAACTAACATCACCTAAATGTGATGTTAAACTTTTAACATGTAACTGTTAACCGTAAGTAATATGTGCGGTACAACAATGTGAATACCAGTGAAAGTTACAACCCAAAACCTACCACAAGAATCTACAGACCCAACAGACGACTCATCTTTAGGAATGACAGCAGATTTCACCAAAACACGATAGCCAGAAGATCTCCAAAACACCCTGCACAACCGATAGAAGCGCCGATTCGCCGACGATGTTACACACAGGTGACACGGAAGTTCAACTTCTGTGGTTCAGAACTTAACTTAAAATAATACATGATAGACACTTAATTAACCAATGAAAGTAAAGTAAAACACGAAAGACTGACTTAATTACCATAAAATTGTAATTTCATGCTTAGTAATAATATGTGTTAAGTTTAAGGCTTTTATGACTATAACACGTTAAAGTTAAATAAGCCCATTCTTCAGATGGCACAAAATAAAGATTATAATTTTAATATCATATACTGAAACAAACTACTCGGATCCGAGGGCAGTACAAGCTATGTTAACTCATTAATTACTCTAATTCTATTTGTACAACAGGTGCAAATGTTTTTATTTTTAATATACTCGTTACTAAATTTCTTCGCAGATGTTAAAACATTATGTAATAAAGAGATGTCATGGTCCATAAACGTGAGTGAATAAATCTACAAACCCCTGTCAATATTCCTCAATTCACGGGATCCTATTTAACATTTGTTTACATTCCAGTTATTTATGAGTTTGTTAAGATTATGGCAGCCTGTTTAATTGACCTGAGCCAATTAACCAGGTTCCCGATATTATAACGACGAGACGTTATAATGGGGATTCCACTAACGTCAGTATTCCATATTCTGACAAATGATTTAAAGAGAAAAATGTCTGCTCGATGGGTTCCTCACTGCTTGACTGCTGAACAGAAGAAGAAACGCCTGGACATTGCAATCTTGTCGAAGCAAAGATTCTGCGTTGAAGGTCAAGCATTCTTGTGTCGAATTGTTGCTACTGCTGAAACATGGATTAGAGACTTTGAGCCCGAGTTGAAGCACAGTTCAACGAGTGGAAGAGGTTCAGCTTCCCCACAACCAAAAAAATTTCGACAATGTCAATCAAAGGTCAAGCAAATGATGATCTTTGCTTATGATCACAAAGGAATCATCATGACAGACAGAGTACCATGTGGAAGAAGTGTAACACCAGTGTATTATCATGCCTTCAGGCAAAATCTGCGCAATGCACAAAAACCGACCTCAGTTGCTTGAGGCTTGGGGCAACTCATTCTCCATGACAATGGTTCATCTGCACATCGGGAATGTTGTAAGCAAAAAGCTAAAGGATGGGAAGTGTTACCTCATGCTCCCTACACTCTGGACATGAGTCCGCTTTGACTTCGACTTATTCCCAATGTTGAAAGAACCTATGGATGGATGTTATTTTCCTTCTCTGGAAGAGCTTTCTGACATCATTACCTGAGCCATTCGACAGATGAACAGAAGTGGTGCCTTGGAAGGAACAGTAAAGCTTCCCAGATGTTGGGATTCAGTCATTGAGAAGCAGGGAGACTATACTGAAGGATTGTAAAGAGATACTGTAAAAGAGTAAGTAAACAAAAAATGGGTGTGCATTATTTATGAAATGCCCCTCATATTTTATCTAATTTTATCATGTAGCCTTTCCAACAACTACACATAGTAGTTATTTCCACAAAAATTTCAGTATGGTGCTTCCACCACAGATTGCTTCCACATGGCAAGTTTTTAAATGTTGCACCTTCTGCACTGTTTTGAGACATGTAGTTACTTAGGTATAACAACAATGTGAAAATTTGAAATGTTTCACAGTTCACTGTGGAACAAAAATGAAAGCATGAAAATTCAGTGACAGCATTATACTACACACATTAATCATATTAATTTAAGTATTCTGAAACTGATTTAACAAATATTTATCAATCCCCTTGTTAATATTATTTCTGCAATTACTAGGTGTCTCTAACTATTCTCAGTACCCCCTCTTTTAATAACCTTAAGTGGTTTGTGTCCTTGATAATGATGAAGACACTGAAAAGCCTTATTCAGTGCAAAGTAATTGTATCAGTTAGACAAATAAGAGTTACTTAACAGTGGCTTAAGTGTTAACCGTTATTGACTTCAACATAAACAAGTCACAGTTATTCGACTACAATGAAAGAAACAATAATGTTAATTTACCACTGTCGAGTTCTCCATTTGGTGTAAGAATGTTATTGGTCACTGAGCCAACTCTAAGTAAGAGATAGTGCGACTTAACAGTGTGACCATTGGATTGGCAGAAGTTGTCCGCTGATATGGATATCGCTGGAGCCGTTGCTGGCGGTCTTTCTTCTGAAGGATTGTATGCTACGTAACACGTACCGATTGACAGCTGTTTGCAAACCAGGAAACAAATTCGTTTATAATTCTACAACCAACAAACATGATCTTTTTACTTAAATTCACCACAAGATTTGGTTTACTTAATTTAAAATTACTGATAGCATAAAACGCCTCCACTTATAAAACTATAAGAAGCTTCTAATTACCGTGGATATTGGACTAGAGACGTCTTTCCTTTTCTTGTGGCAAAGTTTGAGTAGAAGTGTTTCCACTTTAACTGGTTCTTCATGCGCCTCTCCTAAAAAAGAGCCATTACAATATATTATGCAAGTGCTATATAATTCAAACATATCACAGATTTATATATACATTGCAACAATAATTACGTAATTTGCATATTTATCCAGGGGAGTATGTTTGGTAAATAATTAGTGTAAAAAGAATACGAGAAACAGTTTTAAACAATTTATGTGCCATTGCCTGTCGTAAGTGTACACCAACCTCGACAGTGTAAATACAGCGTTTGTGTGTGTGTGTGTGTGTGTGTGTGTGTGTGTGTGTGTGCGCGTGTGTGTGTGTGTGTGTGTGTGTGCGCGCGCGCGCCAGCTCCAACATGCATAATTCTATGAGGGGGAGAAACACAGGAATTGCTGGTTTTGTCATTAAATCAGGTATGTACAGGATTAAAATAAATTAATTAATACGTTTTTTACCTGTTATAAAAGACATATCACAATTCTAAGAACACCATTAGATTAAGGACATTTAAACGCATAATTTGATCCAAAATTATTGCAAATAAGCACAATAATAAAGACGTTATATGAATTAATGTTAAGTACTACCATAATTAACTAGTAATTAACAAGAGAGTTATATGTAAATGACGAGTGAAAAATTACAAAGACAATGCAATCACTTGTGTAAAGATTCAGTTTACGTAATTGCAAAAACGGACTAAAAAGTGATCACTACAAAAAAGGATGCTACACTCGAATTGACAATTTTTAACATGTAAAAAAAAAATATCTGACAAGTCAGTTTGCCGTCTACTATAAATACCACCAGCAATTTTGGGCGAGGGCAGACTCAAGATATCTTTACACGCCGTCACTATATAAGTCTGCCAATTGACGTGAATTCATCATATGTTTTTATCATCAACATCACCATCATCTGCAATATACCACGATTGATGGAGGAGCACCGGATCATCATCCACAACAAGGCATAGAGTACCGAGAACACTTCAGCATAATCATCATCATCACTGTCATCATTCAGGACGCACACACACTTGTACACACGCAACAGTAACTTCGACAATGCACAGGTGACAAATGAACAATTATATTTTGTGCAAAGAACTCATAAAGAACATAATATGTGATCATAAAGGCTTAAGTGTAAATAATGTAAAGTAAAAAACATAATGGTAAATTGTTGTTAAAAATAATAATTTTCTTCTGTTCAATTTTACAAAGTGGGTGTGTCATTAGAAAACACAAATATTCTTCAAGTAAATGTTACTTTTTTATTAAAATATCAATAGCAACAATTAAATTTCATTTTAGTGAAGTTAATATTATTTTATAAATGAATTGCTATTTTTAAAAATTAGTCAAAGTCAGACACCCATGCAATATAAAGTAACTGTGTAATTTATTCCTCCTATATATTTAGATATTTAAGATTATACATTATTAATGTGTGCTGAATAGCAATGGTATGTTACGTGTTACAGAGTGTAAACTTATAAAAGATAATATTTTTGAATTTTATAATTTCATATTTTAATAATCAAGTAATTTCTTTGCAATATTTAATAAACTGTTGAATTTAATAAATATGTTAATTAATTATTTCACGTCATCAACGTCTCACTCCTCTTTGTAAATTATGTTTATTGTGCAATTAATACAATAATAATCATAATAATAATACGTTTAACGCAATGAATACAAAAATCCTATGACCTGGCCGGTGTTTAACACTTTACAGTTACACTGGGTATATGGTCAGAAATGTATTCATTTATTTTATAATACTTCAACACTTCTAACGTTGCAATATATATATATATATATATATATATATATAAACACACACACACACACACTTGAAATTATGTATACACTCAAAAAACTTTAATTAACCATACAGCTTCACACACACAAAAATATCTGTAAGGAGATCCATACATGACTTCCATGTTCTAAGATTTATATTTAAAATCATATTCGAAATGAAATATTTCCATAGAAACTACTTCTTTCCACTTATTGTTTCAGCCTTAACCACAATACTGTAGTCACTAACATATACCACCACACGTTATCGCTCTTGATTTTCACTGATGATGGCAGTCGACGGCACTGTGGAAACGTCTGGTTTTGCAGAAAACATTGGACTACGGCCAAACAGCCCGGGAAGGAATTTTAACAACAAACTACTACTTTGTTGCCGATAACGTAGTACACATATAAAATATCAGTATGGAGAACCATACAGGACTTCCATGTTCTAAGATTTATATTTAAAATCATATTCGAAATGAAATATTTCCATAGAAACTACTTCTTTCTACTTATTGCTTCAGCCTTAAATCACAGTACTGTGGTCACTAACGTATACCACCTCACGTTTTCGCGCTCGATTTTCACTGAGATGGAAGTCGATGGCACTGCCGAAAAGTCTGGTTTTGCAGAAAACATTGGACTACGGTTAAACAGCCCGGGAAGGAATTTTAACAAAGAACTACTTCTTTGTTGCCGATAACGTAGTACACATACAAAATTCTCACCTTCCCATTAAACTAGAATTGTCATTTATAGAAAAATACCCCCACCCTGATCACCTAACCTCTTCATTTATAGATATTTCATCTACGTTTCTACAGTGGATTATTATGAGCTTCTTATCAAGATACTTTATTTATCAAAATTAAGTACTTTACTCTTGTTAAAACATAAAACGTTGCAGGTAAACTACCCGTTTCTCTAAACCGATATTCACCAAAATCAATAGACCTTCAGTCCTCTGCAATGCAGGGATGAATGCAAAAAAATATTTGATTCTGTTTCAATTTGCGGCAGTTATCGTTAGTCATGGAAACATTTCTCTTGTTAAAACATAACATGTTTCAGGTAAACTACCCCTTTCCCTTTACCGATCTTCACCAAAATCAATAGGCCTTGAGTTCTCAACAATTTAGGAAGGTATGCAAAAAAATATTTGATTTTCTTTGAATTTACGGCAGTTATCGTTCGTCATAGAAAAAATTACCCTTGTTAAAACATAAAACGTTACAGGTAAACTACCCCTTTCTCTAAAACGAGCTTTACCAAAATCACAAGACCTTCAGTCCTCTACAATTCAGGGCTGTATGCAAAACATTATTTGATTCTGTTTGAATTTGCGTCTGTTATCACTTGCCATAGAAATAATATTACCCTTGATAAAAAAACGTTGCTGGTAAACTACCACTTTCCCTTAACCGATCTTCACCAACACCAATAGGTCTTGAGAACTCTATAATTCAGGGCTGTATGCAAGAGAGTAGTTGATTCTGTTTGAATTTGCGGCTGTTATCGTTTGCCATAGAAAACAATTACCCTTGATTTACAAAAAACCGTTGCCGGTAAACTACCCCTTTCCATCAACCGATCTTCACCAAAACCAATAGGTCATGAGTACTCTACAAATCAGGGCTGTATGCAAAAAATTATTTGATTCTGTTTGAATTTGCGGCTGTTATCGTTTGCCATAGAAAAATATCTACAGACACACGGACAGACACTTTTCGAAAAACGACTTTTTTTTCATGTTTTGAGTGTAGTACAATCAGAATCTGCAATAATCTCGCACACGATTTTCTTTGCCATCACCATACTTCCATTTCCTTAAGGAACATGGAAGAAAAATTATCCCCTCCCCCTTCAAATATAATTTTCATTTATAGAAAATTACACTCACCCAGTTCAACTAGCCTCCTCATTTATAAGATATTTCATCTACGTTTCTACAGTGTATTATTAAGATCTTCTTATCACAATACTTTATTTATCAAAATTAAGTACTTTACTCTTGTTACAACAAAAAATGTTTCTGGTAAACTGCCCTTTCCCCGTAACCGATCTTCACCAAAATCAATAGGCCTTGAGTATTCTACAACTCAGGCACATATGTAAAAAATTATTAAAAATAGAATTTACGGCAGTTATCGTTCGTCATGAAAAAATTTCTCTTGTTACAACATAAAATTTTGCTGGTAAACTACCCCTTTCCCTTAACCGATCTTCACCAAAATCAACAAGCCTTGAGTACTCTACAATTTATGGATGCATGCACAACATTACTTGATTCTCTTTCAATGTGCGGCAGTTATAGTTCGTCATAGAAACAATTACTCTTGTTAAAACATAAAATGTAGCAGGTAAACTACCCCTTCCCCTAACCGATCTTCACCAAAAACAATAGGTCTTGAGTACTCTACAAATCAGGGCTGTATGCAAAAAATTCGTTGATTCTGTTTGAATTTGCGGGTCTTATCATTTGCCATAGAAAATACCCTTATTAAAACATAAAACGTTGCAGGTAAACTACCACTTTCCCTTAACCGATCTCCACCAAAAACAATAGGTCTTGAGTACTCTACAAATCAGGGCTGTATGCAAAAAATTATTTGATTCTCTTTGAATTTGCGGTGGTTATCGTTTGCCATAGAAAATATCGGTATGGAGAACCATTCATGACTTCCATGTTCTAAAGATTTATATTTAAAATCATTTACGAAATGAAATGTTTCCATAGAAACTACTACTTTCCACTTATTGCTTCAGCCTTAACCACAGTATTGTGGTCATTAACATATACAACCACACGTTATCGCACTCGATTTTCACTAATGATGATCTCAGTCGACGGCACTGCCGAAACGTCTGGTTTTGCAGAAAACATTGTACTACGGCCAAACAGCCCGGGAAGGAATTTTAACAACAAACTACTACTTTGTTGCCGATATCGTAGTACACATATAAACATATAAAAATTATCCCCTTCCCTTTCTTCTATAATTTTCATTTATAGAAAATTACCCCCACCCCGTTCTACTATCCTCTTCATTTATAGATATTTCATCTATGTTTCTACAGTGGATTATTAAGATCTTCTTATCAGGATACTTTATTTATCAAAATTAAGTACTCTACTCTTGTTACAACAAAAAAAGTTTCAGGTAAACTACCCTTTCCCGGTAACCGATCTTCACCAAAATCAACAGGCCTTGCGTTCTCTACAATTTAAGGGCGTACGCAAAAAATTATTTGATTATGATTGAATTTACGGCAGTTATCGTTCGTCATAGACAAAATTAACCTTGTTACCACATAAAACGTTGCAGGTAAACTACCCCTTTCTATTAACTGATCTTCACCAAAATCAATACGTCTTGAGTCCTCTAGAATTCAGGCATGCATGCAAATCATTATTTGATTCTGTTTGAATGTGCAGCAGTTATCATACGTCATAGAAAAAATTACCCTTGTAAAAACATAACATGTTGGGTGTAAACTACCCATTTCCCTTAACCGATCTTCACCAAAATCAACAGACCTTGAGTACTTAAAACGTCAGGGATGTATGCAAAAAATTATTTGATTCTCTTTTAATATGCGGGAGTTATCATGGGTCATAAAAATAAAAATTAACATTTAAAAAATAAAACGTTGCAGGTAATCTAATCTACCCTTTTCTCTTAACCGATCTTTACCAAAATCAACAGACCTTGAGTACTCTATAATTCAAGAAGGTGTGCAAAAAAGTATTTGATTCTGTTTGAATTTGCGGCTCTTATCGTTTCCCATAGAAAATACCATTTTAAAACATAAAACTTTGCAGGTAAACTACCCCTTTCCCTTAAACGATCTTCACCAAAAACAATAGGTCTTTAGTACTCAAGAAATCAGGACTGTATGCAAAACATTATTTGATTCTGTTTGAATTTGCGGCTTTTATCGTTTGCCATAGAAAATTCCCCATGTTAAAACATAAAACGTTGCAGGTAAACTACCTCTTTCCCTTAACCGATCTTCACCAAAACCAATAGGTTTTGAGAACTCTACAATTCAGGGCTGTATGCAAAATATTATTTGATTGTGTTTGAATTTGCGGCTGTTATTGTTTGCCATAGAAACAAATTACCCTTGATTTAAAAAAAAGTTGCAGGTAAACTACCCCTTTCCCTTAACCAATCTTCACCAAAAACAATACGTCCTGAGTACTCTACAAATCAGGGCTGTATGCAAAAAAGCATTTGATTCTGTTTGAATTTGCGACTGTTATCGTTTGCCATAGAAAAATATCGGTATGGAGAACCATACATGACTTCCATATTCTAAGATTTATATTTAAAATCATTTTCAGCCAAACAGCCAGGCTGTGTCTTACCTGCCTTTTTATTGCTGTATTAAATGAAAAATATTATATTACATTAAAATGAAAAAATTATAATTTTATTGCCTGGCAACAAAATTATTTTATTTTTAACAATTACCATTGTTTCAAAAAGTTTAAATAAATTTTCAAGTACTTTACTCTTGTTAAAACGTAAAAGGTTGCAGGTAAACTACCCCTTCCCCTTAACCGATCTTCACCAAAATCGAAAGTCATTGAGACCTCTACAATTCAGGGACTTATGCAAAAAATTATTTGATTCTGTTTGAATTTGCGGCTGTTATCGTTTGCCATAGAAAATACGCTTGATAAAAAAAGTTGCAGGTAAACTACCCCTTCCCCTTAACCGATCTTCACCAAAAACAACAGTTCTTGAGTACTCTACAAATCAGGCCTGTATGCAAAACATTATTTGATTCTGTTTGAATTTGCGGCTGTTATCGTTTGCCATAGAAAATACCCTTGTTAAAAAAACGTTGCAGGTAAACTACCCCTTTCCCTCAACCGATCTTCACCAAAAACAATAGGTCTTGAGAACTCTACAATTTAGGGCTGTATGCAAATAATCTTTTGATTCTGTTTGAATTTGCGGCTGTTATCGTTTGCCATAGGAAATACCCTTGTTAAAACATAAAACGTTACAGGTAAACTACCCCTTTCCCTTAACCGATCTTCACCAAAAACAATAGGTCTTGAGTACTCTACAAATCAGGGCTGTATGCAAAACATTATTTGATTCTGTTTGAATTTGCGGCTGTTATCGTTTGCCATAGAAAATACCCTTGTTAAAAAAACGTTGCAGGTAAACTACCCCTTTCCCTCAACCGAACTTCACCAAAAACAATAGGTCTTGAGAACTCTACAATTTAGGGCTGTATGCAAATAATCTTTTGATTCTGTTTGAATTTGCGGCTGTTATCGTTTGCCATAGGAAATACCCTTGTTAAAACATAAAACGTTAGTGTTTAACTACCCCTTTCCCTTAACCGATCTTCACCAAAATCAACAGATCTTGAGAACTCTACAATTCAGGGCTGTATGCGAAACATTATTTGATTCTGTTTGAATTTGCGGCTGTTATCGTTTGCCAAACAAACAAAATTACCCTTGCAAAAAAAAACCGTTGCAGGTAAACTACCCCTTTCCATCAACCGATCTTCACCAAAAACAATAGGTCGCGAGTACTCTGCAAATCAGGGCTGCATGCAAAAAATTATTTGATTCTGTTTGAATTTGCGGCAGTTATCGTTTGCCATAGAAAAAAAATCTACAGACACACACACAGACAGACACACAGACAGATAGACAGACAGACACACAGACACTTTTCGGAAAACGACTTTTTTTCATGTTTTGAGTGTAGTAGAATCAGAATCTGCAATAATCTCGAACACGATTTTTTTTGCCATCACCATACTTCCAATTCCTTAAGGAATATGGAAGTAAAAATCTACAGACAATACACTTTTCGAAAAATGACTTTTTTTCATGTTTTGAGTATAGTACAATCAGAATCTGTAATAATCTCGAACACGATTTTTTTTTTGCCATCACCATACTTCCATTTCCTTAAGGAACATGTAAGTAAAATTACCGTTGTTAAAACATAAAATGTTGAGGTAAACTACCCCTTTCCCTTAACCGATCTTCACCAAAATCAACAAACATTGAGATCCCTACAATTGAGGGCAGTGTGCACATAATTATTTGATTCTGTCTGAATATGCGGCTGTTATCGTTTGCCATAGAAGATACCCTTTTAAAACATAAAACGTTGCAGGTAAACTACCCCTTTCCCTTAACCGATCTTCACCAAAAACAATAGGTCTTGAGTACTCTACAAATCAGGGCTGTATGCAAAAAATTATTTGATTCTGTTTGAATTTGCGGCTGTTATCGTTTGCCATAGAAAAAAAATCTACAGACACACACAGACACTTTTCGAAAAATGACTTTTTTTCATGTTTTGAGTGTAGTACAATCAGAATCTGCAATAATCTCGAACACGATTTTTTTTGGCATCACCATACTTCCCATTTCTTTAAGGAACATGGAAGTAAAATGCCTACAGCTTAACATTTTTCCAAAAATATCGGTATGCAGAACCATACATGACTTCCGTGTTCTAAGATTTATATTTAAAATCATTTATGAAATGAAATGTTTCTATAGAAATTACTTCTTTCTTCAGCCTTAACCACAGTACTGTGGTCACTAACGTATACCGCCTCCAGTTAGCGCATTCGTTTTCACTGATGATGGTAGGCGATGGCACTGCTGAAACGTCTGGTTTTTCATAAAACATTGGACCTTGGCGAAACTGCCCGGGAAGGAATTTTTACAACAATCTATTTCTTGCTGCCAATAATGTAGTACACATATAAAAATATGCATGAACTTAATGGCTTGTAAAAGTTAATGTTTGATCTCCATTAAGTAGTGCTCAAGATTCCAAAGTTTTAATATTATGATGTCCGTAATCAAAACATCAGAGCAGGTTTAGTGTGTATGAAGGCACACCGTGGACAAAAATTTTCAACATTACCTATTGAGCTCAGAGTTAATCTCTGAGCAATTATCATGTTGCTCAGAGTAAAGTTGCGAATCTACAGTGTACGTTTCACAGAACAAACACGCGGAAAAGAAGGAGCGCACCGAAGTCACTCATGGACCCTGAGCATCTTGCAGAGGGTTCATTCCGTAAAGACGAAAAGTCTGTCAATGAACCGTTCCTCTGTAAACACGTGGAGTTACACTGCCCAGTGAACCACAGGAAGCAAATCGCTATCCATGCTGGACACTTTTTTGGCTTGAGCGCGCTGTGTTGGTGTGGGTTTTGGCACTTACCATTTAAAAAGCGTGCAAATGTAAGAAAATAAACATGAGTGAGGCCAGTAATAACGTGAATTCTGTGTGTGTGTGTGTGTGTGTGTGTGTGTGTGTGTGTGTGTGTGTGTGTGTGTGTGTGTGTGTGTGTGTGTGTGTGTGTGTGTGTGTGTGTGTGTGTGTGTGTGTGTGTGTGTGTGTGTGTGTGTGTGTGTGTGTGTGTGTGTGTGTGTGTGTGTGTGTGTGTGTGTGTGTGTGTGTGTGTGTGTGTGTGTGTGTGTGTGTGTGTGTGTGTGTCTTGCATGCCTTTTTATTGCGGGAATCATAATAATAAAAAGGAAACGTAAACATTACATAATTGAGATATGCTTGCCTGCCACGAACGATATATTTTCTCTCATACATGATTTAAATTAAAATGAAAAATTATAATTTTATTGTCTGGCAACAAAATTATTTTATTTTTACTTCCATGTTCCTTAAGGAAATGGAAGTATGGTGATGGCAAAAAAAATCGTGTTCGAGTTTATTGCAGATTCTGATTGTACTACACTCAAAACATGAAAAAAAAACATTTTTCGAAAAGTGTCTGTGTGTGTGTGTTTATGTGTCTATCTGTAGATTTTTTCTATGGCAAACGATAACAGCCGCATATTCAAACAGATTCAAATAATTTTTTGCATCCAGCCCTGATTTGTAGAGTACTCACAACCTATTGTTTTTGGTGAAGATAGGTTTAGGGAAAGGGGTAGTTTACCTGCAACGGTTTTTTTTATCAAGGGTAATTTTGTTTGTTTGGCAAACGATAACATCCGCAAATTCAAACAGAATCAAATAATGTTTTGCATACAGCCCTGAATTGTAGAGTTCTCAAGATCTGTTGATTTTGGTAAAGATCGGTTAAGGGAAAGGGGTAGTTTACCAGCAACGTTTTATGTTTTAACAAGGGCATTTTCTATGGCAAACGATAACAGCCGCAAATTCACACATAATCAAATAATGTTTTGCATACTGCCCTGAATTGTAGAGTTCTCAAGACCTTTTGTTTTTGGTGAAGATCGGTTAAGGGAAAGGGGTAGTTTACCTGCAACATTTTATGTTTTAAAAGGGTATTTTATATGGCAAACGATAAGAGCCGCAAATTCAAACAGAATCAAATATGTTTTTGGATACAGCCCTGATTTCTTGAGTACTAAAGACCTATTGTTTTTGGTGAAGATCGTTTAAGGGAAAGGGGTAGTTTACCTGCCACGTTTTTTGTTTTATCAAGGGTATTTTGTATGGCAAACGATAACAGCCGCAAATTCAAACAGAATCATATAATATTTTGCATACAGCCATGAATTGTAGAGTTCTCAAGACCTATCGTTTTTGATAAAAAGATCGGTTAAGGGATAGGAGTAGTTTACCTGCAACGGCTTTTTATCAAGGGTAATTTTTTTCTATGGTAAACGATAACAGCCGCAAATTCAAACAGAATCAAATGATGTTTTGCATACAGCCCTGCATTGTAGAGTTCTCAATACCTATTGGTGTTGGTGAAGATCGGTTAAGGGAAAGGGGTAGTTTACCAGCAACGTTTTTGCTTTTAAAAGGGTATTTTCTATGGCAAACGATAAGAGCCGCAAATTCAAACAGAATCAAGTAAGTTTTTGCACACAGCCCTGTTTTGTTGAGTACTAAAGACCTATTGTTTTTGGTGAAGATCGGTTAAGGGAAAGGGGTAGTTTACCTGCCACGTTTTTTGTTTTATCAAGGGTATGTTATATGGTAAACGATAATAGCCGCAAATTCAAACAGAATCAAATGATGTTTTGCATACAGCCCTGTATTGTAGAGTTCTCAATACCTATTGGTGTTGGTGAAGATCGGATAAGGGAAAGGGGTAGTTTACCAGCAACATTTTATGTTTTAACAAGGGTAATTATTTATATGACGAACGATAACTGCCGTAAATTCAAACAGAATCAACTAGGTTTTTGCATACCTTTTTGACCTAAAGAGAACTCAAGGTCTGTTGATTTTGTTGAAGATCGGTTAAGGGAAGGGGTAGTTTATCAGCAACGTATTATGTTTTAAAAAGGGTAATTTTTTTATGATGAACGATAACTGCCGAAAATTCAAAGAGAATCAAATAATTTTTTGCACCCTTTCCTGAGTTACAGAGAGCTCAAAGTCTATTGATTTTGGTGAAGATCGGTTAAGGGAAAGGGGTAGTTTACCTACAACATTTTATGTTGTAACAAGACAAATGTTTCCATGACGAACGATAACTGCCGCACATTCAAACAGAATCAAATATTTTTTTGCATGCATCCCTGAATTTTAGAGGACGGAAGGTCTATTGATTTTGGAAAAGATCGGTTAAGAGAAAGGGGTAGTTTACCTGAAACATTTTATGATTTAACAAGAGTAAAGTACTCAATTTTTATAAATAAAGTATCCTGATAAGAAGCTCATAGTAATCCACTGTAGAAACGTAGATGAAATATCTATAAATGAAGAGGTTAGGTGAACGGGGTGGGGGTAATTTTCTATTATTAAAAATTATACTTGATGGTGGAGGGGAGAATTTTTTATATGTGTACTACGTTATCGGCAACAAAGAATTAGTTTTTTGTTAAAATTGCTTCCCGGGTTCTTTAGCCATAGCCCAATGTTTTCTGCAAAACCAGACTGACTTTTCGGCAGTGCCATCGACTGCCATCATCGGTGAAAAACGAGTGCGAAAACGTGAGGTGGTATACGTTAGTGACCACGGTACTGTGGTTAATGCTGAAGCAATAAGTAGAAAGACGTAGTTTCTATGGAAATATTTCATTTCGAATATGATTTTAAATATAAATCTTAGAACATGGAAGTCATGTATGGTTCTCCATACCGATATTTAATAATTACCATGGTTTGAAAAAGTTTAAATCAATTTTCAAGTACTTTGCTCTTGTTAAAACGTAAAAGGTTGCAAGTAAACTACCTCTTCCCCTTAACCGATCTTCACCAAAATGAAAAGGCCTTGAGTTCCCTACAATTCAGGGATGTATGCAAAAAATTATTTGATTCTGTTTGAATTTGCGGCTGTTATCCTTTGCCATAGAAAAAAATTACCCTTGATAAAAAAAACGTTGCAGGTAAACTACCCCTTTCCCTCAACCGATCTTCACCAAACACAACAGGGCTTGAATACTCTACAATTCAGGGCTTCATGCAAAAAATTATTTGATTCTGTTTGAATTTGCGGCTCTTATCGTTTGCCATAGAAAACACCCTTGTTAAAACATAAAACGATGCTGGAAAACTACCCCTTTCCCTTAACCAATCATCACCAAAAACAATAGGTCTTGAGAACTCTACAATTCAGGGCTGTATCCAAAACCTTATTTGATTCTCTTTGAATTTACGGCAGTTATCGTTTGTCATAGAAAAAATTACCCTTGTTAAAACATAAAACGTTGCAGGTAAACTACCCCTTTCCCTTAACCGATCTTTAACAAAATCAATAGACCTTGAGTTCTGCATAATTCGAAAAGGTATGCAAAAAAGTAGTTGATTTTGTTTGAATTTACGGCAGTTATCGTTCGTCATAGAAAAAATTACCCTTGTTGAAACATAAAATGTTGTAGGTAAACTACCCCTTTCCCTTAACCGATCTTCACCAAAAACAATAGGTCCTGAGAACTCTACAATTCAGGGCTGTATGCGAAACATTATTTGATTCTGCTTGAATTTGCAGCTATCGTTTGTCATAGAAAAAAAATTACCCTTGATAAAAAAACCCGTTGGAGGTAAACTACCCCTTTCCCTCAACCGATCTTCACCAAAAACAATAGGTCGTGAGTACTCTACAAATCAGGGCTGTATGCTAAAAAATTATTTGATTCTGTTTGAATTTACAGCTGTTATCGTTTGCCATAGAAAAAAATCTACAGGAGAGAGACAGACAGACAGACACACTGACACTTTTCGAAAAACGACTTTTCTTCATGTTTTGAGTGTAGTACAATCAGAACCTGCAATAATCTTGAACACGATTTTTTTTTCCATCACCATACTTCCATTTCCTTAAGGAACATGGAAGTAATACAAGGCTGTATCATGATAATGTTGTGGTAATAACAACATAAGGTACAGAAAATCACCATACTTCCATTCCTTAAGGAATATGGAAGTAAAAGCAATGTGCAAAGAGTTAGTTCTGTTGCCTCAACATACTGTCCGGGGATATCTAGTATCACTTTCTTTGATTATCAGTCTAATATTTTAATGTTGTCATTGATAATTACTAAACAACTAGATGCTTGCCCATGTGACTGGCCAGTGGTGGCCAAACTATAAAATGACAGAGTCACTGAAAGGTATATCACTGCCAAGCAATTAGACATTCAACACTATAACAACATATCACTAATAGAAATGATGTTTCTTTTATTAATTAAAGTTTTCAGAAACTTTGCTATTGGCTTTATATTATATGTCCTTTATTGTGTGACAGTAAGACGTATATGTTGTTAACTAACGAATGATTACTTTATATTTACAGTTACTTCTATGTGACTCCCGTATATCAACGTTATGTCCCACTGTTGGGTTCGCCAATTTGTAAAAGTATAATAAACTTTGTTTAGGGTTTAATTAAGCTCCACGTTGGTATGCGCCAACTTGTAAAGAACCGAATATATTTTGTTTTATTTCTTTATTACAAGTGTAATACAGTTACGGGTTTATCGTTAATTCAGCCCACGTTGAATTAACCAATCTGTTTATAAGGAAAATATTTATTATGTTGTTGCAGATGAGAGCTCCTGCAAATCAATATTAATTTATAAAAAGAAAACAATTATTTATCATATGGTTGCTGCAACTCGTATGTTGAACATAGCCCTGTGTTAATCAATTACTAAGTGTTTCACCAGAGAATAATGCTATATTACGGGTATTCTAGTTAATAATTCGATAATTCTCTCCAACCCTATTCGGTCTGTATTATTTAAATTGACTCAAAGTTGGCGAAGAAAATACGTTAGTTCTGCACTCTCCCGTATTCACCAGCTGACTGCAACGAGCGCTGTTATTAGTAATTGACTCGTGCTTATAGGTTAGTTTGCTTCACTTGATGGTTTTATCACCTTCTTTCTCTGTAAATTAATCCCCAATCAAAATACAATAACTATTCTACAATAACACAGAACATCATCACATACAAGAAGGATTCTTTATTATATTATTTTTTAAATTCCAACAATTGTCTTCATAGATTACCGGATCGTAATATCGATCGTACAATGCTGAGTCGATTGGTTAATGGACTAGTGCGGTATAATACAATTTAAATATAATTTTCGTTTTATCTCTTATCCCAGGATACATGTGATTCTTTTAACGATTAGTAAGGCCAGGTAATGCAAAATTAAGTTTACTAAGTATTACAAATTGTTATTAATTCTTAATGTATAAAATTAAATATAAGCTGGTTTGTTACCGTACAATGCTGTACTCAAGATAGCCGTGTCTGTTTATAACCACTTGAAGATGTACGGATGAGGTTACTTTTGACCAAAAAATGTCTCCAGATTATCAATAAAGATTGAAAGGCGATGTCCCGGAGTGTAACAGGAGTTCTTCTGTTCTTCGTTCTTCTTCGCGATCCTAGTGGTTGCCGGTCCCAGTGAAATTGGTGTAGTATTACGATTTCTTCAATCTCTTGAAAGTGAGGTTTATTACTTCAATACCAAAGGTTCTTTGTGTGTGTTTGGTTTATATTTGCATTAATTTTGACTTCTTGTCCATTCAAGAAGGATCTTGATTTAATTGTAACTCGTGTTCATCATCATTCCTTCAATGGAATTAGTTTGAAGAAGGATTTATTAATTCCGAAACTTTGAGGATGTGTAGAATTGTATTTTCTGAAATCTAGTTCAGTAATTATTACTCAGTTCTGTTTTAATGGATTGGCTTTAAGACATTGGATTTATTAAGGTTGATTCATTTTTATTTTATTTTTATGTTTTTTCTTTGTCTACTGAACTGTTCCCAATAGCATATAACAGTCGAATCAAAAGGTTTTTTATAAATTCTTTTCTGGAGTCGTATTAATTCAACTTAACCCATTAGCATATAACAATTGAATGTTGAAATCAACAAAATTCTTGCATTTTAGTTACCCTAACAACCATTACTTTCTGTCATTGGATAATATGTGATATCCTAGAGCCAGAATTAGAAAATATTACTACTCTTATTTAATAAAATACTCCATGCTTGGAATTACACCAAATCACATAAAACTCTCACTTCATCTGCCTTATTAAACCATATACATTTTACTACAATTTCATATGACTGGACTTATTAAAAAGGTATTAATTTCCTCTGCCAAATATTAAATTTAGGCCTGTTGGTTTTATTACACTTGTTATAATATTGTTTTGTTTTTTACCTTAATTTTTCTTTACCTGACCTACTGTACAAATAGTCACTGGCTTATGGCCACTTATATCAATTTTAATTTCCTGGTTTCAATTCATTATATTATTTAGTTCATAACTGAACCCTTCATTGGTTTTTTTACATAATTATAAGAACTACTTGCCAACTTATTAACACTTATTGCCTTCCTGGCCAAGTTTACAAATATTATTTTAGACATCTTCATTAATCAATTAAAGTAAATACATTTAACATAACATCATACCTAATAACTGTACTTGTATTTAATTATTTAAATACAATGAATAAAACATGAATAAAATGAGTACCTATGAATTAGTACTTCCTTAAAGCAACAGCTCCACACTTACTACACACAAAACATAATATAAATATCCTGTAAACACTATATCATGCTACAGTACAACACCAAGTACATTTTATAACACATTAAATATTAATTGAACAGTATGTTATACTCAACTCCTACACATTAAACTCATCCCACTAGACACAATGTTTATGTTTTACATCTCATACTATTCATTACATATTTTAGATTTAGGTACACCTTTGATGTTTTATTACTTAGTAACCTTACTAGGTACCTTTACTGCATTTTTCAGGTGAGATAGGCCCTCTTATATTTAATTATAACATGCTTTGGGCATTGTTTTAAATCATGTTTACACAGTTTTTTATGTAACGTCGGGAACCTCAACTCTGTTACGTTACATAATACTCCCCCTTCGAAAGAAGTTTATTTTGGCTGAATGAAGTTTAGTTAAAATACACTTATAGTTTCTTCATACCTTGGAATATTTTTTTTTTTAATAAAATTATTTTAATTTATCATGGTTTCAGTTTTTTCATTGTTCTGTTTTAATTTGCAATTCAATGGGTTCTTTGGGGTTTATATTCTCTTTCTTTTCTTTAACCTTTTAACTGCACCGGAAAATTGTGTTGACCCTCCTTGTGTATCTGGTCATTAGTTCTCTACTGGTACCTCCCTCAGTTGTAGACCTGTCCTTTTCTCTGGAACTCATAACTTCTTCTAGCTTATTTCGCTGTCATTTCTTATTATCATTTTTATATTTAATTACCTCTCTTGGTGTATAATCCCTAAAATACTATATTTTCCCTAACATTTTTCCCTAATATCATAGCCGGTACGGAATCAGAGGGGCACTATTGGTTTCGATTACTCTGCCGATTTCCTAACTATATCTTCTGAGATCAGAGGAACTTCATCTCTGTCCAGAAAAAAAAATAAACGTTGCACTATCACAACACAATATATATAATAATATTATTACCTATAAGGTAGCTCCTTCCTACAAACTTATATTCAAGGGATGATTACTATTATTTCTGAGGTATCCTAATACTTTTCTTAAATTATTTATCTCGTTGTTCTGTAGTTCCATTTATCATATTATTCACCAGTATATTAGTTAAAGCTGTTCAATATTCATTTTAAATTCTTCTTAGTTCCGTGCTGTCAATTAATTATTCTTTAGCATACGTATTTTACTATTTTTAATTCACTCCCATTTACTTCTGCAATTAAACACTGAATCTCCTCCTTATCATAAATTGTATGGTATATTCTTCCTTCAGCTAACTCATTTCTAACCCTTCTTTCTCTTCTTTCATGTTTATTAGTTTAAAATAATTTCTTCTGAATTATATAGTAAGGTGTTCTTACTTATTTTTTGAATTTTGGGGTTTTTTAAATTGATTCCACATAATTTCTCTGAAGTATCGTGTAATTAGTTTATTTCATTTAATAGTTAGTTTAAAATATTTTACTTAGTTTCTCATTGTTTTCCTTTGGTTTGCGTTATTTGTTACCCATAAAATCCGTCCCTTTTCTCCAATGGTTGGTTTGGAATCTGTTTAACCGTGGTCCATTATTTCCTCTGAACTGGTTTGTTCGGA